>JAGXJF010005433.1:0-656567 GCA_019208055.1 Stipa capillata
CGCGGGCCTCTGCTACCCCGCGCTACCCGGTGTTACCCCGCGGGCCCTGCTACCCCGCAGCTACCCCGGCTATCCGCAGCTACCCGCGCTACCCGCAGACTGCTGCTCCGGAGCTGAACAAATTGCACGCTACTGATGGGGTTTGATCCACGACTCTTCCTCCATACCCGCGCTCCAGCCATATCTGGTGTAGCAGAAGCCACGAGTGTTGGCAATATGTAATGAAATAGCGGCTGTTCTGCCGAGTCCTCGTGACGTGTCGCGCGCGACGCTACTCCGCTACTCCAGGCGCTGCGAGACACCAGCGCCGCGCGCATGCTACTCTGGACAAATCTTTAACAAAAGAAAACGCATCCGTCTACCGCACACACGCTGTGTCTGCTCCGGACGACGGGCGGACTCCGAACGAGCAGGTTACCCCGGACAAGCTCGTCTGCGCCACACGCTTTGTCTACTCTGGACGACGACCAGACGCATCTGTCTACTCCGGGCGCGTCCATCTGCTCAGCACCTATGCCAACTCCGGGCAACACGAGTGCACTCGGGATGCCAAGTAAGCTCCTGAGGCATAGCCTACTCCGGGCTAGCATCTACTCCGGACACGTCACCTACCCCGATAGCGTCGCTGTCTCCATGCGTGCTCTCCTACTCGACGTTGTGCGTCTACTCTGGACAGCGTTGTCTACTCCGGACGTGTACCCTGGACCACACAGCACACTGACTCGCATCAACTCTGGACACACAGCTCTCTACTCCGGACGCGTGTGCCCTGGGAAGTCATGAGCTCTAAAACTTCGCGCACGCCGATTTAGCTCCGAGTACTGCGCCGCGCGTGTGCACGCTCTCAAAGCATGGCGTGCTCGCCCCAGAGGCAGCATGTGTAGTCCGGCCGTAGTGTGCCTTCCTCGATGCATGTGCGCCTCGTACTCGTCGTGCTTACTCTGGATGACACACCTACTGTAGTTACGACAAGGCCACCCGGAACAGCTCACGAACCCCCGGGTGGAGCCCGGCCGTGTCGGACCCCCGCCGCGCATCGCTCGAAACCCGGCCGCCACGGACTCCGCCCCGCCGCGGCCCGGGTGAACCCCCGGTTGAAGCCGGCCAGTCCCGGACTGCCCCGCCACGTGCCGAGCTCCTTCGAGACTCAGGCTACCCCGCGCACCGCCCCGGCTTTGCCGCCGCCGTCCCAGTCTTGACCCCGCCCGTGCCACGCGAAGCCCGGACAAGTCCCGGGTGTAGTGAACCCCGGACACGTTGCCTGCTCCGGAGCAGAACGAAACCCCGGGCGTATGAAACCCGGATGAACCCCCGGGTAGACCCCAGGCTATGCCGCTCTACGTCGACCCCGGACGTAACCTGGGTGAACCCCGTATCAACCCGAAGCCCGGACGCCACGAAGCCGGAGGCGCGTGAAGCCTGGACACCGTGAACCCTAGAGCGCATGAAGCCCGGACGCGCGTGAAGCCCGGACGCCGTTGAACCCTGGCGCGCATGAAGCCCAGACGCCGTGAGCCTGGACGCCGCGAAGCCCGGATGCGCGTAAAGCCCGGACGCCACGAAGCTCAGACGCGCGTGAAGCCTGGACACCGTGAACCCCGGCGTGTGTGAAGCCCGGACGCCGCGAAGCCCGATGCGCGTAAAGCCGGACGCCGCGAAGCTCAGACGCGCGTGAAGCCTGGACGCCGTGAACCCCAGCGCGTGTGAAGCCCGAACGCCGTGAAGCCCCGACTCCCGAACTTGCCCCGGCCGCAGCACTGCGAAGCCCCAGGTGCCCCGGGCTTCACCGACCTCGGGCACGTCGATCCCCCGGACGCCGTGCGGCTTAGATTGTTGCGCGCGTCTCCACCTGATGCCACCCGATGTCAGGTGAGTTCCGGTGCTTGATGACCCCGTTGACGCTGCTACCGCTGGTGTGTCATAAGCTCCGGATGTACTGTCTCCTGTGACGCTGCGCTTGTTCCGGGTTGCACGCGTCCACCCCGGAAGACGGGGCATACTCCGGGCTTGTCATGCGCAAGTTCGCTCCAGAGGCTGCGCCTGCACCGAACAACAACCTGCTCTTCGTGCAGGAGGTAGGGCCCCATACACGACCGGCTCAGTACACAAACTAAAAAACAAAACCGGGCTTTGAAATGAAACAAAAATGGACTCGCACTAGTGAGGCAACCTGCCAAACTTTTAGACTCTGATCTTAGTACGATAAAACTAAACAGCCATGTATACTTGCGTATACGTCCTGGATCTGTGCGATAGCACTTGCCGTCCGTCGCTTGTCCACACTGGCTAGCTATCTGACTCCGTCCCGTACTCTGCATGGCAGACTTGCCACTCGAGCTCGGCAATCCCGCCATTTTTGCTTGGACTCCAAATCCAACATGTTATGAATATAATCGCAAAGATGGCTTCGACATTCTTCTCCCCTAATCTCTAAGTGTAGATCTCCTCTCGATCATGACCCGATCTTGCTCATTCGTGGCTGTGAGCCGGCAGCATGGGCCTGAGAATGCTCCCATGTGTCGACCTAGTTGTTTGCTTGCTTATCGTCGCAGCATGATGGAGTCTCCGCTCCAGCGCCCTCACTCCAGACAGTCCTTGTCCCCTGAATGCATCGCCTCTGCGCTGAGTACGAAGGACTTGTTTGCCAGATGAAGAAGGGGACGGGAGATCGACTCCGAGGGAGAGCCTCGTTGGTCCAGGCCCCCCGTCAACCCCTCTTTAGGGGTATAACGCCAGTCGAACGTGCGCTTCTTGACCGCCCACACCGGCAAGGGGCTACTGTTGTGGGAGGGGTCCCCGTGCGCCCCGAACGCCAACGAGCAACCGTAAGGCATGCATACCTGCTACAAACTCACGTCTAACTCCTTTGCAGCCATGAGACACGCGGAGCACAACTGTGGACGCGGAGTACCAGCGCAAGTGTAGACGCGGGGTACGAGCGCAAGTGCAGACGCAGGGTACGAGCGCAGGTGCAGACGCGGGGTACGAGCGCAAGTGCAGACGCGGGGTATGAGCGCGAGTGCAGACCGGGGGTACGGGCGACCCCGGGGCAGGACCCCGATGGGTGACATACCGTACGGCGTGTCGTACCGGACGTCACGTAGATGCTAGGGTATATGCTTCCGCGGGTGGCATACGAATGACCTGCGTGCCCTTGTCCGTACGGCGGACCGGGGGTAAGACCGTAACCTGCCTAGGGGCAGAATTGTAATCTGGCCATGCGCTCCCCGAGGCCTATAAATAGGGGAGCACCCCCCAGGTTGGGGGTACGGAATAAAAGCCACACTCACTTCTTGACTTGCCCAAATTTTCTCTAAGTGTTCGCCGCTGCACCGCGCTCCGTTTCGCAGTCCCTCGCGCACACCCGGGTGACCCAGCACTCAACGGGGGGTGCCACAAGTTCACTATCCGACCGCGTAGTCGACGACAAATATATACGAATAGGACGTAGGGTTATTATCCTGAGGGAGGCCCGAACCTGTATAAAAAGGGTGTTTTCTTTGCCGTCAGATCTCTTGGCCTTGTGCCCTAGAGGTCCCTACCCCCCCAAGTATCAATGTTCCACGAGTACCGTAAGATCGGCAGTTTACCAATCATCGACAGATGGCGCCGACCGTAGGGACCTCTCCGGCTCAAGCCGTCAAGGAAGCATCAGAGTCGGCAAGATGTGCAACTAGCCGCGATCAGTCCTCATTGCCAATTGCACGTCCCTTCCCGGTTCGACCTGAGGAGGAACGCACCGGGTACTCAGACCAGGGCCTCTACGACAACTTTGGCCTGATGGAGCCTTATCCGGTGACTGACCGTGTAGATTTTGGAGAATACGCCACTGGCGACTACTCGGATTGCGAAGTCGATCACTTCAGAACCGAGTGCGCCAGGGCCTTCGAGGGAACGTTGATGTTACACGACAATTCCCAGGCGGGAGTGACCAGCCCAAGACCGGGGCGATCGCCCGCAACGTCTGATCAACCAATCGATCAAGATTCCAATCACAGCATCCCTCCCTACGGAGGGGGAGGACACGATGGAGTGGGAATACACCCCATCCAATCCAGACCTTCGGATGGTTCTCGCGATCCAAGACGATCGGGAAGATTCCGAAGACCAAGATCAGGAAGGGGGCTCACAACGTCAGAGTCCGATGGCTACTCCCCTTGGGAACAAGAATAGGCTTACTGCAGCACACAGAACCTCTCAAGGGACAGGTGAGTACGTGTCCCGAACTGCTCGAAGAATCGTCGAGGTGCGCAATCTGCTGTTACGACCACCAACAGAAGATCTAATGACACCCGACAGAGCACAATGGCTATGACGGCTGGGGGCTGAACTACAGCAGGCCCAAGACCAAGCCGAATTTTCTCGACTCCAGTCGGGAACATATAGCTCCGCCCGAGAAAAAACCCCTCTCCGACCAAGGGAATCGGACGGAGAAGGACAACATCCCAGGAACCAGTCTTGCCAGGACAGACAGCACGTCGATCTCCACGACAGGATCAACGAGCACCAGTCCCAAAGGCATCAGCAAGGGCAGACTCCTCCCCGGAGAGACTACCAGCACCGCGCCAATAACAGGGGACGATCCCCGACCCCAATTAGCAGCGAGAATTCACCTTATCGGAGGACCATCAACGGATTCCAAGCGCTATCCCAAGAGCTCCGACATGTGCGCTGACCATCTCGCTTCAAGCCCGGGGCCTTAGAATCGTACGATGGCACCACGAATCCTACAGAATTCCTATAGATCTACACTACGACGATCGAGGCCGCAGGTGGGAACAAGAAGGTCATGGCCAACTACCTCCCGACCGCCCTTAGAGGAGCGGCCAGGACCTGGTTGACGAACCTACCCCCAAGAACGATCCGCTCCTAGGGACAGCTTTGAGATATGCTCCTCGCCAACTTCCAAGGTACTTTCACATGTCCTGGTCAGGTCGACGACTTATTCCTAGTTGTCCTATGACCAGACGAGACCCTCCGAGAGTTCACCAAGCGGTTTAGTGCTGTTCGCAACACTATTCTCGAGGTAATAGACTCGGATGTTATTCACGCCTTTGTGCGAGGCAGCAGAAACGAGATGTGCACACACAACCTGATCGTGCACCCTCCCAAGACCATGCTACAGCTAATGGATCTAGCCGAAAAAGCTGCCTGCGCGAAGGAAACCCTATAGTACATCAAGCAGCAACAGGGCAGGGCGACCAGATCCCCCTCCGGACCAGAGACGACTCATCGAAGACAAAATGGAGGAAGAAATCCTCTGGAGGGAACTGGGAGAACAAGGCTAAAGCCGACGAGGTATTAGCCGGCCTTCCCGAGAAGTGTGCCTGGCGGCCACGCGCCAAGGACAAGCCGACGGCTTCCTCCGACAAGGCAGGAAAGCTCTGGTGCGACTTCCACCAGACCGATTCACATGATCTCCGTCAGTGCCGCATCTTCAAGAAATACCTCAAGGAATAAAGAGAGAAATTCCGCGAGGAAAACCAGTAGGTCGCAAACAACAGTCGAGACACTACATCCAATGATGATGACTCCACCCCTGAGCCTTTCCAGGGGCATATCAGAGCAATCGAGCATATATTCGGGGGCTCGTCCTCGTACAAGTCGAAGAGGCAATACAAGACCATTGCCCGAGAGGTTCTCGTGAGCATACCGCAAGTCCCTCGGACAATCAAATGGTCGGAGGTCACGATCGCATTCGACCAAACCGACTGCCCCGAGAACTGTGTTCGACCAGGACGATACCAATTGTTGTCGAACCAATGATCAACAACTGCTAAGTGGCCCGGGTGCTAATAGACGGAGGGAGCTCCCTGAACATCCTATTCGCCAACGTCCTCGATGCCATGCAAGTACCACGGTCGTCTGTCCAGACCATAGCACAGGCATTCCACGGTATCGTCCCAGGCTCATCGGCTACGCCGATCGGGCAAGTCACCCTCCCGGTTACCTTTGGCACACCGGAGAACTTCCGAACAGAGAAGATCCCGTTCAACGTAGTCGACTTCGAAACGACATACAATGCCATCCTGGGGCGCCCAACCCTGGCCAAATTCATAGCAGCAACACACTGCGCATATCAGTGTATGAAGATGTCTTGCACAAAGGGCGTCCTCACAATAAAGAGCTCCCCCCAGGAAGCATTACTCTGCGACAAGCGCAGCCTCGACCTCGCAGAAAAGCATCAACTCTCAAGCAGGGAAACAGATTCTGATGCTGTTATGAGTGCACCCGTATCATCAAGACCTCCCCCGCAACTGCGAGCGACAACATCGGATAAAACCCCCTCCAAGTCGGGGGACAAGTCCTACGACTAATTCAAAACCAGGGAAAAAAGGGCCTTCCCCTCAGCAGGACAACAACTCCACAGGAGAAGTCACCCGATCCAGGTCGCTCTAGTTAGTAGCAAAAAGATAATTGAGTCCCCGCAGAGAGTTCCGAGTCCAAGCATCTCCGGTAAGATCGTATAAGTCATCACCCTTCCGATCACCAGTCTATCCCAGGTTGCCCCAGCTCCATCCCCAAGTCGTCAAGCTACGAACAAACTGATGGTAAGACACTCCGGGCGTCGCCGCCTAGCACGCGCACTCGACAAGCTTCTACAGCAGACTGCGACAAGGGTTCGGGAGCCCCCGGAGCGACCAACGACAACTCGAGAGGAAGGGATGATGTCTCTTCCAAGTTTTTTCTAGCAGTTTTTAGTAGTTTATAAAAGACACTCCAGTCAGTTCACAGTTTTATAAAGTGTTCCTAGTTCAATAATTATTTTTCAGACTGCCTATTCGAGAAACTTCTCGAATAAGACAGTCGGGGGTTGGATGAGTGGGTGGCACCAAAAACTGGCTTACTCATAAGCATAACCAACAACTCGACCAGTGCAAAAGGAAAGGTTTCGTGCTGCAACCGTCAGGGATGCAAGGAAGACCCCTTAACGCGTCTGCAGGTGACAGGGGAAGCCATTGAGCCCCCACTTGACCAGACCTAAGGCCTGGTCGACTAAGCTCCCCGATTTCGTGGTAAAGTTTCCCGACCACGAGTAAAGGAAGAAGAGAAGGTGCGAGCATGTTCAAGCCAACGGAACCAGCCTGCTTATCCACATCCTCGACTACTTTGAATGGAAAGTGATGACGAATAGTACGGTATCCCGCGTATTAGGGGTATCCGTATACAGAATCCCGGGACTTTAGGAAGGTACAACGTACCCGGTAAGGATCCCTGGACGACAAGGTAACCCCTCTCAGGAAGGGAAGATTCCCCTTAAACTAGGAAGTCAATCCCGACGTTTGAGGAGGCCAGAGTCCTACTCGAGCGTAACTCCACGTCCAGTACGACCTTGGGAACCCCCTATATAAGGATCAGCAATCCCATAGGGGAGGGGGGGTTCTACAAGTCCAACAGGTCTTTCTAGTCGCAGCACAAGCAGCATAGGATCTCAGGAGGCGAAGCCCTAGAAGACCCGCTGCCTCGAAGGAGTTGAGCCCGGCGGTTTAGCTAGATTAGTCTACGATTAGGCCTAGGGTAGCCACTGACATACACCCCCTATTGTAAACGTGTTCTCCATCAATATATAGCAACAGGACGTAGGGTTATTATCCTGAGGGAGGCCCGAACCTATATAAAAACGGCTGTCCCCTGCTGTCAGAGCTCCTGGCACTTGGGCGCTAGAGGTCCCTACTCCCCAGTAATCATCACTCCACGAATACCGTAAGATCGCCGATTCACCGATCGTCGACAGATGGCACCGACCGTGGGGACCTCTCTGGACCAAGCCGTCCAGGAAGAATCAGAGTCGGCAGGACGTGCAACTAAGCGTGATCAGATCCCAGCGCCGGTTGCATAGCCCTCACCGGTTTCGACCGAGGAGGAAGAAGCAAACCTGGCAGGAAAACCGATCGCAGTCTCGCCCCATACTGGGTACTCAGACCAGGGTTTCTACGACAACTTTGGCCCTATGGACCGGTACCCGGTTACGGATCGAGTGGATTTCGGAGAGTACACCCCTGGAGAGGACTCGGATGGCGAAGCAGATCACTTCAGAGCCGAGTGCGCCAGGGCCTTCAGCGGGAAGTTGGTCTTGAACGACGACTTCCCGGCAAGAACGACTAGCCCCATGGTTGGAATTTCTCCTGCAAACTCTGATCGTGAGAACAATCAAGATCGTACCCACGTTGCGTCCGATGAGGACAACGTGATGGAATACGAGTACACATCGTCCAGCCAAGGACCTCGGACGGTACTCGCGATCGACGATGGTCGAGAAGGCCTCGAAGATCAGAATCTGCCCGGGGCTCGCAGCAACACAATGCAATGGCTGCCTCCCACATGAACGGGGGTTTACCCACCGCCGGGGAAAGAACTCCCCGTTGAAACGAAGACCCGCCTGCCGTTGTGGAGAGATCCCCCCGGGAACGAGGGAATACGTGTCCCGAACTGCTCGAAGACTTGCGGAAGTACGCAATCTGCTGTCACAGCCTCCCGTGACGGATTTATCGACACCCGCGGGTGTGCGGTGGCTGCAACGGTTGGGGGCTGACCTCCAAGAGGCTCAGAACCAAGCCGAGTCTTCTCGAGCCCAATCGGTGACCCGTAGCTCTACTCGGGTGAACACCCCTCCTCCGCTAGAAGAACGCGATCGGGAGGGACGACACCCCAGGAACAGGTCTCCTCAGGAGGAGCCACTGGTTGACCTCCGAGAACAGCTCGACAAACGCCGCCGCCAAAGGCGCCAACAGGAGCAACACCTTCTCGGAGAGACCACGTACAAAACGCCAGTGCTCAGGGCCGAACCTCGACCTCAAATAGCAGTGAGAATGCACCTTATCGGGGGGCCTTTAGTGGATGCTAGGCGCTATCCCAGGAACTCCGTCAGGTACGCTGGCCTTCTCGTTTCAAGCCCGGCTCGCTAGAATCGTACGACGGAACCACGAATCCCATGGAATTCCTTCAGATCTACACCACCGCGATCGAGGCAGCCGGCGGGGACGAGAAGGTTATGGCCAACTATCTTCCTACCGCCCTCAGAGGAGCCGCTAGGACGTGGTTGACGAATCTACCCCCAGGAACTATCCGTTCGTGGGGACAGCTATGCGACATGCTGCTCGGGAACTTCCAAGGTACCTTCCCAAGACCTGGTCGGGTCGACGATCTATTCCTTGTCGTCCAGCGACCAGACGAGACCTTCCGAGAGTTTACCAAGAGGTTTAGTGCTGTCCGCAACACTATCCCTGAAATAACAGACTCGGATGTCATCCGCGCCTTCACTCGGGGCAGCAGAAACGAGATGTGCATGCACGACTTGATCATGCGGCCACCAAAAACCACTAGGCAACTCATGGATTTGGCCGAGAAGGCCGCTTGTGCGGAGGAAACCCTGCGCTATATCAAACAACAGTGGGGTGAGTCGACCAGTTCTCCCCTCCGGACGAAGGGCGATTCGCGTAAAACTAAACGCAAGAAGAAGCCCTCCGGAGGAAACAAGGAGAAAAGGATCAGAGCCGACGAGGTAATGGCCGAGATCTCCGAGAAGCGCACCTGGCGACCACGCCCCAAGGATAAACCTACCACATCCTCCGACAAGTCATCCAAGCCCTGGTGCGATTTTCACCAGACCGACTCGCATGATCTGCGACAGTGGAGAAGTTCCGCGAGGAGAATCCTCAGGTCGCTAATAACAGTCGGGAAACGACCTCCGAAGACGATGACTCCACCCCTGGGCCTTTCCAGGGGCACGTCAGAGCAATCGAGCACATATTCGGGGGCTCAACCTCTTACGAATCTAAGAGGCAATACAAAGCGATCGCCCGAGAAGTTCTCGCGAGCATACCACGGGTCCCTCGAGCGGTCAAATGGTCCGAGGTCACGATCTCTTTCAACCAGACCGATTGCCTCAAAAATTGCGCTCGGCCGGGATGGTACCCAATTGTGGTCGAGCCAACAATCAACAACTGCCGAGTGGGCCGGGTATTAATAGATGGAGGGAGCTCCCTCAATATCCTATTCGTCAACGCCCTCGACGCAATGCAAGTGCCACGATCGTCTGTTCAGACGGTAACGCACGCTTTTCACGGTATCATCCCGGGCTCATCGGCCACGCCGATCGGGCAAGTCACGCTCCCGGTTACCTTCGGCACGCCGGAGAACTTCCGAACAGAGAAAATCCTGTTCGATGTAGTCGACTTCGAAACAGCATATAATGCTATCTTGGGGTGCTCTATTCTGGCCAAGTTCATGGCAGCTACGCACTACGCCTACCAGTGCATAAAGATGCCCGGCCCAAAAGGTGTCCTCACGATAAAGAGCTCCCCAGAGAAGCACTCCTCTGCGACAAGCGCAGCCTCGACCTCGCAGAGCAGCACCTGCCCTCTAACCAAGACGCTAGCGTGGCGGCTCCCGCCACCACGTTGTCAAGACCACCTCCACGGCTACGAGTGACAACTTCGGAAAGTACCCCCTCCAAGTCGGAGAAAGAGTTCCATGACTAAGTCGGAACAGGGAGAAAACAAGGCCTTCCCCTAAACAGGACAACGGTTCCTCGGGAGAAGCCGCCCGATCCAGGTCGCTCGTGCCAACGGTAGAAAGGTCGCGTCCATTAGAGAGTCCCGTGCAAACACCTTCGGTAAGATCGCACGACCGTCGCCTCCTCATCGGCAGATTCCAAAGTTACACCAGCTCCAGCCTTAAAGATCGTCAAGCTACGAACAAGTCGATGATAAGACGCTCCGGGCGCCGCCGCCCAGCACGCGCACTCAACAAAGTTTCGTCAGCGGGTCACGACAAAAGGACGAGACTCTTTGGGGCAACCGGCGACAAGCTGAATGAGGAGGGGACGGCTCAGTTTTTCTTAGTTTTTCACAGAGTTTTTTTTTACAGTAGCCTGTAAAAGACATAGTTTTGAATTATACCAAGTCTCTAGTTCAATGTTTTTTACATTAATTATTCAGACTGCCTATCCGAGATATCTCTCGAAAAGTCAGTCGGGGGCTGGATAAGAACACGGCAAGTTGATGTACGAGTACGAGTACCGACTTCTTCGACCCGCACAAGGGATAAGGGTTCTGCGCTATAACTGTCAGGGACGCAAGGAAAACCCCTTAACGCGTTTGCAGGTGACAGGGGAGCCTCTGAGCCCCCCACCTGACCAGACCTAAGGCCTGGTTGACTAAGCTCCCCAGTTCCGTAGCAATGTCCCCTGATCCCGAGTAAAGGAAGGGAAAAAGGTACGAGTACGACTAGATCAACGGAACCTGTACGCTTATCCACGTCTTCGACAACTCGGAGCAGAAGATACCTCGGGTAGAGTGAAACTTTGTTAATCGGGCAAGTGTAGAATTTACTAGCCAAACACCGGAGTCTTCTCTCAACAGAGGAATACGGATGTGCTGCCATGGCCACGACAAGCTGTACGAAAGACCCCTTATCGCGTTTGCTGATGACGAGGAGCCACGGAGCCCTCCATCCGACGAAACCTAAGGACTGGTCAATCACAGCAAGAACGACCTACGACACTATTCGTATACCTACACCGAAGGGAGGCAAAGGGCACTGGTTCCGACTAAAGTCTACGCTTGCATCCGACAAGGTTTCACATAAGCAGATCAGACAAGGTTTCGAAAAACCAAAAAACACACAAGTTATTGCACAGTTACTAATCACTGTCTTCACATAAAAGCATGCCATTACAGAGACCTACTCCAGGCCATGCGACTGGACTCGAGCGCTGAAGGCATCCGCCGCTTCCCGCACAGCGTCAAGAAGCTGCTCTTCCTCGTCCTCTGGCAGGTCGGCAGCAAGCGCCTCCAGGGATAAGTCCGGATGCTTGCGCCTCAGGAGAGCCAAAGCAAAGGCCAAGGCGTCGCATAAACCTTGCCGGAGCTCGTCTTGAAGAAGCTTCCCGACGATAGGCTTCAGCTGGGAGACAGACGCCGTCATGTCCACTAGGCGGGTGGCCGGAGCAAGGCCCGAGGGGACAACGACGCCGACTTCGCCCAGCGCCTTCTCGAGCGTGCCCAAGGTCCGCTCGAGGTCTCCCTCCAGTTTTCCCGCATAGGATTTACTCCTTTGCAGGGAGGACTCCGCGTCCGAGAGGCGCGCCTCGACCGCCGCCCGCTGCTTCTCGGGGTCCTCAAGGCGCTTCTGCAGCACCTCGTTCTCCGCCAGCCACCTCCTGGACTCGTCGAGGCGTTTCTTCAACTCTTCGCGCGCCAAGTCCAGCTCCGCTTGGGCCTTCTCAAAGGGAGCGACCCGGGAGATAGCGAGCTGAAAAAGAACAGGTTAGTATGAGCAAAGTAAAATTATCTTATCACTAATCTTCCGTGCGTTACCTGCAGCAAGGAGAAGAGGCTAAGGCTTTCCGGCGCCGAAGGACCCAAAGGCACGGCCTGCTCGACCAGGGCCAACTCCGACTCCAGCGCCGGGGACTGCTGCTGCTCAGTAGGAGCCGGTGACGACTCCGGCGCGGGGGTTCCCTGCTCGACAAGGGCCGGTGCCGACTTCGGCGCCGGGGGCTGCTGCTCGGCATCCGCCCTAGTCGGAGTCCTGGCGGGAAGGATCGACACCCTAGTCACCAAAGTAATCAAGTCAAGCCTTCAGCAGGGCGAGTCAAAAGAAAAAGGCGGCAAAGGAAAACTAACCTCGAGCGTTTCCCTGCTGGAGGAGGCTTCCTTGCCAAGGCACCCGAATCTCGCTTGCCAGAAGCCAGCGGTGCCTTCCCCTTGTCCGCCACGGTCTCCTCCCCGAGAATGGTCGTGGGAGGGGGAGTTGGTTCCTTGGGGAGGGGGCTGCTCGCTTCGGGCTGTCCGACACATCCACCCCTATGTTTACTCTTCAGGAAAGAATATGGGAAAAGAGTAGTCGGGCGAGAATTCAAACCTACGGTTGAGGGTCCCGGGCGGGAGAACCCGTTGATACGACCTCCACCCCCGCCTCGATTGCGGAAGGACCTCCCTCCCTCGCCTCGGAGGGCGGCGGGGCCATGTCAAACATCTCAATTTCGTTGTCCTCAACGGGGACGCCAGCTCGTTCGGCCTCCGAGTCAGGACCCCCGCGGCCTACTCGCTGCGGAAGAAGAACCCGAGGGCCCTCTGTAAGGCTACTCGGACGAACCCAAGCTAGACAAGGATATAAGATGGACAACTCACCGAGAGTACTTCCCGTCGGCTGTCCGGGCTCTGTTTCAGAAGAGGCAGGGGCACGTCTATACGCCCGCCTTGGGGGGATTGCTCGAATAGGTTGTTCAACCTACTCTGAAGCTCCCCCGGGGACAACTCTACTCGACACGACAAGGGGGAGGTACATAAGAAGTCTTGTCAATTGAATTGGCGCGGAGGTAGTCGCGATATATACCCGTGTCGAAGTCCCTTGTCTGATCTTGATTCTCCGGAACCGCCCAAGCTGGCTCAACCCTCGACCGGAAAGGGCTTATCCGGCGTCGAAGGAAATCCTCCGCGACATCCAACGCTGACAAGCCTTTGGCGGCGAGCTTGGCGATGTCGTGGATGAGGGCCTTGAGGTACCTAGTCTCCTTCGGGGCCTCCCCCCCAGCACTTGATCGCGAGAGGGGCGAGTCCGCGGTAGGTGATCCCGGAGTTCGGTGGGGGGTGGCAGTAGAACCACCGAGCATGCCAGCCCGACCACGATGATTTCCAGGAGGAAGCGATGTAGGCATCCTTCCTCCCTTCTCGAAGACAGAATCCGGCGCCGCCGACGACTCCTGCGCCGCTGCCCTTCATCCGGCAGAGATTGTAGAAGTACCTCCAGAGCTCCAGGCTCGGCCTAATACCGAGGTAGGCTTCGCATAAATGCGCGAAGACCGCCAGCATTTGAACCGAGTTCGGGTTGAGATGAATCAACTCGATCCCGTAGAACTGGAGCGTGAGGAGGAAGAAATGCGAAGGTGGGAATTGAAATCCACAACTGAAGAAGTCCGCGAAGACGACGATCCAGTCAGTATCGGGACTGGGGACCGTCTCCCTCGCGGCCCCCCGGAAAGGCACGAACACCTCCGGGAGGATCACCTCATCCGTCACAAGCTTCTCCAAGGTGGAGGAATCCATCACCGAGGCCTCGAACTCAGGAATGGCGGTGGTCGTTTCCCCCGAAGCTTCTCCCGACTCCTTTGTGGGCTCGGGAGACTTCTTCGCGGCGCCTTTCTTGCCCATTCTCGATGATCGATCGAGGGAGTATGGAGGCGAGGGTTTGCAGAAGCGCGAGGAAGGAGATGAGGGGAGCAAGAAGGTTAGGAGGCAAAGAACTATGCGGGCAAAACCCCAATTCTTGGACTCCTAAAGATTTAAACATTCGCCGGAGCCGAACGCGGTTTCCAGCACGATCAGTTCCATCGCATTTAATGCGGACAGTTGTTTTTTCCGCCTACAGGGCACTTCGTGGGAAAAAGAGGGTCTGACAACCCACAACCCAAACGAGCGTGCCGTGGTTCAGCACCCATTAGCGGCACAACGGCGCAGAGAGAGAAGAGATTCTTCATCACCATGCGAAATTTCCGCCACGACGGTTCCGTTTCCTAGAAATATGCCAGGCGAACGCATGTCTGTGATCAACGGATCAGATCAGATCGGAAAGTATCCTGGGTTTTCCCCAAAGATTATTCCGATAAGGCTTTCACGACTACTCGGTGGGGATTGAGCCTACTCGGGGAAGTCGCCGACAAGGACTACTCGGATCGCCTACTCGGAGTTTCCTCCCCGATAAGGGCAGATTTCCAACAGAACCATCATGACCTCACTTCACGTATTGATGGGGGGCTTGATGATGAATAGTACGGTATCCCGCGTATTAGGGGTATCCATATACAGAATCCCGGGACTTTAGGAAGGTACAGCATACCCGGTAAGGATCCCTGGACGACAAGGTAACCCCTCTCAGGAAGGGAAGATTCCCCTTAAACTAGGAAGTCAATCCCGACGTTTAAGGAGGCCAGAGTCCTACTCGAGCGTAAGTCCACGTCCAGTACGACCCTGGGAACACCCTATATAAGGATCAGCAATCCCATAGGGGAGGGGGGTTCTACAAGTCCAACAGGTCTTTCTAGTCGCAGCACAAGCAGCATAGGATCTCAGGAGGTGAAGCTCTAGAAGACCCGCTGCCTCGAAGGAGTCGAGCCCGGCGGTTTAGCTAGATTAGTCTACGATTAGGCCTAGGGTAGCCACTAACATACACCCCCTATTGTAAGCGTGTTCTCCATCAATATATAGCAACAGGACGTAGGGTTATTATCCTGAGGGAGGCCCGAACCTGTATAAAAATGGTTGTCCCCTGCTGTCAGAGCTCCTGGCACTTGGGCCCTAGAGGTCCCTACCCCCCAGTAATCATCACTCCACGAATACCGTAAGATCGCCGATTCACCGATCGTCGACAGAAAGCATCACGGATAGAGTGGAATGCTGTCACCAACAGGACAAGCGTAGAACTTACTAACTCGCGCCCAATTTCCTATCGACAAGGGAATGCGAGTTTGTTGCTATGGCTACGATAGACTGTATGAAGACCCCTTATCGAGTTTACTGATGACGAGGGGCCACTGAGCCCTCCATCCGACTAAGCCTAAGGCCTGATCAATCACAGTCAGCGGCGAACAGCACAACTCGCGAAGACTAAGTCAGAGAAAGAGGGATGCAAAGTCCGACTAAGTCTACGGAAGCCCTCGCGTCCGACAAGCATTCACAAAGCAGAATAGCCAGGTCTTTAGATAACAAAAAATACATAGTTTAAGTGCACAAGTTACTAATCACGGTTTGATTACATAAGTTATTCAGGCAGACCAGGTGCCTGAACCCTATCCGCGATGGCATCTGCAGCACCCTGCACAACACCGAAAAGACTATCTATCTCATCCTCTGGTAGGTCGGCCTCGAGGGCCGTCAAGGACAGCTCCGGGTGCTGGCGTATAAGAAGGGTCAGGGTGAAGGCCAAGGCGTCCTTCCTACTCTGCTTGAGTTCGTCGTCAAGGAGTTTCTCGACGACAGGCTTTAGGCAGGAGACGGATGCCACCAGCTCCACCAACCGGATAGCCCACAAAGGGCGGGGGAAGACGGTGACCCCGAACTCTATGAGCGCTCTCTCGAGCGTGCAAAGGGCGTGGTCGAGGTCCTCCTCCAGCTTTCCCGCGTAGGCTTGGCTCCGGCTTAGTGAAGACTCCGCCTCAGAAAGGCGGACCTTCGCATCCCGAAGCTCGGCCTCAGACTCTGCAAGGCGCTTCTTCAGCTCTTGTTCTCCGCCCGGTGTGCCTCCAGCTCGGCCTTCGCCTTCTAGAGCGGAAGAAGCCAAGGAAGGATGCGCTGTCGAAATGACAAGGTTAGTACCGAGTACATTGACGTTCAATTACTAACTCCTAAAATTACCTGTAGTTGGGCATGGATGTCATCCTCCTCCGGCGCCGACACCTCCGGCGTGGGGAGATCAGTATGTTCGACCGAGGGCTGCGCCGGCCTTAGCGCCGAGGGCTGCGTATCTGCAGCGGCCCCAGTCGTGGCTCCAACCGAACGGATAGTCACCCTAATTGAAGAAAGCGGCCCATCAGCCTTCACGGATTAAAGGAAGGAAGATTTTGAAACAAAAGACTGAGAAGAAGACTTACCACGGACGCTTCACTGGGGGAGAGGTTCCCTTCACCAACACCTCCGAGCTCCGTTTCTCGGCAGGTACCAGCGGCGATTTCCCCTTGGCCGCAGGAGGACCCACCGCCGGTGTGACCTCCTCTACGCTAACGAGTGGGGCAGAAGGCGCTGACTCCTCCGACCGGGAATCGCGCGTGTCCTACAGTCCGACAACTTTACTCCCGTCACCCTAAGATCACAAAGAACGTCAAAGGGAGGAAGCTAGTCGAGCATGCATTCGCACCTGAGGCAGGGGGCTTAGCGGAGGAGAAGGGGCCTGAATAGGGGATTCCGTTCGGGTAATCTCCCCTGCTGCCTCGACCCCAGATGGATCCCCAATCCTTGGGATCGAAGGGGTTGTCCCGAGGACCTCAACCTCTTCGTCCTAAACAGGGGCGCCAGCCCATTCCGCCTCCGAGTCGGGAGCCCCACGGCCTACTCACTGCATAGAAGAAGCCCGAATAGCATCAGACGCACAGCCCGGATGAACCACAACTAGACAAGGCAGAAATCATCAACTCACCGAGAAGATCTCCCTTTGCTTCTCGGGGCTCAGCTTCACGATCGGCAAGGGCATGTCCGTCCGCCCGCACTGAGGAGATTGCTCGAATAGGTTGTTCAGCCTATTCTGAAGTTCCTCGGGGGAGAGATCTACATAGCCAGTCGAGAACAAATTAGTGGGGAGATAAGAATTCTTCTAGCTAAGAATGACATGGAAAGGTTCGGATACTCACCTGTGTCAAAGCCCCTTCTCTGATCTTGGCCTTCCAGGACCACCCAGGTAGGCTGAATCCTCGACCGAAAAGGGCTGATTCTGCGCCGAAGGAAGTCCTCCACGACGTCCCATGCCGAAAATCCTCGTGCGGCAAGGGCGGCGATGTCACCGACGAGGGCCTTAAGCGACCTGGTCTCCTTCGGAGCCTCCGCCCAGCACTTCATCGAGAAGGGGGCCAAGCCTCGGTAGTGGATCCTGGAGGAAAGCCGGGGCTGGCAGTAGAACCACCTCGAGTGCCAGCTCGACCATGACGATTTCCAGGAAGAGGAAATGTAGGCATCCTTCTTTCCTTCCCGGAGTCAAAATCCGGCACCGCCGACGACACCTCCGCCGCCGGCATTCATCCGGCGAAGGTTGTAGAAATACTTCCAGAGCTCCAGGCTCGGCCTGATGCCGAGGTATGCTCGCACAGGTGTGCAAATACTGCCAGCATCAGGACCGAGTTTGGGTTGAGATGTATCAACTCGATCCCGTAGAACTGGAGCACCAGGAGGAAGAAATGAGAAGGTGGGAATTGGAATCCACACCTGAAGAAATCCGTGAAGACGACCATCCAAGTCGTGTCCAGACTCGGAATCGTCTCCTTCGCAGCCTCCTAGTATGGTACAAAAACGTCCGAGAGGATGACCTCCTCTGCCTCGAGCTTCTTGACGGCGGTGGAGTCCATCACCGAGGTCTCAAACTCGGGGATAGCGATGATCGGATCCCCCGAAGGATCCCCCGTCGACTTCTTATGATCGGGGGACTTCTTCGCTCCGCTTTTCTTCCCCATTGCCGCTGATGATGATCGGCGAAGGCAAGACGGATTATGAAAGCAAGGGCGCGAGGAAACATATTAGGATGCTGGGAGACAGGAAGCAATATGGGCAAAACCCCAATTCCCGGTCTCTTAAAAGATTCAAGTTTCGCCTGACCGGTGCGCGTTTAACGGCAAGATCTATTCCATCGCATTTAATGCGGACAGTTGCTTTTCCCGCATGAGAGACATTGTACGCAAGAAAAAGAGAGGTCTGATAGACCCACGACCTTGACAAGCGCGTTGCATTTCAGGTAACGTCAGCCAAACAGTAGCGCAGAAAAAGGAAAGATTCTTCATCACCACGTGAAATTTCCGCCACGACGGTTCGGTCTCCCAGAAATCTACCAGGCGAACATGTGTCCGTGATCGACGGATCAGATTAAAACAAGAGAAATGCTTTCTGGGTTGGTTAAAACCCGGAAAATTTCCTGGAGAACTCGGAGATTTACTCCGACCAGGATGACACGGGTACCCAGTAGAGATTAGTTCCTACTCGGGAATCTTGTCGATAAAGTACTTGGTTTCGCCTATTCAGAGATGTTTCCTGACAAGGGCAGGTTTCCTACAAAACAGTCATGACTTCACTTCACGTACTGATGGGGGGCACGACGATGTATAGTACAGTATCTCGTATATAAGGAAGTATCCGTATACGATTCCCTGGATTACCGGAGTACAATACGTGTCTGGTAAGGATCCTAGGAGATAAGGTAGCCCTCCGTAAGGAGGAAAGACATCCCTTAAACTGGGAGGTCAATCCTGACGTTTAAGGAAGCCAGAGTTCTACTCGGGCATAAGTCCAGGTCTGGTACGACTCGGGAGCCCCCTATAAAAGGATCAGCAATCTTATAGGGGAGGGAGGAAACAGTTAGATCTAAGAGGCCTTAGAAGGAAGATCCCAGCGATCCCCATGAGAAGACCCGCCGCCTCGAAGGAGTCGAGATCAGCGGAACTAGTTGTCGTAGTCTCCGATTAGGCCTAGGATAGCCACTGACATATACATCCCTTGTAAAGATATTCTCTGATTAATATATACCAACAGGACGTAGGGTTATTATCCTAAGAGAGGCCCGAACCTGTATAAAAAAGGTGTTTTTCTTGCCGTCAGATCTCTTGGCCTTGTGCCCTAGAGGTCCCTACCCCCCAAGTATTACTGTTCCACGAGTACCGTAAGATCGGCGGTTTAACGATCGTCGACAAATATCTCCTCCAAAACTATGATGGACCAGATTGACTCATGCAACACCTTCAGCCTACCCCTATCAAGCGATGCTCTAAATGAGATGCAAACCATTCGCGGCTTGACAACATCTGCTCATCATCAGCAAGATTAAGGGTGGAAACTGGCAGCGGATAATCCGTATTATCCGGTATTCGTATTCGAGAAAACACTAAAATGGCAAGCAATATCCGTATCTAAATTAAAAACGGATGTGGATACAGATATTATCCGGATTTATTTCCCGGATACGGATGCGGATATGGTACTAGATTATAAAACAAATACGGATACGGATACGGATATATCCGTATCCGAATAAAGTTATATTAACCCATTTCAACAACTCTCTCTAAGTCCCTAACCCGTTAGCCCAATTATATTATCTGGATTTATTTCCCGGATACGGATGCGGATATGGTACTGGATTATAAAACAAATACGGATACGGATCCGGATATATCCGTATCCAAATAAAGTTATATTAACTCATTTCAACAACTCTCTCTAAGTCTCTAACCCGTTAGACCAATTATATAACCCACTAAGCTCAATAGGCATAGCAAAACTCTATTTCTCTATGTGAGACATTTTTATCATCACTTATCCATGTAGAACATATTACTATCGTATGTCATGGATTTATATATATCATTAACTCTTCATCATGTTCATGTACTTATCTAGTTATGTGGTTTATCATAGTCTGTCATTAAAGCTGTAGAATATTCATATCCGATATCATTAAAGCTGAGAATATTCGTATCCGACCGAATTGAGTATATATCCAATTCGTATTTGTATTCAAGTAACATCCGATCCGTATTCATATTTGACAACATCCGTATTCATATCCCTATTCGCTTTGAAAATATGGAAACGGAAGTGGGAAGGGCACTATCCGATCCGTATCCGATCCGTTTCCACCCTTAAGCAAGATAGCCCCGATGTCTAAACCTATAAACAGGGTAATGATCGATACTCCTCACAAAAGTACTACAAGATGTAGTTTGAAGAGACCCAAGACATTAATCATCTTCGGTGAATTTGGAAAAGTAAATGTGTCCCTAAGCTCAAAGTGTTTGCTTGGCTTCTTCTCATGGACAAACTTAACACCAAGGATATGATGAACAGAAGGCACTGTATATCTTCAAATGAGGTCTCTTACGTGAAACCAGATCCCACCTCTTCTTCTCCTGTGCCTTTAGTTGTTGCTGTTGGACAAAAATCAATATCCACTGGAACACGAACCAAGCACCTGAGCATCAGCTACTTAGTTCGCAGTCTCTTGGCACCAGACCTTTCTTCATGGAAATATTCATCACGGCTGCGTGGCATATATGGAACATGCACAATAGCTTGATCTTTGAAGACAAACACCCATCAGTCAACATTTGATTTAAAAACTTCAAGGAAGACCTCATGATCCAAAGCTTTAGATTCCCGGATAACCTTAGAACTAGTCTGCTATCCTGGCTCTCTTCCCTTCCCTTGTAATCCCCCCAGTAATTCTTGTCTCTATCTTCTGCCCCATCCCTATCCATGCTATGTAAATCTTCTTGGAGCCCTTTGTACAGTTCTGTGTAAATATTGTCTTTATTTTAATGAATTTGTTGTTAGAATCTCTCTTGCAGCTTCTTTTCAAAAAAATTCAAGACGTCTTGTCAGTCATTTTGTTTACAAGCTTTCCTCCGTCCTTTTCTTTAGACGAGTAGGGGATCTCGCCCCAGTCACAACTCTTGGGTAAATCCAGGAAGGCTTGGGCAATAAGGGTGCCCGACCAGGGCCCCTCCTCTACAAGACCCAACCCATATATATGAAAACATGAATAGGTAGTAGGCCTCAACAATGTTGTAGGTTTATATATTCACGATTTTGGATAGTTGCTTTAGCAAATCAAGTATAATTTTAGCGGGTCGGGTTGCTCTGAGAGAGTTAGAGGGAGGCAAGTCGCTAGCTTTTCTAGGTTGAGTTTCATAATTAAGGCAGGTTGCGCTGGTTTTCTTTAGAATCAATCAAGAAACGTCTATCAAAATATTTGTTAGACTTGCAAATTCTTGTCCTTCCACCTGCTCAGGCCCAATGTATTTACCCTTCAGAAATGTTTGGTTACTAGCTGTCCATCCATTCGAAAGCACTTTAGTAAAGTTCTAATACATAATTAATGAGACTAATTGGTCTAAAACGTAGCTAGATCTAGGATCACTTTATTTGGGAACATGAGTTATCATTGCAAAACAAATTCTAAAAATGTCCAACTCCTGTTTGTAACTAAGGGTGGAAAAAGGCACCGGATAAGCCATATTATTTGGTATTCATATCTGGAAAACAACATCCGAATCAAAACTGGATATGGATACGGATAGTATCCAAATTATTATTATGAATATGGATATGGTACTATAGATTGAGTTGAATACATGTCGAATGCAGATAATATTCGAATTCTGAGTGGAATTTTTTTAGAACATGTAACTTTGCCATCCGACCTCCATTCTGGGCAAACTAGATATCCATTTTGATTATCTTGAGGAGGCGGACATCAAGGTGACCTGCAATTTTCCATTTGATGAAGCTCATTTTGGCACATGTTCCTAGGAAGTTGTAGGAGATTCGCATTTGACCGAATTGAGTATACATCCTATTCGTATTAAAGTATTATCCGATCCATATTTATATTCTACAACATGCATATTTGTATCTGTATGCGCTTTGAAAATATAGAAAAGAAAGCGGGAAGGACACTATATATCCATATTTGATCTGTTTCCACCCTTATTCGTAACTAAGAAAATATACCCATTAAATCATCTTTAACAACATCCTAAAATGTTGATGAAATTTAAATGATTAACCATTTGGGCCATGATTCAAAAACTACATCCTTGGCTTCCTTTCAGTGCAGGAGCTTTCATTCACCCTCTTGAAATTTCCTATGCACGAATACGGTGTAAAGGCCATTTTTGGACACATGAATTTTTCTAGGAATTGAACAGTTTAGGGACATGTATAATAGGGTGATATTAGCCTTCCCTTAGTGAAGCCATATATGATAATTGCTAACTTTAAAGAGAGAAAAGCCACTACCTTCCCTTAATTAAATGATGATCCCTTCATATCTAAGAGAAGACTATTTTCTCCATTATATGAGATGTCATCCATTCTCACTCATTTTCTAATATTATTGAATACATGCAATCATTAATTTCTAGAGACGATAGTAAGAAATAATCCTTATAATAAATTTTTATTGCCATCTCTAGATGACGTGAAAGTCACAAGAAAAAACTGTTTTCTTTATTATTGTACATTCTCCTTGCTACAAAATTCATGTGATCTAAACAGGACCTAAGCATGGAGCTATTGATTGATTCCCTTGCAAGATAATAGTTTGAGCTGGCTGCCTAGTGATTGGGCTGCGCATGCCTGTATTTTCGATCTGTTGTATATAAGTCGAATGCAAACGATAATTCCGTTTGAGAAAGAAGCACGATCCATTTTAGGAAAATGCCAGACAATGGTCGGCGAAGAAACAGATAAGAACTCAATATCACCCCATTGACCAGGGCCAACGACCCTAAATAGACATCTCTCCTTTGTACGTCAAATACTAACTACCACCAAAGAACATGACAGGCCACAAAGAACGGTCGAATCGTTCACGTCCGTACACAAGAATTCCCTTGCCATGGCCATCCTCCCCTTATAAATTTGCGTTTCCCTCCAATTCCAGAGCAACCTAGCGGCGAAGATGGCACAGAAGTTCCTCCTCGGTGGCGTGGGGGCGATCCTCGTCGTCGCGGTCGTTGTCGGTGTGGTCGCCACGGTGACTCGCTCCGGAAACAAGGCCGGCGACAACTTCACCGTCCCGGGGGAGGCCAACCTGGCCACCTCGGGCAAGTCGGTCAAGTCCCTGTGCGCGCCCACGCTGTACAAGGAGTCGTGCGAGAAGGCGCTCACCTCGGCCTCCAATGGCACCGAGAACCCCAAAGAGGTCTTCCAAGCCGTCGCCAAGGTGGCGCTCGACTCGATTAAGTCGGCGGTCGAGCGGTCCAAAAACATCGGCGAGGCCAAGTCGAGCGATCCCATGACGGAGAGCGCGCGCCAGGACTGTAAGGAGCTCCTCGAGGACTCGGTTGACGACCTCAAGGGCATGCTCGAGATGGCCGGCGGCGACATCAAGGTGCTCTTGAGCCGCTCCGACGACCTCGAGCACTGGCTCACCGGCGTCATGACCTTCATCGACACCTGCGCCGACGGCTTCACCGACGAGAAGCTCAAGGCAGACATGCAAGTCGTGCTGCGCAACGCGACCGAGCTCAGTAGCAACGCGCTCGCCATCACCAACAGCCTCGGCGCCATCTTCAAGAAGCTCGACCTCGACATGTTCAAGTCCGACACGCGACGCCGCCTCTTGTCCGAGAAGGACGAGCAGGCTTTCCCCGCGTGGATGAGGTCGCCGGAGAGGAAGCTACTGGCCACGGGTGCTTTGCCGCAGCCGAACGCGGTGGTGGCCAAGGACGGCAGCGGCAAATTCAAGACCATCCAGGAGGCCGTGAACGCCATGCCCAAGGGCCACCCGGGCCGGTACGTCATCTACGTCAAGGCAGGCCTCTACGACGAGATCGTCCTGATCCCCAAGGACAAGATCAACATCTTCATGTACGGTGACGGGCCCAAGAAAAGCCGCGTCACCGGCAAGAAGAGCTTCGCCGACGGCATCACCACCATGAAGACCGCCACCTTCTGTGAGCCCTAGTATCCACTGCAGAGGTACACTCCAATACGTAAGAGTGCACGGGCAACGCATATAACAAGCAGCCGTACGTGTGTTTGTGTTGCAGCCATTGAGGCGGCCGGGTTCATATGCAAGAACATGGGGTTCCACAACACGGCCGGCGCGGAGAGGCACCAGGCGGTGGCACTCCGCGTGAACGGCGACCTCGCGGCGTTCCACAATTGCCGGTTCGACGCGTTCCAGGACACACTGTACGTGCACGCCCGGCGCCAGTTCTTCCGCAACTGCGTCATCTCCGGCACCATCGACTTCATCTTCGGCAACTCGGCCGCCGTGTTCCAGAATTGCCTCATCATCACCCGCCGCCCCATGGATAACCAGCAGAACTCGGTGACCGCACACGGCCGCACCGACCCCAACATGAAGTCCGGGCTCGTCATCCAGAACTGCCGCCTCGTGCCGGACCAGAAGCTCTTCCCCGACCGCTTCAAGATCCCCTCCTACCTCGGCCGGCCATGGAAGGAGTACTCGCGCCTCGTCATCATGGAGAGCACCATTGCCGACTTCGTCCGGCCCGAGGGGTACATGCCGTGGAACGGCGACTTCGCGCTCAAGACGCTTTACTACGCCGAGTACGCCAACCGCGGCCCCGGCGCTGGCACCAGCAAGAGGGTCAACTGGCCAGGGTTCCGCGTCATCGGCAGGAAGGAGGCCGAGCAGTTCACCACCGGGCCGTTCGTCGACGGCGCGACGTGGCTCAAGTTTACCGGCACGCCACACTACCTCGGGTTTAAGGTCTAAGGCGTGAACACGCGACAATATCAAATGCATGCACGTACACGCATGCATGGCATGCGCGCTGTATACGAGACCGATCGAGGTAACATGTGTACGTGCGTGTGTACCAACTGTGCAATGACCGAGACGTGCCAGACACCTTAATAGCTAACATTTGTTCTTTTACCACTTTTCTTTTGTTTTCTTTTCGTGGTTCCTGGAGTTTTCTTTTGTAAAAGATTTGTATTTTGGAAGATGATTGTAAGTTGTGACTTTAATTAATTGAAAATGTTCTACTAAATCCCCATCAGTTGTGCTATTAACCGATTCAATTCACGATGTTTTTACGGCCGCGGTACGTACAAACATATACTACTAGTAGCATAAAAAAATTTCTCAAAAAAAAAGTAGCATAAAAATTTAACAATGTTCTTTTTGTTTCCCGTTGATTCTTTTTAATAATGAAAAAAGTATCTCTTCAGTTCTATATATTGAGATGCACACAACATCAATTTTATTATAAAGTCATACAAAAGAGCACACAAAAAAAGGTATGACAAGATACGTGAGAGAAAATTAATTGTTACATAGCATATTACGTACTCGTCACCTAAACCAGGATATAATCTCTGATAACCAACTTCAACCTCCTGATGTTAGCCACCATCTGGTTCCAGTCCTGCAATCGTTGTAGTTAAGACCAATATCACAACTAGTCGATATACAAGTAGATAATCTACAATGGATTAAATAGCTTCTTTTTAACAAAAACCATGTCATTTATACATAACCAAATTAAACAACAAAGAGCCATGGTTCCCACCAAAATGTGAGAGCGTAAATACCCTCTAAACCCCATAGCCTATTCCAAAAAATGTAAAGGGTACTGCGAGGTCCAGCAATATTAAAAGCAAGATACTTTGAATGCCATGAAAGTTAGCAAATAGACAACCAAAAAGAGATGTTGGCTACAAAACAACATTGTTTGCTTTCTTGCTAATTTCTTTTTTTCCAAAGTGTTTGCAGTGAAATTGAAATTAGGAGTTTCCCGTTGATTCTATCTTTCTGAAGGGGATTTTTCAAACGAACGGGGGCAAGACTGGCTGCCACGTTGCCGTACAATTGAACATTTGTGGGCAAATTTAAGGCGTGACAGCATCGAGATGGAGCCAATAATCTTCATGCATTCGCTTGTTGCCTCGAGTCAAAACAAACTTCCAAAGCAAAGCATTTACGGCTCACCTAATTATCATGCGTTCTTGGCATTCAACCATCCTCTAATGCGTGACGCCCGGACGCAGCAGGAAAATTACAAATCGCATGAACTGGAGTAGAAAATTAATCTCGGCCACCGATCTCATACGATACGTGTCACTTCTGACGATGCATGATCTCCTCGCCATCGTCTCACTCGCCTCCTACAAAAGGATCCCCTGCTCCTCCTCTCACCATTGTGTGCTCACTGTCTCTGGTTTCCTTTCCTTTTCTTGCTATCTTCTCCAGGTCTTTAACTCGTCTCAAGATGGGCTCAATCCAGAGGCAGAACTCCTTTGACAACGACGATCTCTACCTCCCGGATGACCTTTTGGAGGCGCCTACCCTCAGTAGCAAAGAAATGGAGCGTGCTAGGGTATTTGCATGCTCGATTTTAGTTTCCACTTATAATTCTTATACTTTCAATCGTGTCGCTTTTCGCGCATTTTTTCAAATAATTTTTCGCGCCTTTTCGCCGTTTGATTCTTTTTCTAAAAATAACTTGAACAATAATTTTCAGCATTTTTATGTTACTTCAGTTCTGATACAGCATAGCTTGCAGGTTGAAGATATTTTAGGCAGGTAACGATTGTAGTCAGTTGATTTTCATACATGGACCCTAAGCTCTTGTGTATTTTACTCATCATTATCCGCAGTTTAGATATACTAGTATTGTGTTCTCAACCGTTCCCAAAATCATGTATGTAGCTCCAATTAGTGGCGAGCGCAGAATAGAAATGGAAAGGATATTCATGCTAGCTTGCTAATGAATGAGACACATGCTCATAAAAAGGTGGTGTAGCTCCGATCCAGTAGCAAGGAGAACATCAAGACGCACAAAAATGGAGCGGTGTGCTAGCCCCGTGCAGACCCACCGTGTGCTCGCTACTGGTTCCAATCTAGCTAATTTGCTAATACATGTCTGGCAATACATATAGAAAATTCGAATATATGAGGGAAACAGATGTGGAGAAGAAGGTGTGGGTATACTTCAAAAAAAAACTTGAGATGTCTCAAATTACATAGAAGTAACTATGAAAATTAGGCCAAAACATCAAAACGCCAACCCAAATTAGTGGAGTATGATCATGGATTTTTACTTGCTGCGAAAAGTACTAGAGCCGACCTATCTAGAGGACGTTTCAAATGTATAGGGGAATAATTCAAATCGGTCGGAAATGGATATACACGCAGAAGCCAGACAACCACAGTTACCTTCTTTTTTTTTGTGTTGGGGCGGGAGGGACCAATTACCACAGTTTGCTACCGCATTTGCTGCAGTAGTATTAATTAACTTGCCATCTTTCCTGGTGCAATTACCACAGTTTGACTCGTTTCATTGCATGCATGCAGGAGGAAGCTTTGTACGTGCTGAAAACCAAGTCCCCTGAAGAGGCTTTCAAGATTTTCACCCAGGTACGTAAACGTCACTATTCAAAGTGCTCCAACCTTGAATGTCTTTTTTTTGTTGTTGTTGTTGAGGAAACCCAATCTTGAACTATATCTAGAGTGATTACGAAGATATACCATATATGCAACGTGCATATACAAGTGGTCGTGAACAGAGTTTAATTCCGGCAGTGATACACCTGCAAATCATGTTGTAGGGTTTAGAATACAAAATTGACAGTCCTCCGGGACCGGGAGAGGACAAGGTTGAGTCCATGAGGCCTCCAACAACCGGCGACGGCCCCAAGACCACCGTGCCTCGGCCAAAAAACTGAGAGAGCGATCCGAATCAAGAAGTTACAAGACCTGTGGTAGCGTGCCTGTATGCTAGCTAGCTGGCTATGAAGCTAGGATGAATAACTGTGTTTGTAAACTAAGAGGGACCTTAATTTCTTCTCATCATGATCGACCATCACATGAAGCATGCAATATCATCAGCACGGTCCGTCAAACGCATGCTCCCTGTTCGATCGTTTCGATGCACGGCAAAAGCAGGAGCTCCGTGAGTTTCTCATGCTCCGTTCGCGTATACGTAGCTGGACGCTTGACAGTGTGTGTCCATATATGTCGTCACGCGGAAAGCGTACGTTTCCTCTCTGAGTTGTGACCAGTGCACATTACATCGATGCAGTAGAACGTCATACGTGCTGGACTGCGTGTCTTGACTCTCTCGGCACGTACGAACGAGTGGCGTGGCCAGGTGCGGTCATGGAGATGTAGGTGTGCGCCGCGCACCTTTGACGTCCGTCTCGACCATGCACATCATGCGTGCGCCTCTCCGTCCGGACGTGGCCTCGCTTTGGTGCGTAATGCGTCACCTGTGGCTTTCGGTTCTTGGCTGCTTGCCGAGACTGCCTGCGTGTTTCCAAATTTCTCACAGGTGTGCAGGTTGTAGCACCGACACGACACTTGGAGTCTTGGAAACAGAGTCAAAAGGGTACGTGTGTGTACATAGGCTGGGAGCCCATTCGCTACATATGGGCTGGCCTACTTCTTAGAGACGAACTTCTAACCCAAGCCATACCCGAAGGCCTAGCACAACCCAACACACATACATACACATCCGCGTCCAGTATCTCGAACCGCACCACCTCCGAATCCAGAGAGGGGTCATTATTTTTGTGTCAAACATGCACGTAGCATGAGGAAATTACATGGCGGAGCACTGAACTTGGCACGTATGTATAGTTTCATCCATTAACTCGCAATCAATCAAAAGCAGCCCACTAATCTTGGTTAAGGCGGTCAGTTTGGTCCAAAACCGGTCGAGCGAGGTAAAAATCGCCGACGTGGCAGCTGACTGGGACTAGGGGGTTGATTCCGGGGTGTTTCTCGCAAAATGTCATGCCAGTAGTTTTACAGAAAGGACCTCCTCCTCTCCGGCCACCTCCTCCGCACCTCCACTCCCGCCTGCTCCTCTTCTACCTCCCCAGGGGCGAGTGCACGTGTGGAGGGGATTCGCTGAGGAGGCCGGGCGTGTGCCGGCGGCGGCGCACGCGGTAGTGGCAGCCGGCCGATCGAGGCGGCGATGGCCCTGATGGGGCGGTGCTGGAGACGGGGCCGCACAAGAGAGGGGGCGGCGGGGAGGTAGAAGAGGAGCAGGCAAGAGCGGAGGCGTGGAGGAGGTGGCCGGAGAGGAGAGGGTCCTTTCTGTAAAACTGCCGGCATGACATTTTGCGAGAAACACCCCGGAGTCAACCCCCTAGTCCCAGTCAACTGCCACGTCGGCGATTTTTACCTCGCCCGATCGGTTTTGGATCAAACTGACCGCTTTAACCAAGATTAGTGAGCTACTTTTGATTGATTGCAAGTTAATGGATGAAACTATACATACACGTAGCATCGATCGTACGAGCTTACAGGCGGAGGTTACTCATTATTCAATGGTTGGGCAGCACTGCAGCTACAAGCTAAACTAGCTAGAAGGAGAACTTGATGACCATGTCGTGCTTGTACACCTGGCCGGGCCTCACCGTCTGCGACGGGAACTCGGGGTGGTTCACGGCGTCGGGGTATCCCTGCGTCTCCAGGGCAAACCCGCCGTACTGACCGTACACCTTGCCGGCCTTCCCCTTGGTGTTGTTCAGCCAGTTGCCAGTGTAGAACTGCATTGCCGGCTGGTTGGCCCACAGCTCGAGCGCGCGCCCGGACGCGCCGTCCCGGACGGCCGCCACCCTCCGCATGCCTTCCCCGTCGATCACGTAGTTGATGTCGTACCCGACGACCTGGCCGCCCATGACCTGCCGGATGCGCGCGCCGATGGGCGTCGGCGTCCGGAAGTCGTAGGGCGTGCCGGCCACGGGCTCGACGCGGCCCGACGACGGGAGGAGCTCCTCGTCCATCGGGGTGTACCGGGACGCGAAGAGCTGGAGCGTGTGGCCCAGGACGTCGCCGCTGCCGTGCCCGCCCAGGTTCCAGTACGTGTGCTGCAGGAAGCTCACCGGCGTCGCCTTGTTCAGCGCCGTCGCGTTCATGCGCACGCTAAGCACGTACGGGCCCGACAGCTCGTACGTCACGTACACGTCCAAATCTCCAGGGAATCCTGCTCATCAGTTGCAAGCATGATTGATTAATTACACTACATCATAAAAGTTTGGAATAAAATGAATCGTATCATCGTATTTTTGTACCTTGCTCTCCATCGAAGCTACGGTAGAACAGTGTGATGTATGGGGAGTCGCCGACACCAACATACTCCTTCACCGTCCATATGACTTTGCTGAACCCCCTGTGACCACCTAAACGTACAATTAGTAGTAAATTAATTTTAATTCTCTTGTCATCATAACAATCATCTGAATCAAGCAAGGAATGCATACCGTGAATTGCATTCTTGCCGTCGTTGATGTACGTATGGTATACTTTGCCGTCGAGGACGAACCGGCCCCTGGCCATTCTTTGCGCCACGCGCCCGTTCAGCGGCCCGAAGTAAGAGGTATCGTTCTGATTGGCAATAGCAAGATTCAGAGGGAACAACATGAAATGAGATGTTTGATGTTTCAGGACAGCAAAATTGCATAGGTGATCAGGACATTAATTTCAGCATTTCAGATCTTCGTCAGGCTAAAGAAAGCTGCTTTATGCTGTGGATGCTGCTTATGTTTACATGGCATTTCAGATTCTGATAACAAAATGACTCGAGTGCCACGAAACAATTTCTACTAGTTCAAAGCTTGACGACTCGTAGATAAGCCTCTCTGAAAATCTAGTTGGTTGGTGGAAGACTTAGCTCGTGCTTGGAAATTTCTCTTGCCAGGATGCTATTCTGAGGATGGGCATGGACTAGTAAAACTTACGGAAGGACACTAGAATAACAGGGGACATGTACGTAACTGGGAGCTGCATGCGAGCTAACAAGGCCATCCCAGTGCCAGAAGTTCTTTTAGAAGAATTGTGTCACATGGTGAGTGACATGGATAATTAACATGGAGTGTCTTCCGGTGCACCCTTAAGCATAATCTATTCCTGGGTAACGTGGTTGGCCACTAGCACAAGAAGGATTGATTCCATGTATAATTGCAGGTTCATTTGTTTACTCATGGGGATGTACTGTTTTTCTGCTTAATTTTCTCCTCTGTACTTTCTATGGCTATATCACAATGGTGCTTGAGATATTTAGAATGGGTTTCGGGGACGGCAAATTTCATAATCTCAAAAGAGATCTTGTAATATACATACATTGAAAAGAAAATTTCAAAGCAAAGGACCAACTGGTGGGTAGTTGAGCTAGTGACTCTTGACAAGTTCAAAGGGAATTCAACAGATCATGAGGTACGCCAGTTACGAAGTTTAATGATATCCTCCCCTTGTCATGAAATTTGTACTAATTGAACTATAACCAGGTAATAGGCAAATCAATGAAACCGAGTAAACTTGAATACTGAGTGATTGCAAAATGAATCGATAAAGAAAGGAAGCAGTGCATATATAAGCCCTGACCGGAAAAAGAAAGAGGCAAAACAATCACCGGCGATGAATTCTCACATGCACACACCGTTGTGAAAAGATGGATGAATGCAATAAATTTTTTATCCAGAGGGGTTCGATGATCTTACAACATATTCAGCAATGGTGTCTTTACCCAGCACAACATCAGCCAAATTCCCTGCAAAATAACTTCTGCAAATTAAGTTTCCCCACGCTACACAAAAACGAGATCACAGCATGAGAGGCGACATGATTTTCTTGGTATCGAAGCAAGAACACCACACCTTTGGAATCAGGAATGACAATCGACATGATAATGGCGCCCCAGTTGGTGACCTTGACGGAGAAATCCCCTTTCTTGAGCACGTACACACCGACCATCTTCCTCGCATCGGCACCGCTGGCCAGAACAGAGGCCACAAGGCACAAGAGCGCGAGAAACAGTGGAGCTGTCGCCATTGACGGCCAACACTGGTACAGTACAAGGTGGGTTAGCACGCAGGAAGAGAACGGCTCAGAAGATGCAGGTAATGAACTGAGCTACTGGAATGGATGGGCAGTTAACAACTAGTACTAATATATAAAGGACACCAGCGAGGCAGCGAGGCGATTTCGATGGATTCAGGGTGGAAATTTTCAAGAGATCCGCATGCTCGGCATGCTAGCCTTTTCATATAAAAAAAAATCTCTCAAAAAAAAATACTCAGCTTTTAGCTTTTGTATTATGGGAGTGTTTGGTTGGGCTTTTTAGTAGTTTTTCACTGGAAAAAGCTGCAGTCCAACCAAACGGCCAGCTTTTCAGCAGCTTTTGCCAACGGTAGTTGTGGGCTTTGCAGTGCAAATTTAGTTGTTTGGAAAAGCTGCCTTCAATGCTCAATTTTCAAAATGCTTTAGATGGTTTGAATCAATAAAAAACTATATGTTCACTTTTCCACAGCCACAGCAGCTTTTTTAAATAGCTAGCCAACAACAGCTTTGTCAACAACCACAGCCTAATCAAACAGGCCCTATATATTAAATTTTAAGATGCCTTATCACATTTGCCATGTGATACGCGGCTCCAAGCTGGTACAAAAGAAATGAGGTCAAATCTTTCGGCTGGGCCAGCGGTAGCATAGGCGCATAGCACGCGCTTACGTTCGCATCCTGCAATTTTCTTGTCACTTACCACATTACCCCCATCGAGAGGTCTTTTTCTGGAGATTTTGGGCGCTATGATAGCTGCCGATTGCACGGCGTCGGTCGGCCTCCCCGGCCGCGGCGGTTAATGGCCGTACTGATGCCCCGGCGAGCGCTGCTGCATGTCCAAGCAATCGCAATGGTGGAGTTGGAGTGCCCGATATAGGCTGCGCGCGAACTGAGCTGAGCTGGTCATGTCGCGGCCTGTACGGTGATAAACGGTTTAAGTTTGAAGTCCAGACAAATCAGGTGACCCGAGCACCAGAGTCGCTGGGAGTAACCTGGACTTTTCACAAAAGGGATTAGCATTGGGTTTTCACAAAAGGGATTTTAAGGGGATTTTTAGGAAAGACGAGTTTTTGTTAGTGTTTCTGTTACGGTGAGTTTATACAATCTTTGTTTGGATGAGTAAATAATAAAACGCGTTTTTACAATGGAGGTGACTATACGACGATAGTACGTCCGATATGCTTACGAACCAAACAATCCGACTACGCACCGTATGATCCGCCTGTTCTGCTTCGTTCCTCTGCTCGGGCCTACCAGTGATGCCTGAGCGCGCGTCTATGCGCGAGCGCGAGTCGTGACAGACCCGCGCTAACCTCCTCGCCTCTCTCGGCCTGCTCGACGATGTTTCTCGCGTCAGGTCACCGCCGGCTCTGGCCATCCACGACGCCAGCGTGACCGTCCAGCTGGATTTGGCATCTGCATTCTCGTCGGCGCCAGATCTGGACACGAAGAGGACCGTCGATGTCTCCATATGGCGATGCACACGAGACATTGAGACCTCGTGTCGACGAGCGTCAGCGTCTACGTCCCCTCCTCTCACGCACGAGCTAAGTCTGCTCCTGTTCAAGCACATCTGATTAGTCGGATCCGTTCTTTTACCTCCTCAAAATGTATTGCAAAAATTCGTACATTCATCCTCCAAAATATATACTGTTATTGATTTTTTCAACTTCTTTCATGTTTCAACCAGTCAAGCCTCTTGCAGGACAAGTTGGAGGACGCTCGTGGGCAGCCAGCTAGGCGCTGCCGATCTGCTCCTGGTGCTGCTGGATGAGATGGACGCCACAGCGATGCTCCACGCATGCCCCGCCGTACAGCACCAAGCAGCTTGACGGCGTCCAAATTAATGCTATGCTCGGTCTTGCACGTGATCTCTTCGATGAAATCTCCAAGGTAGCTAATGCTTTCTTCTCGAGTAGCTAGGAAGTGAGGTTTATGTAGTGTTGTTATCATTGCTTAGTACCGGTTATTTGCATGTGTATTTCCTTCAAGTTTAGACTACACTAACATAAAATAAAAAAAATTACCGCGTAAATCAGGAATTGCTGTAACAATAGATCACGAATTTCTTAGTTGACGCACAAAAACCGTAGAGAAAGTAGAGTCGATGCAGCGGAAACAGCTGTAGTCGTACTACCCTCTCCTCCTCGCGATTCACTCGAACAGTTCGTCCTAGTGTCGCAGCCGCAACGCCTCCAAGGTATCCACACGTTCAGGGAGGAACGTCGCTCGTCCGGATTGCTAGATCCGAGCGCGCAACTTTAGGCGTGGGAGAGGTGACGACAAGGGTTTCGGGAACTCTGAGTTGGTTTAACCCTAACACGTCCACCCCCTCTCCTTATATAGACGTCCCCATAATGGGCTTCTACGTCAGAGGCCCATTAGGACTCAATGCCTAGTCTAATAATCCGAATTAGGCTCCTGCCCCTTAACTATGCAACCCTATGGGTTCACGCACATTTAGACATGAACCAAGTACTCCTACTCGGTCACTAATTGGCAGTGCCCTCTAGCAGGACGTGCCAACTCCCAAACGTACGCAAAGATCGTATCGGACGAACATTCACAATGTTATGTATGCAACTCTCTTTGCCTCACGATATTTGTCAAGCTCAAACTTGAGCTTGACCGCTTTTTCTCGATCACGTGTCTCGGAATCTTTTACTAGGTTAACCTTAAGTAGCACGGCCATGCATTTCTGGATCTGATCACTCGAGGGGCCCAGAGATATCTCTCTCATTACAGAGAGGGGCAAATCCTATCTCGATTGACCATGGCTCACATCATGCTTCCTGACAAACAAGAAAGCAACATTTATGACTACCCAATTACGGAGTAGCGTTCGGCAGCCCCTAAATAAGTCATTACACATGTCAAGCACATACGACAATCTCAGGTTAAAGGACATAGCATACACATTTTGTCTCAAGTTGGGTCTGTCCAATCCCATGTTCCCTAACATGTGCTCATACATTTGGTTCGACGTCTCTATGTCCATGGCCCGTGAAATATGGTCATCAACCAATACATATGCTAGTCTATTATTCATATGTGTCCTCACATGAGTTCCGACTAGGGACCAATTTAGAATAATCATTCAAGCTTAGTACGAAGTTTCACAACCAAGTCACATACTTGCCAATCAGTACAAATGACATTATTCAAGGAACATTTAATAAATCATGAATACAATGCAATATGATCATTCCTATGATTGCCACTAGGGCATATTTCTAACACGTAGTGTGTTGCAACCAAAGGTACTTGATGCCAGTTCACTGAAATCTTTTACTTGCTTTGGATGCAAAATTGATGGTCTAGTTGTTATTTTTATGGTGGTATGTATGCTAAAGTCTTGGTGCACTTCGTTTCATTGCCATCATGCACCAATAAAATGAATTTATATGAAAAACAGTGGCATTTTGATTCATCATGAATAAATAACAAGCCAAATATATCGGTCTTTACCATAAAAGCAATAACATCAGCAGGGAAATGATCATAAAGTAAATTAACAGCATAAGCTCCGTTCTAAACCATTCAACAGCAAAACACCAGCTTAATTCTATGCCATTCAACAGCAAAACACCAGCTTAATTCTATGCCATTCAACAGAAAAACATCGGCACGTCACAACGAGTTTCAGCACCAAATAACAAGAAGGGTAGGTTCATAGTTTCCTACGTTTTAACATTCTCCCTATTACCCTCGCAACAAAAAAAACACATTCTCCCTATTACAACACATCCAAAATATGGCAGCCATCCACGATAAGTTTCTTTCTTAGAAAAAAATAAATAACTTTTGGATTTAGCTTTAATTCTTCCTTGGAGTGAGCTTCTTCCTAAGAGGTGGAAGGTGTGGCCTTTAATGGTAAATACTTGATGGGTGAGAAGCGCACCCTGCGAAGATCCTTCCACAGAAATTGATGGTGTAACATGACAGAGACCACAAGCATTACACACAAGGTATATACCTGCACAAGCACATATGATTAGTCGGATCTGTTTTAGTTCTTCCTTGGTGTGAGCTTCTTCTTGGGAGGTGGGAGGTGTGACCTTTGATGGTAATACTTGATGGGCTGAGAAGCGCATTCTGAAAGATCCTTCCATAGAAATTGATGGTGTGACATGAGAGAGACCACATACATTACACACAACGTGTACACCTGCACAAGCATATCTGATTAATTGGATCTGTTCTTTTACCTCTTCAAAATGTAGTGCAAAAATTCATACTCGTCCTCCAAAGTTTATACTGCTATTGAGTTTTCCAACTTCTTTCGTGTTTCAACCAATCAAGCTAACCAAATGCATTAAGGTGTAGATACCATCTACATTTTAAATATTACCACCTAACAATACTATAAGTTATCATCTTCATATTTCACGGTTAACTTCTTATGTCATAGAGTTATCTCCATACATGTAAAGATGACAAGTTGTCATTTTAAAAGTTATCTTCTACATACACCACTTGTTACTTGATAATTTGTATTATCTTATCCTAACAAAATTTATTAAGGTTTAAGTTCATTACTTAATGAAAAATATCCGGAGTACTACAATTAGAAACTCTAATGATGAAGCAAGTGTGACAAAGCTTTTGGTTGAAGTTCACTAAACAACCTGGTAACAACACCGATATTGTATACGATGGTAACTGTTCCTAGTAACAACTATGGTGGTAGCTGTTCACTATAACAACCTAGTAACAACAACAATACTTTGGTGGTAACTACTTACTCAACAATCTATTAATTACGTCACTACTATAGTAGTAACTATTTACTAAACAACGTAGTAACTGCGGCACTACTATGGAGATAACTGTTTACTGAATAACCTCATAACTACACCATTACTATGGTGGTAACTGGTTATCATATCATTTTAACATAAGCTACCATACACTTAATTTACAGTTATCAAGAACATACAACAACAAAAGCTATTGCATGTTTAGTGAATATTGTTTTAGCAAATGATAGATATAACTGCGATAAAATATTTATGAACATGTTGGGCTCAGCCGGGCGCTCATGCCGAACTCTATTGATGAACATGACGTGTAAATCCTCTACTTGTCTATCTACCAAAACAAAAATATGTTTCATTATCAAGGCATAACATTGTAAAACACGTTTGGGGGCTAGATTATATATTATAGCACAAATATCATGTTTTAGTCTAGAAAAAATAACTTAAAACATATAATTCTTTAATGATTATCGATTGCAGACCAATGAAACAAAAAATAGGACCTGTGAATATACTACACAACATTCTGCTCCAATCAAAACCAATTTTAACTTTCAGCGATTGTGCATAATTCAACAATGACCAAGGCCACCAAACAAGTGTAATAGCAGTACATACAAGTTCACTACTAATTAATCATGTTTACATATAGGAAATATCAATTTCTACTTGCACCGCTTTTGTAACCACACTACAACATTCACATCTAACAAATTGCAACATTATTGTAAGATGAACTAGCAAATGGATTCCCTTTCCTGCTCTAGTAAGTACCAAGCTTTACTTAGTATGAATACGCTGACCAATATGCATGACAATATAATACTTCGGTGGCATTTGGTTTATTGCGGCTATAAAGTCATTGGATCACATCATACTATGATATGCACTTAATTTTGAGTAGATTGCTCACAGCTTTGCATTATACAAGCTATTCAAGGTATAATGGTAATCAGCAAGCCAAATCACCACCCAGCTCGACAAATTTAGATCTCGGCAACTTGGCGCGTAATGATCACACATGCAAATCTAGCAAAATCAAGCACCCAATCAAACTAGATGTGAGCAATAAAAGCAATACAGGAGCATACTGGTGCCACTCATAGCTGGAATCCCTCCTTGGTTCACATCTCGATGGGTGGCGGGAGGATTGGCCCATTATCGGCATAGGTGGGGAAGGCGACGAGATCCTTGTAGAGGCCTCCAATGTGCCAAAGAAGCAGCACCTCCGAGCGTAGGTTTTAAGGGAGGGCTAGGAAGCCGTCCACCAAGACGTGAACATCTGCGGGTGTAGCGGCATCAAAGTTGAGGAAGGGGTCACGGTGGAAGGGCATGACGGCAGGGAGGAGGAGGTGGCCATGACTGGGGAGGTCGGTATCGAGGTCAACGAAAAGAAAAGGCTATGGAGATATGTTATGTAGAACAGGGATACAGGAGCTTCAGCCTTACGATGCAAAGCAACAACATCCGACGCATGTGAGACGTCCGCCCGTTAATACCGGCCATCGAACGTTCTGAACATCATTTTACAATTAGATGTTTGGATTAGAGGATGCATCATGGCATAGTTTTTGTCGCCTTGCACTCCACCTGCACCTTTCCCCTTCTACTCAGCTCAGACGTTGCACGCTGCTCTCCCACACTCCAACCCCTTCCACTCCACACCCCAACCCCTCCCCTCGCTGCCATTGCCTCCACCTCATCCGCCCGCGTCTCACCTCTAGAACCCCGTTCTCCTACGACCCACCCCCTCCACCTCCCTACTCACTGCCAAGGAGGTCTCCCTCGCCTCATGTCAGCCCCATCACTTCTTGGGCTCCATCGCATCCCACACCCTCCAGACCTCGAGCTCGTCACGCAGTGTACAACACTATCCTGCCGCACATGCTCATTTGTTTTCTGGTTTGATGTCCTTGGAATAACTCATTTTTTTTCTGAGCATTGTTTAATTCTAAAGTGTTACGAGATATTTTGAATAGTCTTGTGAACAACACATCCCGAAACAATGACACTGCAGAAATATTACTAATAAGCAATTGCTCAGAATAATGGTGAGCATAGAACAGAAATAGAAAGGGTGCTCATGTTAGCTTGCTAATGAATGGGAAACCCTGAATTCCCATAAAAGAGTTCTCTAGCTCTGATGACAACCAAAAAATGTGATTGTGGCAAGGAGACTATCAAGGCGTGCAAAAACGGAGCGGATGAGCTATCCCCCGCGTGCACCCATCATGCGCTCGTCATTGGCTCAGAATCATAAAATTCTTCATCAGACATACCCCACATGTTTATAGCTTATTGCACAACATACAACTAATGATCGTATCAAACTCAGGAATTTGTTTCATACGGTAACAACGAGATGCAATCAATAACGCAGCACCAAGAAATCAAATATATAAAGCTGAAAGAAGTTTGATAGATCCAAAACGAACATATGGAAATTGTTTTTCTTAATCTGGAACAACCAAAGATGACCAGAATGAATAAAAGCTTAATGTTCTATTACATAAAAAGCTAAAGATTGAGAATCCAAAGAGTCTGCCTCTCGCCATCCATCTCAATGACGATCGCGCTTTGATCGACATCTAAAAATGCTTTTGTAGCTTTTAATTTTTTTCTTTGCCTCAAGCTCAGTCATAGAATATAAAATTTAATATCTTCATACATGATTTCACTGAGTAAACTTCAGTCTGTTGTGCTACATTTTCTTCATTTCAGCAATGCTGAGTGATGCTTCTGCAAGGTGATCAATTACGGTTATGGCATCATCAGATGTGGCTTTTAGCTTCTTGCAACATCATGTGCCCACTTCCAGATCACTTCTTCTTTTTCTCCAGCTCCTTGTGAGTATGGGCAGGTTTTTAGGACCAACAACATCGGAAGCATTTTTTCATCGGAATCAAGGTCATGCAGTTTAACTTGCTCATTCAGATCGATTAATGTAGTTTCGTTTGTACGTGTTGCACCTTGCCCTTTGCTAGATATAGCACCAACTCCAGATGTTGTAGAAGTAGCACATATGTCTTGAAGATCTATCCAACTAGGCCACACTTTATCTTGATATTTCTGCAACTTTTTAAGTTATTGGTTAACTATATGATAAAACCTCCATATATAAATCCTACATACTGAAACATGCCATCATTAGATCCTCCTAATTTTCTTCTGAAGCTTTGATCATTTTATCAATATCATCCCAACCAAATCCCGTGAGTTTTAGAAGTTTGTCCTATAGTACTTATGATGATTTTTAAGTTGCTGCAGCTCAAGTTTTTCTACTCTCAGTTCATTGAACTGCTCTAGGATTTCATGGAATGCTTCTCGTGTAGCATGGTCCTTCTTTCCCTTCGTTTACGGCTTGATCCTTCAGTATATTGAGGAGTAATTTGTCCTCTGAAGATTTCCATACATGCCACTTAATAGCAAGTTTGTCTATGCTTTCCTTCTTAATTATTTTGACCACCTCATCAGCCATCTTTGTCTGAAAGGAAATAATGTAATGAAATTATTACTGCTGTAACTTCTGGTATGGATATGACTCTTCACAATTTCATCACGTTAATGTTACTTAATTGGTATAATTTATATTATTAAATGGGACAACATCTCTGGTTCAAGACTTTACATACAACAAGCAATTAATAATACCTTATCACAAGTACTTGTGCAAGCACTAGTAGAAAGAGGAGGCACTAAGAGGAAGAAAAGGAACATGAGGATGAAATCTTTATCAAAGTAACCATTTTTAGGTATACATGTACACCACCCCAATTTTTTTTGTTAAAGCTATGGTATTATGTTCTTTGTTTGAGTCATGAATCTCTAGAGAATGCACTATGGTAAGGTAGATTGATATGTGCATGGGTTTTGTTTGTTTTGCTAGTGCACTATGTAATATGTTCAGACCTAATATTACCTAAAGTATGCTAGCAATCTCGTACAGACACAATACAATTGGTTGCAATAGCATGCACTCTTATCAGTATATCACAATGCTACCATTCAAGCATAAAAACAATGTGTATTCCAGAATTTGATATGTATGGATGAATGATCTTACTGCAGGATGATGAAGCTATGGCGTTCAACTGACGGTGATGCAAACACGTCAAGGACCAGGGCCAAGGTGGTCGTCTCCACGGCCGGCATTGGCAGCCGTCTACCGAGTTATCTAAGATCTTGTGGATTAGTAGGACATCGTGGAGCAATTAGAATCTGTTGAAGGATCTCCGTTGTAAGCAATTGTAACCTTATCTCCCTGTTACATATGTGTGTACCCGTGGAAACTAAATAGCGTGGGAATGGGCACAAGCGCCAAAGATGGGTATGATTTTGTCAAGGAACTAGCGAGATGAATTTTTTTTGTTGTGATCTAATATAGCGGAAACGCGTGTGCAAATGTCGAATAGTCATTTTTCCGAAAACGTGAATTCCTGGATTTATGGAAATAAGTTTTAGTTATGCTGGAGTTAATTAGACAAACCAAACAAGATTTTAGTTTGTTACACCGATAAACATGTCTAGGGAGATCTGGTTTTATAAAAATCTCTTAACCAAACAACCTAAAAAATCGTCTCCTGAACTTTTATAACATAGAAAATAACCCTCTAATATGATTTTTTAGGGTACTAGTACGATGCTTACAGATTAAAAAATATAACACATGTGTAAGAAGAATATACTACCATTTGTACTAGATCAACTCACCCATGCATGTTCCAGTTCTTAGATCAAACCACCCATGCATGTTCTAATTCCAACCAGATTGTGCGGGGTCCAACATGTGGGGTGGCCCGCTATCGATTGATATCTTTATAGTAGTAAAGATTTTATCTCTATATCTTGACGAAGGGATGACATGGAATATATAAAACATGAGTCACTAGCGGTACCTTTTGCGAGTCACCAGATGTCACAACCAACTAAGCTAATATTTGACCGCAGCGTGGTGTTTTGACTTGAGCCATCTTGGATGAGAGGAAATAGAAACAGGCATAGTAGAAACAACGCATGGCCTTGGTGCTCACAACCGTGCCCACCGACGGGGGAGGAAGGAAGATGCTCGGGTATAGATAAAATGGAAAGATTGGGGATTATTGGAAAATTTCACTGCTTCATTATGTTATGCAGCGTTGAAATTTGCACAGTGGCACGTACCAAAGCACCATTTGTACGGTCAAGCACCAAGGGGACAGGTTCGGACATCTGGCAACTCACTTAATGTACCATATAGACATAAACATGCGTTTTGGAAATATCAAAACTAGGTGACATATCGGTGGCAGTTTACGGGCACACCATGCACTTTACTCATATATAAATTATCTCTCTTTACTTTCACTAACACATGGGATCCACATGTCATGTTAGATGACGTGTTGGTCTCGTATGGTGGTGAGAGAAGATAAAGATATATGACACGTGGGATCCACGTCTTAGTGAAATAAGAGAGAAATAAATTACATATTTTTTAAACCGGAGGCAGACTATTAATTAAGAGGAAAGAGTTATCCACTTAATTAGAGGAAATCGGACAGAAAACCTAGCCAGGCTAGGCCCAAGACACCACTAGCCAACGTGCCCACGATAACACAAACTCGACACATATCGCTGAGAAGATCCATCCATGGAAGCCGCCCACAAATGTCATCGTCATCACCCATCGCCCCACGACTGGGCGATTCTGACTTCACCACCAACAACCACATGTGCACCAATCATCATAACGACCGCACCAAGCTCACGATAGTTGAAACACCACAGACGGCCATCGCATCGGTGAAAAGGTAGTTATGATTTTGGCGACTTTCCTCAGGAAGAGCGAAGCATCTTGCAAGCCTTGTGTCAGCCAAGTACACCGCAAAGTGTGCCACCCACCGAAGCCACCTAGCGCATGTCATCATCACCACCCTTGTTGCCTCTCCACGACATAACAACTCCAAATTCATTGCGTAGAGGTGAACAGGTGCAAAAGAACACCCAACTGAGACGTCAAAACTCCATCACCAATCTCGCCTCCTGCACACTGCCCACTAATGCTTGTCATGTCGAGTCATCATCGTCGCACAAGTTGCACTGCTAAGGGACCCTAGACAGCCGTTCTGGCATCCAAGCACACCACCATGCAAGAACCAGTCGACACGCAAGGCACAACATGCCCGAGCTCCAAGATCCACCGCCCATAGATGTTACCAGTCACGAGGCATTGTCGCTGCCTATCGCGTCACTCGTGGTGCGCAGCTCCGACTTCACCATGAGAACCTTGCTACCACGATCACACCACCACCAACCTCACGCCTCACAGTTGGTCTCATGTTGACCTCACTATCGCCTGTCATAGCGCTCTCCATATAGCCCTACCTGGGTTGTCAAATCTACATAACCTTGCCTGAGTCGCCAGATCCGGGCCACCGGTCACCACGAGTAGGGGACCATCCCCAGGTAGCCTCCCACATCGCCCTGCAGTCCTGTGTCCTTGCCACATCATCATATGTGTGGCAAAAGCATTCTCTAAAACCAAGCTAGGAGTTTACATTACCATAGAGGTAGTCATCACAAACGGGTAAAAAATCCCATCATAGACAGTGATGATGAGTTCGCATCACAGACGGTTCAAGCCTCATCTGTGATGAGGTGAGTATCACAGATGGTTCTAGTTTTTACAGTCTATGATGGGGATTTTTAGCTGCAAAAGGAATTGCCGGAGGCCGGTGAGCTGCCGCCGCCCTTACTCTAGTAGAGAGAGGAGAGGAGGGGCTGCAACGGCCCGCGCTTCCTGGCAGCAAGGAGCAGCTACGGCCCACGCTTCCACTTCTTCCCCCTTCCTGCACCACAACACCATGGCCAATGTTTCCAGGAGGAAGGAGGGCAGCGGCGTCAGCGATGGCGATCACCATGGCCGTTGGATCCGAGCAAGATGAGGCTATGGCCGGTGGATCCTCAACGAGGCGATGGCATCTGCACAAGCACAAGCATCAGCAGCTGGTAAAGGCTAAGAATGAATCTTGGATTCTTGGAGGGGAGAAGCAAGAGAGACATACGTGCGGAGTTGCGGTGGCACGGGGTGGTGAAGGAGGTGCCAGAGAGCTACTCGATCTAGAGGCCCAGGTGTGCTTGTATTGGCGGCGGCGCGTCGAGTAGCTGCACCCGCTGGGCCTTCTTCTTCCCCACACACTCCTCCTCCTAGTGGTGGTCCTCCTCGGAGTTGAAGGAGCGGGAGTGGTGGTGGGCGGCCTCCTAGAGGAGGTGGAGGTCGGGAGCGTGGATGGTTTGATGATGTCCTCGTTGTAAAGGAAGGTGACGACGAGGAAGACGGAGATGAGGAAAGCAGGCGTGGAGCGCTGGTTTTGCGGAGTGAGGATGAAGGGCAGGAGGCAGAAGGGAGAAAGGGGTTGCAATGAATCTGCGGATCCAAGGGGGTTTGGTGCAAGGTTTTGTTTTTTGGTTGGCTAAGCTAGGTCTTGGACCATGTAAATGTGCCAGAATATCACAAACGGTTTTGTTATGCTGCTTTTTATATTATAAAAAAAACCATGTGATGACCTCCTTATTACAGATATTCTTTTAAAAATCTATCTATGATGTGAATTTTAGTAAAAAGTCGTATGTGATGATGTTTAACACGTAGAGTTTTTATGATCCGTTTATGATAAACCATCTGCATCTGTAGTAGTGTCATTTACTCTAGATCTTAATACTCGAAATTGTGAATAGGCGGTTTTAACGCTCAGGCCTAAGTATGAAAATTCAGGTGTAATCCGAATAATTTGCTAGTCTGAAACCGGCTTGGATAGTCTGGCGGCCCAGCGAACAACGACGATGGCATCCTAGCACTTGATTTAGTACGGTAATTTTCTCTGTATATAGTACTTCTTGCAAATTAACCTCGAATCCGATATTCCACATTATTATTGCTCCTACCAACACCAAAAACTTACAGAAGATCATTCAACTGAAGTTGCCTAATCTAGTACTTAACTAGCTAGAACGAAAACTTGAACACCATGTCATGCTTGTACGCCTGCCCTGGCCGAACAATTTGCGACGGGAAGTTTGGGTGGTTCACGGCATCCGGGAACCCCTGCGTCTCGAGGCACAGCGCACCGTACTGCCCGTAAACCTTCCCGTCCTTCCCCTTGACGTCTTTGAGGAAGTTGCCGGTGTAGAACTGCACCCCGGGCTGGTTGGCCCACAGCTCCATCCCCCGCCCCGACGCGCCGTCCCGCACCGCCGCCACCCTGCGCAGGGCGTGGGCGTCCCCTTCCACGGCGTAGTTGATGTCGTAGCCATAGATGGTGCTGCCGTTGCTGCTGCCGCCCGTGACCTGCCGGAGGTGCGCGCCCACGCGGGTCGGCGCCCGGAGGTCGTAGGGCGTGCCCGCCACGGGCGCGAGCTGCCCCGTAGGGATGAGCGTGGAGTCCACGGGCGTGTACTGGGACGCGAAGAGCTGGACCGTGTTGCCGAGGACGTCGCTGCTGCCGTGCCCGCCGAGGTTCCAGTACGTGTGCTGCGCGAGGTTCACCGGGGTGGCCTTGCCCAGCGCCGTCGCGTTCATGCGCACGCTCAGCACGTGCGGGTGCGACAGCTCATACGTAACGTACACGTCGAGAGCCCCGGGGAACCCTGTTTCACAGAGGCACATTTTTAACTCTTTTAGGACTTGATGGAAAACATGTTACGTCGGTGCACAAGTGATTTGCGAAGTATTTTTGATTTAAGATTTGCAGCTTTCTTGTTTGATTTGGTTTTCTTAGATGCTTGGCAAGAGTGGCGCCATTACTCCATTAAGATATATTGTGATCATGGACTGTTGTTTTGGATAACAAAAGGGAGGAAAAGGCGCAACCAACAGAGCAAAATAATCAATTTCAAGTGGATGACAGAGAACCACATTATGCTGTGGGGACTGCTACTGATTGTTGTTTTTGGACCAACTTTGCCTGGGCCAGTTACTGTTCTTGAGAAACCTAACTTGGCATCCTCTGCTCTGATTCAACTTCCAAGAGTTGTGCTAGTCTTACTCATTCTGGTGTGAAATGAGAGTTCACATCTACTCATGATGATGAGCTACTGCAACTTCTGAGTTTCTTTCAGCTACTAAACGTAGTAGATGTTTTCAGCTCCTAACTTCCCAAAATAAAAACAACGTGAGGAATGTTCCAGATTTGATTTGGATTTGCTGAATAGTGAATAGCACATGGAAGTGTCTCGAGATGAATATTTCAAAACAACGAAGAAAGCACATATGTAGACAACATATTTGATCATTTGCATTGATTTTACCTTGCTCTCTGTCAGAGCTATGGTAGTACAGCGTGATGTATGGAGAGTCACCACCACCAACATATTCCTTCACCGTCCATATTACTTTGCTGAAACCCCTATGGCCACCTAAACATGAACAAGATAAATCAACTTAGTTTTCATGGATGTTTTCCACCGCTGAACCAACTTTTCCAAACTCTAAAGCATACCATGAAGTGCGTTCTTGCCATCATTAGCATACAGGTGGTAGACCTTTCCATCGAGTATGAAGCGCGCCTTGGCAATTCTGTTGGCTACTCGTCCGACGAGCGCTCCAAAGTAACCAGAACCATTCTGAAAAGGCATTCAGCAATCAAATTGAAGTAAGGTGCTCCTTTTACATGATAATTGAATACAATGGATCAGTCTGAAGTCTGAACTGTCATTTTCTGTCATGCTCTAGCTTCTAGAACAAAGTCTTCTCTCAAGAGATTGTATATAAACTTTGCCCTTTTGAAAAAGATGCAGATAAACTTTGTCAACAACTTGTTTGGTTGTCACAAGATTTTGCTTTTGCTTCCTGTGACTCCACTGTAACCGTATTGTACATGGAGAAGTTATCTTTATAGGCTTTATATGGCTAGAAGTGGAGGATAAGTTAAGGATGCGCAAGGCATGACCGGCATCACATGGTGAGGTTGCCGTTTGTCTTTCCTAAGGCCACATGCTATTTTCACGGGTAACATGGCCACTAGCATAAAGAAAAGAACTGCATCCAGCTAATCGATTTGTGGACTCATCTGTTTCACAGAAGTTTCTTTTCCTCTTACCTATATTTTTTTTCTATGATTCCTTTCATGCAACTCTATCATATCGATCTACCAGGTGAAAACTGAAGAGTTCATGAGTTCTGCACAGAACCAAACCAAACACCCTGGAAAAGAAAAGCAGAGGAGAGATACATATGCACTGCCGTAAAGAAAAATGAGATTCTGTGGGATCTTTGAACTTACAACATATTCAGCAATGGTGTCATAACCAAGGACAATATCACCCAAATTTCCTGAGAAAAGAGAAGTTACCAAAGTTTCAGTTCGAATTCCCAATAGCGCGCACAAGAGCATGAACCAGCGAGAAATCCCAAGACGAGCTTCTTCCTTCCATGGATTGTTGGGGCAAGAAAGAACGCACACATATACACACCTTTGGAATCAGGAAGGACGACGGACGTGACGGTGGCGCCCCAATTGGTCACCTTGACGGAGAAATTTCCCTTCCTGAGCCCATACACACCAACCGTATTCCTTCCCGCTGCATTGGCACCAGCAGCGAAGCACACGAGGCACAGCGCCGCAAGAAGAAGCAGCGGTGCTCTAACCATTGCTACTAGGCTATAGCCTTACGAGAAGACGAAGAGAGAAGGGACGAAGTCTACAGTTACTAGGAAGAGTTGGACGGGGTGGATATGTAGCAGAGATATAGCGTATGGTGACAAATCTGAACTGTTGTTTTCACCTTGGTTTCTACTCCCGAGGCTTCAAAGAAATGTCAAGGCTTGGTCCTGTGCTTTCGTGCATTTTCCTTGTCGGCTTCTCTCTCTCCATGCCCATCCAACGTCTCCTTTTGGGGTGTTAGCTACTTGGGCTTGGCTGGCACTGATGAAGGGACAGGATGGTGCGTGCGTGAACGGCGAATATTCGCGTGCTTGCATGCTCTGTAATGATGGTCGATGATTTGTCACTTGAACATGTGTACCGCCATCGTATCCACGGCGTGTTGCACGTTACAACGGTGGAAATTAATGCAGAGATAACAACTGGAAACATGGTAACAGTGGCGATTGGCGAAGAAGTCGTACCATTAAATCCGCTGCAGGCGTGAGGCGAAGAACCATCTGGCGGCGACCTGGGGCTCGGGGAAGAACGAGTTTCGCAGCACTTGAAAGTGATAAGGTGCAGCGTCTTCCCAAACAAGATTCGGCTTCGATCAACGCCTCCAATGGTACGTTGTTGTCCAAATTTTCTTGGTAATGTAGTAGCACCGTCTTAAAAAAAAAGCACCGAATCTACGAGTTATCGTTGTTAATTATTTTTATATATTTTCATCTTTACGCATGATATTAGATCTGTTTGAGAAATAAAAATTCAGACCGTGAGCCAGCCCATGAGTCGTTATACTGAGTCGTCTATTTAGGTACAGTTACGATGATCTATAAAATGTGATCTATTTAAATACAATTATGATGATCTATTGGTTGTGATCTGTTTAAATACAATTGTGAAAATTTATCGGTTGTGACCTGTTTAAATACAGTTGTGAAGATTTATAGGTTGTGATCTGTTTAGCTATAGTTATAAAGATGTATTGGCTGTGATTTGTTTAGGTATAATTATAAAAATCTATCGGTTGTGGTCCACTAATATTAGAAGGGTCCACAAGTTTAACGGTCCGATGTTTCGCTTTATTTGAAATTTCTAGCCGCTCACTACTTTTTTCTATTGTATTGTACTTTTAGTATATAATAGATAATAGACTAGCTCGGTGTTCCACGCAATTGCGCGAGAGACGTCTTTAATTATCTTTAATATTTTAGATTCGCATAAGTATATAGTATTATGATATTTGAAAGAACATCAAATTAAGGTTGGGTGTGCTGATGGTATCATCCATATGCATAATTAAAATGTCAAATCGCGAGTTAGTTGATCGATATTTTGTATGTGAGTTGTCAAGTCGTTCATACGTGATATCTATACGTTGAATTAAAGTTCGAGTAGCTAGTCGGTTGATCTTTTATATGTGATATTAGATCAGTACGTGGAATTAATTGAGTCCGCTATATCTAGGAGTACAAAAGTATATTGAGTGATCTGTTTAGGTACAATTATGAGGATCTGTCAGTTATGATCTGTTTAAGCATAGTTATGATGATCTATCAGTTGTGATATGTTCAGGTACAATCTTGAGTCTTGATGATCTATTGGTTTCTCTTATAAAACGTTAATCTATGGATTGTGATCTATTGAGTTATAATTATGATTATCTAATTATCATGATTTACTTAGATACAGTTATGATGATATATCTGCTATGATCTATTTATGTACAGTCATGAAAATTTATTAGTTATGATCTGTTGGCGTACGGTTATGAAGATTTAATGACTGTTATTTGATTAGATACAGTTATGAAGATCTATTAGTTATAGTACACTAATAAAAAGAGGGTCCACCTTGTTATCCTATTATTAATTTTTGTGATTTAGTATGTCTATCTTCTAATTAACTCATCGCATAGTTTTAATATATAATCGAATAAATTTGGATATTTGCGATTTAGCGTGAGGGGGGAGTTTGCATTATGATTCTGTACATTGATTGAGGGAATGTCATTTAGCAGGTTCAAGATGTATAATTATTGGTTACTCTCAAAAAAAAAGATGTATAATTATTGGGCGTGTATTTTCCATCTTGCATTTGTGTCCGTTGGATTAGAATCGGGCAATGCAAGTAGTACAGAATGACGTTGCTGTCCTTTCGTGTTTTCTAGAGCAACTAATTGACTTTATTAATTAAGTAAAGACAGATCAAAGAAATTGAGACGTACACTAATAATGAAGACCCGTGATAAACCTAAAGTTACATCAAGCTTCTAGAAAGTCGTTATCTCTAGTTCTGTTTTTCATATTTTAACACTCCTTCATATTTCTGATGAAGAAACCGCAAGTGACCACACCTCTACAAGCTAGACAAATCTTTAAAGTTTGAAAAGTCGTATTAGCCGCCACCTTAGAGGTAGAAACTTCAGACTGTTGAACGCACTATGACCGGGGACACAACTTTCACAAGGCAAGTTGTCGAACCATTGCTTTGTCACTGGACCACTCAGGAAGAAGATTAAAAGCACAAAAGAACAAAAAGGGAAAACCAGAAACAAAGATAATCTTAGCACTACCAATGCCGCGGCCGCCAAGTCGTCCAATGATAATCCGCCGAATCAAGATCTGCTGGACCAAAACACTGATGAGGACATACCTCCTACAGATACACCCACAGTTTTCCTACTACTTCCACTACGGCAACCATCACTTTTCCTACATCTACTACGACGACGACAGTAACCACTACACTACTACAGGAGAGTAGGGCCGAGTGGCCTGTTCGCACCCTGCTGCTCTCATTCGCGCGCACATCAAGAAACCCAAATTCACCAGATCATTCATGTGCATGTCGTGTGCCCGCACGCCCTTTACCACGCCACGCCACGCCCGGCCCAGCGAGGCGAGCAAGCGCATGGTGTGATACTTCCATTCTCTCCTCCCATTGCTTTAAAGAGGTGTGGAGCACCAACCCTTATAAGGTAGTCTCCCTCTACTTCAACTAGCAATATGGGATTCCACTAGCCTACTAAGTGGGACGCTACAGTACAGACAATTCCAAACTAGGAACCGTCTGTACTATAGCATCCCATATAATGGGAACTGCTCAGAGTCATTGTCTTAGACGGTTCTCTTTTGGAACCGTCTATGATATTATCTGTATAGACGGCTCCAAAGAGACGCTTGTTCAGGAGCGTCCCATTAAATGGATTCTGTAGTAGTGCTACTTTTGTTACATCATCTTCTACGTCGTCTACGCCATGTCTATCCGTGATGATTCCCATATATTAAAGCCACCATGATCGCGAGAAGTTGGAAACCGAAGAAGATTACAAGGAGGACCTTCGGTCAAGCTTTCACTTGGACAGTCTGGATGACAGTTCGGATGCATACTGGAGTGGCTAGGCCTCCATCCATAGGGTCCAGGCCACTATCCAAATGTCGGCCGGCCGGTTTAAACCGATGATGCCACCTTTAGGGTTTCAAGTCCGTTTCTGGTTAGGGCCTGATTCCATCTATAAATAACCTCTGGATGCCTCTGTAATAGTCGGATTTCACTAAGAATAGATCTAGCTATGTGCAAACTATATTGTCTCATCGTTGTGTCAAATGGCCACCATTTGAGACTACTTATCGGGATCCCACCCTATATATGATATCCGTTCTTCATCTATATTTGCAAGTCATTTGATTTTATCGTGTTCTTGTTTGTTCTTCGTTTGCTTGCAGGAATTCATCCCTCGTGGATAGGTTTGCCGTACTTCACGGCAAGGCCAATAACATCTTAGAGCTGGTTCAGTGATTGCTAAGGCGCACTGTCCACTGCACGGTTGTAGTCAGATCGTCAGACTTATCTCCACCAAAATCGATACTCTGCTCTCGCCAAAAGATCAGAACACCCTAGTGTTCATCAAACACCACTGGCTTCCGAACGTCGGCTGCAACGGCCACACCAAGACGGGGATCAAACCAGGAGATCTTTATTCTGTATGATGCCGCCTCCACAGTCGGAACACCGCTGCTAAAGACCAGGAGTGAACCAACAGTATGTTGACTGGGTGCCAGGTCCCTAGTCAATTTTTATATTTATACCAGAGTTCTCAGTATTTTGTGCAAGAACTCCACTCGGCCCAACTGATTTGCCTCCAATCCCTCACTCTCCTGGTCCTGGGCTTTTTTAGCCTAGCACTTTGCCCTACTTCTTTTTTATTATACATCTGCTCCTGTTAAAGACACAAACCTAATATGAAAGATACTAATATAGCGTGTGGGCTCCCTCGCCTCTGCGCGTCAGCTCGGTAGCCGGAGGTGAGAGAACCGGCAGGGACGTCGACGAAAGAAATGAAAAACGGTGGTCGCCTTTCGCTCGCCTCTATTTGCAGTCCCTTCATATTTCGTGTCTGTTTTGCAGTGGGCCTTCACAAAGATATTAGCGGCCAAAATTGATGTCTGAACATCGGGCGCGCGTGTCACGTCACATCACGGGCGTGGCCCCAGCGTGCATACATCCTTCCGTGATTCCTATCCAACGCACGGAGCGGGGCGCCAACGTGCACGCGCGCGCGTCAAGCCTGGCTCCAGGCATAGCTTCGTGCCGCGTCCAACAACGGCCCTTGATCGCACGCCCTCCTAACTCATCCTTCAACAAGGCGACGACAACTGTGGCCCGAGTAGGCAGGCGCTGGCCTGCCGATCCCCCAGGCCTCCCACGGCAATGCCGCCGGTGTTTCATGTTTGGCATTGGCGTATTGGCAAATCTACCAAGCTCGAACCCACGAGCAAACGAGTATACTATCGCCCTTTGCCTCTGAAAGAACAGTAATGCTACGCTTACAAAAAATGGCTACAAAACTTGTACGTGCGTGCTGAAATGGACGGAGTTATAACGGCAGTCTCAATGCTACGACATTAGCTGTATCTAACAGATATCAATTAGACAAAAAACTAACATGACAGCCTAATTAAGGAAACAGAGTGATACATATCTTAAATAAAATACGACTTTAATCACGGAAACCAATACGAATTAACACCGACAATGATCTCGTGTGCATCTTCCTTTCTAATATGCATGCCATAAGGTTTAAAATGCTGTATTAATCACAAAACATATTAAATAAAAACTCCTTAAGATACAACATTAAGATACAAGTCACTAGAAGAGTTGTATCTAAAAACCTATTTAATACGTACGATAAAGCTTAAGATACACTGCACTAGGATTGACCTAAGGCTGGAATCTGACGTGGTCGTCCGACTCATCCACTTGAATCACCCAAATCCAATTCCTGATCTACCTACGGTATTTTGCCAAAAAAAAACCTATCATCCAAACCCAACCCGAGCCTTCATCTTGTCGTACAACCTGTGCTAGCGATTCCAGTTCGAAGATTGTACGGCGTAGACACGGTCATGGAAGTAGTCGACGGAGAAGAAAGAAGGCGTAGTACATGAACAGTAAAAGTAAAATGGACACAGTATGTGTAGGGCGAGCTTCTCCTTCTTTCTTCTATTGACCGATCAATTCTTATGTACAATAAAATAGTGAGTCTCTCGTATTTACAGGCAAAAGCAAGCCAAAGGGATAATGACTCAACTAAAGTGACTAAGGGGAATGTCATGGAAGTAGTCGACGGAGAAGAAAAAGGACATAGTAGATGAACAGTAAAAGTAAAATGGATACAGTATGTGTAGGTCGGACTTCTCTTTGTTTCTTCCATTGATCGATCAATTCTCATGTACAGTACATGTAGTCTCTCCTATTTATAGGCAAAAGCAAGCCAAAAGCATAACAACCCAACTAAAGTGACTAAGGGGAATCTTATCCCTACATGGAGGTGGGACCACTGTGGGTTGGTCCTATTGGTTCCCCAACGCTCCCCTTGGGTACTTAACTCGTATAGTCCGTGCCTCAAAAAACTCCAAGAACCCAGTGGGAAAAATTGGACAAAGAGCGCATAGTATATGTATGTCATGTTGCACAAATTGCCTCGTTAAAACCCTTGTCTAAGAAACTACGGGAAAACTCATCCAAGGGAAAAAAAGAGTATAATTCACCTAACTGTTCTATCAGGTACTCGACTTTTATGGTCAATATTTACCGATGAGTTTGTAAAGGTTTTCTCCCTAAACACTGCAATTCTCTAAGTCTCATCATACTGATTCCACACACACATCTTTCAAAGATAGATGCTGGTAATGTGTTAGTGAATAAATCTGAGAGATTTTCACATGACTTTATGCAGTACCTTTATTTCGTATATCTTATGTAATACGTGAGCTTAGAAGAACTTGATGTTGATATTCTTAGTGAGATTGCTCTTCACATAATTCATCTGCAATTGTGCAACACATGCTATATTATCTTCATAGATAATTGTGGGGGTTTATGCGGTGTTCAACCCACAAGACTATTGTATATATGTGGTTGATCATCCGTCGAAGTCATATACATTCTCGTGAGGCCTCATATAGTGCTACGGTTTCCGAGTGGTTCTTCGAAGTCGATACGAGACTTTGCATAGACGATTTCCGGGAGACTACACATAGGAAAACATATCCAGTCTGTGACTTGGCTGTGTGTAGATCTGACAGGTACTCAGCATCAGCATAGCCCATCAAGGATATGTCTTGATTCTTTCTATAAAACAAATCAAGATCATTGGTTCTGTGGAGGTAGCGAAGTATGTCCTTAATGTCCTTCTAATGATGTTTGGTAAGTTTAGAACTATACCTTGTTAGCAAATTCACGGTGAACGCAATGTCCATCCTTCTGCAATTTGCGAGGTATATGACTGCTTTTATTGCATTCAAATATGGGAATTCTAGTCTAAGAACTCCCCCCCCCCACTTCTCTAGGCCTGTATGGGAACTTGTCTTGCTATAAGGACCTTCTAATCATTGGGACCTTTGAATGGTATGCCTTTTCAAAGCCAAAATTATCTAACACTTTCTGAGTGTAGATTAACTGGTGCACTATATCCCTTCAAGGGCATGCTCAACTTGCAAACTCAAGAAATATTTGGTTTCACCCAAATCTTTCATTTGGAATTCCGAATTCAAGTAGGAACTCGTTTCCTCAATATCCTCGGGTGTACATATACGTATATCGAGATTATATAGAATCTATTCTTGGACCTCCAAATAAAGACATATAGGCAATCCTCATTGCTCGTTTAGCCCTTCTTGCTAAAGAAATCGCTCAAGCGATCATACCACATCCTACCATAATTTTTAAGTCCGTATAATGACTTTTTAAGTTTCACACTATATAGAATCCTATTTGTTTTGTCTTGTTTCAGGATAGGAATACCTTCTAGTACCCTCACATAAATGTCAAAATCCAGGTATGCAGTTACCACTTCCATTAATTTCATTTCCAGATTCAAATTTACTAGCGTTAAGGTTAGATATCTGAAGGCAACTCCATCCATGACAAGGGAGTAAGTTTCCTCAAAGTCGACCCCTGGTCATTGAGTGAAACCTTGTGCAATAAGCCTTACTTTGTACCTTACCACCTCATTATTTTCATTCCTCTTGTGAACAAAAACCCACTTATGTCCTACGGGGTATATGTGGCGAGGTGTTAGGATTACGGGCCCAAATATATCTCTTTTGTTTAGAGATAATAATTCGACAGTGATTGCCTTTTGTCAATCTTCCCAATCTGATATTTTTATATAATTAGCGAGTGATACAGGCTCGGTATCAAGATTGATGATCGTGGCAATCTTCTTTGCAAATTAAATGTCGACATTGGTTGTTGCCCTATTCAAGAATTCTCCCGTTTCTCCATAGTTTATGACCATTTTTCCATGGAGCACTTCTTCATGCGCTTCCCCTTTCCAACCGCTATTTCCCTCAGCGGGAGCAAGGTCATTTAGCTTTCCCATACATCTATAATTCGCACTATTTGTGGACCCATGGGCTGAAAATGATCAAGCATGTGAATTCTCCATATATGATAATTTGTGCCATCTAAGAGAAATGGATGAATGTGCATTAAATTGCTAGTCGACATCTTTTACTTTCTTAGCGGTAAAGCCTAAAAAGAGAGACCTTACTCTGATACAAATTAAAAAGACAAAAATGTCGCGTAGAGTGGGTGAATAGGCATTTTAAAAATAATTACTGATTTGGCTCAATCCTATTGCGTAATCAAACTAGTCCGATTTTCACAAACACAAATCTAAATATAGTAGGGCTCAACGAAGTGCACCAACACCCTATGTCTATGTAAAGGTTTGCAATCCTAGGGTGACATGCAAGCAATTCAATTTCTACAAAAGAAATACAACTATTCTAGAATAAGTATGAATTGCAAGAATGTAAACAAGACAAGAGACACAAACGATGTTTGATCTTGGAGTTCAAATATCTATCAATACCTTACGTCCCTGTTGAGGAAGCCAAGTCATCTAGACCCAAGATGGCACCAAATCGTGCTCTTTGCTTCTTGAGGGTGCATCGAGCAAACCTCCATCACTATGGCTAGCTCCTTCCTCTGCTCCAAAGATGGCAAGCTTTAGAACCACTTCACAAACCTCTCAGGCCTCTTCACAAGCTTCTTGAAGAGATTACCGGGCCAATACCGCCAAGCTATCTAGGAGGCAGTGGCCTCCAAGAGTAACAAACTCTTAGACTCTCACTCAAACCGATCGATGTCGATAGCTCAAAACGACGCAACAAATGCAATTGCAAAGTGCAACCGATGCACTAAACATCCGTCACACCTCACCAAGAGCAACATATGCACTAGAGGGGTTTAGAGAGGGAGGAACCAAGTGGAGAAGGTCAACAAATGACTCCACTAGCAGCAACAACTCCCCCAAGCCAGCCCAAGGTGGCGACTTATAGCAAACCCCTAAAAAACTAGTCGTTGGAGAGTTCTGGTCGAGGCTAACGGTTTAAACCGACCCTCCTGACGGTTAAACTGATCGACCACCAGCGGTTGGAAATGATTGTTGGACACTCTGAGACACATAGGAACACACTTGCCTTGGAGTCTCCGAAGCCAACCCTAGATACTCTAAAGAGAGACTTCTTGGACATGTTGAGTGAACCCCAAAACCTCTGGAAAACTCACTGTCTCATCCTTGGAGACTTTGGAAAAAATGCCAGAGTCTCTGGCTGGGAATGTCGAACAAATTGCTCTCCAAGGTCGGTCAGCCCGACCCCTAGACACAGCTCTCTAGAGGCCTATTTCCCATGTACGGACCTTCTGGAACAAATCTGGATACTCCAGGAACACTTCCTCCTTACTCTTGAGTTTGGATACTCCCAAAAAGAACTCCTAGAGTCTTCGAACCACTACATATCAGACCGTACACCAAGATAATTGAACCGAAAAAGCCTAGACACTAAGTCCAAGGGAAAACTCACACAAACACCGAACAATGCCTAGAGCCTCTGAGCACCCACGGCTCGGAACCTCTGTACAAGCTAGAACCCAAATCTCTAGCATCTCCACCACAAAGGAGACACAATTGACATGCAATTCATGCAATGGTTTGAGCACTCGACACGTGACGTAATCAAACTACTCGTTTGATACTCCCTCTTGATAGTATGGCTACCTATCCTATAATCCGGTCTCCCTCCAGACTCCTTGAGACCAGCTAAAGTAGGAAAATCTACTCTAGGCATACTTTTGCCTTACGCATTCCACTTGAGCTCGATGACGTCCATCATCCTTGATCATTTAGCTCTCCCATATTACCCATAATCCCTTATGGGGAAGCTTTTCTTGAAATCATCTCCATTTGTCCATCATCACTTGATGGACCGCAAGCTTCAAGTATATCTCTTCTCATGATCTTTATCTTGGGCTTGCTATCTTCAACCTTGATGACCATTACCACTTGATGTCATCCTTTTATGGGCTCAATGGAATCGTACTTTCGGTACACATCCATTAGTGACACATAACCCGCACACACCATTCTCACACATAGAAAATGTGTTAGTCCATAGAATGTAATACACAATTTCTTATGAAGTCCACTTTATCACACTATCACAAGTGGTACATTCTTTAAGCTCTATGTTGACCATCTTGAGTTCATTCTTGAACTTTATCTTGGTCAACCTTCATCTTCTATTTAGCTTTATATTGGTCATTTACAGCCCACACCTTGAGCCTACTGACCCTTAAAGATTAGCTTCTTCACCTCTTTTTTATCACATGACATTCACTTATTATACTCTTTGATCTTGATGCATATATTTGATTTGATGACATTCGTCCCCGAATCCATTCAGTATTCTTTAGGCATCACCTATGGAACATAACCTCATATCTAACTCAGGAAAACTATTAGTCCATAAGAATTGGTATTAATTACCAAAACCACACTTAGAGACTAGTTGCACTTTCAATTCTCAATATACCTAATGGATTTCTTTCGGAGCGATACTTGGGTTTACCATTAGATGTTGGCTGGTTAAATATTTGAAGGGCAGAGTTTGGAAAAGTGTTCAACGATGGAGGGAGAAGTGTTTGTCAGCTCGAGGGAAAGAAGTACTTATTAAAGCTATTGTGCAGGCAATTCCGACGTACTCCATGGCATGTTTCCAACTCCCTTGGGGACTGTAGAGTTTGGAAGTTTTGGTGGGGGAGTGAGAATGGAGAACGCAAGATGGCTTGGCTTTCACGGGAAACAATGACAATGCCAAAATATACGGGGGGCTTGGGCTTCAGGGATATTGAATTGTTTAACTTGGCTCTGCTTCTCGGCAAGCTTGGCGTATGCTCCAAGCACCTGCCTCACCAAGTGCGAGGATTCTGAAGGCGGTATATTTTTTGACATTTGACCTGTTAGATGCAACTTTGCGGAGTAACCCGCCGCAAGTTTGGAGGGCGATACATGAGGGGAAGGGAGTTCTAAAACAAGGGTTGATGTAGCATATTAGTAAGGGTTCCACCACGTAGACCTGGAATGACAATTGGCTACCTCGGGACCATCAAATGTGGCCGGTGGGCCCAAGATTGGTGGATCCGCCGAAGTGTCGGAACTAACCGATCATGCATCAAGGAAGTGGAACATGACTGCAGTAGATGAGCACTTGCATGAGATAGATGCTAGTTGTTGCTAAGAAAATCCCTCTCAGCACAGTAATACAAGGTGATTTCTGGGTATGGCATTACGAGTGTCGGAGGACCTTTTCTGTTAGGTCTACTTATCACATGCTGGTTGAGACTAATCACCATCGGGGTGATTGGCTCAAAGGACGGGCAGCTAGTTCTAACGAAGGGGTAAATCAGAAGAATTGGGTGAGTTTGTGGAAGATCAAAATCCTTTGCTTGGTGGCTGGCATAGAATTTAATCCCTACTGAAGATATCCGAATGAGGTAGAACATGGCTCGATCTAAGGTGTGTAAAATTTTCAATGCATGAGAGGACTCTTGGAGGCATGCCCTAGTGGATTGCACGATGGCTCGGTGTGTTTAGACACTTGTGGAAGAGGAGCTAGCCGAACATCTGGTAGCCAATGAGATTCCTGATGCAAAGTTGTGGATTTTTATGCTTAGGGAATTGTTATCGCATGAGGAGCTCACGAAGGTTCTTGTCACATTGTGGGAGATATTGTGGGCTCAATGAAGGGATATACATGAAGAAGAGTATCAAAGCCTGCTATCCACACTGGCTTTCATCATGAGGTTCTTGAGTGATCTGGACATGGTACCGAACAAGAGGTTTGTTGACAAACCGAGAGAAGCTCGGCCTCGGAGTGGATTTTGGCGCTCGACAGTGCAGGGTGTGATGAAGATTAATGTTGATGTTGCGATAGCTCGCTCAAGCGAGCAAGGGACGGTGGCAGCAGTCTGCTGTGATGTTAATAGTGTTTTCCAAGGAGCATCGACAGCTGCAGTCAAGGGACTAACTGATCCAGTGAGACTGGAGGCTATAGCATGTAGTGAGGCGCTCTCCCTTGTTTTTGTCTTAATGTTTCCAGGGTTCAAATTGCCTCAAATTGTTTGACCGTGGTGAAGAGTCTAGAGGAAGATTCTCAATGCCATTATAGTGCTATTATCCAGAAGATCAAGTTTAAGCATCAACAGTTCACGGCTACTGTTGGAATTGATCTCGGTCAATTGAAAGGATAAGGGCAGGGGGCCATGCACCAACGTGCATGCCCAATGACGTGCCTTGATCGGGGCGCCAAAACCAACTAATGGTTTCGGTCCCCCGTTACACAGCGCAATACAAAAGGGGGGGTTTTCCTGGGGCTTTAGTCTCATCATGATCTCCTGAGCTAAAACCCTAACCCCTACACCTCTAAGCCCGAGCCGATCCGGGGGAGCGCTGGAGTGACCAGGAAGGCCGACGCCGTCGAAGACGACGACGCCAGTTCCCGGACAGTGCCGGTGGCAACCCAAGGGCTGCCGCTTCCCGCTGCTGCGACTACCTCCCCCACGTCTCCTTCACGCGCCCACGACTACCACTATGGCATCCTCCTCTACCGGACGTAAGCACACAAGCTCTAAACCCCACTGTTAATCACATCTAGGTGTTCTAATGCGTGGCTAGGTGGAGATCATGTTAATACTAAAGGTTTTGGACCTAACATTGGTATCATAGCACATCTAGCCGCTCTAGAACCCTAATTCTAGAACCCTAATTCCTCCCCCCTGTAAGTGCTGACCAATCAATGTGCCCCAAAATTAAGCAAAGAGAAGGAGGAGATCAAACCCAAATGCAAGAAATCATACTGATCCCCGACCAAATCGATTCCCCTAAGATTTTTTCCCCAAACCCGAAACCCTAAAAACGAAATCCCGAAGCTTAGGGTGTTCGGGACTTACCTTATGACGCCGCGTCGGCATCTCCCACCCTTCGGGGACCGCACGGCTGCGCCGCCATGCGAGGATGCCGATGCCGCGACGCCGTCGTCTTCTCGGAGGCGATGTGTGGATGGATCTCATCGGGACGAGTTGTCGGTGACGCGGGAGCATCGCTCGATAAAGGAGCGCACGGCCCATGGCCGAGGCACGCTCCTTCGGTGAGTGGAGCCACCACGCCGCCATGGTCTCCGGCGAGTCAGGGCGTTCGGCCGTCGCTCTCTCTCTCTCTCTCTCTCGGGAGCGAGAAACAAGGAAGACAGGGGGAGAAATGGCTAGGGTTTCAGCCGCGCCGGGTTTTGTTCCGTGCGGAATGAACACGGACCGTCCAATTGAATCGGACAGTGACGATTGAAGTGGGGCAGCGGGGGGGATGAACGGGCCGTATTCGCCTTCGGGCTGCGGCCCAGGTTTTCATGGCCCAGCTTGATTTTTTGTTATATTTTGCTGCTGGACCGAAAATGTAATTGGGCTGCAGTGGGTATGTGGGCCGAATGAAGTTTGGGTATTTTTTAAATATCAGTGCATTTTCTAAATTTTAAACACTTCTGTTAATTCTTTTGCACTGTTAAATAAGTCTAAAAATGCCCAAATAATGTTCTGAAATTCATGTTTAACTTTTCTGGATAAAATGGAACCAACGAGAAATTTTATTTAGAAAATTTTAATGTTAAATGCATTTTATAACATTTTCTTTAATAATGATACCATTTTAAATATCAATATGATGCTGAAAATTAATGTTGTAAAATTGATATTTATTCTGAGAATTGCTTGGCTCAAAATTATAATTCTGACCAACGTTGATTTATAATTTTGAGCCACTCCCTTTTATGTCAATTAATTCTTTTTCATTTTCTGCCCAACGGTGATGCGAACTAGAGTTAATTTTATGCAAATTTATTATGTACTCTTTACTTATGAATTTTTGAATATATTGATAGTTTCTGCTACTGTTCATGTGGCCAAATCTGTTGACCACATTGAACCACTTGCGGGGAGTAATTTTCCAACATGGAGAGATCAAGTTATGTGTGTTTTAGGGCTCAATAAGCTCGACCTTGCGTTGAGGGAAGCCAAACCAGTTGCACCTATTGCAGGTGTAGCTGGGTATGAAGAGCTCAAAAGGACTTACGATGTTAAGGCAAAAAAGTGGGAGGACTCCAACAGATTGTCTCTCCTAATAATGAGAATGGCCATCTCTGAAGGTATTAGGGGAGCTATCCCTGAAAGCCCCAATGCTTCTGATTATTTAAAGTCCATTGAGGAGCAATTCAAGGGCTCCTCAAAGGCATATGCTATAAGTCTCATTTAGAGGCTTACTAATGAGAGGTATGATGGCAATGGCAACATAAGGGATCATATCCTTAGGATGAGTGATGCAGCTGCAAAGCTCAAATCTATGGACATGATAATTAATGAGGATTTTTTAGTCCACTTTATCATGATTTCGTTGTCTAAAGATTTTGGACCTTTTATGATCAACTACAACACTCAACAAAAGAAGTGGACCCTGAATGAGTTGATCGCTCACTGTGTCCAAGAAGAAGAAAGGCTGCGGACCAAACACTTCACATTGGTTATGCCAAAAGAAAGTTTCAAGCACCTGCCAATCATAAGCCCAACAAGAAGCTCTTTACGAGTCCTAAAGGGAAAGAAAAGCAATGCAAAGAAGCAAGTGGATCTGGAGTTGCAGGAAATGATCTTTGCAATTTCTGCAAGAAGCCAGGCCATTTTAGGAAAGATTATGCTGAGTGGCTAAAGTGGCTCCACAAGAAAGGTACTGATGAAATTATGTTTGTTGATGAATCACTTTACGTTGATTATTCCAAAAGTACTTGGTGGATTGACTCAGGTGCAACAATACATATTGCAAATTCCTTACAGGGATTCCATACAAGGAGAACTTTAAGAAGGGGAACAAGAAACCTTAAGGTGGCAAATGATCAAGAAGCTAATGTTGAAGCTGTGGGATCTCTCACCTTGGAGTTGCACACGGGATTTCTACTTCGGCTAGATGTTCTTTATGTGCCTACCTTAAGTAGGAATTTGATTTCCATATCTTGTTTAGATGATATTGATTTTGAATGTTCGTTTCATAATAAATGATGTACGATTAAGTTGAATAATAATATTATCGGCATCGGTGTCAGACGAGGCAAACTATATATGTTATCTCTTTGTGAATCTCAAAGCAATATGAATGCATACGTTGTGAATGTGAATGAATGTGGTCATGAAAATGTCGATAAGAAAAAGAGAAGTCAAAATCCTTCTTCGAAATTGTGGCATCGTCGTTTGGGCCACATTTCGAGGGGGAGAATAGAATGTTTTGATAAAAGAAGAAATTCTTCACCCTTTAGACTTCTCTGATATAGATAATTGCATTGACTGCATAAAAGGGAAATATGTTAAAATAATTAAGAAAGGAGCAATAAGAGCCGTAGGGATCCTTAACCTTATACGTACTGACATATGTGGACCCTTTAATGTAAAGTCTGTGGACGGTTTTAAATATTTCATCACATTCACAGATGACTACTCACGTTATGGATACATATAACCTATTCGCGATCGATCTGAAGCTTTAGACAAATTTAAGATATATAAAGCTGAAGTTGAAAATTAGCTGAACCTAAATATTAAAGTTGTAAGGTTTGATCGTGGTGGAGAATACTAAGGAAGACACACTCTGTATGGGCAAATTCCTGGACCTTTTGCAAAGTTCCTCGCTGAAAATGGAATAATTGCCCAATATTCAATGCCTGGTGAACCTCAGCAAAATGGAGTAGCTGAGCGTCGCAATCGCACACTTATGAATATGGTGCGTAGCATGCTTAGTCACTCAACTTTACCAGTGAATTTATGGATGGAGGCACTAAAGACAGCCGCACATGTACTTAATCTGGCTCCCACTAAGTCAGCACCGAACACACCTTACGAGATGTGGACGGGAAAGAAGCCAAGCTTGAATTATTTACGTATGTGGGGGTGCCCTGCTGAAGCTAAGGTATTCAATCTACAAATTAAGAAATTAGATCCGAAGACCATCAGTTGTCATTATATAGGATACCCTCATAGGGGAAAGGGATGTCGTTTCTACTATCCAAATCACACAACTAAGTTTGTGGAAACGAGGCAGGCTGTGTTCTTTGAGGATAATGAAACCGTTGAGCCAAGGAATGTAGATCTTGAGGAGAAACGGGTCTGTGTTCCATTTCCGGTTGTCCAAGAAAGACTTATTCCAACGACAGTGTTCAACACCCCAGTAAACAACGTAGCACCTAATGTCGACACACCAAATGTTGAGGATCAAGAAAATTCTAATGCAGCACGTGATGTTGAGCCTCAACATTTCCCCGAGATAAACAATGAAGCCACAAGTGAGCCTGTGAGAAGGTCGCAGCGAGAAAGATCTGCTATCCCAAATGATTATGTTGTTTACATGAATGAAGATATAAATGATATAGAGAAAGTGGAAGACCCAACCTCATATAAGGAAGCCATTAAAGGAGAAAATTCGTCCAAGTGGTTTGATGCCATGGAAGATGAATTAAAGTCTATGAGCTCGAATGATGTTTGGGACTTAGTAGAAATTCCTGATGGAGCTAAAAGGGTAGGCTGTAAGTGGGTCTACAAAACCAAGTATGACTCCAAAGGAAACATCGAAAGGTTCAAAGCGAGACTTGTAGCAAAAGGCTTCACACAAAGAGAGGAAATTGATTATAATGAAACATTCTCACCCGTCTCAACTAAAGATTCTTTCAGGATAGTCATGGCACTTGTGGCTCATTATGATCTGGAGCTACATCAAATGGATGTTAAGACGGCATTCCTTAATAGCGACTTGAATGAGGACGTTTACATGACACAACCAGAAGGTTTTGTTGTGGAAGGAAAAGAGCACATGGCATGCCGTTTAAAGAAGTCAATTTATAGCTTAAAACAAGCTTCAAAACAATGGTACCTTAAGTTTGATCAAATCATCAGAACTTTTGGTTTTAAGGAGAATGAGATGGACAACTGTATATATATCAAGTTTAAGGGCAGCAAATTCACCATTTTAGTCCTTTATGTGGATGACATTCTGTTGGCATGCAGCGATAAGGATATGTTGCATGAGACCAAGAGATTCTTGTCCTCCAATTTTGATATGAAAGATCTTGGTGAAGCCTCATATGTTCTCGGTGTTGAGATTCATTGGGATAGGTCCAAAGGCACGTTAGGACTATCGCAAAAGGCATACTTTGAGAGAGTACTAAAGAAATATAATATGCATAAGTGCTCTGCCTCACCTGCCCCTATAGTCAAGGGCGATAAGTTTGGAACATTTTAATGTCCAAGGAACCAATATAAAACTAATCAGATGAAGTTGGTTCCTTATGCTTCGGCTATCGGAAGCATCATGTATGCTTAAGTCTGTACGCGCCCTGACTTGGCTTTTGTCACCGGGATGCTTGGCAGGTATCAATCAAATCCAGGACCGGACCACTGGAAGGCCGCTAAGAAAGTCATACGCTATATGCAAGGCACTAAAGATTACATGCTAACGTATCGAAAATCTGATAACCTGGAAGTTGTTGGTTATTCAGATGCCGATTTTGTCGGGTGTGTCGATAGTAGGAAATCCACTTCAGGATATATCTTCACACCCGCAGGAGGAGCTATTTCTTGGAAAAGCTCCAAACAAACGATAACTGCATCTTCTACGATGCAGGCGGAATTTATAGCATGTTATGAGGCCACTGGGCAGGCTGTATGGCTAAAGAATTTTATTCCCGGATTACGAGTGGTGGATAGTATTTCCAGACCACTAACGTTGTACTGCGATAATGAACCCACAGTTTTCTATACGAGTAACAACAAGTCGAGTGGAGCTGCTAAACACATCAATATTAAGTATCATGTTGTGAAAGATAGAATCCAGGATCATACCATTAATGTTAAACATATAAGTACGACAGAAATGCTTGTAGATCCGCTTACAAAAGGCTTGCCAACCAGTATTTTTTGTAGTCATGTAGTCGGCATGGGTTTACTGGAAATCCTTTGATCCTGGAATAAGGGACCATCGAATGGAACTATCTCCCATTAAGTAACATGTTTTTTCATTTCGAGATAGGATGGTATACTATAAGTACTGAGGTTCAGTGGCATTTTCATTGGTCACTGTAACACTTTGCTTTGGTGTATTTTTCTATTGAGACTGAGCTTGTGAAAATTTGACCTTACGATCAAGGGGGAGAATGTTGGAATTGATCTCGGTCAATTGAAAGGATAAGGACATGGGGCCATGCACCAACGTGCATGCCCAACGACCCGCCCTGATCGGGGGCGCCAAAACCAACTAATGGTTTCGGTCCCCCGTTACACAGCGCAATACAAAAGGGGGGTTTTCCCGGGGCTTTAGTGTCATCACGATCTCCTGAGCGAAAACCCTAACCCCTACACCTCTAAGCCCGAGCCGATCCGGGGGAGCGCTGGAGTGACCAGGAAGGCCGACGCCGCCGAAGACAACGACGCCAGTTCCCAGACAGTGCCGGTGGTGACCCGAGGGCCGCCGCTTCCCGCTGCTGCGACTACCTCCCCCACGTCTCCTTCACGCGCCCACGACTACCACCATGGCATCCTCCTCTACCGGACGTAAGCACACAAGCTCTAAACCCCACTGTTAATCACGTCTAGGTGTTCTAATGCGTGGCTAGGTGGAGATCACGTTAATACTAAAGGTTTTGGACCTAACAGCTACGTCCTCTGGACATGAATGGAGGGAGCATAATTTTGAGGCTCATAATCTTGCTAGAGCCTCATCTTCGTTAGGAGTTGGATGGCATGGTTGGTTCAGCTCTCCACTAGATGTCGCTTGTATTCCTATAACATTTTGAATCAATAAAGCCCCCTAAGTTTTCTATAATAAAAAAAGACTATGATTCACATTTCACAACCATAACCTGCCAAAAGTTTTTCAGCACAACACACTTCATGCAGCCTTTTATTACTCCGACACATGGCAGCAACCTCCGGCTGCACTACTACATCTCGATTTTGTCACGTTGACCTCATCGGTTCCCCAAGCTAGCAATGTGTGCAGCACAGCCCACAAGGGAGGACCAATCAATTAAGCATGCATCCATCCTAGCTAGCCTAGTAGGAGAACTTGAAGAGCATGTCGTGCTTGTACACCTGGCCGGGCCTCACGATCGACGACGGGAACTCGGGGTGGTTCACGGCGTCGGGGAACGCCTGCGTCTCCAGGCACAGCGCGCCGTACTGCTCGTACGCCTTGCCGCTTTTCCCCTTCTCGTTCTTGACCCAGTTGCTGGTGTAGAGCTGCACCCCGGGCTGGTTCGCCCACAGCTCGAACGCCCGCCCGGACGCCGGGTCCCGGACGTGCGCCACTGGCCGCATCCTGTCCTGCTGCCCGTCCACGGCGTAGTTTATGTCGTACCCGCCGCCGCCGCCCGGGACAATCTTCATGCCGCGCGCGCCCACGGGCGCCGGCGTGCGGAAGTCGTACATCGTGCCGGACACGGCCGCGATCTGCCCCGTCGGGATTACGGACCCGTCGACGGGCGTGTAGTGCGACGCGAGCACCTGGAGCGAGTGGCCGAGGACGTCGCCGCTGCCGTGTCCGGCGAGGTTCCAGTACGCGTGGTTCACGAGGTTTACCGGCGTGGCCTTGCTCAGCGCCGTCGCGTTCATGCGGATGCTCAGGTCGTACGGGCTGGAGAGCTGGTACGTCACGTACACGTTCAGGTCCCCAGGGAATCCTGTATCGACAAACGTTGCGTGGAAACATGTGCAAGTCAGCTCTACAGTGTACGACTGAACTGAAACCACCAATTTATTTTAGACAAGATGCATAAAACTGCCAAATTATGCTATATGACTTATTCGACTTGCCGAATTTTATATCGAGGTATCATGAAGATTAATCAAAGTCCAAGAAAGTACTAGTATAGAATTTCGGACAAGTGTATTTGGTTTTACCTTGCTCTCTATCGAAGCTACGGTAGTAGAAGGTGATGTATGGGGAGTCACCAACGCGCACGTACTCCTTCACCGTCCAAATGACCTTGCTGAATCCCCTGTTGCCACCTAAACAAACAGCAGCAGGATAATTAAACTCATCAATCGTAGCGCATCGTTAGTCCATGCATGGGGCTTGGGAAAAGATTAAACTGAACTCTGAATCGTACCGTGAATCGAGTTGTTGCCGTCGTTACGGTAGAGATGATAGGCTTTTCCGTCGAGCACGAAGCGGGCGTTGGCGATTCTGTTGGCTACACGCCCGACCGTCGCTCCGAAGGAAGCAGTGCCGTTCTGATTGGGCAACATGCACAAAATTATATCGAATTTCAGGTGTATTTGGGTCATGTAACATAATTAAAGTGAGCCTCTTCTGAATTCTGAGCAAGAGCAACATTTGGTCAGAGAGTTAAAGCTGCCTTGCATATTTCAGCATACCAGGTGCAACTTTTCTCTCAGCTTTTTTCCTCTGCATTAATTTTCTTTCTAGGAGCAAAAAAAGGAATATCATGAAGCAGCGTGTTTGTGTCAGCAAAGAAAGAAAGAAACAAACACCAATGCAATGTTCTGACAGTAGCATATGGTCAACACTGCAATAATGGATATGTATCTGCTGCTCTAAAACGGTGGAAACAGAGGGATTTGCGATCTTACAACATATCCAGCAACGGTGTCGTACCCAAGGACAACATCAGCCAAGTTCCCTACAAAAGGTTCCATTCCTCATTTCTTGAGCAACAGCAGTATCACAAAATAAGACGCAAGATGCATGGATTCTTGTTAGCAGGAAAGCAGCCATACCTTTGCAATCAGGAACCATGACAGACACGAGGGTAGCTCCCCAGTTGGTGACCTTGATGGAGAAATCCCCCTTCTTGTTCTTGAGCTCATAGAAACCAACCGTCTTCCTTGCAGCATCGGCACTGCTGTCTAGTGCAAGGCACAACAGCAACACAACAGGGAGCAGTGCAGCTCTAGCCATTGGGCAGCACTACTAGCAGAGAGTGGTTTGCTCGTTGCAAGGCGCAGGAGAAGATATGTCTAGTCACAATTTATAGTGAGGAGATGATAAGTTACAGTCCATCACGTTCTTTTTATCTTCAACAAGTCGTACAGGAGAAAGTCAAAACTCTTCATTCCGTTCCTGCCATCCGATTGTCTCTTTCTGGAGATGTGAGATCTAAATAGTTTATGGCGGCTAATCTCAAACTACTCGCTTAATCTTTCCCTCTTGACTCTTCATTATTAATTGCGTCTGGACTCGAGACTCCAGAGTCTATCTATGATACAGACCTTAAAAACAAAAAAATCTTTGGTACAGGCTTGTCAGAAAAAGAAAATAAATAGTTTTGTTACAGATCTGAGATGCCGCTAATTCTGTGTGGATACTAGATCGCTTAAGCCCCGGATCTACCCCTTAGGTAGTGTTTGGATATTGACAGAATTTGGCGAATGGTGCAAGTATTTGCTCAAGCGAAGTCTATAAACTACTATCCCTTGTAGCTATTAAGTTCCATCAAATTAAGACATGGAGTTGATCTCTGCTCTACAGCTAATAGAAGCATTTGCATGGACCATATGAACGAAAGTTTCACATAAAAATGGAAATTGATGTTGGGAGCAGCTATATGTGAAGATCAAGAATAATATGTTATGTTGATTTACCACATTCGAAAATACACGAATCGGTCATTACATAACTCAACAGGACTAGCACTTAGAAGTCCTAACATCTCAAAAAGTTTCAGAGGAGCTAACCAAAATTCAACAGTACAAAGCCCTGCCTAGCAATGAGACACAAATTTCTTAAGAATAATAATCCACAAAGAAATAATAAACATATATCAAATACACAAATTTTATTGGCAGTAACCACGACTGACTAAACCGACATGCCAAGTGCGTTCAGACACAATTGCCAGACACCAATGTACAATGGACTAACCATCCATGAAACATTTATGGAGACAAGAAAAGAACAGTAGAATTCAATAGGCAACAATTTATATACAGGCAAACTGATAGAATTTGCAGACGGAAAAGTACTTCAAAGCTTATCCATATTAGCGTTCCTGAAGCTGCCACCGAGGAGTGACAGGAGGCCACCACCGTGCACCCTTCCCTCAGGAACAACGCAGGCTCCTTCTCTGCCCCCATGTTCAGTAGGCTCAGATGACGAAGAGGGTATCATAGAGCGAGGAACAAGCAGCTGAGGAGGTATCATCGCTTGGCTCCTCACTGTGCCATCAGTATCTGATGCGGTGCTGATGCCCGACGACGAATGCTCATTTGTCATGCTACTTGCAGCGGCGGTTGACGATGCCACGATGCCACTGAAGAGGCCTGGTCCGATCATGCTCCCTCCGTTCTTCACAACGCCATGTTCTTGCTGCCTGGCCATCAAGGTCCCATGTGCAGCACACAAGCCGCTCTTGCCACGGGCGAACTTCTCGCAACCCGATCCCCATGTGCACCGCTTGCCTCCACCATGGGCTTTGCAGAAGTCCGTGCTCCCTTGAGCACTCTTACCGCAGTTGTCAATCCTGCAGCGCTTACCACCACCATGCTTTACACAGCAGTCCGTGCGACCACGAGCGCTCTTGGTGCAACCAGGCGCTGCACAACGCTTCCCTCCTCCATGTGCCACACAAAAGTCAGTGCCCCCATGTACACTCTTTGGGCAGACACCACCTCCTTCGAACATGCATCGCTTCCCACCGCCATGGGCTTTGCACAAAGGTGTGCTCCCCTCTGCACCTCTGCTGCAGCCATCAAAGATGCACCTCTTGCCGCCACCATGCGCCTTGCAGTACAATGTGCTGCCCTGAGCCCCTTTGCCACAGTCTGGATGCTGGCACCGGCGACCACCACCATGAGAAATGCAAAGTCCAGCCTTCCCCTCAGCACTCCGAATGCAACCTTCCATTGCGCATCTCTTCCCACCGCCGTGCTTGATGCACCGTCCAGACTTACCCCGTGCAGCTTTAGGACAGTCAGGATGTTCACAGCGATGGCCTCCACCGTGAGCAATACAATAATCTGTCTTTCCCTCAGCACTCTTGGTGCAACCAAGCTGCTCACACCGCCGTCCTCCGCCATGGGCCTTGCAATATGCAGTGCTGCTCTCGGCTCCTTTATGGCACCCAGGTTTATGACATCTTTGCCCACCTCCATGAGCAATACACAGCCCTGATGAGCCTCTTGCACCTTTGGAGCACCCCTTGAACCTGCACTTCTTAGGATGCCGGGTATGACTCCGTTGCTCTGATGTTGTTGCTGCAGTGACCACATCAGAGCTCACACCAAATGAAGTCTCCGTTGTGGCGGAAGGCTCAGGGCTGAGCTGAAGATGATGTTGAATATGCTGAGTATTATCGTTGGTGTAGTGTGTGAGGTCTAGCGAATCCCCAGTTTGTAGTTGGGCCTCATTGGCAGCAGAAGAATTGGAGCAGGGAGCAAAGAGTAGGGATGGCATGTAGCCACCCATGCCCCTTACAGCAGCAGATGTTGAAGCCTCATCAACAGCAGCAAAAGAATTAACTCTTCCATTCGGTGCTTGCAGAAGCTGAACTCTTTCTGCACCATCCATCTGAAGGCCAAGCCTCAGCATCCCTGGAACGGTGAAAGAGAAACTCTGGCCAGACAAAGTCTGAGATTCTTTTGACTTGTATACTCCAGTGGATTGAGAATGTGTCGAATAAAAATCAGGTGTTGGACCCAACCCAAGAACAAGCTTGCAGCCATCATCTCTCGCTGTGATGTTGTTCATGCTTTGTGTATTTTCATCACCATGACCACAATTAGCCATTGCTGAGCCGAGGCAGTCCATGCGGAGTGTGCTTTTGCTCAGGTTCTTCATGGTGTAGCTTGGATTTGATTGTCCCATTAACATAAAGGGGTCATTCATCAGAGGTTGGTTTGGGATATCCACAAAGCTGTTATCCATCATGGCTTAACACTGTGACAACTGTGTGAGAGCAAATGATAATAGGATCACTGGAGAGCTCAGGAACAGGGGCCAGATGATCTTTCAGACACTGATGGTAGAATAGACAAAATGGAAGAATATCAGCAGGAGCGTAGTACCAAAGCAACCACCACTGACAAACCCTGAGGTGTCTGCACGGTCCATGTCTGTCTAGTTTTGGGGAGAGTTTACGATCCAAAGCTACTCAACCTCCTCAGCACTAAACAACATCTCTTGTAGTTGACATCAAGCATAGGCACGAGCACCTAAACGCTTTGTGGTTGGGGAACCTTCAAATTACAAAAAACAATAGAATGTATCAGCTAAATTTTAGATCATAAATATATGTTTGGCATGGACTTACTTATGAAGTATGAGTAGTATGATAGCCAGGTGACCAAGCCAATAAAGAAACCAATACAGAGAACCAAAAGATGAATCCTTGAGTCAACAGAAGGAGACCAATAAACGCAAGAAATAATCAAGGGTGAAGAACTTTAAGTAACTGTAATTATGAACTGGTCTAAAGCAAGCAAAACAGCACCCAAGAATAATACCAAAATGGAACTCTAAATGTGTTTGTTGTTAAGTCTTCATTATGCATAAACTTGAGTCGATGAAAAAGAATTGCCAAAAGTGGGGTAACTAACATAACAGAAATCTCTCCAACAAGGAGATATAAAAGAAGTGCCTCCAATTACCTGAGAGCAAGAATACGCACAAGTGATATCGTAAGTCCTAACATCTTGGCATAACCTTTTGACCTTTCTCATACCCACTAATGGCCCCCAAATGCTAAGTTTGTTTGTTTGAGTGAAATAAATGCTTTTACTTTACTTTACCTAGCTCTATCACTGCCAGCATATGATGATTAATGAATCAGCGAACCAACCACGCTGCAATCTATAACTGTATATGAAAGCCATGTTACAGTACAGCCACCAAGGTCAGCTGGCACCAGTTGCAACATAATCTAAACACATCCCACTACCAACAGAGAAGAACACCAGCGAATGGGATGGGCACCATCATCCATTTATCTCATGTCCAGTACAATAAAACTCAAGATGGGCCAATAAACAAGCAACTGTGACCATAAATCTATGTTGTTTTCTTACAAAAGAGTAAGCAAAATTCTGGATAAGGAAAGGAATCAACTCTGAAACATGTATGTGGCACTTGTCTCAAATTTTCCATATTCTAGACACAACAAGTACCTCCGAAACTTTTACATATTTGAAGAGCGTTAACAATGGAACCTGCCTAGAACTAATCATACATTCTATTAGATGCTCCATGGTAGCTATCAATGGATGACAATATGATTATAAATAGATCGAAATACAGGTGCAAGTTGGGTTCAGACTTCCAACTTCTAATATATATATATATATATAGGGTTCCCTACCCTGGACAAAATTGCTGAATGTTGAGCATGCTGAACCTCCCTAGGATTACCCGGTGCCAGCTTTTCCAATGAAATGAACTGCCAGGTATAGAAGAGCAACTTTTGTTGCATAGCAACACGAAATTGTTAATAACTATGTAGGATATTACGCGTAAACCTTCCAACAACCATGAATTCCGGAATAGTCAGGTCTCATCTATTGGCTAGCCAGGACAAAAAGTTCCATAGCCTGTGACAATCTATCTAGTCAAATAGAAACGACACAGGCCGAGCAAAAAAGAGAAGGAGAAGGACGATGTCCTTTATCCAAGAATACAGGGTTCAGAGCCCACATACCATCTCAACTGCAGAACATCCCAAATCAAGAACCTCGAACTCTCCAAAAACAGAAATCCTCTGCTCCATCCTAAACCTTAAAGAAGCCCCCCAAATCTTGTAATTCTCCACGTAACAAATTAAAACATCAGGGCAAACGAACAGATCTGGTTGCTGTTCTTTCTATTAATAAAAGTTCCACCAAACAGGAAATGGCGCACAGGAATTCCCCAATCAATCAAGACACCAGAAAGAGGCAACCTGGAAGACGAATTGGGACCAACAGCTCGCTCCGGTACCCGCGTAGCCGTAACAACATGCAAAAGAGAAAGAACAGAGCAGGACAAACAGGGTGTACAAATCTTGGCGAGAAGCGAGGAGCAGAGACGAGAGAGAGAGGAAGGCGCGGGAGTAACCGTCACCTGGGACGTGGAGGGAGGAGGCGGGAGGGGGGGGGGTCGCCTCGACCTCAGCGGCGGCGGAGGGGACGAGAGCGGAAATCGCTGTGGCAGAGGGAGACGGAGACGGGGACGGGGAGTGGCTTTGCTTTTGGTGGTCTGCGGTGGTGTCGCGAAACTGCCTGTGTATGGAGGGGGAGGAGAGAGGATGGGTGGCCTGGTGCAGGTTGGTGGGACTGGTGGATGACGGCGGGATTACCTGGCAGCTCTGGCTCAGCTCGGCGGAGCTGCGCAATCCAAGCGGCAACCAGCTGGTTACTACTCCTTTTTCGCGTATTGCGTCTCGTGTATTTTCTCGTTTTGTTTTGGACTTGGGATTCATGTGACGACACCAGGATGCTGCATGCTGGGCTCGTCCGTAAATGATAAACTGATGTACCGAATCGGTCCAGGTTTTGTACCGATGAATGGTTCAGGTTTAAAGATATGTGCGTTTGGTTGTAGGTAAGAATGGATAGATTAGAACCATCTAGTTTTTTATAAATGGGATGAGTTTTTTTTATTTGGTTAGATGAGTGTGATTAATAATTTTTTGTTTAGTTTGAGGGATAAAAATTGGATGAGATGAGCCAATTTAACTTAATTATATTACTTAGTTTCTATTAATACTGATTAATTATACAATAATGAACACACTAAGTACCTATCAATGCTAAACTAGCCATAACACTTACTAATTAATAATAAAATATGTTAATCATCATCAATCATATACTAATCAACCCACTAATCATATATTAATCAACACAGTAGTATTAGTCTTATCATTGCGAATAGTAATTAATAATAAAACATGCTAATTATCACTAATCATTTGATAATGATCATGGTTAAGCGAGGGTGGTGGCTCCATCCAGCCGTTTTCACCAACTTTTTCCATTCAGCATATCTAGAGATTATTCTCTCAGTCTGGCCACCCTATCCACTCCATCTATCCAACCAAACGAGTGAAGATCTTCTCAAAATCAGAGATGATCTCAACCCATTCAGGTTGAGTCCTCCAACCAAACTCACCCCTAATTATCCATAGGATTTTATACTTTTTTGTTCTCGACGTCTCCATGGTTTTGAGACTACTCTCACTCTAGACTCTAGGTGGCCTCGTTGCTTTAGGAAGATCACTTACCTAGTGTATCAAATAGTTTTCATGCATTATCTCTTCTTCGTTGATGCAAATGCTGTTAGAAAAAAAGTTTCCATTCACATCCACTTATCATTATATGAATTGAGATAGTACTTCTTTATTTGTTTACGAATAATTGAAAATTTATGTTTCACAAAGCATTGTTTTTCATTGTCCTCGCTCATGTCACATCCCTTCTTTCCACCCCACCATACATTTAGCGCGCAGATAGTCTATTGGATTGGTTAACAAGGACAACGTTGTTACAATGTGAAAACAAATAAATTTTTGAGATAAAGGAGACGATGCTTTTGAACCTGCATCGATCAGATGCGAAAATAAATACTCCCTCCATTCAGAAATATAAGACGTATACGTTTTTTAAAATTTATCTTTGATTAAGATTTTATTCAATAATACGTGGATTACATGGTACAAAATTAAATTATTGGATTCATATTAAAAGGTACTTTTCAATATTATCAATTTTATATTATGTAATCCACACATTATTGAATAAATTCTTGGTCAAAGATAAATTTTAGAAAGTACATACGTCTTATATTTCTGGACAGAGTAACTATCTGGACATTCATGACTTGGTAAAAAATGTCACTTATATTGCACTAGTTAGAGTAAAATACATGCGTCATATTACAGATAATACAGACAGTGAGTCCTAGCAACGTAAGGGCTTTGGTGAGAACGTGTTATACCATGACGTTTGGAATCTGGTGCAAATATTTTATTTCATAAACATATTTTCCTCTTATTCACAATACAGGTCATGTTAGAGCCTATAACGGTTAAACATTTTTACGTTTGACCATCTATTCAGAGAGAATTACTAGCAATGACAACATCAAATTATCTAGGTATAAGCCTAGATAATGTATTAAGGGCACTCCGTTCGGTTACAAAAGCCTATAAAAGTGCGTAAAGGGAAACAATCGAGAGAAGAGAGAGCCAAGTCTCAAATACCCAAATCTTTACTGTTCTTGGGAATTAGGGTTAAAGCGTGAAGAAATTATCATCTCCTCTCTACCCTTGGGTCCTATTTATATAGGAGTGAGATTGGGGGTGTAAGATTATAATTTTGTCCCTTGGGCTACAAGACACTATAGGAGTTTTTTGGTCTTTTACAAGAAATCTAGAGGAATATTCTATGAGAATATACCAACGGAATACCGTCTAGTAATATCCCTGTTCATATTCGTTTGTCATGTTTTATGTGGGACAACATTCTCACAAGGTGCGCCTTGATGGTGTAGTGACCTCTATACATGGTGTGCTCCTACGTGGTTCGAACCTGTGGACCCCATAGACCCTCTGAAGTTTTATATATTTTCTTGTTTGGCTAATTGTTTTAGAAAGAATCAACAAGAAAGGATATAAGAATTGTATATTGACTAACGGGGAAAAAAGGGTAAATGTTGTGTTCCGATGTGTTTTGGATGCTAGAAACGCCACATTTATGATTCCACTTAAAAAGCCTTGGATCTTCAAGCTCCCTAAATTATCTAGCTCCATACTCGAAATCGTAACACGAAAAATTGCCAAGAATAGATCTGAGATCTGCACCAGTTTTGAGCAGTGACTATTCCCATCGCATTCACCAAAAAGAGGAGGTCACTCTTGAGTGGGCAGAGGTTCCCTTTCGCCCTTGTAGCCGAGCTACAGCTCGCAAGCCTTTACGTGCACAGGTTGTACGCTTCCATGGGGTCCCCTATCACGTTCGATTATTGCGAGTATGCAGCAGCTCGTGGAGCCCAGAACTGTGCAGCGTCGTTTGGCGCCTTAGTTCTGGTAGAGTGGGCCACGAAAATATCAAAATAACATGGAAGAGTCGAAAACTAGTCGTCGAGCCATTCCGCATCTGGGTGAGCCACTTGCGGGCTCGTAGCCAGCCAAGTTCCTTCCTAGCTCGGCTCGGCTCAGCTCGGCTCAGCTCAGCTCCCCACGCACTCCACCGTCCGTTCCGCGAACCGCATCCGATTTGCCGTGATCGCCACCTGTCGAGATCCCAATGGCCGCATCGGGGCAGACAGGTGACGTCAGAGGCCGGCGGCGTGTGGTGCGGTGTGGTATGGTGTGGAGTCTTGGGGCTGTTCACTCGGTTGCTACGCGGGCCACGGGAACGTCAGGAATCTTTCTTTCCCTTCTTTTTTCTGAGCTAACCGAAGGTGATTAGGACGTTAATGTTGTTTAGAATTGAAATGTAGAACAGAATAGAAGCAGCGTTTGGACACAATCAAATGTGATTCATGAATTGATGCACTTGTGATTACAAGTATATATATGAGTACAAGGGATGGCAGTTGCTATTCCCAAAAGACATGTCCCTTTGAAGGGATGCGTCTCTTGAGGAGACACAAGCGAACAGACGCGAAGGTTGGAAGAGGTGTCTGTTGGGGAGGCAACCGCTTGCGGTTAATACAAGGGGAGATTACCCCATAATTAACACATGTTAATTCTTACACTCCCCCTAATCTACACTTGTTTATATAGCACCATCATCTTGAATGTTGACTCCTCCAAAAACCCTGTGGGAAAAATGTGAGGAGTATAGTATCTGATATGCTGTTAAAACTCTTTCAAACCCAATGGAAAAATAAGGAGAAAATAATACAGCATATAATGATTATTGTCTCATTTAACTCAATACGAGAAAACTCATAGAGTTTAGAGGACAATGAATATGTCGTATATATTTTCCCAAAAATCTCGGTGGGGAAAACAGAAAATATGATATATAATCTTATGTTGATATTATCTCATCAAAAACCTTGATGAGAATCTGTAAAGTAAACTCATAAAGAAAAAAAGAGTGTAATATGATGCTTTGAACAGGTATAGTTCAGGAAGATACTCCCCCTGATTCTTGCAAATCCCGAAGTCGTCGCATACCAATATCATGAACATATTTCTGGAATGTAGAAGTTGATAGAGACTTTGTGAATAAATCAGCGAGGTTGTCGCATGATTTACTTACAAGATGTTTATTTCCCCGCTTTTCTGGAGCTCATGGGGGAAAAATAACTTAGGGGCAATATGCTTAGTGATATTGCTCTTGATGTATCATGTTTGCATCTGTGCAACACAAGCCGCATTATCTTCATAGATAATGGTAGGTGATTCGATAGAACCAATTCCACATGACTGTTATATGTGGTTTATCATTCTGCGAAGCCACACGCACTCGCGTGATGCCTCATATAATGAAATTATTTCAGAATGATTGGTAGATGTTGCCCCAAGAGTCTGTTTCGAAGACTTCCATGATATGGCAGTTCCACCGTGTAGGAACACAAAGCCGGTTTGCGATCTGGTATTATGGGGATCAGATAAATAGCCAGCATCTGTGTATCCAATCATATTGGAGTCCTGATTTATCTGGAATTGAAAGAATAGGCCAAGATCCTTTGTGCCTTGAAGATATCGAAAGATATTCTTAACTCCTGACCAATGGCGTTTGGTGGGAGCTGCGCTGTGTCTAGCAAGTAGATTCACTGCAAAAGTAAGATCAGGTCTCGTGCAATTTGCAAGATACATAAGCGCTCTAACGGCACTGAGATATGGAACCTCGGGTCCCAACATCTCTTCTCCATCATCCCTTGGTCTGAATGGATCTTTCTCTACGTCTAGAGAACGAACAACCATGTGAGTCTTAGATGGGTAGGATTTGTCCATATTGAACTTCTCCAATATTTTCTGGATATAGGCAGCTTGGTGTACCATGATTCCTGAGGGAAGGTGCTCAAGTTGAAGACCTAAGCAAAATTTGGTTTTACCCAAATCCTTCATCTCGAATTTCGTCTTTAGGTGATTGCGTGCTTCATCAATATCTTGTGTGTTGCCAATGATGTTGAGATCATCGACATACACTGAGATGATGCAAAATCTTGTAGAGGACTTCTTGATGAAGACACATGGGCAATGATCGCTGTTAGAGTAACCTTTCTTAAGAAGGAACTCACTGAGTCGGTTGTACCACATCCGTCCCGACTGTTTTAAGCCATATAATGACTTGTTCAGCTTTACACAGTACATGTTGTGTTTTGTGCATGCATTCGGGACATGGATTCCGTCAGGAACCTTCATGTAGATGTCCGAATCTAGTAACCCGTAAAGATATGTGGTCATGATGTCCATCAACTACATAGATAGACGATTTTGCACTGCCAGAGATATGAGATATCAGAAAGTGATTCCACTCATTACCGGAGAATATGTCTCATTGTAATCAATGCCGGGTCTCTGCGTAAACCCTTGTGCTACGAGCCTTGCTTTGTATCTCACCACCTCATTGTTCTCATTCCGTTTCTGGATAAAAACCCATTTGAATCCCACAGGGATAACTTTGGGAGGTGTCGGTATTGCTTCAGTGAATACCTTTCTTTTATTAAGCGAGGCAATTTCCGCTTGTATTGCATCCTTCCATTGAGGCCAATCGGAGTGCTTTTCACACTCGACAATAGTCCTTGGATCATGATCATTGAGAAGGGTATTTACAATTGTAGCAGAAAAATAAGTGTCGACAATTGTAGACTTACGGTTGAATGATTCTCCAGAATCGATATAGTTGGTGAAAATCTCCTGTACCTTTGATGAATCTTCATGATTTCCCAATACACGTGAGTCTGGGTGTTCCGATGGTCCAGCCAGTGTGTGCAAACTGGAGCTGGGTTGTGGAGGTTGCCCTTCCATTGGGTGTATATGACCCATCAGGTGTTTGTCAACGTTGAGTTGATTTGCATTTACTGACTTTAAGGATTTTTTCCTTGATTTCTTTTGTTGCTTGCGAGAAGCTGGTTCCGGGTCAGAAGCCGTACTACTCCCCCTCCTTTTAGGAACATGGAGTTGAGTGGTTTTTATTGGTACCTCCACTCTTTTGGGCGCGTTTCTGGCCAGATTTAAGGATTTTGTAACACCCTTTAGATCAGTAAATGAATCTGGCAGATTATTTGCAAGATGTTGCAAATTGATGATTTTTTCAACTTGGAGTTCAGTCTCTTGGGTACGTGGATCAGAGGATGAAATGGCTATTGCATTCCAATCAATTTCCGGGCATTCTTTCAGGTACTTGAAATCTCTCCCTAATGCCGGGAAATGTTCCTCATCGAATATACAATCAGCATGACGGGCTGTAAATAGATCTCCAGTAAGAGGTTCCAGGTACTTGATAATCGACGGTGATTTGTACCCCACATAGATCCCCAGTTTCCTGTGTGGGCCCATGGATGTCCGCTGTGGTGGTGAGATCGGGATGTATGTAACACATCCGAACTTACGCAGATGGGAAATGCTAGGAGGATTTCCTCGTACCAATTGCAGAGGGGAAGTACTGTGATATGCAGTAGGTCGTAATTGTATTAAGTCAGCAGCGTGTAAAACTGCGTGACCCCAACAAGAGGTTGGCAAGCTGCAATTCATCAGCAAAGGTCTTGCAATGAGTTTGATCCTCTTAATCAGTGATTCAGCCAAACCATTTTGTGTATGGACATATGGGACAGAGTGCTGAACTTCAATCCCTAGGGCCATGCAATAATCATTCAAAGCACGTGAGGAGAATTCGACAGCATTGTCCATGCGAATTGTCTTAATTCGACTTTCTGGATAATATGCTTGTAGCTTAATTACTTGCCTCATTATCTTGGCAAATGCATGGTTCCGTGTGGACAGAAGGCACACGTGTGACCATCGTGTAGATGCGTCAATGAGAACCATGAAATACCTAAAAGGTCCAGAGAATGGTTGGATGGGACCACAAATGTCTCCTTGAATGCGTTCGAGTAACCGAAGTGGTTCAACTTATATTTTGAGGTGCGAGGGCCTCAAAATTAGCTTTCCCGTGGCACAAGATGTGCACACGAAGTCTGATGATTGAGGGAATTTTGACTCAAGCAAATTATGACCAATGGAATTGCGAGTAATTTTTCTTATCATCCCGATACCGGGATGGCCTAGGCGATCATGCCAGGTTTAGAATGCATTAACATTCTGAAAAATTACCTTATATGCAATATGTTCTACGGGCTTGATGTACGTATAGTACAATCCAGACGATAGAGAAGGAATTCTTTCAAGTACTTGCTTGCCATATCCGTAATCTTTGGTGAAGAGTAGATACTCCTCTTTGTTGTCTTCATGGGTTTCAATGTGAAAGCCATTTTTACGGATATCTCGATAACTAATTAGAGTACGTGACGAGTCGGGATATAGCAAAGCATTCTCAATTGTCACTTGTGTACCCCTGGGAGGGTAAATATGGCACGTCCAGTGTCAACAATTACCGTATCGCGTCCAGCGATAGTTAAAATATCTCCATTCATCTTTTTTAGAGTTTGGAAATATTTTAACTTCTTAGTATGAAATTTGTGGTAGCACTGTCCACAAGGCATAATTCATCTTCCATCGGATTGTCCCCGTAGAGAACTACATATAAAGAAAAGTAAAGAATTTTCAATAAGAAAATCTTTATGTAAATACATAGTATACAATCTGATTATATCATATGTGCTGATACAATATAAAAATGACAACAATATTTATGTTCTAATTACAACATCACAGATGGACATAAAATAAATAGATCACAAAGGAGATTGAGGGACTAGTCGAAGTCTCCAAACATGTCGGTTGAGGCATACTCAACCATCATGTTCTCCGTGTCGGCAGGGTCCTCAGGCTGATGGAAAGTCATGGTGTTGCTCGGTCCGGGAGGAACGTCGTGCGAACTACCATCTCCATTGGCGATGTCTGGATGAAGGTTGAAATTGGCTTCAAACCTTTTCCCTTGAGGTGCTCTGCGTCCTTGGGATTATTGGTACAGAATAGCCAGATGCTTTGGGGTCTTGTACTTTTTAGTGGGGTGCGTGTAGCACCCACATTTGTTGCAAAGCTTAGTTTTGTCATACTTAGGCTTTGCGGTGCCTTTCCCCTTGTCTGAGTTTCTAGGCTTCTTGTTCCTACTATGCTTTCGCTTACCCTTGAAATTTGATAGTTTGCCCCTGAAAGCACCATCAAACCTCTGTCTATTCGCAATATTCATATGAATTTCAGGTAAAGGTTGTGCCCCAATACTGGGTGCTGAGAGCCATTCTTAGCGAGTAGCTCATCATGCTTTTCAGCCTGAAATAAGATATGAATGAGGTCGGAATAGACTTCATAATTGCGAGCGCGGTACTGTTGTTGGAGGATCTTATCTGAAGGGAGCATAGTGGATAAAGTTTTCTCTATCTTCTCCGCGTCAGTAGGTTTCTTCTCGCAAAAGCGTAGTTTAGAACTAATCTTATGAACCTCGTGATTGTACTCTCCGATGGACTTGAAATCCTAAAGACGGAGGTGCATCCAATCATGGAGTGCTTCTGGCAGGACAACTGCCTTCTGCTGTACATACCTCGTTTTGAGGGCCTGAAACAGGGTACTTGGAGATTCCTCCTCCAAGTACTCAGATTTGAGATCTGGGTGGATATGGTACCTTATGATGTATAAGGCAGCATATTTTTGCTGTTCTGTCAGTGGCGTTTCTCCATCCGGTAGGGGAGTTGCCGGGTCCTGGATTCCACGCGCTATCCCACGGGACGCAAAACTGATCTTGATGTCCATGGCCCATGTAGGGTAGTTGTGACCATTGAGAGCAAGCTCCTCAAATTCTTTTGTGGTCATCGTTTACCTACATGGGCCAACCAAAGATAATTAATTTATGTTCATAAATTAAAAACCATCATGGTTAATGTTGTAATTGAACTTTGTAAAATTAATAAAATTTCAAGAAGTTGGCTTGAAATCATTAGTGTGAATCTCAAATTTGCTAAGTATGACACATTGTAGAGAGTAAATTTCGCAGCACTAGGGAGTATAATCTGATGAAATCAGTAGATACTCAAGTATAATCTGATAAAATCAGTAGATACTTATATACCTAATGCCACGCAGCACTAGGGAGTATAATATGATAAAATCAGTAGATACTTATATACTGTTAGAGGACTATTCTGCGAAAAACTAGAAATATAGGGTCTTTTTAGCAAAATAGCCCGGACTGCGTGCTGGCCGGTGAACCAGATTCGGTCCACAGGCCGAAATGGGCCTTGTGGCCCGTTAGTGGCCCACCCGCAGCAATGGGCCGCATTGGCCCGTTAGTGGCCCATCCGGCCGAAACGGATAAGGTGGGGGGTGGGGGAGCAGTTAGGGATTAGAATCCCCACCGGCTCCAACCCGACCCCGACCCAACCCGGCGGCGGCCGCCACCCATCGGCCAGCCCCTTCACCGGCGATGCGCGGAGGCAGCAGGGCCTCCGTCTTCTTCCTCGGACGAAGATCCACCCGAGAGACTCCCGGGGCGACGCCGTTGGCGAGGCCGAGGGCCGCCGGTCTCCAGGAGTCGGCGCGGGCGGCACGGCTCGGGAACGGTGCGATGAAGCGGCAACGAGCGGCCGTTCACGGAGGCGGCGGGGGGTTGGCGTCGGTGAGCGACGGGATGCGGTGAACACTGGGCGGCGGGCCTTCGGCAACCGGCGGCGACGGCGACGGCCGTCCTCACGGAGAAGGCGAAGGACCCGATCCAGCATGGAGAAGAAACCCCTAGGCATTGCAAAGTTCTAACCTCTTTTTCTGGTGATCTCTTCTGCTCTTCTTCTTTGATTCTTGCTCACGGTAGAACGAAGCGTGCTGATAACGTGTTTAGAATTGAAATGTAGAATAGAATAGAAGTAGCGTTTGGACACAATCAAATGTAATTCTTGTATTGATGCACTTGTGATTACAAGTATATATATGAGTACAAGGGATGGCAGTTGCTATTCTCAAAAGACATGTCTCTTTGAAAGGATGCGTCTCTTTGAGGAGACACAAGCGAACAGACGCGAAGGTTGGAATTGGTGTCTGGTGGAGAGACAACCGCCTACGGTTAATATAAGGGGAGATTACCCCATAATTAACACATGTTAATTCTAACAAATGTCTCGTCAATGGCCGGGTGCCGGGCTACTAATTCATAAGTTTTAGCTTCGTGCTCCGCTTGGCCACTCGTTTCGAGTGAGAAATCGAGAGGAGTTGGTAGGCCTCGCCAGAGCCAATCATCTCCTGGTTTTGTTTTTTGTTCGTGACGTGATCGATCGTCCTGTAGGACGTCTGATTTGGAAGGTTTTGCACGTTTCGGTCTTGATTCCCACCGTGTTTTGTGTCTCCGATGTGAAATGGACTAGCTGATCAGTTTGATAATGTACAGTCACCAACATTGTTATTACTACTAGTAGTTAATAACTTATGGCACGCTATTGGCTAAGCTGTTTGTTTAAGGGGAAAAGATAGTTTAGAGCCAGAAGAACGAGGGATCCACTCGATCGTGCTCCCTGCGACGTTCAGATCACAAATTTGTAGGTGCCCGATATATTCACGGAGCCAATCGTTTGGCTAGCGGTTACTGGAGTAGCCTTATTCTGCAGGAAATTGGCCAGGATCACCCGTCCGAGCAGCCAATGGCATTGGATCAAATTGATAGGCTAGAATCCAAATCATTGGTGCAACTTGCCATTGGTTGTTGAAGTCGTCACTCCAGCCACGCACACCATTGTGTGCCCACCGCTGCAAATGAGGGTGCTTTTTTTAAAATATTATTTTTTCCGTAAATCGCAAGAGTACAACATGAAATGAAAAAATTGCAAAAATAATGTCCGGTCGGCCGCACGACTACCGAAATGCGCTAATCGACAAATGGTTTGCCGAAAAAGGGAAGTCGGCAGCCCAGCAACCGACTGAACCAACGGATTTGGCGGCAAGGGCCAGTCGACCTGTGAGTTGCTGACTTGGGGCCAGTCGGCCAGCCAATTGTCGACTTGGGGCAAGTCGGCCAGCCCAATGCCGACTTGGTCTAGTTAGCCAGCCAGTTGCCGATTTGCCTCAAGTCGGCCAGCCAGCTACCGACTTGCCCCAACCTGCTCTATTTATCCACCCCCAGACCTCTCTCTGCCTCCCACCCACCGACAAACATAATAATCAACTACGTGGATAGAGACGAGAGGAGATGGGTTTTGGAGGCGAGCTGGAAGAGGGATTTCGGCAGGGAGCTCAAGTGAGGTAAATATTTACCGAAATTTTTTAGTTTGTTAGATGTACTAACCACGCCCATACTACAAAATGGTAGGAATGGCTTCATCTGGTTCGGACGATATGCCGAAGGAGAAGTTTCCTGCCGATGTGCCGAGGGAGTTGAGGTTCCCCTCTGCTGGTGCCAAGATCCGTGCAAACTAATGGTGTCAAGAGAGATGTCGTACACCTTTGGAAGGAGGTTTTTCATGTGTGCTAACTACGATGAAGAACCAGTGAAGGTTGCCGTGCGCACACAGCGTCGAAGGGTAAAACACACATTGCACCCAATAGTTCTTGCTTCCTCCCCCTCGTAACACTGCAATACAATGCTAACACTCATTTGCTTGCAGTCTCCACCTACTATATGTGACTACATACAGTGGCTGGATAATACCCAATTGAAAGAGGATGCAGAACAACTCATGCGTGAGGTTTATTTTAGGCGAGATTACACTCTGCAACGCATGCACAAGGCGGAGGAGACGGAGAAGCGAAAGCGTTGGCAGGAGGAGCAACGCAAGGAAAAGAGGAGGCGGAACGTCGTGCTACGGAAGCACGTCAGGCTGAAAGGGCGAGGAAGCGCGAGATCACGCATCGCGCGAAGGAAGAAGGAGAGGAAGCTCACGCTCGTCGTATGAGGAAGGGAAAATATCCGAAAGGCCCTGAGTAGGTTGTCCTATGTTCTTTAATATTAGTTGTTCTATTATTAGGTTGTTCGGTTGTATGGTTGTATCATGCGAATGTTATCGTACCATCTACCCCATGTGTACCGATAACAATGTATCGTACTCGTAGTCTAGATTTCGATGAAATAAACTAAGTGTTCCAAGGAAAAATAGTAGAACTAAGATAGATAAAATTCAAAAGGATGCGGTCATAACTATTTGAAACAACTACTTCTGCTAGTCTCCCTGGGCAGGTCCTCCTGGGCCTCCCTGTCCACGTCCTCGACGCGGCCCCCTCCGCGGCCTCTTGCGGAAGTCCGAGTACGTTAACTGTCCCGGCCGAACAATCGTACGACGGCCTCTACCGTGCAAGGGCTAGGCTGGGTGTCCTGCGTGGGTGGCGGCGGCGAAGACAAGGTAGGATACCCTCTGTCGAACCCCAGAATTCATAACAGAGAGGCTTAAGAGAAACCACCCGCTAAGTCGAAACGTCAACCCCGACCTCGACTCCTGGGTGTCAATTCCAAGAGGAGTGGAGTGATATGGCTCCGAATAGTCCGAGACGTCAACCCCAAAGCTTACTCTGGCAAGCGCACAGAGTAGTAGGGTGATATGGTCTCCTCACTCTTGTCCTACCGAGCCGGAACATCAACCACGAACTCGTCCCGGCAAATTAATGCACGGCTAGAGTAGGGTGATATAGTTCCCAATCTCTCAGTAGTAGAGTCGCTTCACAGGGGTGATTAAACTTAATGACTCTATGATATAAACCCTAAAGTCCTACCCACAACATGCGCTTCATCACATACACGCACGGCACATGAGTGGGCGAAAACAACCAGATCTCATAGCAGTGACTCTACGACAGAAACTGCAATATTATAAGTTTGAAACTTAACAACATATATACACACAGCGGAAGAGTTTATAAGGCTACGAAGCCAAACAGTAGGGCCAAAAGTGGCAACGGAAACAAACCAAAATACCAACCCAGGGCAGGATCACTGCCTGGGATACCCAGCGTCTAGGCGTCGTCGGTATCGATCTCTAAATAGAAACCACCCTCCGAAGGGGTGGGTTCCTCTGCAACAAAACAACAACAATAGCAGGGTGAGTACAAAATTGTACTCCGCAAGACTTACAGTGCGAAAATAGTAGTGATTGTGCCAGGTATCAACAAAAGGGTAATTGTGGACTAATTTGCGGAAAGCCAAGTTTACCTTTTCAATAACCATACGTAGATTGAAATGCGACTACTAGAATACCTTTTCAAAGGGGACGAGTCGACACTTCGCGAATATTCCTTACTGCAGATCACCACACCTGTAAAACCCTTGACCCATCCTCAACCACCCTGGGAGGAAGCTGTCGCTAACCACGTCCTTAGAGTTGGCAAGTTTTAGGATTTGTTGTAGTTATCTAATTCGATGCAAAATCTTACCAAGTTGTCCATAACCGCGGACACGGCTGTTCAAACAGTTCTAACCCTGCAGGGGTGTACATCTTTACCTACACGTATCGATCGTCTCCTAGTGCCATCGCGATTGACACACTTTCACGAGGTGTGCTGGCGGAGGGTGATCGAACACGACCTTTACAATGCTTTCGACCTAGGTATGAGCCACCCGTACGGGCTAGTCCATGTACATCAGTCCGGCCGTAACTACGACACGGTCCCATACGTTGTAGCAGGTGATACATCCCCGGACTCGAACCGTGTGTAACCCTTACACCTATATTGAGGCACCACACCACATTCCTTTTTCCACGCACCCAATACACGAAAACGGCAAACTATGCAGCTCATAGTCTAAGTCTAGGCAAATTATTTAGTCGTGGGTGGCCCCATAATCCACCCGTGTAGAAGTACGCGAATCTTGGTTCGAAGGGACACCGGTAACCGGTCCTTGCGGGAAGACGAGACAACCCACCATGCTCCCAGCCATGGCCTCTCGTCTAAACCCAGATATGATTAAGCCAATTCATTAGTTATCCCGGTGAACACCCACCTACCACGTAACCCATTCCCAGTGTTGATTCATCTGCTATCCCAGGAATTACGACTTCTACAAGTCTAAGCATGTCTAAGCATAAATAGCATAATAGCATTCGAACAGTGGATACTAGACTACGCTAGATGGGTTAGGTTAGTGGTGGAGCTGTTTAAGCGACAAGGTGAGTCGTATTCATCGGACTAGGGCTTTTCTTAGCGGAAAAATAGCAGTTGAACGCATGTAATAATGAATTGAAAACAACTAATACTTTGCAATTAGTAGGAGCTTTGCAACGTGACCAAAGGGGCTGCTTGCCTGGTTGCTCTGCAACGACACCCTGCTCTTGATCGAGACTCTCGCTTTGCGGATCTTCCGGCTCTATCGAGGAAAAACAAAAAAACACCGGAAACAAGGGCATAATCGTAATTATTAAAATGTACAACATCAGCATGAGATGCAATGCATGCCATGACATAGAGGGTGCAAAAAGAAGACTAATGCAAGTGGAATCAATTTAATCGGAGTTCGGACGCATAAAATGTCGCGATCCGAAAATCCTCCGGCTAATCGGAAACCCTAATTTGAGTTTTTAGCAAATTGTATTATTCCTAGCATGCAAACATGGATGAAAATGATGTTTTTGAATAGATCTTCTTTTTCTGAACATTTTGATATATTATTTGCATTTTTCTGATTAAAGATGAATTTTCTGTGAATTTTACAAGATTTAAACCATTTTAAATACTTTGTTGTATTTTTCTCAGTAAAAATAATATTTAAATTAATTCAAGTATAGCAGAGGCTGACATGTGGGCCCTATTGGTCAATTTTGACCAAGTTTGACTAGGTCATTGACAGGTGGGGCCCACTGTCATTGATCTTCTCATTTTATTTATTCTTTTCTTAATTCTTACATGTGGGGTCCTCATGCCATAGAGACAACTTTATTGAGCACATTTAATGCACTGCTTAAAGATTAATTACATCATTAACCGATCAGTTAGCGTTAAATGTGCTGTTGGCTATTATTGGTGTGATTAAAATGTCGGTTAGTGTTAATTAGCCGATGATCAACATTTAATACAGTACTTAATTTGTCTGCACAGCAATCATCGGCTTTAACCACTGAATTAAATTACTTAACACTTAATGCAGCACTGATGATGGAGTTAATTTGGTCTTAACGGCCGATTAAATGGGCATTAGCCCTAACCGAGATGCGTCGGCCGGTTCCTGGCCATTAGCTCGGCCGGACCGAAGCTCCCGGTGCGACGCGGCCGGCGGCGAGGTCCAGGGCAAGCGGCAGCGGCGGCTTACCGGCGACGGGATGGGGAACTGAGGCGGCGGCGCAAGAGAAGCTCCGGGCGGCGCGGTGCAACGGGGGGAGGAGGCCGGCGGATGGGGAGTGGCGGGGGTGGTAGCCGGGCGGTGGTGGCCGGCGACGAGGGCGGTGCTCCCGGCGGCGGCTCGGAATAGAGGAGGCCGGCGGTGCGGGTGGGAGGAGCTCGGTGAGGGGCTCCGGCGGCGGGGGCTTGGGAGCGGGCGGTGAGGGCTCAGCGAGGGAGGAGCTCCGGGGCGTGGTGAGGCGGCGGCCGGGCGGTGGGAGGTGGAGGCCGGCGGCGAGCTGCGGTGCGGTGGGGGGGGGCGAGGACAAGGGCGGCCGGGCGGTGGCGTCCCCCGGCGGCTCGGTGGGAGAGCAGCCGGGGATCGGGAGCGGCGACCAAGGGAAAAGGGAGCCGGCGGTGGGATGGGGCGGTGGCTCGGTGCTCCGGTGGGGGGGGGGAAGAGAGTGGCGAGCGGCGGCGGGGTAAACCAGAGGAGAGAGAGAAGGGGGGGTCGGCACGGGAGGATAAGGCAGAGGGGGGGGTAGCTTAGCCGGGAAGGAACCCGCGGTGGCGGGCTGGGCCAGAAGGGAATGGGCCGGGCAAATGGGCCAGGTGGGCCGGCGGGGAGGGTAGAGATATTAGGTTTTAGGGTTTTTCCTTTTAACTTTTGCTTCTCTGTTTTGATTTCAATTCAAATAATTCTCAAATAATTCAACAGATTTGAAACACTTCTGGACATAGGTTTGCACTGCATACCTCATATATAAATCATAACATAATAATCCAAGCCTTTTCAAAACAAGTTGAGCTTTAAGACTTCACTTGCTTAATCGATTTAGGGTTTTTAGACCGAGTTTGCTAAAAAGTTCAAAATTCTTCACATTTTTGAGTTTATCGATGGATGACATGATGCACAGAAACAACAGCTTAAAAACAGGGACGTTACAGACCTACCCCCCTTACGAGAATCTCGACCCCGAGATTCGGATCAGCTGGAAAAGAGGGAGGGGTACGCCGATCGAAGATGATCCTCGCGTTCCCAAGTGGCTTCTTCTTCAGAATGGTTGGACCATTGAACTTTGAAAAATTTGACATTGCGTCTTCGGGTTGTTCGTTCCATCTCATCGAGAATACGGAGAGGGTACTCTCGGTAAGACAGATCTTCTTGAAGGTCCAATGTATCAACTGCCGACTCTGGAATTGGATCCTTGAAACACTTCCGAAGTTGAGAAACATGGAAGACATTGTGGATATTGGATAACGACGGAGGTAGTTCCAACTGATATGCGACTTCACCTCGTTTGGAAAGAATGCGAAAGGGACCAATGTAACGAGGTGCCAACTTTCCTTTGATGCCAAATCGGCGAACACCCTTGAGAGGAGTGACCCGAAGATAGACTTTTTCGTTTGGCTCAAAGTGAATCTCACGACGATGAAGGTCGGAGTAGCTCTTCTGACGAGATTGAGCAGTTTTCAACTGCTCTCGAATGATTCGAACTTGATCCTCCGCTTCTTTGATCAAGTCGGGTCCAAGAATTTGTCGTTCTCCGGTTTCGGACCAATTGAGTGGAGTTCGACATTTGCGTCCATAGAGGACTTCGAAAGGGGCCATGCCTAGGCTTGATTGGAAGCTGTTGTTATAAGAAAACTCAGCGAACGGAAGGCACTTCTCCCACTTCGTGCCAAAGGATATAACACAAGCTCTAAGCATATCTTCAAGAATTTGGTTAACCCTTTCGGTTTGTCCACCGGTTTGGGGGTGATAAGCCGTGCTGAACGAGAGATGAGTCCCCATAGCAGCTTGGAGACTTTCCCAAAACCTGGAAGTGAACAAAGCACCACGATCGGAAATGATCCGCTTGGGGATCCCATGGAGAGATACTATCCGAGCGATATAAAGATCGGCCAATTGACTAGCTGTAATCTTTTCTCGGACAGGAAGGAAATGGGCAACTTTGGATAGACGATCAATGACCACAAAGATGGAATCATTTCCTTTTTGAGTTCTTGGAAGGCCCGTGACGAAATCCATGCCAATTTCGTCCCACTTCCACTCTGGGATAGGCAAAGGTTGGAGTGTGCCGGCGGTTCTTTGGTGTTCCGTCTTAACACGACGACACACATCACACTCAGAGATGAAGCGAGCGATCTCCCTTTTCATTCGGGTCCACCAAAATCTCTGTTTCAGATCTTCGTACATCTTCGTACTACCCGGATGAATAGACAACGGAGAGTCGTGAGCTTCACGAAGAATGGATTCTCGAAGATCGTTGTTTTTCGGCACAACTAGGCGTTTGCCAAACCAAACAACATCTCGATCATCGATTGAGAAACATTTAGCAACTCCGCTAACAATGTTCTCTTTAATCTTGCGAATACCCTTGTCTTGCTTTTGAGCAGACTTGATTTGATCTTCAAGAGAGGATTGGATTTCAAGGGCATTAAGGAAACCACTTTGGACGACTTCAAGATTAAGCCGTGCAAATTCCTCGTAGAGGGGTGGTTGAAATTCTCGGATCTGAAGATTGTTACAGTAAGTCTTCCGGCTAAGTGCATCCGCCACGACATTAGCCTTACCGGGTTGGTAATGGAGACCTACGTCGTAATCCTTGATCAATTCCAGCCATCTTCGTTGCCTCAGATTCAGATCGGGCTGGGTGAATAGATACTTCAAACTTTGGTGGTCGGAGTATAGCTCGCAGCGATTACCGATCAGATAATGCCGCCAAATCTTCAGAGCATGAACCACCGCAGCAAGCTCTAGGTCGTGAGTTGGATAGTTGGTTTCATGTGGCCTTAGCTGACGAGAAGCATAAGCTACCACATGCCCTTCTTGCATCAACACACATCCAAGGCCTAGGCGAGAAGCATCACAAAAGATATCGAAGTTCTTGTGAATGTCCGGAAGGACAAGCACAGGAGCGGAGGTCAATCGGCGCTTTAGCTCTTGGAAGCTTTCTTCGCACCTTTCCGTCCACTCGAACTTCTTTTCTTTCTTGAGGAGTTCGGTCAGAGGTTTAGCATGCTTGGAGAAGTTCTCGATAAAACGGCGATAATAGCCGGCCAGACCAAGAAAACTCCGTACTTGCGTGACCGATTTGGGTTGTTCCCAATTGAGAACAACTTTTACTTTGCTAGGGTCCACGGCGACACCCTTCGCCGAAAGCACGTGGCCTAGAAAAGCGACTTCTTCGAGCCAAAACTCGCACTTGGAGAACTTAGCATAGAGCTGATGTTCACGAAGCTTTCCCAAGACAAGCTTCAAGTGCTCGGCATGGTCTTCTTTTGTCTTGGAGAAGATGAGGATATCGTCGATGAAGATGATTACGAAGCGATCCAGATACTCCATGAAGATGGAATTCATCAACCTCATGAAGGTAGCAGGAGCGTTGGTTAACCCAAAAGACATCACGGTGTATTCATACAACCCATAACGAGTCGTAAACGCCGTTTTTGGAATATCTTCGGGTCGGATCTTGATTTGATGGTAGCCCAACCTCAAATCAATCTTGGAAAAGACGGTTGCTCCGGTTAATTGATCGAACAAATCATCAATCCGTGGAAGCGGATATTTGTTTTTGATCGTCACCTCATTAAGAGGTCGATAGTCGACACACATCCGCAGGCTTTTATCTTTCTTCTCCACGAATAAAGCAGAGCATCCCCAAGGAGAGGAGCTCGGTCGAATGAAGCCTTTTGCTTCTAACTCCTGGAGTTGCTTCCTCATTTCCTCCAACTCATCCTAAGTCATCCGATAAGGGCGACGATAGATAGGAGCGGTTCCGGGAACCAACTCGATAACGAATTCAATGTCTCGATCCGGTGGTAAACCTGGAAGCTCGTCGGGGAAGACATCCGGGAAGTCACAGACTACCGGAACATCTGGAAGATCTGGAAGGGATTTGCCTTCGAGAGCACAAAGATGAGATTCGACGAACTCTGGAGTAAACCGAACAGTTTCACTGGAGGGATGCGAAAGAACCACTGTCTTCGTTGCACAATCAATTAGAGCTTGATGTGCCATTAACCAATTCATTCCAAGGATGACATCGATATCCGTAGAGGTCAAAGAAATCAAAGTGGCGAAGAACTCCAGATTGCCCACTTTGATGCAAACTCCACGGTATTCTTGGGATGCTCTCATCACGGATCCCGGGGAATGGATAGACAGAGAATTAGGCATCAGCTCGTAAGGGAGGTTGTTTTCCTCAGCAAAACCCTTGGATATAAACGAATGGGAAGCTCCCGAATCGAAAAGAACTGATGCTGGAACTGAATTAACAAGGAGCGTACCAATCACAACATCGGTTGCCTCCTGAGCTTCTTCTGCGACCACGTGAGTCACGCGACCGCGATTTGCAGACTGAGGTTGCGAGTTCGCCTTCTTGGCGGGAACATTGCCTCGAGGTTGACCTTGCGCTGGAGCAGGATTAGGTGCAGGATTCTGTCGCTGAGGACACTCACGAGAGAAGTGACCGGGCTGGCCACATTTAAAGCAAGCCCCAAACGGAACTTTTGGAGTAGAATCAGCAAATTGTCCTCCCATTGGCCTCGGCTGGAAACTGGGTGCTGGAGGACGAGGCACAAAACCAGAGGGCCTTGGGGCGGGAGTAGCGCGATTGAATGCACTAGCAGGGACCCAAATACGCCTCTTTTGCGAATTGGAAGAAGAGGGCTTCACCGCATCTCGAGCACGCTTTCTAGATTCTTCAAGAACTAGCTTGCCGTGCTCCATCTTGACAGCTTTATTCATTAAAGCTTGGAAGTTGGCGAAGTCGAAAGGAAGCAGCTCATAACGAAGCTCCGGATTCAAACCTTTGCGGAATTTCTCTTGTCGATCCGCATCGGTGGTAACATCACGAGGAGCATAACGTGCCAAATGGTTGAAGGAGTGGAGATACTCGGTGACGCTCTTCCGCCCCTGAGTTAGATTGCGGAATTCTTCCTTTTTGATGTCCATGACACCTTCGGGGATATGAGTTCCACGGAAGGCGTCGCAGAACTCTTGCCACGTAACCATGTGACCTTTCTCCTGAATGGCGAGAAAGTTCTCCCACCATGATGCGGCAGCACCTTCAAGCAGATATGCCGCGAGATCCACGCGATCCGCCGCGGGGATACGTGCGGTCTCCAATTTGCGCTCGATGCTGCGAAGCCAATCATCAGCTTCGATAGGATCTTCTGAACGACTGAATGTCGGAGGCTGCGTTCGAAGAAAATCTGAAAGTCCAACTCGAGCTTCGGGTTGGGGAGCAGTATTCCGGACTAGATGCTCCAGAAGGCGAGTCTGGTCCATACGATTTCGCTCGATCTGCATCAACACCTCTGCCATGGATGGCGGTGGGGGAGGAACATTATTGCGACCAGAGTCACGACCTTGATTACCAGTAGCATGCTGGCTACCTTCCGGATGTTCGGCCATCTGAATCAAAGAATAACGATTGCCACAAACTCAAGATTAGATCACATGGAAACTTGAACGGAATGAATTCAAAAGAATTTCACGATGTACAAGATGAAACAGAATCTGAACACATCAAGGATGTAACGGTAGAGTCGGTAATAACCGGCACAAGGTAAGAGGGAAGGTAAAGATTCCCTGCACACGTGAAGTCTAACTTTTGAACGAGGCAAGAAAGTAGCAAAATCGTTTTTCAACCAACCGAAGAGGTAAGGAGAAGAACTAGGATCGAAAAGGATAAGGAGAAAACAGAAGCACTACTTATGCTTTTCGCAAATCCTTTTTAAGTTCAAATAGTTTTTGCAACTTCTAGACCCAACAACGGCCAAGACAAAGGTCATCCTACAGTCAGCCCTGCTCTGATACCAAAACTGTCGAACCCCAGAATTCATAACAGAGAGGCTTAAGAGAAACCACCCGCTAAGTCGAAACGTCAACCCCGACCTCGACTCCTGGGTGTCAATTCCAAGAGGAGTGGAGTGATATGGCTCCGAATAGTCCGAGACGTCAACCCCAAAGCTTACTCTGGCAAGCGCACAGAGTAGTAGGGTGATATGGTCTCCTCACTCTTGTCCTACCGAGCCGGAACATCAACCACGAACTCGTCCCGGCAAATTAATGCACGGCTAGAGTAGGGTGATATAGTTCCCAATCTCTCAGTAGTAGAGTCGCTTCACAGGGGTGATTAAACTTAATGACTCTATGATATAAACCCTAAAGTCCTACCCACAACATGCGCTTCATCACATACACGCACGGCACATGAGTGGGCGAAAACAACCAGATCTCATAGCAGTGACTCTACGACAGAAACTGCAATATTATAAGTTTGAAACTTAACAACATATATACACACAGCGGAAGAGTTTATAAGGCTACGAAGCCAAACAGTAGGGCCAAAAGTGGCAACGGAAACAAACCAAAATACCAACCCAGGGCAGGATCACTGCCTGGGATACCCAGCGTCTAGGCGTCGTCGGTATCGATCTCTAAATAGAAACCACCCTCCGAAGGGGTGGGTTCCTCTGCAACAAAACAACAACAATAGCAGGGTGAGTACAAAATTGTACTCCGCAAGACTTACAGTGCGAAAATAGTAGTGATTGTGCCAGGTATCAACAAAAGGGTAATTGTGGACTAATTTGCGGAAAGCCAAGTTTACCTTTTCAATAACCATACGTAGATTGAAATGCGACTACTAGAATACCTTTTCAAAGGGGACGAGTCGACACTTCGCGAATATTCCTTACTGCAGATCACCACACCTGTAAAACCCTTGACCCATCCTCAACCACCCTGGGAGGAAGCTGTCGCTAACCACGTCCTTAGAGTTGGCAAGTTTTAGGATTTGTTGTAGTTATCTAATTCGATGCAAAATCTTACCAAGTTGTCCATAACCGCGGACACGGCTGTTCAAACAGTTCTAACCCTGCAGGGGTGTACATCTTTACCTACACGTATCGATCGTCTCCTAGTGCCATCGTGATTGACACACTTTCACGAGGTGTGCTGGCGGAGGGTGATCGAACACGACCTTTACAATGCTTTCGACCTAGGTATGAGCCACCCGTACGGGCTAGTCCATGTACATCAGTCCGGCCGTAACTACGACACGGTCCCATACGTTGTAGCAGGTGATACATCCCCGGACTCGAACCGTGTGTAACCCTTACACCTATATTGAGGCACCACACCACATTCCTTTTTCCACGCACCCAATACACGAAAACGGCAAACTATGCAGCTCATAGTCTAAGTCTAGGCAAATTATTTAGTCGTGGGTGGCCCCATAATCCACCCGTGTAGAAGTACGCGAATCTTGGTTCGAAGGGACACCGGTAACCGGTCCTTGCGGGAAGACGAGACAACCCACCATGCTCCCAGCCATGGCCTCTCGTCTAAACCCAGATATGATTAAGCCAATTCATTAGTTATCCCGGTGAACACCCACCTACCACGTAACCCATTCCCAGTGTTGATTCATCTGCTATCCCAGGAATTACGACTTCTACAAGTCTAAGCATGTCTAAGCATAAATAGCATAATAGCATTCGAACAGTGGATACTAGACTACGCTAGATGGGTTAGGTTAGTGGTGGAGCTGTTTAAGCGACAAGGTGAGTCGTATTCATCGGACTAGGGCTTTTCTTAGCGGAAAAATAGCAGTTGAACGCATGTAATAATGAATTGAAAACAACTAATACTTTGCAATTAGTAGGAGCTTTGCAACGTGACCAAAGGGGCTGCTTGCCTGGTTGCTCTGCAACGACACCCTGCTCTTGATCGAGACTCTCGCTTTGCGGATCTTCCGGCTCTATCGAGGAAAAACAAAAAAACACCGGAAACAAGGGCATAATCGTAATTATTAAAATGTACAACATCAGCATGAGATGCAATGCATGCCATGACATAGAGGGTGCAAAAAGAAGACTAATGCAAGTGGAATCAATTTAATCGGAGTTCGGACGCATAAAATGTCGCGATCCGAAAATCCTCCGGCTAATCGGAAACCCTAATTTGAGTTTTTAGCAAATTGTATTATTCCTAGCATGCAAACATGGATGAAAATGATGTTTTTGAATAGATCTTCTTTTTCTGAACATTTTGATATATTATTTGCATTTTTCTGATTAAAGATGAATTTTCTGTGAATTTTACAAGATTTAAACCATTTTAAATACTTTGTTGTATTTTTCTCAGTAAAAATAATATTTAAATTAATTCAAGTATAGCAGAGGCTGACATGTGGGCCCTATTGGTCAATTTTGACCAAGTTTGACTAGGTCATTGACAGGTGGGGCCCACTGTCATTGATCTTCTCATTTTATTTATTCTTTTCTTAATTCTTACATGTGGGGTCCTCATGCCATAGAGACAACTTTATTGAGCACATTTAATGCACTGCTTAAAGATTAATTACATCATTAACCGATCAGTTAGCGTTAAATGTGCTGTTGGCTATTATTGGTGTGATTAAAATGTCGGTTAGTGTTAATTAGCCGATGATCAACATTTAATACAGTACTTAATTTGTCTGCACAGCAATCATCGGCTTTAACCACTGAATTAAATTACTTAACACTTAATGCAGCACTGATGATGGAGTTAATTTGGTCTTAACGGCCGATTAAATGGGCATTAGCCCTAACCGAGATGCGTCGGCCGGTTCCTGGCCATTAGCTCGGCCGGACCGAAGCTCCCGGTGCGACGCGGCCGGCGGCGAGGTCCAGGGCAAGCGGCAGCGGCGGCTTACCGGCGACGGGATGGGGAACTGAGGCGGCGGCGCAAGAGAAGCTCCGGGCGGCGCGGTGCAACGGGGGGAGGAGGCCGGCGGATGGGGAGTGGCGGGGGTGGTAGCCGGGCGGTGGTGGCCGGCGACGAGGGCGGTGCTCCCGGCGGCGGCTCGGTATAGAGGAGGCCGGCGGTGCGGGTGGGAGGAGCTCGGTGAGGGGCTCCGGCGGCGGGGGCTTGGGAGCGGGCGGTGAGGGCTCAGCGAGGGAGGAGCTCCGGGGCGTGGTGAGGCGGCGGCCGGGCGGTGGGAGGTGGAGGCCGGCGGCGAGCTGCGGTGCGGTGGGGGGGGGGCGAGGACAAGGGCGGCCGGGCGGTGGCGTCCCCCGGCGGCTCGGTGGGAGAGCAGCCGGGGATCGGGAGCGGCGACCAAGGGAAAAGGGAGCCGGCGGTGGGATGGGGCGGTGGCTCGGTGCTCCGGTGGGGGGGGGGAAGAGAGTGGCGAGCGGCGGCGGGGTAAACCAGAGGAGAGAGAGAAGGGGGGGGTCGGCACGGGAGGATAAGGCAGAGGGGGGGGTAGCTTAGCCGGGAAGGAACCCGGGGGGGGGGCGGTGGCGGGCTGGGCCAGAAGGGAATGGGCCGGGCAAATGGGCCAGGTGGGCCGGCGGGGAGGGTAGAGATATTAGGTTTTAGGGTTTTTCCTTTTAACTTTTGCTTCTCTGTTTTGATTTCAATTCAAATAATTCTCAAATAATTCAACAGATTTGAAACACTTCTGGACATAGGTTTGCACTGCATACCTCATATATAAATCATAACATAATAATCCAAGCCTTTTCAAAACAAGTTGAGCTTTAAGACTTCACTTGCTTAATCGATTTAGGGTTTTTAGACCGAGTTTGCTAAAAAGTTCAAAATTCTTCACATTTTTGAGTTTATCGATGGATGACATGATGCACAGAAACAACAGCTTAAAAACAGGGACGTTACAGACCTACCCCCCTTACGAGAATCTCGACCCCGAGATTCGGATCAGCTGGAAAAGAGGGAGGGGTACGCCGATCGAAGATGATCCTCGCGTTCCCAAGTGGCTTCTTCTTCAGAATGGTTGGACCATTGAACTTTGAAAAATTTGACATTGCGTCTTCGGGTTGTTCGTTCCATCTCATCGAGAATACGGAGAGGGTACTCTCGGTAAGACAGATCTTCTTGAAGGTCCAATGTATCAACTGCCGACTCTGGAATTGGATCCTTGAAACACTTCCGAAGTTGAGAAACATGGAAGACATTGTGGATATTGGATAACGACGGAGGTAGTTCCAACTGATATGCGACTTCACCTCGTTTGGAAAGAATGCGAAAGGGACCAATGTAACGAGGTGCCAACTTTCCTTTGATGCCAAATCGGCGAACACCCTTGAGAGGAGTGACCCGAAGATAGACTTTTTCGTTTGGCTCAAAGTGAATCTCACGACGATGAAGGTCGGAGTAGCTCTTCTGACGAGATTGAGCAGTTTTCAACTGCTCTCGAATGATTCGAACTTGATCCTCCGCTTCTTTGATCAAGTCGGGTCCAAGAATTTGTCGTTCTCCGGTTTCGGACCAATTGAGTGGAGTTCGACATTTGCGTCCATAGAGGACTTCGAAAGGGGCCATGCCTAGGCTTGATTGGAAGCTGTTGTTATAAGAAAACTCAGCGAACGGAAGGCACTTCTCCCACTTCGTGCCAAAGGATATAACACAAGCTCTAAGCATATCTTCAAGAATTTGGTTAACCCTTTCGGTTTGTCCACCGGTTTGGGGGTGATAAGCCGTGCTGAACGAGAGATGAGTCCCCATAGCAGCTTGGAGACTTTCCCAAAACCTGGAAGTGAACAAAGCACCACGATCGGAAATGATCCGCTTGGGGATCCCATGGAGAGATACTATCCGAGCGATATAAAGATCGGCCAATTGACTAGCTGTAATCTTTTCTCGGACAGGAAGGAAATGGGCAACTTTGGATAGACGATCAATGACCACAAAGATGGAATCATTTCCTTTTTGAGTTCTTGGAAGGCCCGTGACGAAATCCATGCCAATTTCGTCCCACTTCCACTCTGGGATAGGCAAAGGTTGGAGTGTGCCGGCGGTTCTTTGGTGTTCCGTCTTAACACGACGACACACATCACACTCAGAGATGAAGCGAGCGATCTCCCTTTTCATTCGGGTCCACCAAAATCTCTGTTTCAGATCTTCGTACATCTTCGTACTACCCGAATGAATAGACAACGGAGAGTCGTGAGCTTCACGAAGAATGGATTCTCGAAGATCGTTGTTTTTCGGCACAACTAGGCGTTTGCCAAACCAAACAACGTCTCGATCATCGATTGAGAAACATTTAGCAACTCCGCTAACAATGTTCTCTTTAATCTTGCGAATACCCTTGTCTTGCTTTTGAGCAGACTTGATTTGATCTTCAAGAGAGGATTGGATTTCAAGGGCATTAAGGAAACCACTTTGGACGACTTCAAGATTAAGCCGTGCAAATTCCTCGTAGAGGGGTGGTTGAAATTCTCGGATCTGAAGATTGTTACAGTAAGTCTTCCGGCTAAGTGCATCCGCCACGACATTAGCCTTACCGGGTTGGTAATGGAGACCTACGTCGTAATCCTTGATCAATTCCAGCCATCTTCGTTGCCTCAGATTCAGATCGGGCTGGGTGAATAGATACTTCAAACTTTGGTGGTCGGAGTATAGCTCGCAGCGATTACCGATCAGATAATGCCGCCAAATCTTCAGAGCATGAACCACCGTAGCAAGCTCTAGGTCGTGAGTTGGATAGTTGGTTTCATGTGGCCTTAGCTGACGAGAAGCATAAGCTACCACATGCCCTTCTTGCATCAACACACATCCAAGGCCTAGGCGAGAAGCATCACAAAAGATATCGAAGTTCTTGTGAATGTCCGGAAGGACAAGCACAGGAGCGGAGGTCAATCGGCGCTTTAGCTCTTGGAAGCTTTCTTCGCACCTTTCCGTCCACTCGAACTTCTTTTCTTTCTTGAGGAGTTCGGTCAGAGGTTTAGCATGCTTGGAGAAGTTCTCGATAAAACGGCGATAATAGCCGGCCAGACCAAGAAAACTCCGTACTTGCGTGACCGATTTGGGTTGTTCCCAATTGAGAACAACTTTTACTTTGCTAGGGTCCACGGCGACACCCTTCGCCGAAAGCACGTGGCCTAGAAAAGCGACTTCTTCGAGCCAAAACTCGCACTTGGAGAACTTAGCATAGAGCTGATGTTCACGAAGCTTTCCCAAGACAAGCTTCAAGTGCTCGGCATGGTCTTCTTTTGTCTTGGAGAAGATGAGGATATCGTCGATGAAGATGATTACGAAGCGATCCAGATACTCCATGAAGATGGAATTCATCAACCTCATGAAGGTAGCAGGAGCGTTGGTTAACCCAAAAGACATCACGGTGTATTCATACAACCCATAACGAGTCGTAAACGCCGTTTTTGGAATATCTTCGGGTCGGATCTTGATTTGATGGTAGCCCAACCTCAAATCAATCTTGGAAAAGACGGTTGCTCCGGTTAATTGATCGAACAAATCATCAATCCGTGGAAGCGGATATTTGTTTTTGATCGTCACCTCATTAAGAGGTCGATAGTCGACACACATCCGCAGGCTTTTATCTTTCTTCTCCACGAATAAAGCAGAGCATCCCCAAGGAGAGGAGCTCGGTCGAATGAAGCCTTTTGCTTCTAACTCCTGGAGTTGCTTCCTCATTTCCTCCAACTCATCCTAAGTCATCCGATAAGGGCGACGATAGATAGGAGCGGTTCCGGGAACCAACTCGATAACGAATTCAATGTCTCGATCCGGTGGTAAACCTGGAAGCTCGTCGGGGAAGACATCCGGGAAGTCACAGACTACCGGAACATCTGGAAGATCTGGAAGGGATTTGCCTTCGAGAGCACAAAGATGAGATTCGACGAACTCTGGAGTAAACCGAACAGTTTCACTGGAGGGATGCGAAAGAACCACTGTCTTCGTTGCACAATCAATTAGAGCTTGATGTGCCATTAACCAATTCATTCCAAGGATGACATCGATATCCGTAGAGGTCAAAGAAATCAAAGTGGCGAAGAACTCCAGATTGCCCACTTTGATGCAAACTCCACGGTATTCTTGGGATGCTCTCATCACGGATCCCGGGGAATGGATAGACAGAGAATTAGGCATCAGCTCGTAAGGGAGGTTGTTTTCCTCAGCAAAACCCTTGGATATAAACGAATGGGAAGCTCCCGAATCGAAAAGAACTGATGCTGGAACTGAATTAACAAGGAGCGTACCAATCACAACATCGGTTGCCTCCTGAGCTTCTTCTGCGACCACGTGAGTCACGCGACCGCGATTTGCAGACTGAGGTTGCGAGTTCGCCTTCTTGGCGGGAACATTGCCTCGAGGTTGACCTTGCGCTGGAGCAGGATTAGGTGCAGGATTCTGTCGCTGAGGACACTCACGAGAGAAGTGACCGGGCTGGCCACATTTAAAGCAAGCCCCAAACGGAACTTTTGGAGTAGAATCAGCAAATTGTCCTCCCATTGGCCTCGGCTGGAAACTGGGTGCTGGAGGACGAGGCACAAAACCAGAGGGCCTTGGGGCGGGAGTAGCGCGATTGAATGCACTAGCAGGGACCCAAATACGCCTCTTTTGCGAATTGGAAGAAGAGGGCTTCACCGCATCTCGAGCACGCTTTCTAGATTCTTCAAGAACTAGCTTGCCGTGCTCCATCTTGACAGCTTTATTCATTAAAGCTTGGAAGTTGGCGAAGTCGAAAGGAAGCAGCTCATAACGAAGCTCCGGATTCAAACCTTTGCGGAATTTCTCTTGTCGATCCGCATCGGTGGTAACATCACGAGGAGCATAACGTGCCAAATGGTTGAAGGAGTGGAGATACTCGGTGACGCTCTTCCGCCCCTGAGTTAGATTGCGGAATTCTTCCTTTTTGATGTCCATGACACCTTCGGGGATATGAGTTCCACGGAAGGCGTCGCAGAACTCTTGCCACGTAACCATGTGACCTTTCTCCTGAATGGCGAGAAAGTTCTCCCACCATGATGCGGCAGCACCTTCAAGCAGATATGCCGCGAGATCCACGCGATCCGCCGCGGGGATACGCGCGGTCTCCAATTTGCGCTCGATGCTGCGAAGCCAATCATCAGCTTCGATAGGATCTTCTGAACGACTGAATGTCGGAGGCTGCGTTCGAAGAAAATCTGAAAGTCCAACTCGAGCTTCGGGTTGGGGAGCAGTATTCCGGACTAGATGCTCCAGAAGGCGAGTCTGGTCCATACGATTTCGCTCGATCTGCATCAACACCTCTGCCATGGATGGCGGTGGGGGAGGAACATTATTGCGACCAGAATCACGACCTTGATTACCAGTAGCATGCTGGCTACCTTCCGGATGTTCGGCCATCTGAATCAAAGAATAACGATTGCCACAAACTCAAGATTAGATCACATGGAAACTTGAACGGAATGAATTCAAAAGAATTTCACGATGTACAAGATGAAACAGAATCTGAACACATCAAGGATGTAACGGTAGAGTCGGTAATAACCGGCACAAGGTAAGAGGGAAGGTAAAGATTCCCTGCACACGTGAAGTCTAACTTTTGAACGAGGCAAGAAAGTAGCAAAATCGTTTTTCAACCAACCGAAGAGGTAAGGAGAAGAACTAGGATCGAAAAGGATAAGGAGAAAACAGAAGCACTACTTATGCTTTTCGCAAATCCTTTTTAAGTTCAAATAGTTTTGCAACTTCTAGACCCAACAACGGCCAAGACAAAGGTCATCCTACAGTCAGCCCTGCTCTGATACCAAAACTGTCGAACCCCAGAATTCATAACAGAGAGGCTTAAGAGAAACCACCCGCTAAGTCGAAACGTCAACCCCGACCTCGACTCCTGGGTGTCAATTCCAAGAGGAGTGGAGTGATATGGCTCCGAATAGTCCGAGACGTCAACCCCAAAGCTTACTCTGGCAAGCGCACAGAGTAGTAGGGTGATATGGTCTCCTCACTCTTGTCCTACCGAGCCGGAACATCAACCACGAACTCGTCCCGGCAAATTAATGCACGGCTAGAGTAGGGTGATATAGTTCCCAATCTCTCAGTAGTAGAGTCGCTTCACAGGGGTGATTAAACTTAATGACTCTATGATATAAACCCTAAAGTCCTACCCACAACATGCGCTTCATCACATACACGCACGGCACATGAGTGGGCGAAAACAACCAGATCTCATAGCAGTGACTCTACGACAGAAACTGCAATATTATAAGTTTGAAACTTAACAACATATATACACACAGCGGAAGAGTTTATAAGGCTACGAAGCCAAACAGTAGGGCCAAAAGTGGCAACGGAAACAAACCAAAATACCAACCCAGGGCAGGATCACTGCCTGGGATACCCAGCGTCTAGGCGTCGTCGGTATCGATCTCTAAATAGAAACCACCCTCCGAAGGGGTGGGTTCCTCTGCAACAAAACAACAACAATAGCAGGGTGAGTACAAAATTGTACTCCGCAAGACTTACAGTGCGAAAATAGTAGTGATTGTGCCAGGTATCAACAAAAGGGTAATTGTGGACTAATTTGCGGAAAGCCAAGTTTACCTTTTCAATAACCATACGTAGATTGAAATGCGACTACTAGAATACCTTTTCAAAGGGGACGAGTCGACACTTCACGAATATTCCTTACTGCAGATCACCACACCTGTAAAACCCTTGACCCATCCTCAACCACCCTGGGAGGAAGCTGTCGCTAACCACGTCCTTAGAGTTGGCAAGTTTTAGGATTTGTTTGTAGTTATCTAATTCGATGCAAAATCTTACCAAGTTGTCCATAACCGCGGACACGGCTGTTCAAACAGTTCTAACCCTGCAGGGGTGTACATCTTTACCTACACGTATCGATCGTCTCCTAGTGCCATCGCGATTGACACACTTTCACGAGGTGTGCTGGCGGAGGGTGATCGAACACGACCTTTACAATGCTTTCGACCTAGGTATGAGCCACCCGTACGGGCTAGTCCATGTACATCAGTCCGGCCGTAACTACGACACGGTCCCATACGTTGTAGCAGGTGATACATCCCCGGACTCGAACCGTGTGTAACCCTTACACCTATATTGAGGCACCACACCACATTCCTTTTTCCACGCACCCAATACACGAAAACGGCAAACTATGCAGCTCATAGTCTAAGTCTAGGCAAATTATTTAGTCGTGGGTGGCCCCATAATCCACCCGTGTAGAAGTACGCGAATCTTGGTTCGAAGGGACACCGGTAACCGGTCCTTGCGGGAAGACGAGACAACCCACCATGCTCCCAGCCATGGCCTCTCGTCTAAACCCAGATATGATTAAGCCAATTCATTAGTTATCCCGGTGAACACCCACCTACCACGTAACCCATTCCCAGTGTTGATTCATCTGCTATCCCAGGAATTACGACTTCTACAAGTCTAAGCATGTCTAAGCATAAATAGCATAATAGCATTCGAACAGTGGATACTAGACTACGCTAGATGGGTTAGGTTAGTGGTGGAGCTGTTTAAGCGACAAGGTGAGTCGTATTCATCGGACTAGGGCTTTTCTTAGCGGAAAAATAGCAGTTGAACGCATGTAATAATGAATTGAAAACAACTAATACTTTGCAATTAGTAGGAGCTTTGCAACGTGACCAAAGGGGCTGCTTGCCTGGTTGCTCTGCAACGACACCCTGCTCTTGATCGAGACTCTCGCTTTGCGGATCTTCCGGCTCTATCGAGGAAAAACAAAAAAACACCGGAAACAAGGGCATAATCGTAATTATTAAAATGTACAACATCAGCATGAGATGCAATGCATGCCATGACATAGAGGGTGCAAAAAGAAGACTAATGCAAGTGGAATCAATTTAATCGGAGTTCGGACGCATAAAATGTCGCGATCCGAAAATCCTCCGGCTAATCGGAAACCCTAATTTGAGTTTTTAGCAAATTGTATTATTCCTAGCATGCAAACATGGATGAAAATGATGTTTTTGAATAGATCTTCTTTTTCTGAACATTTTGATATATTATTTGCATTTTTCTGATTAAAGATGAATTTTCTGTGAATTTTACAAGATTTAAACCATTTTAAATACTTTGTTGTATTTTTCTCAGTAAAAATAATATTTAAATTAATTCAAGTATAGCAGAGGCTGACATGTGGGCCCTATTGGTCAATTTTGACCAAGTTTGACTAGGTCATTGACAGGTGGGGCCCACTGTCATTGATCTTCTCATTTTATTTATTCTTTTCTTAATTCTTACATGTGGGGTCCTCATGCCATAGAGACAACTTTATTGAGCACATTTAATGCACTGCTTAAAGATTAATTACATCATTAACCGATCAGTTAGCGTTAAATGTGCTGTTGGCTATTATTGGTGTGATTAAAATGTCGGTTAGTGTTAATTAGCCGATGATCAACATTTAATACAGTACTTAATTTGTCTGCACAGCAATCATCGGCTTTAACCACTGAATTAAATTACTTAACACTTAATGCAGCACTGATGATGGAGTTAATTTGGTCTTAACGGCCGATTAAATGGGCATTAGCCCTAACCGAGATGCGTCGGCCGGTTTCCTGGCCATTAGCTCGGCCGGACCGAAGCTCCCGGTGCGACGCGGCCGGCGGCGAGGTCCAGGGCAAGCGGCAGCGGCGGCTTACCGGCGACGGGATGGGGAACTGAGGCGGCGGCGCAAGAGAAGCTCCGGGCGGCGCGGTGCAACGGGGGGAGGAGGCCGGCGGATGGGGAGTGGCGGGGGTGGTAGCCGGGCGGTGGTGGCCGGCGACGAGGGCGGTGCTCCCGGCGGCGGCTCGGAATAGAGGAGGCCGGCGGTGCGGGTGGGAGGAGCTCGGTGAGGGGCTCCGGCGGCGGGGGCTTGGGAGCGGGCGGTGAGGGCTCAGCGAGGGAGGAGCTCCGGGGCGTGGTGAGGCGGCGGCCGGGCGGTGGGAGGTGGAGGCCGGCGGCGAGCTGCGGTGCGGTGCGAGGACAAGGGCGGCCGGGCGGTGGCGTCCCCCGGCGGCTCGGTGGGAGAGCAGCCGGGGATCGGGAGCGGCGACCAAGGGAAAAGGGAGCCGGCGGTGGGATGGGGCGGTGGCTCGGTGCTCCGGTGGGGGGGGGGAAGAGAGTGGCGAGCGGCGGCGGGGGTAAACCAGAGGAGAGAGAGAAGGGGGGGTCGGCACGGGAGGATAAGGCAGAGGGGGGGGTAGCTTAGCCGGGAAGGAACCCGGGGGGGGGGCGGTGGCGGGCTGGGCCAGAAGGGAATGGGCCGGGCAAATGGGCCAGGTGGGCCGGCGGGGAGGGTAGAGATATTAGGTTTTAGGGTTTTTCCTTTTAACTTTTGCTTCTCTGTTTTGATTTCAATTCAAATAATTCTCAAATAATTCAACAGATTTGAAACACTTCTGGACATAGGTTTGCACTGCATACCTCATATATAAATCATAACATAATAATCCAAGCCTTTTCAAAACAAGTTGAGCTTTAAGACTTCACTTGCTTAATCGATTTAGGGTTTTTAGACCGAGTTTGCTAAAAAGTTCAAAATTCTTCACATTTTTGAGTTTATCGATGGATGACATGATGCACAGAAACAACAGCTTAAAAACAGGGACGTTACACCCTCCTCCTAACGCAGAACTATCAGCGGGGTCGAACTAAGTGTTCAGGAAGTATCGAGACGGGCTGTCTGAATCTCCTCCTTCCTGTGACATAGGAACAAAACCTGTGCTAGACAATAGCTCATGATTGTGAGTAAAAATATTGAATCTATTACGGAAGCAGCAAAAGATTACGTACCAGGTGTGGGAATCATGGATGAAATCTGTGTAGGTGTGCGCTGAGAGCTCGACGGCATGTCCCAGGAAAACAACTGCCTGACCTAGTGCTGAGGCACCTGCCAGGACGACCCACCGGCCTGTGAAGGACCTGGGGGAGTAGGCTGCATCGCGGACGGCCTTCGAGGGAGGTGTGCTCCACGTCCTCTCTGCGGGTCGACCACATCTGACGCCCGTGTGCATGAAAGAGCGTGGAGCAAACTACGGCAGAGCTCCTCTGCACGTGACTACGCAGTAGAGTCCTCTCTTGTCCTCGATCTCGTTAGTTCCGTCGTGATGTGGTCGTGAAGCTCACGTGCCACCTCAGTCTGCACGTACATAAGATGTTGTTACAAATGAAAAGAGTGTATAACATATATTTTCAAACAAGTAGTACAACGTACCGCATTGGCCCTCAAACGTGCACTGTCTAGTGGGTACAAATCTGTGGTCCGTGTTGGCTGGATCTCGTTACGCTCCATGCGTGGTAGAAGGAAAACGCGAGTCCGAGCAACGTACCATTGGAGGTAAGCCCGATGGGCCTGAAGGTCGAAGGCCCTAGACTCCTCTCAATAGTCCACCGTAGCCTCTCCCCAAGCCTGAATGTAAGGGTGCAGGAGCTGTGTCCACTCCTGTGCCCTAACACACCCCCCTCTACGAGACCAGCTGCAAAAATACAAAATTTGAATGCTTTAGATATGTAAGTAATTTTGTTGATTCCATAATACGAAGGCAAATTGAACGTACCAATGTGTGGCATGATCCAGAGAAACTGCGTGTGACGGTGGTCTGTCCTGGTGTAGGCCGAACTGTCGCATCACACGATGCACAGCGTAGTCTTCAATGAAGATGTCAAAGACCAACTTCTTCCTTGTCATCCAGTATGCATCGTCCCTAGTGCATAATGGAGAAAGGCCGTGGGGAGCACGATAGAGCCTAGCCTCCTCAGTGTAGGGCTCCCACGTGACCTTCTCGTGAGGCAAGAAGTCAAACTGCTCCGTGAACGCGAGGTAGTAGTTTCTCAGTTGTGCAGATGTGAACTGTGGCTGTAGAATGAGAGTAGAAGTACGTAAGTGGCAACAATCAAATGGATATAGCAAAAGTACGTATGGTTGTAGGCACGAACTTAGCCGACGCCGTGTCCACAGTGAACCGAAAGTAGGTTCCCCGAGTGGGTTGTTGTGGTACAACTCAACTCCGTAAGGCTTGTCCGCGTTCACGAATGGTCTCCCTATAGGGAAACGCTCGTACGACTAAACCTGCAACGTATGTAATGTAATGACGCTAACATATTGTGTAATATTCATAACATACAACTACGAACAACTGACCTGCAGCAGCAGGGGGTAGCCCAGCAACGACGGCTTCATTGTAGTCCTCGTGCACGCGTCACATAGCGCGCACGTAGTGGCCGAAAGAATGGCCAATCCCCAACTCCTGGGTGGGACATCGTTGGGGTCCTGCGTGTCCGCTATCTGTCTCGCAATCTCGATGTGACGGGCATCGACCGTGTCACCGTGAGAGTTCGTGAACATCACGTAGCCGAAAAGCCACATGATGTATACCTCCAACGAACGAGTGACCTGGTGGTTCATCAACTGCTCACCAGGCCAACCAAGCTCTCCTAGCTGCACGAAATGCTCATTTGGTTACAACTTTCATAAATAAAAGCACGTCCGAGATAGGTTGTTCGAGCTTACCTCAAACCATCGGTACCACGCCCACTTTGGGCCGTGCTTCTGGTGCTCGTCGATAGGCTGTAGGGGATCATCGTGGGGACGAACACCTGCGAAGCGCTGCACGAGATCTGCCCGCCAGGTGGGTGAAGCCTTCAAAGGTCCAACCGCTATCCCCGCGATCAGGAGACCTAGCAGGTAAGACACGTCCTGCAGCGTCGAGGCCATCTCTCCCCAAGGAAAGTGGAAGGTGTGGGTCTCCGGCCTCCATCGATCTACGAGGCACGTCAACAAAGCCCTGTCGAAAGGAAAACGTCTAGACCTGACCTCCATGTCTTGATGTTCATCGTCCTCACCAAGGAGCTGGTAGTCCTCGTCAGTGCCCTGCACCATCCGTGCGAGGGAGAGTAGACCTGCCCACTCCAACCTGCAAAATTGAACGCATATTACATATCACAATGACTGGCTTACATGGGGTATCACGTAGATGCACCTATTGATCCATGCTGGGTGAATCCTCAACGCCACACGGGGGTTCGGGTCCTGAAGACCGGGCTAAACTCACCGTCGGCAATCTTCTTCACGTGGTGCTTACCGTCCACCCGCGCATCTAGCAACTCGAAGTCTGTCATACCTGGAAGCATGTTGCATGATCACAGCATTTAGCACATGTGAAGCGGTACTGCTTATCAATGTATGAACACCGTACAACAAAAAAAGTGCAATTACATAATAGACTGGACCAAGCAGGCACATACTAGAAGTTTGCTAGAATTATTACAAAGAAGTTCGAACACAGTAGGAGAGTACAACAAGGAAGTTCAATTACGTAATAGACCAGACCAAGCAGGCACATACTAGAAGTTCACTAGAATTATTACAAACAAGTTTAAACGCAGTACTAAACTTCGAACATAATACGAATAGTACAAATCTTTATTTAAGACATATCATTACGAAGACTCGTTCTCACTCCGCAAAGGCATGATGTCTACGCCCTCATCCAGCACCAGTAGAAGGGACTGCCGATGTATTTGCCGTGGGACCACCTCCCGCTTGGTCCTTTAACTTCGGACAATATTTCTTACGATGGTCATAAGCAGCACAATGCAAGCACTGCCTTATAGGCCCCCCAACCTCTGACTCATCCATGTCGTTATGAATTCGACGAACTCTACGCCGCCCCTTGTTCTGACGAAGTAGGCTCCAGTGTGGTATGAATTCCCTTTGGTCCTCTTCTACTTTGGTGAAATTGTCATAGCACAGAATCTAGTAATTTCACTGCTCCATGTTGCAAGGACGACCTCCTTTAAATAAAACGGTGACATGAAAGAGGTAGAGTCCATACCAATTAGCTCACACGCGGCTAGCACATGTGAGCACGGCTTGTGTAGAAGAAAAGACTTGTTGAATGTGCAGCTACAGGTTGGGATATCTTCACACCCGAAAGCAACCTCAAATGTCCGAACCTCATTTGCGGTTCCAAAACCTGTCTTATCCCGTAGTCGAACTTCGTACCTATATTGCAGGTTGCCAATCCTTATGACGGCGTGCATCTTCCCATTTGCTATCTTCTGCTCCATGTACTGCACGACCGTTGCGCTGAAAGGAGTTTCAGTGTAGGTGCTCATGTACAATGCAGCTATCTGATACCTCTCTTGGAAGTACCGAATTGTCCAATGAAGTATGCTCTCCACTATAGCAACTAAGAGTAAACCGTACCTCCGCCAGGTTGGTTGTCATGATACCGTACCTCACACCGTGAGTATCAAAGAGTAAGGACCATCTCTCCTTCGGCTCATTCTCGATCCACTCGCTGAAGGTCTTGATTCGTCCACCCATCTTCCTCTTAACACCGGGCGGGTCAATACCAGGTAGAGCGCACAGTTCTTTCGGCTCCTCGTCCGCTGCTACTGCAATTCCTGCGGCTTTCTTTCTTTGCTGAGTTAACTCAGTTTTTGTGAATTCATCAAGCTTAGCCCACAGTTTATAGAACTTCTTTTGCTGATTTTGTTTGCATAGCCTCTTGAAGAGATTCATAAGACGCTTGTTTCTGAACTGCTGGTAGAAATTTGCCCCCAGATGGCAAATGCACCAGCGGCTTTGCATATCAGCCCAGGGTTCAAGCTCATCCGATCCAGGGTTTGTTAGAGTCTTCACGGCCTTCAATATACCAGGATGCCTGTCATGGAGTATGCACACGTTTGGATGATTTTTGATGACACCTCGCTTCAGCCTTCTGAAGAACTGTGGCGTACCCGATTTTTAGGCCGAATAAACCCTTGTGTTTACTGTACCGGTTCCTGGATCAGTAGCCGGTACACACAAGTTAACCTGTATGTCAAGGTCATACACGCACTTAGAAGAATATGATAATTTACCGATCTTCAAGATCGAAAATTTATACCTTTAGCCCAATGGCTCAAATCTTGCAGCGGGAATCAAATGGTGGAGTGGCCCATCAATATGCCATTCCCGACAAGCAACTTACTGGGGGTTCACCCTAGTTATCGCGGATACCATCGTCACTTTCGAACGGTCGCCCTTCTGTCTGGCAAAATCAACAAGCCAGGTGAGTACATTGAATGTACTCGCAAACTCTCCGCCAGGGAGATTATCACAAAAATATGCATGCACGGGTATAACAAGAATTGGGCTCTAGCCTATGTTTCATGTTGTGCGGGAAAGTAAGTTTGCATGAAATACATAAATAGATATTAAAGCGGTTTTCATAAATTGCCTCGGTATTGTGAGACAAACATTTGTTCCACCTGTCTTCCTTGCAATAACGGGAATCATAACTGTGCTTTTCCTACTCACCGGAAAGCCTAGTGATCACCCACTTCGGCGGGGAGTCTCAGCTCACCCGTTACAACGAGGATACTAGGGTTTGCCCGAGTCATGGGGAAATCCCTTCTTCACTCATCCCGCTACGACGGGGAATTTGCATGTCACCCTGCGAACACGGCGGATCGCGTCCTTAATCCCATAACCCATTTTTGACTTTGAAAGTCAGTATACTTTAGTGTGGCCTAACCAAGTTCGTCCTTGACCGCGGACACGGCTATTCGAATAGTTTTGATCATCTGCAGAGGTGGTACGGCTTTACCCACACGATGTAGGTCACCTTGGGTATACTTCGCGACGTATACTGACAGGGCTAGTACAACGAGACTCTTCACCGGAGTAAACCCAGCCATGAACCCGCCAGAAGGACATGTTCCACACCTGGCTTGAGTCAGTATCATCGCTAGAAGGAGGTTGGTGTTCCAACTTTGTGGCGAACAAGCCATCGCTTTCCCGCGGAAACTTTTCTCTACAGAGGCTGCAACCTCATCTGCACGCTACACACTGCCTACGGGTTCATGCTAGTCCAGGCCGGGTACTAAGTCAAGTCCTTCCCATAAAGGACATGTGGACGTACGGTAAGACTTGGCCAAACGGCAGTGAAGATCGGTCCTTATGCAATCTGAGAGGGACTCCACACCACTCCCGTAAACGGGCAGTGAGAACCACGCCGGGCCTTACCTCGCTCTTTAACAAGCTTCCTACTCTCCCCCTTCATTTCTGACTCGGATCAAAATCTTCTCCATTTTGTTTTTCAGGTTTAACGAAAACCTTTTTGCGGTAAAATATCCCAACCCATGGATATACTACCTTCATACTCCTTCGGACACGACGGTCCGTTTCCAAACATTTGCCACATGAAATGTGAGAGTATTTCCCTTTTTATTTTGAAAACCTAATTTTTCTACCGCAGGGCTAAGCATACATACATACTCTACCCTAGGTTTCCGATAACTTTTGAAATACGTAGTCCTTAGGGTGACAAGGTATCTAGAGTCGAACTAGGGTTTTCTAAGCACAGGTCATAGCTACATTACATAAAATAGCGGGTATAAAACATAGCATGCATGTTTCGTAAACAAAATAGTAGTTCGCAACCATAGGATTCAACATGATCAAGGGTGGAGAGCTTGCCTGGCGTTATCGGCCGAGTCTCGATCGCGAACTTGATACGGCAACATCGAGAATCCTTCGCATGAGGTACCGCCGCGTCGTAACTACACGTCGAAGAGCAACGAATAAACAACGGTGCAAGAGAAAATTCAAGCTAGAATCAAACATGCACTCATGAATTTTAAGATATGCGCTCTGGACCTAGTTGTTTGTTAGGGTTTGCAGAAATAACTCCACTTGAAATGAAGGTTTTTCATATATCCAGAAAGTCATAGCTTAATTCGTTCATCACCTTCAGTGCATCTATATATATATATATATATATATATATATATATATATATAACTTTTGGTTCCCATGTTTTAGTTAAGTCCAAGGGGGTAGGTTATCCCCTTAAAGTGCCGTTAGTGGAATCTTATTCAAAACATTTGGACGTATACCACAGGAGGAGTCTATTAAAAATGATGTTGAAACAAAATAGGGTTTTGTATTAACTTTATTGTTTTGGTGTGGTATCATTTGGAGCTTAAAGTTATATTGGAACCCAGGTGTGGTATAAGATCCTAGAGGTAATTAGGAAGAATAACAATCTCATTTGGAATGATATGCGAGGTGATGTATGTATGGCAACTATACTTGAGTTAAATTTGTATTTGAATTTCCAATAGTTTCAAAATCATGAAATCGGTACTGGAATGTAGAGTTAGGTTTTAGATGATCACAGGAGAAGGAGTCATGCGAATCGAAGCTCTAAAAAAAGGGTATGGGCAATCGACTAATTGCCGCGAAGGAAGAGAGGAGGGGAGAAACTCTGCCGGTAGAGATATCGGGAGGGGTAGGGTTTCTGCCAACAGAGGGAGGTGTGACATCGGAGACGTATTTGAAAGTGCGCGTTCGTGCTGGAAAGACATAAATAAGAAATTCTCGGGAAGGAATTAACACGCCGAAGGCGTAAAACATGAGAAGAGAGTGGTCGAAGGCGCTTTCTAGCTGCGAATGCGTACTTGAGTAAAATGGAAGGGAAATTATATTCCTTTGGTGTGCGGGACCGGCCGCTGCTTAGCCCTCAGTGCTCTGGACCGAAAACTTGGGGAAGCTAAGGATTACCTAGTGCTTAAGCTTTAGGAGATTAGGTGGGGAGAGGATATCTGGGGCTGAACACCTGTGCTCGCTTCGACGGTGCGCCGGCGGTATGCGCAGGTCAGTGACATTGGGGCAGGGGTTGCGATAGCTCGGAATGCCCCTCGACCGGGTAGCGGGCAGGGGTCTAGCACTAGGGGAAAAGGAGAAGAGCGGCGTGGCCTTGGCCCGTGCTCGGGAATGGGCGCGCTGGCGCAAGAGTTGGCCGGCGGCCTACCAGCCGGGGTAAGGAGCAGCGGCTCTGGTAAGACTTACTAGTCGCCCACCGTGTTATACCCGATGGTGGCATTGCCAGAATAGGGACAGGACAGCGAGGCTTCCGTGGATAAGACGCTGGGAGAGAGAGACTTCGATGAGGGCTTAGACAAGGAGGCGGCGAGGCTCACCTACGTCTTTACTTGGTAATGCCGGAATGAGGGGTGGCGGCGGTCAGCTTGGGACAGAGAGAAGAAGAATAAAAGGGAGAGTGGGAAATGGGGAGGTGGCTCGGGCCGGCGAGCTTGTCGGCCGAGGCGGCAAGGCAAGCGGCAGAGGAGCCAAGAGGGCGAGAGGAGCGGAGCAAAAGCAGGCGGCGGCTTTCGAGCGCGAGTGGCAGCAAGCCTTGGGCACAGGGGGCACACGACGGCAGGTCGAGCAGCCGTGCCGAGCGGGGTGGACGGCTGCGGCGGTGGGGAGGAGCCGCACGGTACTACCGCGGTGGGGGAAAAGGCTGCGCGGGACTACCGCGGTGGGGAATAGCTGCCACGGCACTACCGCGGTTGGGGAAGATCTGCCGCGGTGGGACAGGAGCTGCCGCGGTGAGGCGTTGCCATGGGAAGGAGCTGCCGCGGTGGGGCTGCTCGGGTTGTAGACCGGAGAAGGAGGATTGGGGAGAGAGGAGGAGGGAGAAGGGCCCCGGGTAGCTCGGCTATCCAGGGGAAGGAGAACGGCGGGGAGCGGCTCGGAGCATGGGGAAAGAGGAAGCGTGAGGGAGCTTGGAGCAGCGCAGGCATTAGGGAGCTCGGTCCCTTGGGGAGGAGGAAGAGAGGTGGTCCAGTTTGTTAGAGCTCAGTGGGGGAGAAGCTCTAGCTACTCAGCTGTGCTTGGCTTGAGGAGGGCGGGCAACAGCGCACTGGTTTTGAGGAAGGACGCAGGGAAGAGGGGCTATTCGGGTGTGGTGCTGGTAGCAGCCTGCCTTGCTAGCTAGCTCAAGGAAGAAACTGGGAAGTGGCGTGCTCGGGTGAAGAAGAAAGGCTGCTAGGCAGTGGAGAGTGAGGCTTGGCGTGTGGCATTGGGGAAAGGGATGGAGTGAGGCATGGAAGAGAGAGTTAAGTAGAGTCAAAATGCTAGCTCAGGTTGGAGACGTGGGGAGAGGAGGAGCTCGGTTGCAGCTTGGGGCGGGTTGATGAATAAAGTAGCTCAGGTGAAATAAAGACGGGACAGTGTTAGGTAACCAGTGCTGTAGCAGAGGAAAAGGTGCCATGGCAGAGAGATGGGATGTTATGGAGAATAAGGAAGCTCAGACGCAACGGAATGAGTACACGGGCAGTGCTGCGCTGTGGTAGGAAGAACAGGGGTGAGCCGCCTTGAGAGTTGAAGCGTGCTTGACTGAGTTCACGGGAAAAGACATGACCTCTGACTCCTTGGGCAGCACGTCGGAAGAAAAATAAATAGAAAGGGTGAGAAGTGGCACCAAGAACAGTATGCACATTCATTTAGCTCGCTAGCACTCGTGTGCTGATGAATGCATCAAGGATGCGATGGCTTGATTTTTGTTCAAAAGGAACGAAATGGGGTTCAGACGGTATGCGCACATATACGCTTGGGAGTTTGAGCATATACCCAATTGCGGTGGCACTGAAGTATTCACAGGAAAATATGATGGGTTAGGGTTCGGGGAATGTTTCCCGTGTGCCCGAACATATGCACAGGGTCACGGTAGAATTAAGCGAAAAACACCGATGATCAAGGTTTCGGCATTCTAGCACTTTCAGAGGTAAGAGTTAATTTGGGTAGAGTAGGGTCTCCAAGCTATCGAGGAAGGAATTTACTGGAAGGTGGCGGGGAAAAGGACTAGGGAGGTGCCTCACGTCGAGGGGCGTAAAATTAAACTTCGGTGCCGAGATAAAGGTGACGGAGGTTTGGTCCCTGGGTCGAGAGGGAAATAAAGGAAGTTGTCTGGTAGATTGACCAGACTACGATAAGGTCACAGGTGAAACGACATGGTTTTTAATAATCAAGATTCAAAAAGAAGTACTGCGAGAGGTCGGGGAAGTTAGAGCTTTAGATTTCACTTCTGTTCGAAGGATTCGAGATTGAGTCCGGAATGCAGGTGCATACATACACTTGGGAATTTTAGCATATATAGGGTTTGTATGTGGATGGAATGGACATGCGAAGTTATGGTGAGCTGTGGTTTGATTTCTACCACTGATACGTGCATATATATACATGCATGAGGTTCGATGACAGGAGGGGAACCGGGGTGCCGAGGATTAGGGTTTGCGTATGCGCATATACATAAAAGTAGTATATATGTGCACATACTCGCGATAGAACATGGCGGAGTAGGTGGCAGAAGATCACATCATTCGGAAGAGATTTATGACGTATATATGCTTTAATTTCACAGAAGTACCGGGTGGGCACTTAGCGGCAGATGTGGGTTTAGGTTGCACCGGCTAGATAGAAGGGGGAGGGATGCCAAAGGTATGTTCGTGGTGGAATGCAAGGACGAATGACCCTGCATGGAGACAAGGTGGAATGCAAGGTTTGAATACCTTGCCGGACGGAGTTTCGACAAAGCAGAGAGTACGGAATTTGGAACAGAGGTGGAATATTTTGGGTTGACTCACTTTAGGGTTTTAACAGAAGTATGATTTGAGCAAAAGTTTTAATCTGGTGTATTTTAATCAGCATTATTAGTAAAAAAATGTTGGCCCTAATTTTTGGATTTTGGAATTCAGGGTGTTACAAGAACCATAGCCAGCTCGCGTAGTTCTCGCCTTCAACAAATGCAAAAGCTAGTAGAAGAATTTAGTTGTTACCGTCCACTCCAATAGCGGTAAGGATTTGCCCCCTATACTTACCTATCAAGAATGTACCATCAACACACAGTAAAGGTCGACAATGGTTAAATGCTTCAATGCAAGCTCTGAAGGAGAAAAAAGCCCGGTTCATCTCTTTAAATCCTGGTGACTCGGATGACAAAGTATACTTAATGTCGACATATGTGCCCGGGTTCTTGGCTTGTAGTGTCCACAACAGGTAGGGAAGGTTGTGATATGAGTCTCTAAAATTCCCAAATCGTATCTCCATAGCTTTCTGTTTTGCACGTCATGCCTTTCCGTAGCTGATTGAGAACTGGTACTTGTTCTTTATTGCTACTTGAATATATTTCGCTTCGATATCTTTCTTCTCCACTATCTCGGCGAACATTAATCTTGCAATTAGACTTGAAGTCATGTTGCGATGCTCTCCAAGGACGTTGGATCGAACACAGTTATGAGGCACTACTCTACTAACAATCCAAATCACTTTGTACTTGGGACGTGAGCATGCACGTAGCAGGGACAACCATTACTGCTGCACTTTGCGGTGTACTGGGTCGGGGTAGACACCTGAACATAAAATGTTCTTTGCGTGGACATACCCCATAGAGCAACCGCATCTTTCAATTCGAGCTTATTGCGATATATGGTGCCATGTTTAATCTCATTGCTTTTGAACTCCCACGATGACTCGTGCCCATCTGTCACACGCATACCACCCAATAGTTCTTGGTCCCATCCGCTCGAAATTTGATGATCCGAAGCCTCCTCATCCTCAGCACTATCTTCATCATCGGCCTCCTCGTCGTCATCTTGCGCAATGCCCGCTAGATCTTCCTGCTCCATAGCCTCCACCAACTCTTCAAATTCCTCAGCTTCATCCGTCCGCTCAGTAGGATCATGGTTAGGTCTCATTCCTCCCGGAATCATTGCTTCAGAATGATCTCTGGCTCCGTACTGTGTTGCCCCTTGCACTGATGCACTTATGTGATCTTCTTCGTACGCTCTACATGGATATCCCGTTGAATCTTTCGCAACAGCTTGCACCAAAGCAACAGGCTCATCCTTACGACCGTTGCAGACCCTAAGCCAAGAAGTCCACTCCTTCGTTCTTTCAACGGACATCAGATCCCAGTGCGGGGAACTTAAGGACATTGTAAACACAGCTTGAATGCTGACGTTATACTTGTCCATATCAAGACCAAAGCTACGGGTGAACCAGTCTTTAGCTTCTCTAATGTTCATCAACTCGGGATTTTGCAGAGGCAATACAGTGTAACTGAATGCACTAAGATCAACTCCATTCAAGTTTGTCGTAGGTATGGGCCTAGACAATGTATTTGTGGCACCCCCGGTCGGCTACAGCGACCGCCGGGCGTGCGGGGGACCAACGAGCGAGGAGTAATGCACGCGAGACAGTCGATAACGGAAATCACTATTTGTATTAGGGCACGGAATACAGAGCTCACAAAGGGGGGAAATGAAAGTCGGGCCTCCCTCTCTCTACTCCCTGGGGGGTATTTATAGGTTTTGAGAAAGGAATATGCGAGATTACAATTATGCCCTCCGGGCAATAACACGCCATCAGGGGCATTTTGGTCTTTTTACAGGAATCTTTATGGAATATTCAAATACTCTAATACTTTAATATCCTAATACTCGCTACTATGACGACATGTTTTCCTTGACGACGGGGCGAAGCGCAACCTCGACGTCCATCGGGACGGGGCACGGCCCTGACGTCCGCCGGGACGGGGCAATGCCTTGACGTCCGCCGGGTCGGGACGCGGCCCTGACGTCCGCCGGGACGGGGCAAGGCCTTGACGTCCCCCGGGACGAGGCAATGCCTTGACGTCCGCCGGGTCGGGGCGCGGCCCTGACGTCCGCCGGGACGGGGCGAGGCCCCGACGTCTGCCAGGACGGGGCACGGCCCTGACATTCGCCGGGACGGAGCTCAGCCTTGACGCCCGCTGAGATGGAGCGTGGCTTCGACGTCGTCAGTGATGCCCGCGGAATTTGTTGATGCCATCGGAGGTTATTGATGCCGGGTGAACTGGGTCGACGCAGGGAGGAGGTCTTGACGTTGTCAGGGGGAAGCCCGTCAGTTCGGGTAGCGCGGGGACCCTTCCCCCAACAGTAGCCCCTTGCCGGTTTGGGCGGTCGAGCGACGCCCGTCCGAGCCGGCGCACCAATTTCGAGGGGTTGGCGCGCAGGCCGGGCTGACGACTTCTCCCACCCCTTTTTTTCTTTTTCTCCTCTTTTCCTTTTCTTCTTCTTCTTCTGCACAACTATCCCCGGGGGGTGCGGGGGGCGGAGCCCCCTGCTCGACGGAGTTCAACACGGGGGGTGCAGGGGGCGGAGCCCCCCGGGGGCGAGATTTTCTCCCCTTTTTTTTCTTTCCCTTCTTTCCTTTTTTTTTCTTTTCCTCCTTCTTTTCTTTCCTTCTTCTCTTTTCTTTCTTCTCTTTTTTTTCTTTCTTCTTTTCTTTCTTTTCTCCTGGCTTGTGACCGTGACTGCCGCCCTAAACCTACCATTCCTCTGCTTCACTTCTCTGTTTACTCCATTTGCTTTGCTTATCCAATCCCCTGCCTACTCCATTTGCTCTGCTTCTTCAATCCCCCGCCTACCCCATCATTCTCTCTCTCCTGCCACCGCGCGCCCCTGGTTCGCCGCTCCACCACCGCCGCCGGCTTGCCACTGCGCCGCCGCGCCACCGCCGCCTTGCCCCCCGAGCCGCCGCCGCCTTGCTCGCTGCGCCGCCGCCGGCCAGGCGCGCAGCGCCGGCCAGCCACCATTGCCTGGCCCCGGAGCTCCGCCGCCCCGGCCAGCCGCCGTCCGACGCCGGCCACCCGAGGGGGCGCCCCGCCGCCCGCGGGTCCACTGCCGCCGCGCCGGGCTTCACCTCCCGCCGGCCGGTGCCTCGCTCCCCTGCGCCCTCGTCCCGGCCCGGCGGGCCTCCGCCCCGGCCAGCCGTCGCATGCCGCCGGCCACCCGAGGGGACGCCCCGCCGCCCGCGGGTCCACGGCCGCCGCGCCGCGCTTCACCCCCCGCCGCCGGTGCCTCGCTCGCCGCCGGACCGCGTCACCACCGGGGCCGGGTTGCCGCTTCTCCCGGCCGGAGCAGGGAGCTCCCCGCCACCGGGTCTCTCCCCGCCGCCGGACCACGTCCCCGCGCCGCCGGGTGCTCTCCCCCGCCGCCGGACCGCGTCACCCCGCCGTCGAGCGCGGCCGACCTCAAGCGCTGAGCGCGGCCGGTCCCGAGCACCGCCCCGAGTTCCACCTGCGCCCGCTCTTTGCGCCTCCCGCACCGCCGACTCGCCGCCACGCCGCCGCCGCTCGGCCAAGCCCGTGGAGCCGCCCGGGTCGTGCCGCCCGTCCCGGACTCCGCTCGCCACTCCGGAGCCACCGCCGCCGTTTTGCTTGTGCAGGACGCTTGGAGTGAGGGCACCGCCATTAGAGCGACGCCTCCGCCTCGGCCCCCTTGTCGTGCGGTCGCCGCTGCTTGAGCTAGTTGGGGCGAGGGCGTCCGGGGTGCTTGGCCGCGTTCCTATTCTTCACCGGTCGTCAAGGGTAACGGCCCTTCGTCTTGTCACGAACTATTCTTTTCGCCGCATGAACGCATTCAAATGCGTGTGTTTTATTTTCGATGTAGTATGCTGTGATGTATGAGATGAACTTGTGCATGTAAAAATGAACTGTCATCGCATATTGCTATTTCCCTTGGATGAAAAATGCCGCGTGTAGACGATGGACTGTTGCACCCTTTCTGTTTATTATGTACGGGGTGGGCTAGGTATATTTTTATTATGATGTATGAGATGGACTGCTACTGCATTTGTTGGTGGATGCGGCTGCTTTCCTTGTGTCTTTACACTTTGGTAGTGCGTTATGTAAATGAACTGTCAGTCCTCGCATGTGTAGATGCTCCCCATTTTTCTGCTTCTTGCCATGTCCGCATAATCCGAACGGAGAGATGTAGTCTTGCCAACGTCGTGCGTATGTGTCCTCGTTGTCGTACTCGTCCCTTTAGCATGATTGACGAGGTAGCGTTTGTATTTGCGGTGATGACGTCGCGTTCGCATACGCCCTGGTCGCTGGGTGCGATGCATTCCACATGATGACTCCTCTTATTGCTACGCTTGTTTGATTTTTCGCATAGGAACACTGCAGATTGGGCGACCTCTACGCCACGACCTTCGTCACCGCCTCCGCCTACACCGCCACGGGCCGTTCTAGCTTCGCCCTGTCACCGGTTCCGCGTGTCGCTGCCTACACCCCGGTTGCCTGTGTCGCCCCACCGCTCCCCCACCGTCCTCGCGATGCTTGAAGGGAGCGCTGGTGCGCGACGCTGTTGCACGCCGTGGGTCACGAGGACGGCGTCGGAGCACTACGCTGGACGCCGCGTTGGACGCCGTGACGAAGACGCCACGACAGAGCGACGAGGTCGACGACGCGGCGGAGATGTCTTGACGGAGCGCCGCGGTCGCCGCTCGCACCCCGGTTGCCCGCCTCGCCACCCCGCTCCCCCACCGTCCTTGCGACGCTGTAAGGGAGCGCTGGTGCGTGACGTTGTTGCACGCCGTGGGTCGCGGGGACGGCGTCGGAGCACTACGCTGGACGCCGCGTTGGACGCCGTGACGGAGACGCCACGACAGAGCGACGAGGTCGACGACGCGGCGGAGATGTCTTGACGGAGCGCCGCGATCGCCGCTCGCACCCCGGTTGCCCGCCTCGCCACCCCGCTCCCCCACCGTTCTTGCGACACTGTAAGGGAGCGCTGGTGCGTGACGCTGTTGCACGCCGTGGGTTGCGGGGACGGCGTCAGAGCACTACGCTGGACGCCGCGTTGGACGCCGTGACGGGGTACCACGATGGAGTGACGAGGTCGACGACGCGGCGGAGATGTCTTGACGGAGCGCCGTGATCGCCGCTCGTACCCCGGTTGCCCGCCTCGCCACCCCGCTCCCCCACCGTCCTTGCGACGCTGTAAGGGAGCGCTGGTGCGTGACGCTGTTGCACGCCGTGGGTCGCGGGGACGGCGTCAGAGCACTACGCTGGACGCAGCGTTGGACGCCGCGACGGGGTACCACGATGGAGCGACGAGGTCGACGACGCGGCGGAGATGTCTTGACGGAGCGCCGTGATCGCCGCTCGCACCCCGGTTGCCCGCCTCGCCACCCCGCTCCCCCACCGTCCTTGCGACGCTGTAAGGGAGCGCTGGTGCGTGACGCTGTTGCACGCCGTGGGTCGCGGGGACGGCGTCAGAGCACTACGCTGGACGCAGCGTTGGACGCCGCGATGGGGTACCACGATGGAGCAACGAGGTCGACGACGCGGCGGAGATGTCTTGACGGAGCGCCGTGATCACCGCTCGCACCCCGGTTGCCCGCCTCGCCACCCCGCTCCCCCACCGTCCTTGCGACGCTGTAAGGGAGCGCTGGTGCGTGACGCTGTTGCACGCCGTGGGTCGTGGGGACGGCGTCAGAGCACTACGCTGGACGCTACGTTGGACGCCGCGACGGGGTACCACGATGGGGCACGCGCAGGGTGCGCAGCGCTCCTGCAAGGGTGCGCTTAGGGTGTACACGGAGCCTCCTGCAGGGGTACGCGCAGGGTGAGCGCAGGGTGCGCATGGAGCCTCCCGCAGGTGCACGCACGGGGTGCGCAGGGCGTCCTGCAGGGGTGCGCACAGGGGCGATACATAGCCATGCGCCGGGGAGGTGGTGCATGGAGTGAAGGTTGTTCCGACATTGTGACGGGGATGTTGTTCGACGCCGCGGTGAGGGGATGTTCTACGTTGTGCAGAGCGAAGGTTGTCCCGACACGACGACGGAGACGTTGTTCGATGCCGCGGTGAGGGGATGTTCTACGTCGTGCAGAGCGAAGGTTGTCCCGACACGGCGACGGAGACGTCGCCTAAGACGGGACAATAGCGCACGTCGCCCCGGTTGACGGGTCATATCGCGGCTCTTCGTCCTTGGGAGAGAACCTCAGCGCCCATCTACGTCGGCGGAGCATGTCAACGCTGAGGAGCATATCGACCTTAGCGAAGTATGTCGAAGCCAGACGAGGCATGTCCGCGTCGGCGGGGTATGTTGCTACCGAGGAGTATGTCAACGTCGGCGGAGCATGTCGACGCTGGGCAGAACATGTGGATGTCGGGTGGAGCGTCGATGCCGGAGGGAACATGTCAACGCCGGGAAACCTGTCGACTTCGGCGGAGCATGTTCGTGACGGAGAAGTGTGTCGGCGCCGAGGAGCACGTCCATGCCGGACGGAAGACGCTGACGCTGGGCAGAGTGTCAACGCCGCGCGAGGCGTGTTGACACCGTGCAAGGCATGTCGATGTCGAGCAGAGTGATGACGCCTGGCAGCTTGGCTTTGTTTCTGGGGGAGCCCCTTGTCCAGATGGTGCCGAGCGCGGAAGGTGTCGAGGCACACACGGACCGTGCCCGGGGAGGGCGTTGAGGCGTTTGTTGCAAGGTGCGTAGCACCCTGCCTCCCAACGAAAAAACCTAGCGCTCGAGGACATGTCTGAGAGCGTTTGTGGCCTTCCCTAACCACAACCTTTGATGCCCATCGGCGTAGCAAGGAGTGCATTGATGCTTCGTCTGGCATGGGCACGTTGCACGACTTCGGAGGGAAGGAACACTTTATCCCGGACGGAGGTGGGGGGCTTGATGCCATGTTGATAAGCCCCTGCTGCCGCCGAGGGCGGGCGCCGCGGACGCCAAGCCCGAGAGCGCGGACGAGCGCAGCACGACGGACACGCGCGGCGGAAGACCTTGTCGCGGCGGGCGCGTGCGGCGGAAGACCTTGTCGCGGCGGATGAGTGCGACGGACGCATGCGGCACGGTGGATGTGTGCGGCGGACGAGCGCAGCACGGCTGAGGCGTGCGGCGGATGTGCGCGGCACGGCGGACGCATACGGCAGATGAGCGCGGTGGACGAGCGCGGTGCGGCGGAAGACCTTGTCGCGGCGGGCGCGCGCGGCACGGCTGAGGCGTGCGACGGATGAGCGCGGCGGACGTGCGCGGCACGGCGGACGCATACGGCAGATGAGCGCGGCGCGGCGGAAGACCTTGTCGCGGCGGGCGCGCGCGGCGGATGCGTGCGGCACGGCTGAGGCATGCGGCGGACGAGCGCGGCAGAGGTGCACGGTGGACGATGGCGATGTCGACGTCAAGCCCCTGGTGTCACTCCGTTTCGACGCGTGCTTCAGAGTTTACCACGTCGATCGCAGCCGCGGGGAGTCCAACAGCGCAGACGTCGGTTGATGAGTAGTCGGCTCGGAGGTTAGCGGCCGACGGGTCGTTGACGCGGGCACCACTAAGCTCCTTCGTGATGTCAGCGACGAGCATCGCCGAGGGCGATGACAATGACAAGCCCCTACTGTCAGCCGTGCCTGTGGTGAGGCCGCGTGCATCGCTGTTGCTGACGTCGTTCTCGAGCTTCTCCTCGACGTCGTCCTAATTGACATGACTTCTTGCCCGTGTCCCCACGGACGGCGCCAACTGTCGTAGGTATGGGCCTAGACAATGTATTTGTGGCACCCCCGGTCGGCTACAGCGACCGCCGGGCGTGCGGGGGACCAACGAGCGAGGAGTAATGCACGCGAGACAGTCGATAACGGAAATCACTATTTGTATTAGGGCACGGAATACAGAGCTCACAAAGGGGGGAAATGAAAGTCGGGCCTCCCTCTCTCTACTCCCTGGGGGGTATTTATAGGTTTTGAGAAAGGAATATGCGAGATTACAATTATGCCCTCCGGGCAATAACACGCCATCAGGGGCATTTTGGTCTTTTTACAGGAATCTTTATGGAATATTCAAATACTCTAATACTTTAATATCCTAATACTCGCTACTATGACGACATGTTTTCCTTGACGACGGGGTGAAGCGCAACCTCGACGTCCGTCGGGACGGGGCACGGCCCTGACGTCCGCCAGGACGGGGCAATGCCTTGACGTCCGCCGGGTCGGGGCGCGGCCCTAACGTCCGCCGGGACGGGGCAACGCCTTGACGTCCGCCGGGTCGGGGCGCGGCCCTGACGTCCGCCGGGACGGGGCGAGGCCCTGTCGTCCGCCGGGACGGGGCGAGGCCCTGACGTCCGCCGGGACGGGGCGAGGCCCTGTCGTCCGCCGGGACGGGGCGAGGCCCTGACGTCCGCCGGGACGGGGCGAGGCCCTGCCGTCGGCCAGGACGGGGCACGGCCCTGACATTCGCCGGGACGGAGCTCAGCCTTGACGCCCGCTGAGATGGAGCGTGGCTTCGACGTCGTCGGTGATGCCCGCGGAATTTGTTGATGCCATCGGAGGTTATTGATGCCGGGTGAACTGGGTCGACGCAGGGAGGAGGTCTTGACGTTGTCAGGGGGAAGCCCGTCAGTTCGGGTAGCGCGGTGACCCTTCCCCCAACAAAGTTCATCCTTACTTCTTCAGGACTATAGAAAATCTTGAATCGCACTATATCAGACATTCCTGTCATCCGTAACATCATTACGTAAAATTTACAATGAGATGCTACACCTATGTTCAAGATGTAGGAGACTCGTAATATATAATTACATATATTGAACTGATCTATAATAACAAAACTAAGTTTACGACTATTTCATAACTACGTAGTCCACTTCTATTATTTCTGTACGATTTTTCTAGTTCTATATAACTATTTCTAAAATCGTGAACTATATGATAAAATCGTGACATATGTGATCATAGATGAAATTTAGTTTTTGAAAGGCCGCAGGTAAATTATTCTAACATCTTATATTAATATTATTTCTAACACTAAGCTACAATGCTAATACTGAGCTACACAAGACAAAATTCTGTACTTAATTATTCCAACTAACTAATAAATTAAATCGATAAATTTTTTCAAATCTAGGGTTTACCTAAACGACGAAAAATCCCGCAACGCCGCTTCTTTCTTCTCTTCCTCTCCTCTTCTTCCTCCTTTTCCTCCTTTTCTCTTCTCTTCCTCTCCTCTTCTTCCTCCTTCTCTTCTTCTCTTCTTCTCTTCCTCTCCTCTTCTTCCTCCTCCTTCTCGTCTTCTCCTCCTTCTCTTCTCTCCCTCTCCTCTCTCTCCAACACCGCGCCGCCGGCCACCGCCCTCGCCGCCTTGCCGCCGGCCACCGCCCTCGCCGCCGGACGCCGCCCTCGCCACACCTAGCCGGCCGCCCCCCACCGCCTTGCCTCTCGCCGTCGAACCCTGGCCTCGCCTCGCACAGCCTTGCCGCCGCCGCCGCTAGCCCTCGGGTGCGTGTGTGCGCGCGCGCGCGTGCGTGGGGTGCGAGTCGGGCGGGTAAAGGCCGAATAGGCCCAAGTCGGCCGGTCGGATGCCGATTAGACCCTAGTCGGCCGATGGGTTGCCGACTAGCCCTAGTCGGCCGATGGATGTCCGACCTGACCTGCAGTCGGCTTGTGATATGCCGATTGGTTCTTTTCGGCAATTGGGCAGTCAACCGATTCGTATTTTTGAAATTTTTTCATTTCATGTTGTACTCTTGCGATTTATGGGAAAAAAATAATATTTAAAAAAAAATTCGCAAATGAGGCCCCATCCCATCAATAACCTTCTCTTTCAAGGCCATGGCAGATCTCTACACCACCACCCTCTCACTCCATGACTTCTACCCAGTCTAACTAACCATTTTAGCCTTTGAACTGTATCGGTGTCGCCGCACCCCTATCAGCCTCCATGGTGTTCCTGTCTAGAGCTAACCTAATCTTAATCGTTGTATTACCATCCCCATCATTGTCAATGGGCTCTAGGTGAAAAAGATTACCTCAAGTCACCAACCAGATGAAGAGAACTGTTAAACAACCAAAACCGCTAGAACACATGCTATAGCCATCAATGATTAATGTACATCAATCACTCGAGAATGATAAAAAGTAGACACATGGTATCACAATGTTGCTATGGATAAAAAAAAAGATTATCCAATAGGTTGCTACAAATAAAACAAATCAGACTACCTAGATTGAACCACAAGTGATACCAAGCTTACCCTATGCGATATCCTTATTGTTCACTATTATGTATTAGTGGCACTTGAAGGTATGTATATCCCAACTTTGGTGGCAACCAGGAGTATCATCTTAGCCGTTTGCAACAAAATGGCTCACATCAGGAGAAGAGGAGGGGTTGAATGGAGCACTGTCATTGGTTGACATTTTTATAAAAGTAAATATATCAGAGTTTGTGTTCTCTTTTTATTACCATCGGGAGTTCTGTACATTTGTCTGTATGTTAAACAATAGCCCTGCGCCTCGATCTTTATAAGTTCCTTGCAAGAAAATAAGGTAAATGCCTACAAGAATCCACCCCCAAATGGGACGCCGCTAGGGCCCGGCCGTGATGTCCACAATATGCAAGAATCTTTTGGATCCCCCCGGTCCCAAACATGGGCTGGAACCTAAATCCAAAAGATTCAGTTCGACAGAACGTAACCAGAGTGGGTCAACATTGGGGTAAGAACGTAAATTTGGGCCGAACTTGGCCCTAACGAAATTTCTTTGCTGACTCCGTAATCGGTGGTTAACTGGCCCAATAGTGTTGTGTGTGCTACGGAAGAGAATCAAGGAACCCCAGGGATATGGATTTTCAGCACCTGGAGCCTGGATACGTCGCCCCCCGGTAATTTATCCATCCCCTTATTCTTCAAAGTACCAACCTCCGATTGTACCCTCCTATCCGACTATCGTGCAATTCTAGTACTATACTACAATGTTTGAACTCCCTTGCTGTACGTCCTGAAAATTGTTTGTAGAGGCTTTTTTAGATAATGTGTTTGTAGAGGCTACAAGATGCAATTCAAGAAAAGTATAGTATAGACTGTGACTCAAATAAATGAAATCCCCAAAATAAAATAAATAAATTGATGGCAATGATAAACTGTTAACTGAATCTGTCAAAACATAAAAATATCGGTACGACATGCTGGCCTTTTATTGATACTTTTCCGAAAGTGAACTAAAAATCTCTAGCAAAAAGGGGCGGCCCAAAAGCAGCACGGAAGCACCTTGGTGAATGATTGATCATTGAGAACAGTACATGGAATCTCTCGGCTTTTGTTTTTTTCTCTCAAAAAAAGTGAAGTGGCGAGTGGGGCTGTAGGGCAAAAAATGTGCTTGCTACGTGAAAACCTCGGTATAAACTTTGACCCTAGGCTGGCAAAGCATCTTCTCGTTACTAGCAGCTTCCTTTTCACTGCCAAGCCTAGATAGCACTGAAGTGGCTGTCAAGCTATTGCAGAGCTATACTGCTTGTTTTCCCCCTTGATTGTTCTGCTCCTAACACCGTAGATATGTTTGGATGGGAATTTTCAGAGAAGTGTACGAATTACCGTACGCTATTGTTTGACCAACACAGAAGATATTTTTGTAGCACTACCGTGACTCCGTGGTAAGCCATCTCTCTACATCTCTGTCCACTTATTTTACAGCTCCCTCTCCCTTCTTTTTGTGTCCCTTATTTGTTCGTGGAAAAGACATGCACCTTTTGGAATCCTCTGCAGTAACGCTATCTTGAGCCTAGAATCTAGAGTACGCCTGACTTTCTATGCGCAGTTTGGTACACTCCTTGTCCTAAATTCTGGGGTGAGCATCATGTACAGCGCTTGTCGTGCTGCAGACTTGTAAGCTGCAGTACAGACCATCACATCAAGCGTGCCGTTTTGAAAGTACAGGCATGACCTTCCAACACCACTGTCATTTTCATAAGACACATGACATGTTTGAATTTTCCGTTATCTTCTCTCTTGCTAATAAGAGCACCAAATGCATATGTGTGAGAAAAATCAACCACTACACTTTTCTCTTCAAACCTGTCGATTTCTATTAAAATAGAAGAATATTTCTGGCCTGTGGTACACCAAATACCATATACCAGTAGCACTTTTTTGTTCTTTTTGTTCCTGCTTTGTTATCCTTTTTGTTCTTATTATTCTTTCGGTCTTGGTCAAGCCCAGTTGCATGTTTTTACACCAATTCAGAATTCGAGGAATGGGGAGTGTGTTAGTGCCAACTGGGAACCAGCATGGCCCTCATGAACTGGATAGTTGCCGAATGCTTCCTTTAAATTTGAAGTTCAAACAACCTGAAATTCCCCTTTCTAGAGAAGCATAAAATGCATTCTTTTTTGTGTGTGGCCAATTTTCCTTTGCTTTGCCCAAACAGTGTATTGCAGACCTGTGGAGTTGCGGTGAGTCTTCCACGTGGCAAATGTGGTAAGCTATCTTAAAATCCAATAATAAAAAAAGAGTCTTCACCCTACTATTCCACGCACCTGGAAGGGTGGTAGACCGTAGACCAGCGTGGTCCACAGTTTTGACTGGAAATCCGGAAACCGACTTAGCGCCTGGCGGCCCCCACTGTTCGTAGAAAACGAACGGAGGATCGACAGCTCTACTCCCGAGCAGCAAACACGATCTCCTTCCCACTGGCACAGCCGCAGAGGGCAAGGTGGGACCGGCCACAGCGGAGGCAGCCGGAGTCGCGGTGGCGCACCGGATCCACTGTTCGCTCACGAGGTGGCTTTTGACTGCCCGCGCCGTTTAGCTGGCACCCTGCCAGATAGGCCCGACGTGGACTGTTAGGGGGACGGTTGTGCGTTCGTGAACCTGCCGTACTGCTCCGAGCCGTTCGTCCAGAGACGGTACTGTTGTACTTTGCTTGCCTTTCTTTTCCCTGGATACTGCCGGCCCTAACGATAAACGTACGCGTACGAGGATGCGGTACGTTGTTTTTCGTTTTGCCAGGGAAATCCGTACGCAAACATTGATGCAAATACATCCGTACATGTTAGCTCGGCAGAGAAGCATGATCCACGCTGCCGTCGAGTTCATGCATAACTACTCGAGAATCAATCAATGATCCTGGGGATGGGCGTACGAGGACCGTGTCCACGGAATCCCGAGCTCAACCAGCATCACGCCGGCGTAAGCGGTGCGCGGGCTCGCTCCCATCCCTCCTGCTACACTCCCGCTGACCCCACCACGCTCTCGGAAACGAATAATACAGTACGCAGCCGACTTCCCTTCGCCGACATGTGGGCCCCGAGCGTGCTGCTCCCCACCTGGCAGTGAAGTTACATCGATGCCGCGCTGTGACTTGGCGTTCCGTCAAACATGTCCCTTTACCAATGGAACAATTTAAGTTGGAACACGCACACACAGAGACCACCGGAAATTTAAAAATCTCGAGCTGAAAAAACACGGTGAAAAAAAATAACCCGCTTCCGTCGGAGAAGAGGCCAAGTGTGGGGAGGCAGAGCTGTGGAGGCGGAGGCGGCGCGGGCCGTAGCTAGTCCGGAGGGACGCCGGACGGAGGCGGGAGGCGCCCGTATGCCGCGCCGGTGAGGCGGGCCCACTTGGCAGCTGCGGTGGGATGGCGGCATCGTCGGAGCTGTTACGGCTGCGGAGATGGTGGTGGGCGGCGGCGGTCTTGTCGCTGGTGCTGGGCGTGAGTCGGGTCGCCGCCAACACAGAGGGTTAGCCACTTCATCAAATTTAATTCCTTTTGTTTTGCCGGTTTTCCCCCGTCCTCTTGAACTTCCTTTCGCGCTTGATTAATAAGTCGGTCTGTGGGTGAGTCTGTGAGTGTATGTTTGAGGGATAAGGAGTAAAAATTTGGTACATGTTATTGTACTATCTAGCAAGTTTCCGTCGATGGGCGTGGACTGAATTTTGTTGACGGGAATGGAAGGTATATTAACTTCCCCTTTCCAGGTTTGATGGATTATGTAGGTTCTTTGTTTTGTCTCTCGTAGTGTGTTGTGAATTTGTTCTCTGTTCGGGTGTTTCTCTAGGGTGATAAGTTTGGTCTACTTGCATAGGTATGGGATTACTAGATTCTGGAATAAGTTTGGTCTAGTCCCAAGCTGGATTGAATTCGCAGAAATGGAATTTTTTGTTTTATATTGTTCCAGTAAAACTTTTCCGCGCGTAATTTTTATTTAAAAATAAATTTTTTCCTGCTAAATTAATGCCAAATAGAGGTAATTGGTTTATGCTTAAATTGGTTTTCTGAAGGTGTATGTTATGGCTTATCACGACAAGTATCTCTGTAGTTGAGCCTTTGGTAAAGAAAATTTTGGCCTTCTGTTTCATTATAGAGTAGATATTCAGATCATTTAGCTGTGAGAACTAATCGAATCGTATTCTTTGTCTGTCCAAAGATGAAATTCGTGTTCGTGTGGTATAAGAAACAAAATAGTGATATTCGTGGGATCTCTGTTTATAGTTGTAGTAATTTATTTTGCTGTTGTTTTTTACCAAAGATACGGGCTCCGGCACTAACTATATATTCAACGAACAAAAATGTACTTTCTGTTTAAACGTGGAGGTACTATTTGGGTCAAGGAATTGAAGATAAAGATGAAAAAAATGATCATGCACGTCTATTTCTTATGATTGAAAAGTACATACTAAATTAAAATGACCAGATTGCTTGCCAAGCGCTTAGAATTCTGTTCCTAAATATAATGTGAAATAACCTTGTTCTTATAACAGCCAGTGATATTGAATTGATGGTGGCATGTTAGAAATGGAATGGAATGATAAGGGATGTATATGTGGGTGTTGTCATGACTAACAGATCAGATCATAAGAGGTTACGGAGCTCTAATTTTTTTTAGTTATTACTCCTCAGTTCCTCTGTCCACAAATATAAGTCACTTTTGACTTTTCATGGTCTCCAATGCATGTCATGGGCTATGTTTTTTATTATGATATATTAGCAATAATAACAATAATGCATATTTAAAAACATTTATGAAGATAAATCCAATGGCACTATTTTATGAAGTTAATGTATATACTTTACATGTCTCAATGGTCAATGTTTCAAAAGTTGATCTCACCAGTCCCACGGCATTTGTGTTAGTTCTCCCCCTATATAATCATTGCTTTACTCTTGTTAAACACACATTTTTCTGTACCTTATATGTTACTAATCGATTGCCATGTTTCGGTATTGTTATTCACGCATTTCTCCGTACTTTAGATATTAATTAATGGGCGAATGTTAATTTTTTGCATAGCCTTTTTAGTGAAAGGGGAAGTTGTAGACACATTATTGTAAGCAATCACAGTACTATATTTGTGTGCATAACGTGGTGCAGAAGTTACGGTCAAATTTCTGCACAGAAGATTTTCTGGCGAGAAGGTTATATATTGTTTTAAATGAGTACACATGTACAATGTTACTGATCCTGATGGTACTTTCAATGGTAGGTGATGCTCTGTACAGTCTGCGACAAAGCCTTAAAGATGCTAACAGTGTACTGCAGAGTTGGGATCCCACTCTGGTTAATCCATGCACATGGTTCCATGTTACTTGTAACACTGACAACAGTGTGATCAGAGTGTAAGTTTTTGATAGAATTCTCTCCAATTTAGGCTTGCTAAAAGTTATAAATGCGACCATTTGGTGCATCAACTGTTCCCTTTTCTTGTTGCAGTGATCTTGGAAACGCACAACTATCAGGTGTATTGGTGTCCCAACTTGGGCAATTGAAAAATCTGCAATATCTGTAAGTTTAAACTTCCAATCCTTTGAGAATCTATTCTATTATGTATTAAAAGTACAATACAATAAAAAAGAATGAGAGATATGTTAGAAATTCTCATAAAAATAAAACATCTGGCCATTAATTTGGTGGACCCTGTTATTATTAGTGGACCACAACCGATAGATCTTCATAACTGTACCTAAACATGTCACGGCCGATAGGTTTTCATAATTGTACCTGAATATATTGCAGCCAGTAGATCATCATAACTGTACCTAAACAGATCACAGCCGATATATCTTTACGATTATACCTAAATAGATCACAACCGATAAATTTTTATAACTACACCTAAATGTCATCCTGCTATTGATCTGGCGGATCCTTATTATTTAATAGACCACAACTGATAGATCGTCATAAATATATCTAAACATTATCTCGTATTGATCTGGTGTACCTTAATTACTAATAGGCGACAACCAATAATGTTCATAATTTTACGCCTTATAAAAAAGCTATCTAAGCTTTAAGTCTACCTATTGATCTAATATCAATGACTGGTGATATGAATTTTAACTCCATATACTAATCTAATGTCACATACAAGTCCAAAAAAGTAAAGGTATTGAAGACGTTTCACGTGATTGGCAGGACACCATGCTAGTTATGTTTATAGTTATACCATGCAGTAGGTGCATCCATGTAAGTTTTAATATGCTACCACATAAAAGCTTGGCTCTCTGAACATTCGGAACCTACATGCATGACTTGGGCTTGCAGAAGATAGTTGTGCCGAGTGATGTTTGGGAGATTTTTGTTTTACATCCTACAATGTATAGTTTCATCATTACTTTGCTGCCTTCTATTGCTTGTCGGTCAGTTATAGTACCTTTTCCAAGTTTGGAGTTCTCTTTCTTCGTGCCTTGAAACTTTGGGTGAAATTTTATTGTTATGTCACAGGGAGCTTTACAGCAACAACATAAGTGGGACAATACCTTTTGAACTGGGGAACTTGACAAGCCTGGTCAGTTTGGATCTGTACCTGAACAACTTCAATGGTGTTATTCCAGACACCTTGGGCCAACTCTCGAAGCTGCGTTTCCTGTAATATACTCCTTTTTAAATGAATATAATTGACAATTGCTTATATCCATGCATGTATTATTAAACAACAAGGTGTTCTTGTAGTTCTCTTCTTTCGTATGACCATATCCACTTTGGTCTCTTATTATAGTGGAGGGCAAATCCACTATTTAGTTACTGTTCTGTGGCTTATTGCATTTTTGTAGACCCTGCCTGTTGGAATGATTCTAACATACTTCTTTCTTGAATGACTACTTGGAACGATAGCGTCTTAACAACAATAGTCTTTCTGGTCAAATCCCCAAATCCTTGACCAATATTTCCACCCTCCAAGTTCTGTAAGTGGCCTGCTCTACTATTTATTTTTTGTATGTATCTGAAGGATATCTTGTGGACATGGTGATATACTTGCAAATCAGTACATAATAACACGTGTCTGACAATATTGCAGGGATCTCTCAAACAACAATCTCTCCGGAGTGGTTCCATCAACTGGCTCCTTTTCACTCTTACCCCTATAAGGTTGTAGAAGCCAACTTGGGCTTTTTATAGCTTAACAAAAATATTAGATGCCATTGTCTACCATTTTTAGTTGCATTAATAAATTGCTCCTTAACTTAACCCTTTTAGGGTTTTATTTTGTTGCAATTTTACATGCATGCATGAGATGATGCACCCAAATGCAAAAATTTTAAATCTTGCTCAATTCGTTAACCTTAATCCTTATTAACAAAACTGGGATGTTACAAAGGTACTCTCTCTGGATGAGAATTGGTGGTTACTTAATCTTGTGAGTTGTGAGGATGACAAATGTTACTTTATTGTCACAGTTTCGCAAATAACCAAAATCTTTGTGGCCCGGGTACTGTAAAACCCTGTCCTGGGGATCCTCCTTTTTCTCCACCTCCTCCGTTCAATCCTCCAACACCACCCACGTCACAAGGTGATTTCCTCTAACTATATATTTCCGTGGCATTTAGGTGATTCTTCTTGAGATATGCATATGATGAAATTCTTTAAATGACCTGGATGGTCGTATTTGACATGTGCTTGCTGCATAATTCCGTTCCATTAGGTGACCCTAAAACTGGGGCAATTGCTGGAGGTGTTGCTGCGGGTGCTGCATTGATATTTGCGGTTCCTGCGATTGGATTTGCGTTGTGGCGGCGACGTAAACCTGAAGAGCATTTCTTTGATGTCCCTGGTCGGTATTATATATATAGCATGGCGCAGTTCAAGTTATTCATTCCATTCATCTGTACTCTTCTTTACATTCAGCCGAGGAGGATCCAGAAGTGCACCTTGGCCAGCTGAAGAGGTTCTCACTGAAGGAGCTTCAAGTTGCTAGCGATAACTTTAGCAATAAGAACATTCTAGGAAGAGGTGGCTTCGGAAAGGTGTACAAGGGGAGACTGACAGATGGTACATTGGTAGCAGTGAAAAGATTGAAAGAGGAACGTACGCCTGGTGGTGAGCTCCAATTCCAAACAGAAGTTGAAATGATTAGCATGGCAGTGCATAGGAACCTGCTCCGTCTCCGTGGATTCTGCATGACACCTACAGAACGGCTACTAGTCTATCCATATATGGCTAATGGGAGTGTTGCATCACGTTTGCGAGGTACCTTATTCCTTTCTACTTCTTTCTTCAAGATTTCTTCCGCATTTGTTAGCTTTTTTTCCAAAAAAACTGTAATATATGTGTGCGTGTGTGTCTATATATATGTATCAATGAATAAAGAGAGCTATGTACAATAGAAGGCACATGATATACAAACCCCACGAAGGGGGTACTAGAGTGGTAGACTATCTAACCATTGCTGAACTGAAGGCCTAGTTATCTCTTTGACTCTGTACGAATGCAGTGCCACATCGTTTTTAAACAAGCAAAACCAGGCCAGCACATCAGGATTAATATTCTCGAAAATTTTACCATTTCTTTGCTTCCAAATCTGCCAACTCGCAATTATAAAAGCTTCAGTGAAGAAAATCCGCACCAGGAACAACTGCTTAGCATGGAGCAGCCACTGATGAAACTCTTAAGCTCATGTCACTGACGAAACCAATCCTCTGCCAACAAAACTTACTGAAGCTGCACTCAAAGAAAAGGTGTTTAACTGTGTCATCTGCACCAATTTGACACATGGGGCAGGATGTGATCTGTGCAGCGTTCTCTGGCGCCCGATGTAGCATATCAGACTTTGAGCTTCATTATGGACTTACTCTTCCAGATCCAGTGCCGTGGTGCTGCCTGGATTGCACTAAAAGTCCGATGATAGAATTTACTTGACGAATAAATTCCACTGCCCCATATATAGGACCAATGATTGGAAGCATTTTCATTAAAAGAGTATCCGTGTTTGTTTGCTGGTGAGACAGTATAACTTTTACGGCAATTGAAACAACTAAACATATTTACTTTATCTACTCCTAGCATATTTTAGTTATTTCAGTCCTGATTTATGGTACCTCTAGTATATGTATAATTATTTCAGTTTTGACTTATGTTACTTGATTTGTAGAGCGCAAGCCAAATGAGCCACCTCTTGAGTGGCAAACGAGAACTCGGATTGCACTGGGATCTGCCAGAGGACTATCTTACTTGCACGACCACTGTGATCCCAAGATCATTCATCGTGATGTCAAAGCCGCAAACATTCTCTTGGATGAAGATTTTGAGGCAGTTGTGGGTGACTTTGGACTGGCCAAACTTATGGATTACAAGGATACTCATGTAACCACAGCTGTTCGTGGAACGATCGGACACATTGCTCCTGAGTACCTGTCCACTGGAAAGTCCTCTGAGAAGACAGATGTCTTTGGTTATGGGATCATGCTTCTGGAACTCATTACTGGACAGAGGGCATTTGACCTCGCTCGTCTTGCAAACGATGATGATGTCATGCTGCTTGACTGGGTAAGTTCTGCTTCATCTTTGAGCATACACATTAGGAGCAGCGATACAACTCATGATTTCGTTTTCCTCATGCATGTTACCTGTTTTTCAAGCTTTCAGCATACATCTTAGCTGTGTTTAAGTTCTAGTTCGAGAGCCAGAACAAATCGTTTCTCAATATTGGTCTGTTGGTTCAAAGTCCTTATTAGCCTGACCAGTGACAAAGCAAGCTGGCACTTCGCCCTCCATGTGTCATCAGTCATGGAGAGCATGCCATGAAAAAGTAAGGCGATAAACTACTGGTTGTGTTTGCAGGTGAAAGGGCTTCTGAAAGAGAAGAAGGTGGAGATGCTGGTGGACCCGGACCTGCAGAGTAGCTACGTGGAGCACGAGGTGGAGGCGCTGATACAGGTGGCGCTGCTCTGCACGCAGGGCTCCCCGATGGAACGGCCTAAGATGTCGGAAGTGGTGAGGATGCTGGAGGGCGACGGCCTGGCTGAGCGGTGGGAGGAGTGGCAGAAGGTGGAGGTGGTCCGGCAGGAGGCGGCGGACCTGGCCCCGCGAAACAACGACTGGATCGTCGACTCGACCTACAACCTCCGGGCGGTGGAGCTTTCCGGCCCAAGGTAACGGAAAAGAATGGACTCTTGATCGACAAGCTACAGCGCCTTTCTGCAGAAAATTCTCTCTTTTTTCTGTATAGTTGGTAGTGGCAAAATTTGGAGGGGGAAATGGTGCAATTGGTTCTCAGTAATCTTTGCACCTCCCTATCCCAAGTAATTCTACTAGCGGGCTGAAATTGGTTGTCGGTGAAACGGAAGGGAAGGTATACATGGCGGGGGGCAAGATTGCAACGCATTGTTGTGGCGGGTGTGATGGCGGAACCGAAGCCCTGCTGTATTGTACGTATACTCGCTTGGTCGGCGCTAAATATCCTAGGCAATCATTTTTAGGGCACCTATACATATGGTTTATTCAGTGACTGCCGAACTTGGGCACTCGCAGTTGCAGATTGGTTCGTGCAGGTTATGTTGTGTGATTTATATGCAGGTTTATTTCTCTGTCGCGTCCTCCGTTTTCTTCTCAGGCAGAGCCAGAGAACAGCGCAATTAGTCATCAGGCAACTGTGCAAATGCAATACACGTTTTACGTAATATATATTATATAAAACATATATGCACATATATTAAAAATTACTCTTAAGAAAAAAAGATTGTCCATAAAACATATGTTAAAGATGTAAGAAAGCTATCATTTTTTAATAAAGAAATAATATGTTTAAAACTAATTTTTAAGCATGAGAAACAATAATTTTCATGACAAAATAAAGAGTAATTAGGATGTAATAAATATAATTAAGAGCCAATAAATATATGAGCGACTAAGAAAAAGTATAATTTTATCCACAACCATTGATCGAAGAATTATAAAATTAGATTAAAGATTTCGAGTGGCTCAAATTTAAAGTATCATATTCTAACTTGTGTCTTTTAAGTTGGCATAGACATAGATACGCGAGTGTCATTCCGACGGCATATTAATTTACATACCAACGTAAGGGATGTAGAGATCTAAAAGGTTCACGCTAAGCCCTGATTACCGAGGGGAGCAAAGTTAAGCCGACGCCAGAAAAACAAAGCTGAGTAGCACTGCAGGTACATGACATGCATGCCTGCCGCAGTTGTACTGCATCTACATCTACATCTACATGCCGTACGTTACAGACCACGACGAGTGCTACTAGAGGGTTGGGACGGGGAAGAACCTGCCGCGGCACATGCAGCGGTAGGCGATGGGGCACGACTCGGCGGCCTCGGCGCACCGGAAGCTCACCATCACCCGCTTACACGGGGCGCACGGCCCGCACGCATGCGTGCAGTCCGGCAGGCGCGACCCCGTCACCGCTCTCTCCTTCAACATCAGCTGTTCCTCCTCCTTCCCCTCCGGCGCGGCATGGCTCCTCTCCTGATGGAACGTTGTTGCTTGGTCTCCGTAGCTCTTCCCGCCTTCAGATGTCGTCGCCTTACCGGCTGGACCTACACCCAACACACCTGCATAATAATGTACATGAATGACACGAGTAACGCATGAGCCGGCATGTATATTCAGAGGTCAGAGGAACTGTAAGGTTTGTGTTCTGAGAAAGAATTTAGTATGCAAAGCCCATTTTTCGAGCAGTTCTTATTAGCTTCTACTATAACGGGTACGTGACATTTCACAATCTAATCAGTTGCCACATGTCATGCCATGTCACCTACAAGTAGCAGAAGTCTGCTAGTAGGTTTCGAAGAAGAAAATTAATACGCGTTAACATATAGTACGACACACGCTGATCAACTTACTCGGTGTTGTTCTGACGGCATGTGTCACGTATGAGCTCATGACCAGCACAAGGGCCAGCACGAGCGCCCTCCGAGCTCCCACGCCAGCAAACCTCCTCATTGCCTATTAGGGTATATGGAGAGAAACTGAGGAAGAGAGAGCACGATATGTCAAGGAGAAACAGAGGAAGCAGCAAGCAGCGAGCAAGATGAGCTAGGCGAGGCTCGAGAGCGCGTATATATGCGCACTCATCAAGAACTGGTGCCCGCGCACGCGCGTGCAAGATCAAGTGATCATAAATAACTGGATGCGATGCGGCGGCTCACAGGATCCTCGATAGGATTCACATGGAACCCTTGTGTCCGCAGCCAAAGAACACGAAGACGAAGGCGAGGAGGAGGAAATAGATGTGCGTTAGTGTGATCGCTGCCCGTGTGCGCGCACGTATGCGCATGTGTGACTGTGTGTGAGGGCGAGCAATGGCGAAGCGCTGCTTCGCCCCGTATGTATTTATGGCTCCGTCTCAGCATCACTGTCACTGGGCGTCGCAGGAATGGAGTTATTGCGCCACCCCAGAAGAGCAGCTGGGGGAAGGAAGAGGACGACGCTTCCCGTGGATATATATTACTGTACTACTACTGCTCTGGAAGACTGAAATGTGCAACTGCGAACTCTAGTCAAGCTGCCTGTTTTGGTTTGGTTAATGTGCAACTCTAATCAAGCTGAACCGGCATCAATGCATCTGCGAACTGCTCTTGCAATTTAATAGCACGCATGTAAGCTGCATGCATGGACAGGCTACTAGCACGCCGACGTGTCTGACAACAAAATTCTTTGTATCAGTCTGACACAGAGATGACACTTGTTTCGTGTGCATGGATCTAATGAATGGAATTGACAGGTTTTTGCTTGTGGATGCGAGCTGCTGTATAGGTTCATGCCTTCTTGGAGTTCAGAACTGGATTACTTGGCCAGTTTAAGTTTCATGTCAAAGAGAGTACAGTACCAGCATTTGCTTGCAAATGCGATTAGGAAGCCCTGTTAATTTAGAACTAAGCATGAGGGCTATGAATTGAAGTGAAACTTGTTATGGTGCTTCAGCTAGGGTCATAACCCTACCCTTCAGCAAGGGAGATAAAGCTAGATCGATCCTTACCATCCTTTTTTCTTTTTCCCGTGTATCGGCGTTTTTTGTATAAGGAAATAGTCTACTTTTCTCCTAAAAAGTATTGGCTTGGTTTACTTTCTCTCTTAAACTATTTTAATGCCCAATTAACCCCTAAATCATTTAAATCGGGAGCACTTTACCCTCTAGTGGGTTTTAGAAGGACAAAATCGCATCTAAAAGTTTTTAAAAAAAATCTAGTTACAGCGTGAAGTATGTACATATAAATTTTGGTTAAAATATATAAAAATTTGTGACTTGAAATGAAACAAATTTGTACAGTAATCAATTTGCATAGGTTGTATGAAATTTTTTAGAGGTTAGAGGGTAAAGTGCTCCTAGTTTAAATAGTTTCGGGGTTAAGTGAACCAAAAACTAATATAGAGGGTAAAATGAGCCAAACTAATAGTTTAGAGGTGAAAGTGGGCTTTTCCCTATTGACAAATTAACTCTGGACTTTGTACTGCGATGATCCAATCTAACTAACCTTTTGGAGCAACACTGCAACAGAGATACCGGGCTAGAAATTGAGGCTGAGTTAAATGAAGAGGCAGGCATTGCCTGGTCTTCAATAGTGGGGCTCATTGAAAGGCCGAGGTGGGCTTCAATGCCATCGGCAGCGTGGACAGATTTTCTTTTGTGTTCTGTATTCTTATGCTGTTTTGCACTCTTGGACACCTCAAATCTGCCACCCCTATATTAGAGAGAAACAGTGTAGTACTCCGGAACTCTTTGGCCCAAAGCTGCAATAAGGGAGATGATTACAGCTCGTGGTGTGTGTGAGAACTGAGAGCAGACAACGGTCCGTGCAGTGGAATAGATCTTGATTGCGCCGAATGGTTGTTCCAGTGAAGGAAATTTAAGAGAAAGGGGATGAAACACCGCAGTTTCCTGATATCAGCTGATCCTACATGAAACATGTTGGATTTCCCCCTATTTGTTATAGCCCTGCGTGGAACTATGCAATCTTGACCTAATTTCGCTGAAACTGAATCACTTCATTTGTGCAATTCTTATTTTACTGGATTTATTAGAATATCTTTTTTTTAGACATATTAGAATATCGTTTAAGTAGCTTGTAAGCTGGATCCGTGGCGTCTGACTCCAGATCAGAAGGTTGCGTGTTCGATTCACGTCGGGTTCAATATCCCGATCCAATTCCAGATTCCTTTTTAATTAATATACAGAGCCAATGATGCCATCCTTTTATCATATTATTGTACTACATTGCCATCCAAGATTTAAAAATACCTTTGAGCTTTGTCAAAATGGAAATATGGAACGCGTCATATGTAATTTAATTTCAGCAATTTGACGACCGATCGATTGGTAGAGTCGTCTTATCGCTACACAACGTCAAATTGTTAGTTCTTTTGCAAATCCCTCAGTTTTTGTGTATAAACCCTATGTAGTTTTGCCAGTTTCACGTTAGCTCTATTTTTATTGTCAAGATTTTATTGATCTGCTCGCTGCCGCGATCTGGTTAACTACTAGCAAAGAAGTCTAGTGTTACTATTTTTTTGGCAATTATTACGGTAAAACATGTGGTTTCTTGAAGTCTACTAAAGAAATCATTGTTCATCTGCATCTACTAATTACTTCTTGTCGTGTCATCCAATTTGTCAATATTTTGTTTCATTAATTGTACGTTTGCTCTCCAATACTTCACCAAGGACCTTCAAATGTATTGCAATTGAGATACGGAATGTGCGGTCTGTTATTCCTAATTCAATGTTGGCGCTTCCAGGAAGCTAGAGGCGCCCTGTGCCCCTATCATTCCACAATTCAAATTATTTGTCCTGTTTACAACATAAAATATTATCACTTCAATAATTCAATTTTCATGTGACGACTTGGCTTGAGTGCCGTGTCATTCCGCAAAGTCAAAATGAAGCTTTTGCCTTTTCTAAACAAATTCTGTCCCATTTTGCATTATCTGGGTACTTACCGTAGCCTTGGCTAAGATTTTCTCAAAGATCTCCGATTTCTTTTTGAAAGAAGCAGATTTGTAAATTACTTAACACCAATATTCTGACAATCGTCATGAATTAAATCCATCACGCAGGATGGGTCAGATAAAACAAAAAAACCCTCACATCTCTCATGCTTTCCAAGCAAAGCACTACCATGAGCGACAGAATTAGCAGACCTATGCACCTTAACCAAGTTCACCTGAGCAAGACATTGCATGATGCCGAAGGCTTCGAGTTTGAGATCCCGAAGCGAAGATCTGTCAATCTCAGGCGCCATAAGAAAATTATAGACCACCAAACAATCAGTTTCCTATATAATTGGCAGCTGGAGGCTGAGTGCAAGACGAAGGCCACGAATACAAGCTCTAAGCTCAGCTTCCTCTACACTTGAGCATCGCTGAATAAAATCCCAAGAGGACGCCAAAACATCTCCAGCCGAGTCCCTTATAATGACACCTACGCTGCCCGAAAAATTAAAACAATCGAAACCGGCATCAATATTGACCTTTCCCCAAGCAACCAGAGGAGGTCGCCAGTGGTCATCAACATGTTGTGCCAAGTTTGATAGTAATCTTTTATGCGCTGCCGGCTGTAGCACTTTTGCCTTGCCCTTAAGATCAATTGGAATACAGCTAGGATCATTAGCAAAAGAAATAACATAGCTCCGTAGAAACCTTACTGAAGCTATAATCGAAGCCTTTCCATCCCCAATATTAACATCATTCCATAAGTGTCAAGCTCGCCAACACATTAAGAGCACTTTACATCGAGTGCTCATGTCCTTAAGAATCAAAAGATTCAAAAATCATTCAGGACCCGAGTACAAAATTTGCTTTCATCCGGCAACTCCCACTCAGCCCGCAAAGCAAAGCGCAAAGCATAAGATTTTGTACAATTTACAACTGCATAAAAACCATTCTCTTCTTCCACGCCACAAATAATGCACATCAGCTGCGTCTCAAGATGCCTCTTCCATATATTATGTTGAACCGCAAAACTCTCTGTACCTAATTTCCGAGGAAATCCCTCAATCTTCTAAGCTACATTAGCTTGCCAAATTGTATTCCAAATTTTACTGTCTCCATCGGCAGCCGCACTATGCTGTCCCTCATTGCCACCCAAGGATTTTAAATACAATCCAAGCTTATATGCACTCCGAACAGTGAAGCACTTATTCTTTTCAAAATGCCAAGCAAATAAATCATTCTCAGTATGAGATGAGATCCGAATACCAAGTACCATATCCGCATGACGGGGGTAGAAGATGTATCGAATCAAATTCTCATCCCAACTCCTAGTTCCCGGAAGCATAAGGTCCCACACCCATCTCAAACGTTAGTTATTCCGTTTACTAATTATCTTAAGACATGAATTCCATGGAAGCCAATTATCCCACCAGATACGAATCTTTTCACTAGAGTTCACTCTCCAAAGTATTCCTTGCTTCAAGAGCTCTAAACCATACTCAATGCCCTGCCAGCTCGATGAGGAATTCCTTGGAAAGGCCATGTCCAATAAATATCCATTTGGATAATGTTTAGCCTTTAACAAACAGGCACATAAGCCATCTGGATATTCTAACAAACGCCAAGCCTGCCTAGCTAGAAGAGCTTGGTTCAAAATATGGAGATCACAAAAACTACTACCGTCCTGTTCCTTCGGTCTTACTGTTTTATCCCATGCCAACCAATGAACTTTCTAACGCTCCTTCTCATCTCCCCACCAGAAATTCTGAATAAGTTGGGCAACTCATCACAAAGGCCTACTAGAAACTTAAAAACACCTATAGTATAAGTAGGCAATGCTTGCAAGACAGATTTAATAAGGATTTCTTTACCCCACATGATAGATACTTCTGGGACCAATCAGACAGACATTTAAGAAATCTTTCCTTAATAAACTGAAACCTGCCAACCTTCATATGACCCTCCAGAACAAGCAAACCCAAATATTTATCATCAAAACTATCATCCTCAAGATGAAGAGAAGTAGTGATTAAAGTCTGATCTTCAATACTACAACCCTCATCAAATAAAATGGAACACTTAAAAGGACTCAACAGTTGACCCGTCCCCAACACATACTTACTTAAGATGTCCTTAACCACAAGCGCCTGGTCCAAGGAAGCCTTAAAAAATAGCAAGTAGTCATCTGCAGAAGGAAAATGTGAGATATCAAGAGCTCGCCAACGTATAGAAAATTCCTTGAGACACCCTCTCCTAATAGTGAAAGTGCATCTAGGCACCCGCAGTGGGTTTTGAAGTTTGACGACAAGCGATTAAATGACTAATGTATTTATTGAAGATATGAACAGGTCTTAGTCCCTATGATGAGATTCAACGGGACCCTTAAAAACGAAGAAAAGAAGACAGCACAGTAACTACACTCTTTTGCATATTGTTTCGCATATTATTGAGAAATAAGTGTGTCGTATTATTAAGAGGGGTGCGTCGTAAATGCTAGTTGATGTTCTTAGTGCTTTTGAGATCTTTAGTCAATTCTTTGTGAGAGACACTTATCTACACGAACACGAAAGTCTTTAATTAGGCTATACCCGAAGTTCCGATTGGATATCAGATGTTCCAGAGTAGCCTTGGTTTTGAGGGCTCTGGAAAAATCGAAAGGTTCCATCTTTGGATCAAAGATCCCATGTGGTCCGGGCAATCCGCAAGTCCCCCTGAGTTAGATGTTTTGACTTATGGATAGGAACTTCCTATGGGTCAGAAGATCTGAAGTGAACCTTCTTTTAAAGTCTCTGGAAAAAAAATAGAAGTTCCGTTATGTATATCGGAAGCTCCGATGTTCCCTTATTGTTGTGTAGTGGGTAGTTTGGGAAATAGCTATTATGTTTGAAGACATCAGATGTTTCGATGTTGAACATCAGATGTTCGGATGTGGTTTTTTAGTGCATAATGGCTAGTTTTGAGGAAGGCTATTTAGTACTCTCCTATCCCATCCGCCACCAACATTTTTCTCATTTGCTTCCTTCACACCTTTAAGAGCTTTCCCCTCTCCTCTCTCAAGTCCAAGTTCATTCTTTGTGAGAGAAAAGAAAGAAAGAGAGATTTGGGGAGTTTGAGTTCTAAGTGATAGATTGAAGATCTTTCGAGCACTAGGTTCACCTCCAAGTATCTTCAACGCGCTTGTTACTCTTGGAGGTTGAGAGCTCTTAGACGTTTAGGAGTTACTCAGCGAGCAATCGATTGTGGTGCGCCATGAGAAGTTTGTGAAGGTCAGGGTTCACCTCCGAAAGGGAAGAATCACCAAAAGAAAATCGAAGAGACACAAGGACGTCTTTGAGGAATAAAGGCTTGAAAGTAAGCCAACCCTTGATCAGGAGTGATCGAGCTCACCAAATGGAGACATAGTATTGCCTCAAGAATCCAAACTCCGGTCAAGAAACAACTTGTCTTTATTTGGTTATTTTCTTCCACATTTATATTCCACAAGTTTCGTTCTATTCATATATATTCAACTTGTTTGTGTGATATATTATTCATAGACATATTCATATTGTCCTTGCTCTAGATAGTCTTCCATTCCACATAATCTCTAGAATAGTTTAAAATTGGTTAAAATTATTTAGTCACCTATTCACCCCTCCCCTATAGGCTGACATCTTGATTCTGTAAATAGCATCATTGAGAATCAGAGACAGATTGTCAACAACAAACAAGAATAAATATGGTGGTAAAGGATCACCCTGACTGATTCCTCGAGTGGGAGAGAAAGATGTCAACAACTGGCCATTAAACAAACGAAATACTTCACTATAGTCAGACAAGCCATGATCCATTTAACCCATGTTTCAGAAAATCGCAGAGCTTGCATCATTCCTTTCGAAAAGCACTAGTCCACTCTATCATTTGCCTTGGCCATGTCCAACTTACAAGCACAAAAACCAGAACGCCCATATTTATGCGTATGTATAGCATAGGAACATTCAAAGGCGACAAGAGCGTTATCTATTATCATACGGCCAAGAATGAAAGCCCTTTGAGTAGGAGAGATCATACCATGCAACAAAGGCCGCAACCGATTAACTAAGCACTTTGAAATGATTTTATAAATGACATTGCATAAACTAATAGGCCTAAAATCTTTGAGCTCCACGAGGTTCTTCTTCTTTGGTATTAGAACGATGGATATGTCATTAACCCCTTCTGGCAGACAACCATTTGAAAGAAATCCTTGATAGCCCATATGATATCATTCCGCAACACCTCCCAATTTCGCTAAAAAAACCTTGCTGAAAAAGCATCTAGACCTGGTGCCTTAAGAGGTCTAATCTGAAAAAGAGCATCACTAATTTCTTCATTAGTAAAAGGCATGCATAACAGGTCAGTCATACCTGCATCAACCTTTGGTTGCATCAGACTAAGAATAAACAATGGATCAACATTTACATCATGAGAATATAAGTCCTGAAAAAAACGAAACAACCATCATGTGCATCTCATCCAACTGTTCAGTAACCTGCCCATCCACCTTTAACGCTACATCTTATTCATTTTTGCTCTCCAAGAAGCTTTTCGATGAAAAAATGATGTATTGTGATCCCCCTCTTGTAACCAAGCCACTCGTGATCTTTGTTGCCACATAAGCTCTTCTTTATATAATAATTCATCCATCTCTCCTATCAGCTTCTTCCTCTCTTGGACAGCAGCCATATCTTTCCTATTACTCAACGCCTCAAGTTTCTTTGGGAAAGATCGAATAGCCTGGCGGCTCCATGAATGCAAAGAACACATCAAATATTTTAAGTTATATGCAATCTCACCTAAACTCCTAGCCATCTCCCCCTTGCCCCAACACTTCTGTACTTGAGAATCAAGAGCTGCACCCTCCTAGTTCTAGTAAGTTTCGTAGCGCATGCTCTAAGGCACCTGGCGCCTATGATGTGGTTGAACAAGCTAGATCAAAATAGGACAATGGTCAGACCTGGAGCTAACAAGATGTTGCAACCGAGCACCCGGAAAAAGCAAAGACCATGCAGGACAAGAAACAGTACGATCAAGCCCAACTTTGACATTCCTGTAGGGATACGGGTAGGCTACACTAGCGTAAAACAAAATTTTCTACCGCGTAAACCAGGAATTGTTGTAGCAGTAGATCACGAGATTACCCCTTGTTGCGCAGAACCGTAGAGGAAGTAAAGTCGATGCAGCGGAAGCAGCTGTAGACGTACTACCTTCTCCTCCTCGTGGTTCCCTCGAACAGATCGTCTCCTCCTCGCGGTTCCCTTGGGTGGATCGTCCAAGCATCACAGTTGCAACGCCTCCAAGGTATCCACACGTTCAGGGAGGAACGTCGCTCGTCCGGATTGCTAGATTCGAACGGGCAACCTTAGGCGTGGGAGGGATGACGGCTAGGGTTTCGGGAACTCTCAGTTGGCCTACCGTAACACGTCCGTCCTCCTCCTTATATAGACGTCCCCATAATGGGCTTCTACATTAGAGGCCCATTAGGACTCAATGCCTAGTCTAATTCAGATTGTAATCCGAATTTAAGCTCCTGCCCCTTAAGTGTGCGACCCTATAGGTTCACGCACATTTAGACATGAACCAAGTACTCCTACTCGGTCACTAATTGGTAGCGGCCCCTAGCAGGACGTGCCAGCTCCCAAATGTACGTAAAGATCGTATCGGACGAACCATCACAATGTTATGTATGCAACTCCCTTTGCCTCACGATATTTGTCAAGTTCAAACTCGAGCTTGACAGCTCTTTCTCGATCGTGTGTCTCGGATTCCTTTACTAGGTTAACTCTTTAACCTTAAGTAGCACGGCCATGCATTTCTGGATCCGATCACTCAAGGGGTCCTGAGATATCTCTCTCATCACAGAGAGGGGCAAATCCCATCTCGATTGACCATGACTCGCATCATGCTTCATGACAAACAAGAAGGCAGCCTTTATGACTACCCAGTAATGGAGTAGCGTTGGACAACCCCTAAGTAAGTCATTTACACATATCAAGTACATACGATAATATCAGGTCAAAGGACATAGCACACACATTGTGTCTTAAGTTGGGTCTGTCCAACCCCATGTTCCCTAACATGTGCTTATACAATTGGTTCGACATCTCTATGTCCATGACCCGTGAAACATGATCATCAACCAATACATATGCTAGTCTATTATTCATATGTGTCCTCACATGAGTTCCGACTAGGGACCAATTTAGAATAATCATTCAAGGTTAATATGAGTTCCACAAACAAGTCACATACTTGCCAATCAATACAAATGATATTATTCAAGGAACATTTAATAAATCATGGATACAATGAAATATGATCATCCCTATGATTGCCACTAGGGCATATTTCTAACAATTCCTCCTACCATCTTGTTTATTATCATATGTCCAAGGCAACCGCCTATACCCTAAACCATGTAGTGAGATAACACATCAGGAAAATTGCTCCTTTGTCTATTTGGTCGATGCGTAACAGAAAAAATGATCATGCTACCACATAGCTTCATTAAAATCCCCAAGCATCAACCAAGGCCATGAACCAAGAGGTTTAATTCACCCCAAGAGATCCCACATCAAATACCTATGATGTGTATGAGGATCGCCTTAAACAAAGGTACATCTCCATTTTATTCCATCAGCGGGATATAAACTTTTACATCAATAAAATGCTCATCAAACTTACCGAGCTCAACCTAGAGCAAAGCTAGACCACTACCCTTCCTATCAACCGAAACGATAAACACATTATTGAAACCTAACTGGAACCTCAACCCTTCTAACCTTACCTTATTCTAATGGGTCTCTAAAAGAAACACAATGTTTGGGAGATATGTCTTCACCAGACATATGAGCTCTTGAACTGTGCGAGACTGCCCCAACCCTTGATAGTTCCAGCTTAAGCACTTCATGGGTCCTAACGGGCATCCACAAGCACCCATCATTTCCGCGGCAGCCCCAAGGCCGGTTACTCCCTGTCCTTCCACTTCCCCAACAGACTCCGCCGTCCCTATGAACAAAGCAACACAAACATGCTTAGAATCTACACACACGTCAAAACCCCCACAACTATCAACAGAAGACTCTCCCTCAACACAAGCGACCCTCTTGCCCGACTCGAAGGAATCGCTGGAGTTCGAGGACATATTTACTTACCGCGACAAAGAATAACACTATTGCTCTATTTTTTTCCTTTTCCTAGTTCTTCTTCCAAGCGCAGGATAACCCCAAGGGGATGTGGGTTTTTGTACCAAGGGGGCTTTCCCTTCACCGCCCCCATGGGCATGGTTCACAGGGTTCATAACTACCCCCCTTACTACGGGGCGTTTACCTAGCTAACACTTAGATCCGGCTCTACCCAAACTTTTTTGGTTCACCCCAACACTACCCACTTGTCCGACTGTTGCTTAGTAGTTTTGGAGGAGGCGCATACACCTTACCCCCCTCAGCCCACAAAGCCTAGACAAGGAGGTTGTCACCATTAGGTGTGTATGCCGGCGGGGTGAAAAAGGTAGGATGATCACCCGCCAACCCATCAACATCCTGCCCCTCAAAACCTTCCTTTTGTTCACCCTCCTTAGGGGAGGGGCAACGCAGTAGCGATGAAGTGCTTGGTGCCTGCAAAGCGCGTGTCATCGTACTCGTTCACAAACTCATGGTGGAGCCACATCCACCATTTGCTCGGTGGCTCCACGCGCTCATGTATTGGCCCCTCCTAGGTCGCTTTTGCAGGTGTAGTCGCTGAGGCTGTGGTCATGATGCCATCAGCCACATCACCAATGACGGCCACCGGTGTGCGGTAGTTTTCGTCCACCTCTTGGTCATCTTCCTCGTGTCCTGTGGCAGGGGCGGTGACCGCATGACAAGCGCATGTCGAGCATTCTCGGCGTCCGCTAGAAATCGCCATGCATGCCGCTCAAAGATCTTGTATGGAGATGTGCGCAGATCAGCGTAGAAGCGCGCAACACGCTCAGCAGCAGGCAATTTGCAAAAACTTGGCAATTTGTCGCATTTCAACACATACTGGATCTCCTCCCCATTGTCCTTGGACTTGATTTTGACCCAGCATTGTAGAGGCGAGTCCACAGGCAGCTCTAGATGCACACGTGGGTGCTCGTCGACAATGATCCTACGACGGTCGGTGGAGACACTAATCACACACCCAAGCTGTGCACCAAGAGTACATCCTATCTCCTCGGTCATGAGCAGGAACGACAAGTCCCGTATCTGCACCAAAATCCATAGAGCATCAAGTGCGACATCAGTCGCATGGCCGCGCCCACCAAAATCAGCTAGGAGCACTGTGTCGCCGTGATACATCCACGGACCACCCCGAAGAATGAAGCTATGATCGCCCTCCATGTTCAACGTGAGAAGGAAACTGTCGTAGATACAAGTCTAGACAGTAAATTTATGGCACCCCCGAACGGCTACAGCGACTGTTGGTAGTGCACGAGGAGTACGGGCGAGTATGACTCTCCGAACATCCGTCGAGGTGAGGCACAAAACACGTACGACAGGGTGAAACACGAACCGTGTGCGAGGAGGTGAAACCCTTCTCGTGTACAATGAGGTGAAAGTCACTCTTCTATTAAGGTGTAGAATTAGGGTTACAAGAAATCCTCTCCCCTCCTCTACCCCGGGGGGGGGGTATTTATAGAGTTTGAGGATGGAAAGGGGGAGATTATATTTTTGTCCTCAGATTCGGGGAACTTTACAAGGGTACGGTCGTTTTTTGGGAGAATATTCTGGGCATCTTCAGGGAATATTCTCTGGCATCTTTGGAGGAGTTCCTAGGCAAGTTGACGTAGTCCTTGATAATGCGGGCGCAGACCCTGACGACGACAGACATCGGGACCATCATTGACGATGTTGACATAGTCCTTGTTTTGGCGTCGTCGACGTAGACCTCGATGATGACGAACGTCGAGGTTGCCCTTAGCGATGTTGACGTAGTCCATGATGATGACGAAGACTGTGGCTGCCCTTGACGGTGTCAGTTCGGTCCTTGACAGCGCATGAAGAAAATCTTTGAAAATGGGCTAGCGCGGGGACCCCTACCCCAACAGTAGCCCCTCGATGATTTGGGCGATCGGGTGATGAACGAACGGACCGGCGCAACGATTCCTGTGGGGTCAGTGCGTGGTCCGAGCTAGTCAGGGATGTACAGATGGTTCAAAGCTTGGAACCATCTGTACAAATAGACGAAGCACGGCTGGTTGATAGGCTGCCGCCGCGGTAGCGAAAACTGCAGATTCCTTGCCGCGGCAGGAAAGTGGCAGCGTTGGGGAAGGAGTTTGGCAACTCTGATTGTCGAACGGTCTTCACAGCTGTGAGCGGGAGGCCAAACTCTACGTCTCCAGAAAGTTTGAGCCAATTCCAAGAAAGTCGATGAAACAACTAGTGGAAATCCCAACCGAAATTGAAGATTTTAAAAATGGCACCTCGACAAAAGTGCTCGGCAGGAGTCGGGATCAAGGTGGAAAGCAAGTCCTTAACTCAAGCTAACCAGGGAAACAAGAATCACCCAAATCGGAGTCCGGGTGAAAGAGATAGGCCCTCCGCAAGATCCGAAAAAGTAATGGAAAAACTTCCGGAGCCAAAAAATCCTACTTAGAAGCCAAATTTTGAGGGTCAAGATGGGTACAATTGTGTACACATGTAGAATTTTTGGATGCACCTCATCATTAGCTTCGTTTTGAGTGGTCGTGGACCTAAAACAGACTTCGTATGAGAAAGTTATGACCGTTTTTCCAAAACCTCTCAAACTAGACTTTTCCAGGGTTAAGGGGTGAAGTGTGCACAGTCCGGAAGTCTATCCGGAACCTCCGGGCCACACTTCCGGATCACCCGAATTCCAAGTGGAATTCCGGATCAGTCTAGTAGCTCCTGGACCAGCCCGAAAGGCTGCCTGGAGCGCAACCCGGAATCCGGGTACCCACAGAATTAAGGGGGTTAGCTCCGAGATATGAAGCCCGGAGGTCCCATCTGGAACTCCCAGACGGAGACTCCGGGCGCACACAGCGCTGAGGGGGTCTACTCCGAGATATTTCCCGAGCAGCCTCTGAGATATTTCTCGTAGCAAGTCGGTCCCGGCTGGCTATATAAAGCCCCTGGCTCCTTTTTCTCTTTCTTTCTCTCTTTCTTGTTCTCTTTCTCTCTCTCTTTCTTTTTCTCTTTCTCTCTCTCTTCTCTTCCGTACACGCCGGTGCCGACCGTCGCCATCGCCGCTGTCGAGCTCCGGGACCGGGCCGCCGTGTTGCCGCTTCGGGCCGCCGCCGCTGTCGGGTCCCGTGCCGTTGCACGGTGGCCGCCGGCCGCAGGCCCGTGTCCGTGGCCGTGCGTGTGCCCGCGCTCGTGTCTGTGCCCGCGGGTTCATGCGTGGCCGTGGCCGCGCTCGTGTTTGTGCCTGCGCCCGTGCCCGCGGGGTCATGGCCGGCTGCGGAGTCACGAGGTCGACCGCGGGGTCAGGCGCGAGGTCGGCCGCGGCGTCACCCGCGGGGTCGAGTGCAGAGTCAGAACTCCGTCCGGAAGATAGCCCGGAATTCGAACGAAGGCTCCGGGCGCACATAATTTTACCCGGAAGGTCATCCGGAATCCAGGTAGCCTGGAGGTCCAGCCCGGAACCTCTGGACCAAGACTCCGGGTGCACAGAGCCCCATCCGGAGATTCATCCGGATTCCGGGCTGCCCGGAGGTCCAGCCTGGAACCTCCGGGCCAAGACTCCGGGTGCGCGGAGGATCAAGGGGTTCGACCAGCTTCGGATCTGTTGTGGCGAGATGGCAACATCTCCGCGTGCTGTAAGGGGGAAGGCCTTGCTCGAGGGGGTGGGAGTAGTCGAGTCAGCCTACTCCTGCTTCCTTGGCCCCTCTAGCATGGATGTGGCACTTTTCAGACGCTTGACCGTGGAGGGCAAGATACCTGAACCCAGTGGCCCTTACGGCGCCGAGGCTCCTCCCCACACCGCAGTGAGGGGGGTGCCCGGTATGGGGCGCATCGTCATCTTTGCCTTGCAATTCGACGCCGGATTGCGTATCCCGGTGGCGGGCTTGCTGCTGGAGGTGCTCGAGTTCTTCAGCATCGAGGTCTCGGACCTCCACCCATCTACCTTCATCAGGCTGGCGGCGTTCTAGTGGGTGATGCGGAGCATGGGGATGATCGGCTCCGGGAGGCTCTTCGTTTGGCATCACCAAGCGTTGGTGATGAAGGTAGGAGCGACAGAAAATTGTTTTTAGCGTATGGGACGGTGAGCTTCTCTGGGGCCGGCAGTGTACCAAGGCCAAGTATCCAGTGTTCGCCACCCAGGCTAGGTGGCCGGATTGGCGGGATGCCTAGTTCTACTACCGCGTCCAGGGCTCAGGCTTCACCTGCTCGGGAGGCGCCCGACCTCCGAGGGCCTCTCCCCCTTCCTTGGACGGGAGCGATGAGGCCCAGAAGATCATGCTCCAGTGCTTGGCCCACGTGCTGGCTGTGCGCGACCTGGTAGAAGAGTATCTCCTGTTTGGGATCACGCCGCTCGCGGCTGATTGGACGCCGACCTTGGCGCCATCGAATGCGAACCTGCCGCATGGCTTACAGACTCTGGTTGGCTACGTTCCAACTGCGTGTGAGCATTTTCTAGTCTTCTTTGTTTGCTTCTCTTTCAGCCAAGCTTCCCTCATCGTACTTTACTACAGTTCATTGCTCCTTCTACAGACAAATCTTTACGGAGCGTGGCATTCGCTGCGGAGGAGCTGCTCGGCCGCTATACGGCCGCTGAGGAGGCAGACGTGAAGGTAATGATTCAGGAGCCGCGGGTCAACCGAGCATGTCGGTGCTTCAAATGGGCGGTGCCCGCTTGGCCATCTCCCACACCGACTGGGGGCATGGTAGCGGCCAAGCGCGCTCGCGAGGCAGCTCCGTCTTCACCCACTTGGGTGATCCACGCTGCGATGGTTGGCGAGCGTCCCTTGAGCCCCGGGTGGGAGCGGCCTAGCCACCGCTCCAGCCATGCAGAGGTCCACGCGTTGCCTTTGACTCCGTTCGACCGAGAGTCCAGTGCGGACCGGTACGACGACAGCGATGGCAGGGTTGCTGAGCTATAGGAAGCCCCCAGATGTCTGTCACCCCCAGAGACGAGTCGTTGACAGGCAGCTTTATCTTTGGCTCCGAGGGAGGTGGCGAGGCAGACACAGCCGCGTCCGCCGAGGTGCTGCCTGTGCCAGCGACGCGGGGGGAGCCACCATGACGCTGTTTGCGACACGCTTGGAGCCCTCTAGGCCGGCCGCGCTCGTCGGTGGGAGCAGCCCCGCACCGGGGTCTGCGTCCCATGCGGATGCAGACAGCGGGGGTGCGCTGGGCGCCTCGTTGATTAGGGGTGGTTGCTCCCGGGGCACTTTGTCTACTCCGAGGTCGAGACGGGCCTTTACGACGACCTCGTAGGACGGATCTGCCTCGCAGACCTTGAGACTCCCTTCTCTGGGCTGTCACCAGCGGATGTGCAGACCGCCTCTAAGTCAGCGCTGATCAAGGTAATGTCTGCCCTTGACTTTTCCTTTGCACACGACATCTTTATCGATGGATCCTGACTACAACTCCTCTTCGTAGAGCTTCCTTGCGACGGAACGGAGATGCACGACGCCGAGATCGAGGGCAAGATAGCTCATATCCGGGAGGTGAAGGCGCGGGCCAAAGTCGCTGAGGAGAAGGCTGCCACGGCAGGGGTCAGCAAACTTGGCGCAGGACTCGGAATCTCCCTTCCGCTCCCTGACAATGTTGACGAGGGCGTGCCAGCCGCTCGGCTGCGCTGGGTGGCCGTGCTCAGCACGGCCGCACTAGAGGCAATTCCAGCGCACGCCTGGGACTGCGCTCAGGCTTCTATCGAGCTAGCATTCACCTGCTTGCGTCAGGCCGGCTGTGACCCCGCAGGCAGGTTCAAGGCGTCGGACTTCGCCCTTCCAATGAGGATGAGGATGGAGGATGCTCGCGCGCATGTCCAGGCTAGCGTCCGGGCCTTCCTGGCACGCGTATGGGACAGGCGTGGACTGAAGTACGTCGCTGGGCTCTGGAAGTCCCCCGAGAGACTCCTGGGGGGCTGCCCGCGGGAGCGCCTAGTGGGCGGCCTCCACAGGTGTGAGTTTTACCCCTAGCTTTGTGCCTTTTGCTTACCTTAGCGCGGCAGGGTTTCCACTTAGTCTTTTGCTTCTTAGTACCTGGGCCGTCGTTATGTCGCCTTGAGCCCTTTAGCCCAGTAGACCGTCTTTTGCTAGGGTTTACATGATCGGACATGATCAGACTTTCCTTTGTAACTCTCATGTAACTTGTAGTTATTAATGAAAATCCAGAAGATTTACCAAACTTTGCACTTGCTACTTGTGAATTTTTGTTATTTGGTTTGTAGGGTGACGGTTTTTGATGGAAGGCAAGCGCGGAGCGTCTGGGGATAGCACTTGCTAGGCCTGAGTCCACTAAGCGCTGTGCTTCGCGCGGGTTAACGAAAACCGAGCGGCCGGACGATGACGTGCGCATCTTGAGCGATGCAGAGGTCGCGCTGTTCCTCGTGGGCCTTGCCCAACGCTCTTAATGAGTTTGAGCTTTTTTCGATCGATTGTACTAAGTATGCATGCATGAGGGGGCATCGATGGGGATACGACGTCGTACCCCACCTTCCATCCAAAAACAATTAGCGTTCGATGGCGTGCTTGAGAGCGGTCGTTCCTTTGCGATATGCAGTAATTAAAAAATAAATATGTTGCTGGGTACAAAAACACTTAGCGTTTGAGGTGGCTCGACATCGCGGGGAGCTCATCGTCGCATGACCCTGGAGGGAAGGGACACTCTATCCCGGACGGAGATGGCTCGACATCGCGGGGAGCTTATCGTCACGCGACCCTGGAGGGAAGAGACACTCTATTCAGGATGGAGATGGCTCGACATCGCGGGGAGCTTATCGTCGCACGACCCCAGAGGGAAGGGACACTCTATCTCGGACGGAGATGTCTCAACATCGCAGGGAGCTTATCGTCACACGACCCGGGAGGGAAGGGACACTATCCCGGACGGAGATGTCTCGACATCGCGGGGAGCTTATCGTCGCACGACCCGGGAGGGAAGGGACACTCTATCCCGGATGGAGATGTCTCGACATCGCGGGGAGCTTATCGTCGCACGACCCCGGAGGGAAGGGACACTCTATCCCGGATGGAGATGTTGGAATCTGTTTCAAAGGGGCATGATGCCGCCGTTTTGAGTTTTCATTGAGGCTTAACAAGGCACGAAGGCCGATTATAGAAGGTGGCGACGATCAGCGTGGCGGCCTTAACCCAAGTAAATGAACTAGCGGGGGCAGCGACCAACACAGTGGTCCCCACCCTAGCTGTACTACCCAAGATACAAGACTGCCGATGCAGCGGCCATATGAAAGATCGAGGTTTATTGACTAGAGGAGGGTGAATAGGAGATTATCAAATTTTACTCAAATTAGTTAATTAGCATGCAAGAGTGAAGCAGATTTGGAATGAAGCAACAAACAGCAAACTAAATCTAGCTCAAATTGAAGAACAACAAGCAATTAGAAATCTAGGAGGATAACACAAGATTTAACCCGAAGTTCAAGTTGTTGGCAACAACTCTACATCTTCATTTGGAGAGGCTGAGCATTTAGCTCCGAAGACACACAGTCTTCACCTTCTTTTCCTTGAGCCAAGTCCATTTAGGGCTTGCTCAATCACTCGTGGTGGATCTTGAGGTGATCCCCGAACCTTCACAAACTGTTGGAGGCGAATCCACAAATTGGAGCTCTTCAACGACGCCTAGCCGGCTAGAAGATGCCAAATCTCCAAGAGTAACAAGTTTGAACTCTAGGCTTGAAGAGGCTCTTGCTTGGATGCTCAACCAGATCTCAAATCTCTCAAGGCTTTCCTCACTCAAAGTAGATCTCAAAGAGTCAAGAGGAAATGGGAACATAGTTGGAGAGAGTTTCGTTTTGCGCTGAGTGTCCTCCCGAGCCCACAGGGGGTCGAGGGCTATTTATAGCCACTACTCAGAAAAGAGTCGTTGAGCACAAAGATTCCTCTTCGGCACAACCGGAATCCAAAATCTGAAGCACCAGGTTTCAAGCCAATGGTCTGATCTGAGGAACTCAGATGCACAGCGAAAGTCTTCAACACAAAGTCAGTAGTTCCGAAAGGAACACGGTCACACCGGGCTTGAAGAATATACTCCACAGAGTTACTTCCAGATGCAAATTCCGGTAGTGCCGACTTTGAAGACGGTTGAACCGAGTTCTGAAGAGTTGATACGGTCTTCTTCCACAGAGAAGAAACTTGGTTAAACCAGAAACCAACTCGGTAAAACAGGTTGTCAAATAGACCTAAGTCCAGAATAGATTCTCAGCATCACAGGAAACAAAACCGGTATGACCGAAGACATCACACATTTGAGACTTAGTCTAGGGCAACTAAGTCCAGAAGGGATTATCGGTACAACCGGAAACAAAACTGGTGTAACCAAAGACAAGCCATATGGGACTTAGTCTGAGACAACATAAGACCTAAGTCCAGAGAGCATTCTCGGTGCAACCGGAAATGAAACCGGAAGAACCGAAGACAAAACGAACAGGACTTAGTCTAGGATATCAGAAGCATATCTCAGAAGCACCGGTCTTCAAAAGCGGACATACCGGTTTCCGAAATATGAAACTAGGGCAAACCCTAAGTGGCAGGGTTCCCTAACTCTCCAACACAGAGGCCATTCTCGGCAGCACCGGGTTCAAGACCGGTCATGCCGCAATTGAAGCTCTTCGAGGCTTGAGACGACTGAGTCTTCAAACCTCGCAACAGGGGCCAATCTCGGTACAATCGATTCTTCAAACTGGTACAACCGAGAGTCACTGTCTGTGTTTCAGAAAGAGATTTCAACGAGGTCTTCTTAGATTTGATTGAGCAAACATGAAGACTCTTCCTCTAACTTAGATTTCTCACCCCTCTTAATAAGGGGCATGTCCTATAGACTCAAATGATCTATTGATCATATCAAAGACTAGAAAATCACCACTAATCTTCTAGATCCAAGCCTTCCTTTATCTTCAACTTTTGAAGGGTCGACATCCATTGGTTAAACCAATTACTTGGAGACTATACACCTGAATACACTTAGTAAACCATTAGTCCCTTAATCGTTTGTCATTAATCATCAAAACCCATCAGGGGGCTCTAGATGCACTTTCACTCACTTTATCTGGAGTGTACTTCACAGTCTGTGTCTCAGAAAGAGATTTCAAAGAAGACTACTGAGATTTGATTGAGCACACATGAAGGTTCTTCTTCTACTTAGATATCTCACCCCTCTTAATAGGCGGCTTGTCCTATAGACTCAAATGATCCTTTGATCATATCAAAGACTAGAAAAACACCACTAATCTTCTAGGTCCAAGCCTTCCTTCATCTCAAACTTTTTAGGGGTCGACATCCGCTGGTTAAACCAACTACTTGGGGACAATTCACCTAAATACACTTAGTAAACCATTAGTCCCTTAATCGTTTGTCATTAATCATCAAAACCCATTAGGGGGCACTAGATGCATTTTCACCATATCTAGAGGAACTAGAGCTACACATAGTAATTACGGAGATTGTCAGTGTTCCAGCTGTGCTTCAACTCGACCCCGTCGAGGTTTGCCAGGCAGAACGCTCCCGGGTGAGTGACACGAACCACCCCATACGGTCCTTCCCACTTCGAGCTTAGCTTGCCGTCGGCCTCTAGATTCGCCTTCTTCTTGAGCATGAGGTTACCGACGTGGATGGGGTCATGGGCGAACGGTCTTGTTGTATGTCTTCGCCATGGTGGCCTGGTACCGATCGATGCTGAGAGCAGCCTCCTGCCGAATGGCATGAAGTGTGTCAAGAGATACTTCATGGGAGCTTTCGTCGATGATTGTTGTAGTGCGCAGAGACCCAATCTTGATTTCTTCCGGGGTCACCACTTCATTCCCGTATAATAATTTGAAGGGTGTGAAGCCGGTGGCCCGGTTGGCTGCCGTGTGGGTGGACCATAAGACGCTAGAGAGCTCGTCCGCCCAAAGTCCCTTGGGCAAGTTGAAGAGGCGTGTGCGGAGGCCTGAAAGGACGATCCCATTGGCTCTCTCGATAGTGCCGTTCGCTTTTGGGTTAGCCATAGAGGCAAAGCATAAATTGATGCCGAGGCCGATGCAGAATTTCCGGAAGGGTGCTGCGTCAAACTGAGTTCCGTTGTCGACGGTGAGCTCCCTCGAGACACCGAAGCGGCAAATGAGATTCTTCCATACGAACCTCTGCACGGCTACCGACGTGATCTTAGCCAAGGGCTCGGCCTCAATCCACTTGGAGAAGTAGTTGACGGCGATGACGACGAACTTGAATCTGTGGCTCCTTGACCCAAATGGGCCGACAAGGTCGACGCCCCAGCGGGCCAATGGCCATGACGGTGGAATGGGCTGCAGCTCATTCACGGGGAACTTCGTGTCTCGCCCCATCCATTGGCACGTAGGGCACGTTTTGACGAGGCTTCGTGCATTACGAAGGGCAGTGGGCCAATAGAACCCCTGATGGAACGCCTTTGACACCAAGGAGCGGGGGGCGAGGTGTGATCCACACAACCCTTGGTGAATCTCACGGACCACCTCGAGTCCCTCTTCCTTGGAGATGCATCGGAGGTAGGGCGCGCATACCCCGCGCTTGTATAGAGCGTTGACGTGGATGACGAAGCCCTTGGCCCGACTCTTGAGCATTCGTGCCTCTATGGGGTTAGCGGGCTCCGTCTAGTCAGAGAGATAACTAATGATCGGGGCCCTCCAATCTTGCTCGCTGATGAGGCATACTTCAGGGGAGCCCCTTTGTGGCGGGCTCCGAGATCACTTCGTAAAAGGCCCATAGGGGGACCTTGATCTTCATACTGGCGGCTCTCGCGAGACTGTCGATGTCGGCATTCGCAGCACGTGGGATGCTGCGAACGGTGATGCCGGCGAAGTGCTTCTCCATGGCTCGGGCCAGGGCCAAGTACTTGATCATTTCGGGATCCTTGGCTTGGTAGCTCTTGTCGACATGGGTGGCGATGAGCTGTGAGTCGCTCTTGACGACAATCCTCCGCACGCCTGATGCGCGTGCCTTTCGAAGGCCAAGGAGGAGTGCCTCGTACTCCGCCCCATTGTTGGTGGTCTTGAACTCAAGGCGCGTGCTGTAGGAGGTGATATTGCCCTCTAGGAACTCGAGGATTGCCCCGGCACCGGCGCCTTCCAAGCACCATGAGCCATTGACGTAGATAGTCCACAACGGGTCGGAGGGGTTTGGAGGCGCTGGGCGCTTCGACGGGGCCCATTCTGCCAGGAAGTCTGCCAACACCTGGGACTTGATCGCTGTCCTCGGCACGAATTCAATGGAGAACGGGGCAAGCTCAGCCGACCACTTGCCAACACGCCCAGAAGCTGCCTTGTTGCGAAGCATCTCGCCGATTGGAAAAGCCAACGGTACTCGGATCGAGTGGGCGAGGAAGTAGTGTCGTAGCTTCCGTGACGCCATGAGAAGTGCCTACACGAGCTTCTCCAGCTCGGTGTACCGCACCTTCGTTCTTTGCAGTGCCTCAGACACATAGTAGACAGGGTGTTGGGTCTTATCCTTCTCCTTGGCAAGTACGGCGCTTACTGCGACTGGGGCGGCCGCAAGGTAAAGCAACAATGCCTCCTCGGGATCGGGGCTCTGCAGCAGTGGTCGCAAGGTGAGGTATGTCTTCAATTCCTCCAAGGCGGTTTGGCTTTCACTCGTCCACTCAAAGCCGGAGGACCCCCGCAGTGCCTTGAAGAACGGGAGTCCTTTTTTGGTCGAGCGAGAGACGAACCTTCCCAACATGGCAAGCCGTCCCGTCAACTTCTGCACTTCTTTAACATTCTTTGGTGGCCGCACGTCGAGCACGGCCTGGATTTTTGCCGGGTTGGCCTCGATACCCCTATAACACCCTAATTTTCTGAAACCTAAAAATTAGGGCCAACAAAAACTTTTTGCGAATAATGCTGATTAAAATACACCATAATAAAACTTTCATTTCAATTCATGTTTCCGTAAAACCCTAAAGTGAGTCAACCACAATTTTTCCCCTCAGTTCCTAATTCCCCAAACTCTGTTCTGTCGAATCTCTGTCCGGCAAGGTGCTCAAACCTTGCCTTACACCTTGTCTCCATATGTGGCTACTCGTCTTGCCTCCTGCCACGAACACCCCTTCGGCATCCCTTTCCCTCCCTCCTCGTCGGTGCAACCTAAACTCTCACCTGCCGCTAAGTGCCCACACGGTACTTCTGTGAAATTGAAACATATATACCCATCTTAAATCTTCTCCGAATAACCTGAAATTCTACCACCAACTTCGATATAACCTATCTCGAGTATGTGCAAAAATATACTGCTTTTAAAAATACGCACATGCGCCAAACCCTAATTCATCCTCCGGATATACGGATCAAAATCCTGGCTCATTGTTCGGCTCCGCTACAACCCCCTGCATATATATGCGTATATCCGTGGCAGAAGTCAAACCACAACTCACCGTAACATCGCATGCCCATTCCATCCACATACAAACCCTATATACGCTGAAAATTCCAAGTGTATGTATACACATACACTTCACACCCTAATTTATACTTTCGGTAAAACCATAACAACCATGGTTATCTCTCCCCTTACCAGATGTCATCTAAATATTTCCTCACCTCTACCAAGTTACCATGCCGGGAGATGAATATCCGTCCTGTTATACTTCTACCAAATAACCGTCTATCTTTCCACCATTTATCTTCTTACCATAGTCAAAACTCTATCTACCATTCACCATACTTAACCACAACACCAGGAGTCCTGTAAGAACTCCAGAAATATCCCAGACCCTTCCTGTTATAACTCTACAAAAATACCTTGAGGTCCCGTGCAAATATTTTGAACCATTTCGCATTCGAGTTTGAATCAAGTATGGAACCTAGAACTGCAACCCTCCCAAATGTTTCTCATAAAATCTCCAAAAAAAATCGCATGACACTTTCAAGTGTTCCCGGAACCCACATATGCAAAAATATTTGCATCTCTAACCTAAAATTTTGAATGAACATCCCCAAATATCTCTGCCCAGTCCAGCAAGCCAAGTCCTATTTCTTTTCTTTTCCTCAAAGCTGAACAGCTACTCACCCTTTTCTCCTGCCATGCATGCACTGCCGTATGTCTTCTTTTAAACACCAGCACCTACCAAGTCAACTGCTCCCTTCCCTTGTGACCTTGCCCCCATTTTCTCCCTCTGAGCTGCTTTACACGTCCACTCCCCAAGCTGCAAGCAACAGCCATGAGCTCAGTCATTCCCTGGAACAGCCACTCCACCCAAGCAAGCTCTACACGCCACCTTTTTCTTTCCCTCTCATCAAGTACAGCAGCAGCAGTTGACTACCAGTTCTCAGCACCATGCACCAGGTCTTTCTCCCCCCATACCGAGCTCCTTTTTCCTCATGCACCCAGCAGCAACAGTCACACCACAAGTCCCCTCTGCTCCTTTATTTGTACAGAACGCAGCAAGCTACCATGTCTCCATCTCTCACTCACAAGCTGCATGCGCAGCCCACCTGCTCCCCAATTCTTTTCTGCCACACCACCACAGCAGCAGCAGCTGACCAAGCTTTTCCTTTATTCCATTTTTAACCAAGCAGTCCCATCTCCTCAAAGGCAGAAAATGGTGCCAGCTTTTCCCCATTTCTTTTCTTCCCGAGCTGCCCTAGTTACCATTCCAGCTCACTGTCCTTTCTCTCCACTGCTGAAGCCTCCATCTACCTCTTTTCTCCTTCTTTTCCCCAATGCAGCTCGAGCTCCCTGCGTGCTACTCCCTCCTCTCCTGCTGTTGCGCCAGACCAAGCAGCGCCCGAGCTCCCCTTTTTACTGCTCTTCTTCCTGCCAACTCTCCCTCCTGCCCAAACAACTCTTCTCGCCCCCCTTCTTCTCTCTTTTACTCTAGCTTCCAAACCGAACTACCCCCAGGTCCTCCCGAGCTTTCCCTCCTTCCTATGAACCGAGCTCCAGCTCTAGCTAGCTCCTCTCCTTGCTGCCCTAACCAAGCCGCCACCAAGCTCCCTCACACCTCACCATTTTTCTCCTCCCCTCTGAGCAGCCGCAGCCCCACTTCTCCTAACCCAAGCCAGTCTCCCTTCCTTCCATTCCTCACCATTTCTCCCCGAGCTGCCCTCTCCCCAAGCACACGAGCTGTGCATGCCACCATGCTCCGTTCCATGTTATCTCGAGCTACCTGTCCTCCATCTCCTAGGAATGGAACCAAGCTTCCCCGGTCTCCCCCTCCAAGCCGAGCTCCCCCTGCCATCGAGCTCTAACCCATTTCAACTCCCTCTTCTCGGCTCTACTCCTCCCCAAGTTGAATTTGCTCCAACGCCACCAACAGAGCTGGTGCTGCCACCTTCTCGGCTCTGCCATCGCAGCAAAAACGCCGCCGCGGCAGTGCAACGGCATCATTTTTCCCACCGCGGTAGTCGCCCGCTACCGCGCCGCTCTTTCCTTTCCACCGCGGCAGCACACGGCGACTGCCACACTACTTTTGCCTTGCCACGGGAGCCCTTTTCACTGCCGCACAGCCGCTCTTTCTACCGCGGCAGCCCACGCCTCCACTCGCACCCGCCGCGGCAGCCCGCGCTGTTACTCTCCCCGCCGCGGTAGCTCGCGGCAAGCTATGCCTCGCCGCGGCAAGCCTTTCCTCGTCGCGGCAGCACCGCGGCAGTACCGTACCACGCCCCTGCCGCAACTGCCACCCCTGCCGCAGCTGCCATGCCCTGCCGCAGCTGCTGCCTAGCCACTGCCGTTGTCGCCTAACTCTTGCCACGGCAGCTGCCACTGCCAATTTGCTCTGCCGCGACAGCCCGTGGCAGCCATTGTCGCTGCCACACTCCTTCCGCGACAGCTAAAGGCTGCTGCCGCGCCACCATTTTCCCTACCGCGTCAGTACCGCGGCAACATTTTCTCCGCCGCGGCAGCCCTTCTCCTCGCCACGGCAGCCCACGGACTGCCGCGGCAAAGCCTCTGCCACTATCGTGCCACCCTTCTCTGCCGCGACAGCCGTCGCACTTCGCCACAGCTGTCGTCTTGCTACCCCGTCAACCCCATTATGGTTCTGGTGCTCAACTAAAATTAAAATCTATCTAATGACACCGATTTCATAATTCTTGTAATTATTTAAATGTCAAGTTTAGAATCGATTTATTTATGAGCATGTTATATATATATATATATATATATTCCTTTAGCATGGTTAACATGGTTAAACCCTTATCGCAATAAAACCCGTCATGCCATATTAGTTTCAGCATGCGCATATAAGTATCTACATGCACGCATGCCTTCATATTTATACACATAGGTCGCTTAAGCCTTGCTCTAACGAATTTCCTATAGGTCTCTAACACCTTTGCAACATGAATGATACCCTCTGGCCCCAACCCCTATATGAAAACATGTAAACGTTAATATGGTCCTGATCATGCAAATCCTAGTTTCCTAAATATGAAAACCCTTACCTCATGTAATGTTAATTACATCGCAACATTTTGGAAAAACCCTAGCAACCTTTTAAGGGCAATGCATGGTTTCAAATATGGCATGAGTGTATTTTGGTTCTTAAATGGTTCTTCCTCGCACCGTTGGTGATTCGCTGTTTTTCTCGACGTGTAGTTGCGACGCGGCGGTACCTCACGCACAGGATTCCCGATGTTTGTCGTATCAAGTTTGCAATCGACTCGGCCGATAACGCCAGGCAAGCTCTCCACCATTGATCATGTTGAAACCCCAGGTTTATGAAATATTATGTTGTTTACGAAACATGCATGCTATGTTCTACAATTGTTATTTTATGTAGCGTAGCTATACCAATGCTTAGAAAACCCTAGTCCGACCCTGAACTCCTTGTAGCCCTAAGGACTACGTATTCCGGAAAGATTATCGGAAAAACTTAGGGTAGAGTATATACATGTATACAAGCTTAGCCCTGCCGTAGTGAAATTAGGGTATTAAAAAGGAAAAGTAAAAACACCCCATATTTCATGTGGTGAACTTTTGAGAAATGGACCATCGTGTCCAAAGGTGTATGAAGGTAGCATAGCCATGGGTTGGTATGTTTTACCATAAATGGTTTTGTGAAACGAGCTGAAAATGGAGAAGATTTTGATCCGGGTCGGTAATGAAGGGTGAAAGCAGGGAGTTTGTTAAAGAGCGAGGTAAGGCCTGTCGTGGTTCTCGCCGCTCGTTTACGGTAGTGGTGTGGAGTCCCTCTCGGATCACCTAAGTACCGATCTTAAGTGCCGTTTGGCCAAGTCTTACCGTACGTCCACATGTCCTTTGTGGGAAGGACTTGACATAGTACCCGGCCTGAACTAGCATGAACCCGTGGGCAGTTAGTAGAGTGCGGATGGGGTAGTTTAACCCCTGTAGAGAACAAATATAGCAGTTTAGCGAGGCATTGTTCGCCACAAAGTTGGAACACCAACCTCCTTGCAAGCGATGATACTGACTCAAGCTAGGTTTGGGACATATCCTTCTGGCGGGTTCATGGCTAGGTTCACATCGGCGAAGAGTCTCGTTGTAATAGCCCTGTCAGTATACTTGCAAAGTACTCCCAGGGTGACCTACATCATGTGGGTAAAGCCGTACCACCTCTGCAGAGGATTAAAACTATTCGAATAGCCGTGTCCGCGGTCATGGACGAATTTGGTCGGGCCACACTAAAGTAGACTGACTTTCAAAGTCAAAAATGGATTATGGGTTATGGGTTTAAGAACGTGATCCGCCGTGTTCGCAGGGCAGCATGCCAAGTTCCCGTTGTAGCGGGAAGAGTGAAGAAGGGGTTCCCTGTGGACTCGGGCAAACCCTAGAATCCCCGTAAGTACGAGGTGAGCTGTGTCTCCCTGAAGAACCAGGTGATTGTCGTTGGTATCCCCGTAAGTACGAGGTGAGCTGTGTCTCCCTGAGTAACCGGGTGATTGTCGTATTTTCGTTGGTATCCCCGTAAGTATGAGGTGAGCGGTGACTCCCTGAGGAACCGGGCGAGTACCATGCTTTGCCGCTGTAGCGGAAAGCACAGAGATGATCTCCCCGTTGTAGCGGGTAGAGTGATTCAAGCAGGTACCTTATCTCGCTGCGTCGAGATGTCTTACTAAAATTGCTTTTATATCTATTTACATATTTCAAATGCAAACTTACTTTCTCGCACCATATAAAACCTAGGATAGAGTCAATTTCTTGATAATTCCCTGGCATGCATATGTCTGTAATAACCTTCCTGGTGGAATGCTTGCGAATACATTCAATGTACTCACCTGGCTTGTTGATTTGGCCAGACCGAAAGATCGACAGCTCGAAAGCAACGTCAGTATCCGCAATAACTAGGGCGAACCCCCAGTCAGTTGCCTGTTGGGAACGGCATATTGATGGGCTCATCACCGCTCGATTTTCCGTTGCAAGATTTCTAGCCGTTGGGCTAAAGGTATAGTTTTTCAATCTTGAAGATCGGATTACGTATTCTATTCTAATAAGTGCGTGTATGACTTTGATACACAGGTTAACGTGTGGGTATCGGCTACTGATCTAGGGACCGGTACCGTAAACACAAGGGCTTATCCGGCCTTAAATCCGGGTACGCCACAACCCCTTGCCGACATGAGGAAGCCAAGGAGCTTCCCAGATTGGACCCCAAAGACGCACTTCTCCGGGTTGAGTTTCATGCCCGCCTTTCTGAGGTTGTCGAACGTCTCTTGTAAATCCGTGGTGTGGGTGCCAGCGAGGACGCTCTTGACGACAATGTCATCGACATACACCTCAATGTTCTGCCCTATCTGCGGTGCGAGGACCTTGTATACGAGCCGCGCGAAGGTTGCTCCAGCATTCTTGAGTCCGAAGGCCATCCGAACGTAACAGAACGTCCCGGAGGGCGTGATGAAGCTTGTTTTCTCCTCGTCTTCTTCGGCCATCCATACTTGGTGGTACCCGGAGTATGCGTCCAGGAAACTCATGAGCTCACATCCTGAGGTGGCATCGATCAGCTAGTCGATCCGCGAGAGTGGAAAGTTATCTTTTGGACATGCGCGGTTAAGGTTGGTGTAGTCAACACACATGCGTCACTTCCCATTGGCCTTCTTGACGAGGACGGGTTTGGTGAGCCAATCCGGGTACATGACCTCGAGGATGGCTCTAGCCTTATAGAGCTTTTCGACTTGCTCTCAGGCCGCAGCCTGACGCTCCACGCACATCCTCTGGAGCTTTTGCTTGACAGGGCGCGCGTCAGGCTTGACGTACAGCCTGTGCTCAACAATCTCCCAGGGCACGCCAAGGAGGTCTTCGTGCTCCCATGCAAATAGGTCATGGTCGGACCAGAGCGCGTCGAGCAGGGCCTCTATGAACTTTGGGTCAAGGTTCGCTCCGACGAGCACCGTCTTGGCTGGGTCTTCCTCTGAAAGTGGTGCTGCGCGCGTCTCACCATCGGGCTGGGGCTTGGGCACCCACCACCCGGATGTTGGGGGGTCGGCAACCCCTGGTGCGATCTTTGCATCCTCGGCTTCATGATGAATGGTGTGGACATAACAAATGGCCGCCTAGACATTGTCGTCGATCTTGCGGGATAAGTCTTGATCGCCTCAGACAGTGATGACACCGTGGGAGGATGGGATCTTCACGCAGAGGAAGGCATGATGAGGGATGGCGCCAAACTTGTTCAGTGTGACCCGGCCAAGGATGGTGTTATATTGGTAGGGGAGGTCAACCACATCGAAGACGATGTTCTCTCGGTGCTTGCACTCTCCTTCCCCGAACTCCACCGGGAGCTCAATTTTCCTGAGTCCCGGGACCGGCTCGCCTCCAAAGCCGAGGAGCGGAATGCCTGCAGGAGCGAGGCATACTCGCGGTATTCGCATTTCTGCGAGGGTGGACGCGAATAGGATATCTGCCGAGCTTCCTCCGTCGATGAAGACACCGCGCACCTCGCAGTCGTTTATGACTGTTGATATAACGAGGGCGTCATGGTGGGGGAGGCTGACCCCCGCGGCATCCTCAGGGCCGAAGGTGACGGTGGGGTCGACCCACGTGGGTAGTTCGGTGGGCAGGGAGGAGTTGATGTGCTACACCTGTCGCGTATAGGCTTGACGCTGCCGCTTGGACGGGAAGGTGTGGGCATGGCCGCTAGTGATAGCGTGCACGATGCGGCGCTACAGGTCCTCAGCTTGCTTTGGCGGTGCTCCAAGGAGCAGGCATGGTGGTGGAGGTGGTAGAGCCTGACGTCCTTGATCTGCCGCGCAGTCGCGTCGCTGGGCGTCGGTCCTGGCGTGGTCTTCGCGCTGCTTGATTGCTCGGGCGGAGGCGACTAGGTCGCATTCCATGGTGATATGGAAGGCCCACCCGCGGAGCTTGCAGAATATTCGGTGTTGGTGGTTGTCTCCTCCGGGCCTCCGTCCTCCACATCCAGCGTTACCGCCTCTTCCGCGCCTGGAATCGTCTCCATGGCCCTGACCTTGACCACGACCTCCGCACGGGTAGGCCGGTCATGGATGTCTCGCTCAGGACGGCCTGACTCGCGGCCCTGTTCGCCATGACGCGTCTGCTTAGTGGGATGACGCTCCTCCTCCTCCACGTGGTACACGTTCTTTTGCCTCCTAGCGCGCTGGTCATAAGTTTCCACTTTTGGCCCGGCCCATGCCGCTAGTGCATGCGCCTCTGCCTACCGACGGGTCTTCCCCTCCTCAGATTTGGAGTAGGTGCGCATGATCTCATACAGCTCAACGATCGTCTTGGGCTCCTTCCTATCGAGTTTCCTTGCCAAGTCGGGGTTATCGATCGCGTGGCGAGCGGCCTCGCACATGCTCCTGTCAGTGATGTCAGGGATCTAGCACTGCACCTAAGCGAAACACTGCGTGAAGTCACGTATTGATTCGTCGGGGGCCTGCTTGAGAGAGAATAGGTCTGAGGAGGTGATTTCCTTGTTCCGGTGGCTATGAAATGGCCGCTCAGCTTGTCGCGGAGCTGCTCCCACGAATACACCGAGCGAGGGGCCAGCCCGAGGTGCCATTTCTGAGCCAGGCCGGAGAGCACTAGCAACAACCCCTTTGCCATGATCGCCTCGCCACCTCCTACTAAGGACACAGCGGTCTCGTATACTCCGAGGAACTCGATGGCGTCGGTATTCCCGTCGAAGATGGCGATATTGGGTGCTCGGTACTTGCTTGGCCATGGTGTCGCCGCTAGCCCTGGGCTCAGCGGATTGTATGCGTCGGTGAGGCCCGAGGTGCTCGACGATGGTGGGTAGGTTCTGACTTCGAATTGATGAGGTGCGATGTTGGCGGGCTGTCCAGCTACCTAGCCCGGGTGGCGGGGCTGAGATCGTGGCAGAGGCGCTGGGACCCACGTAGGGTAGTGCTCTACAGGGTGACGCGGCACCGCTGGGGCCTCACCGCCTTGCTGCACGATGAAGCTATGGAAGGGTTGGTTGTTGGGGCCTTCCCCCACATCATAGAGGGATGCCATGGCCATCTCTCGGTCGACATCCAACTGATGTGATAGGGCTGTAGCTTCTTCAGTGCATGCTGGCGCGGGAGGAATTGCCTGCGCATGGTTGTCGGTTATGGCCTAGCGGAGGGCGGCGGCTTCCTGCGCCTCTGCTGGGGGCGGCAGCCTGGCACGTGCCTAGGCCTCTGCTACCCCCCGTATGACCTCGTCGGTGGTTTGCATGTTGCGCTGGGTTTGCCCCCGTGCTTCGGCTAAGGTTTCATCCAGACGACGTCGCACCGCCGCTGCCTCGGCCAATTCGGGAATCGGCGGTGGAACCGCTGCGGCCCTCGCGGCATCGTGTTCGGCACGGAGCACGTTCGCCTTTGCGCGAGCGTTGTCCGAAACTTGGAGGGCATGGAGGGCATCAGCCTTCGCCCTAACGAGCTCGTCCCTAAGCTCATTAGCCTCGCGCCGTAGGGCTTCTACCTCTGTTTCGACGCGTGCTTCCGAGTTCGCTACGTCGATCATGGCTGCGGTGAGTCCCACAGGGTGAGCGTCAGTCGATGAGTCATCGGCGCGGGGGTTAGCTACCGACGGGTCGTTGACGCGGGCGCCACTGAGCACCGTGGTGAGAGAGCCGTGTTGTTCGTCCTGGCTTGACGGGTCGGGTTTGGTGTGTGGGGGACGGTTGTCCTAGCCCCGCTCTTCTTCTTCGGTGCCATGGCTTTTCGCTCGAGGTCCCCACGAACGGCGCCAACTGTCATAGATACAAGTCTAGACAGTAAATTTATGGCACCCCCGAACGGCTACAGCGACCGTCGGCAATGCATGAGGAGTACGGGCGAGTATGACTCTCCGAACATCCATCGAGGTGAGGCACGAAACATGTACGACAGGGTGAAACACGAACCGTGTGCGAGGAGGTGAAACCTTCTCGTGTACGATGAGGTGAAAATCACTCTTCTATTGAGGTGTAAAATTAGGGTTACAAGAAATCATCTCCCCTCCTCTACCCCCGGGAGGGTATTTATAGGGTTTGAGGATGGAAAGGGGGAGATTATATTTTTGCCCTCAGATTAGAGGAACTTTACCAGGGTATGGTCGTCATTTCCCATACATAGAAGATATTTTTGGAGAATATTCCGGGCATCTTTGGGGAATATTCTCTGGTATCTTTGGAGGAGTTCCTAGGCACGTTGACGCAGTCCTTGATAATGCCGGCGCAGACTCTGACGGCGATGGACATCGGGACAATCATTGACGATGTTGACGTAGTCCTTGTTTTGGCGTCGTCGATGTAGACCTCGATGATGACGAACATCGAGGTTGCTCTTGGCGATGTCGACGTAGTCCATGATGATGACGAAGACTGTGGCTGCCCTTGACGGTTTCAGTTCGGTCCTTGACGGCGCATACGGAAAATCTTTGAAAACGAGCTAGCGCGAAGACCCCTATCCCAACAGAAACGATCATCGTCATCGCAGATGTGTTATACTGAGAGATGCTCGTGCAACCTCCAAGCGCGGCGCCAGATCTCCCTGGTGCCGTTGCCCTACATGGAGACTTCAAGGAAACTTGTCTAAGGACTCCTTTTGATTTAGAATGTTTTCAGTAAAGATCTCCCATTATGTTACATGGAAATACAGGACACGTAGTATATCAGTGTGCCCATCTTTTTCTCGGCATGGTCAATGGCATACAACTTGTCAAAATCAGATTATTGTTTCTTTTTGTGTAAATTACACAAAAATTCCAAACTGTCCATTTTGTATTTTCTGTACTTGCCATAACGTCATTCAAGATTTCATTTTGTCAACGCCACCCAGTCATGTTTAAATAGAAATGTGGAACGCGTGGTCCTTTAACCAAATGAGTCGAAATTTCCGTTTTTGATTTCTGAAAGCGACGTGGATTTACTGCCCTGATAGACAATAAATCAATTTCATCCATTATTAATGTCTCATTTGAGATTTATATTTTATGTCTCTACACTATATAGGACAGTACCATTCATAATGAATCAATCCATATTTAGCTTATATTAATCTATTTTTATGTAGCATACCCTCATTTCACAGCTTAATAAATCCAACTCTACAGTGGGAAATATAAACTTGCCATCCATGGGCTATACCACCCCAAGATCTAGCGTCGGTTTGTGCTTTGAGATTGGTATATTTTTACCATCTTCGCTCTAACACACCCTCATTTTCCACTTTAATAAATCTAATTCTACAGTGCCACCGTGTCTAAAACATGATCAATATGGTCTGGATTCGACTATCATGTAATTGTTAATTCATTTGCAGTGCCTAGTATGCGTACAAATGTATTGGTACAAACTAAATATGGATTAATTCATCACAGAAAATATAGTGTTGCATCATATAGATATGTACAAATCTCAAAACATGAACTAATGATGGATGAAGAAAGGTTCAATGCTCATCAGAGATAGCGAATCCACCCTCTTACCAGTTACCCCATACCACCAATCCACCCATGTGGCTAACGTATATCCTTTTAGTGCTAAGAAGTATGCATTGTAAATACAATGTGCTCCTGTTTTAACTTAACCAATTCCATAGATGAGATTTCATCTTAAGCAAGAGGATCTCCTAGAACAACGCAGTCTGTATCTGTATATTAATAGTCAGGTCTGCTAATGTATTGGTACATATGAATACGAGCATATGCTGTAATAGCTGCTGAGATTTGAACAGACGTGTTAGGAAGATTTCAGTCAGATGAATTATGTCCTGTTCTGCTATTATAACAGATCATATAGTAATGATTGCTGGTAGCGAGACTCCATAATGACTTTGTTAATCTTTAAACTTTACATGTCTTGTGTTAGTTAGACGTTATATGCGTATATGGGCGTCTGTGAGTGTATGGATGTTTAAAGAAAAAGGTGGTTCTTTAACTAATCCCTCTGTTGGCATAAAATCGAGAATATACTCCAAGTTGAAAGTTATAATTTGGCTTATGCCCAGTCCTTTGCAGAAACGTGAAACGCGTGGCCTTTTAACTAATCCTCCTCTCATGGCACAAAGACGATTTTTTCTTTTGTCTCATGGCACAAAGACTAATTTCTTGAAACGGCGATTTGACTCATATGCTCTATCCATTCGCACATTTGACCGATCTTTGCATACTAAGTTTTCTTTAACTAATATTTCACCTCAGGTGCCCAAGGATCGATCGAATCCGTGTCAGCTAGCTCAACGCACTCTCATTCCTCGGTCAGGAACTCACGTAGCAAGTAGTCATCTTTTGGATAGCATATAACCAAAATACCCACTAATCGTATCGTAAGCACAAGAGATGAGATGTCAAATTGTGGGAGAAGGATATATCATTATAAATAGGACATAGCGTAGTACCGTCCAAGATAAAAGATGGAGGAGAACGATGTGCAATTTGTTTATGGTTGGGCACCAATGTACACCATGTGAAATCATGGATGAGTGGCAATGCATCGGTAGAGGAGAACATCACCCGATCAGCCCTTCTCGTGCTTCTGGCTGCTGCTGCTCTCGTCTCGTCTCTTCAGTTGTTCAGTTGTCTCTGATCTTGTTGTGACTGAGGCATGTTGGAAATAATCCAAATTGAGAGTTTGAGTTAGCTTCGGAGTTGAAAGTCATGTGTGGTTTGGTTACTGAGTCCGATTTCAAATCCTGTAAGTTAATTAGTATAAATAAAGCACAAGGGGCTGCTGTGTTGTGCAGGGCCTCGGGAAAAGAAAAGAAAAGCTTGTGCTCTCGTGTTGCATCGTGTATCCAGAACAAATTAATCCAAGCAGGTCGATCGTGCGTTGGGTGAGCTGATCGGTCAACAGCGGATCATGCAATTTGCTGAGTACATCTCATCAGACGTGAGGTTTGAGTGCATTGAAAAATGTCGCGATCTGATCCCGGTAGTGAAAGCTAACAGTTGGTATCAGAGCCTTGTTCAAAGTCATCGGGTGGAGACCGACACAGCGAAGGCGTTGGTGGAAGCGATGACCGAGAAGATGGCTACGAAAGAGGGAAGCACATGTTTCCTTTATCCGATGCTAATGAAGAGCAACTTCTCGCTATGGGCAATCAAAATGAGGGCATCTTTGCACGCACAAGAAATTTGGGACGCAGTGGAACCAGAGGACTCAAGCAAGACCATCGATGAAAAGAAGGATCAGATGGCACTAACGGCCATCTATCAAAGCATCCCTGAAGACATGCTCGTCATGACCACCGAAAAACAGACAGCTGTACAGGCATAGAAAGCATTGAAGACGATGCACATGGGGGACGATCGCATCAAGGAGGCGAGGGTGCAAACCCTGAAATCCGAGTTCGAGAAATTATAGATGAAGGAATCAGAATCAGTTGATTATTTTGCTCTTAGGCTGACGACCATCACCAACAACATACGAGCACTCGGCGAGAAGTTCGAGGAAACATATGCCGTCAAAAAATTCCTCCGAGCCGTTCCCTCAAAGTTTCTCCATATTGCATCTGCTATAGAGCAATTTGGTGATCTCAAAACAATGACAGTGGAAGAGATTATTGGAAGGTTAAAGGCTCATGAGGAATGACTGCAAGGCTACGGCAACAAAGATGAAGAGCATCTCCTGTTAATGAGATCAGAATGGATAGCAAGAGAGTGTGGACGCCGCCGTGACAAATCCACAATTCAATGCTATAATTATCAGCAGTATGGGCACTACGCACGAGAGTGTCGCAAATCAAAGAAGGAGAGGACGGAGGCGCATCTCACATAGGTGGACGCTGATGATGAATTGACGCTACTTTGACGATGATGTGGCAGCAACAAGGTTAAGAGTCGTGTCTTAGTGTTATTTTTTGTTGAGTTTGCATAGGCACAACATTGAGATGTGACCAGTGTATGAGCACATGTAAATCGAGTCAGGGTCGTCTGCGTGCGTCGATAAGGATCGGGCTTAGTGTGTAGTGGGACGAGGACCAGTAAAGATGTCTCTCTGTGAGACTGCATGAGGCTAATGGTGCGTCTAGTTTGCGTGTATCATACTAGATGCGGCAGCGTGACTGGTAGTCTAGATCATACGTTAAGTCGAGTCGACTAGACGGTAAATTTGGATTAGGAAGAGATTGTTGGAAATAATCTAAATTGAGAGAGTTTGAGTTAGCTTCGGAGTTGAAGTGGTGTGGTTTGGTTACCGAGTCCGGTTTCAAATCCTGTAAGTTAATTAGTATAAATAAAGCACAAGGGCTGCTGTGTTGTACAGGACCTCGGGAAAAGAAAAGAAAAGCTTGTGCTCTCGTGTTGCATCGTGTATCCGGAACAAATTAATCCAAGCAGGTCGATCGTGCGTTGTGTGCGTTGGGTGAGCTGATCGGTCAACAGCGGATCAATTTGCTGCGTCAGACGTGAGGTTCGAGTGCATTGAAAAATCTCGCGATCTGATCCCTAGAGTGAAAGCCAACAAGGCACTGAGCATCTGATCTGCTAGCTAATTAGTATGACAAGTTGAGCATCTGATCTGCTAGCTAATTAGTATGACAAGTTGAGCATCTGATCTGCTAGCTAATTAGTAGTACTGCTGCGATCAGTGTCTGTCCCTTCGTTGCGTGGTTCCGAGGGCTCGGTGCTTCGTGAAATCGTGCCATCGTGGTTGGGGAGATTCTGATCTAAAATCCATGTGAAATCCATATGGAAAGAATGTGGCGAAGTCTGACAGAGACGGCCTGGCTAGGCTAGCTGCCCTAAAACAACAAGCAGTTGTCCTCTTTCTACGTGTAAGTTCCAACAGAGGAATTTTTTTGACCTAGGTTCAGCAGCTCCATCTTTATCTGCCGTTAGATCCATTTTAGTTGGTCTGGGGATTAGCATTCGGTTTAGTTCAAATACAATGTAATTACTCTATTTTAGTAGCAAAGAGTATTAGAATACATGCAAGATGCAACTTATTTTATTTGTGATCTGCACCGGTAGAGTAAAAAAAATCGTAGATACACTGTTCTCTAGGCTTCTTAGCCTCAAATCTGCATGGAATTAGCTCTCAGCGTTCTTAATAGAAGCTCGAATCTTGAGACAAGTTGATGGTAGATGAAGATGGAGCTGCTGGACCTAGCTCTAGGCAAAGATTTCCCATTTCCAAATGTACCATCGTGTTCGGCGTTATCGTCCTGGAGTCGACTAATAAAATTGAGAAGAAAGACTTGACCTTTTAGGGATCAAATTGGATCCAACACTTCTATGTATGACACGACGAGTCCTTTTTCTTTACAAAAGCCGAGACATATATCTGGGCAAATCTTTATGTGCCCTGCAAAAACTGAAAACCGTATTTGCCCTTTATATCTATGTGCCGATGAAATGCCCCACATGTAATAACATGGGATAGGTCTTTTCAACTTTGCGCAATGATGTATACCTCACCTAGCATACCAACTGACCTGACCATGTACATCGGGTTAAGATTTGATAGGGCACGCGCGCACGAAGCAGATTTTATGAAGGTAATATACTAGCCACTCATTCTGGTACCTATATGTCATGTAAAATACTAATGTTTACAAAGGCTTACGAGTGAACACTAAATACGACGGTGCTCAAAATGCATTCAGATCGTCTCTGTAGCCCAATCCTAACATAGACTTTGACTCTTTGTGAAGGATTGCTTCATTTTCTTTCCTTCTTATCAACAAAGTTCCTACATATTAGGATAAAAGATTATCTTATGCAACCCTTTTGTACATGCCTCACATGTCAAGAAAAAAAAGCTTTCTCTGTGTTGTAGAAAGGGTCCACATGCTATTCTGAATTGATGCAAATAACTCAGTAACCCGAAACCCTGTCACTTTATCAATATGTTTCCACTCATTCTCGCTCTATAAGTACTCTAGGCCACCCTCAAGGCATGCACGCTTTTGGGGCCTATGTACGTCCCAAGCCCTAGCTTTGTCCGTCGTCGACTACTCAATCCAGGTGCGCCTCAGTCCGTTGTTATACTACGTCCCGAAGCGGCTCCATCCATCACTGAACTCTGCCCGGGTGCAGTTTAGTCCGTGTCATACCCCATCCGGGCACGGCTCCATCCGTCGTCGAAGACTCCATCTGGGTGCGGTTCCGTTCATTGTCGAGGATTCTGTCCATGTACGGCTAAGTCTGTTGTCATACCCTGTTTGAGCATAGCTCCGTCCGTCGTCAAACCCCGCTTGGGCACAGCTTCGTCCGTCGATGACGAACTTACATAGAGACACTCAAGATGCTCTCAAAATATCATAAAATATTCTCTAGGGGTAGTAGAGAAATGAGGCAGATGTTCTTGGCATTTTTATAAGTCTAGGGACAGAACCATAAATTACGTAAAGGCATAAATATAATTTTAGATTATTCATCTTCCTCCTTTATAAATAGGAAAGTCACCTTATTACAGAGGTTGGGTTCCCTGAAAAATAAAGAAAACAATTTTCTTCAACTTCTTTCCCTCGTCAAAATCTAACGAAACAAGGACCGAGGCGTGACGTGCGATGCATGATGCCCGTGCAACGTTCGTGTCCGTCCCTGCGCACTCTTTTCGAACTCCATGACCGAACAGGGATCACACTCGTCAACACACCGCCAATTACCCTTACATGTTATCTTACTTTATGAACACCGCACATGTCATTTACATTGCTCCACTTGTTCTTTACCATTTTTCCCACAAATTACTCCTCTAATCGTGTTGCATCCGTGACCACACAAACATCTCTTTTCTTAGACAATAGAAAAGAAGAACTCTATACTAGGGTTCACAGAACCAACCATTTATTTCAAAGTTGTTGAACTACAAAAAGAGTACTAAGGCAAGAAATCATGATGAAGACAAAAGGTTATAACAGGCCACATAAAATTCAAGAATTACATAGCCTATGCTACATTCGCCACTCAAACCATAAAAAAAATTCCCTAATAACCAATTCTAAGTTCTTGGTGTTAGCCACCATCAACTACTGGTCCCATAAGTGTCGTCGGAAGGATCAACATCGTAACCAATTGATACGTAAGTAGATAACCTGCACATGATTAGATAATTTCTTTTTATCAAACACAACATCATTTCTATATAGTCAATCAACCAACATCTTGGGTGAGGGGTCCCCACGCTAGCCCATTTTCAAATATTTTTCCGCATCCGCCATCAACGACCAAGCTGACGCCATCAAGGACAGCCACGGCGTTTGTCACTGTCAAGGTCTACGACGTCGCCGTCAAGGTCTACGACGACGACGTCAAGGACTACCTCGACAACCTTAAGGGTAACCTCGGCTCCCGTCGCCATCAAGATCTACGTCGACGCCGTCAAGGACCGTCCCGGCGTCCGTCACCATCAGGGTCCACGACGACAAGCGGGCCACCTCGATGTCCTTCACTATCGAAGACTACGTCAACGTCATCAAGGACCATCCTGACGTCCGTCACCATCAAGGTCTGTGACAACGTCGGTAAAGACCGTCTCGACATGTTTAAGATTTCTTCCAAAGATGGCAAAGAATATTCCCTGAAGATACCCAGGAATATTCTCCCAATATCCTCTAGGGATAAGGAAATGACCATAACGCCCTTGTAAAAATCCCTCTCGTGTGAGGGCAAAATTGTAGTCTCACCTTTTCCATCCTCAAACCCTATAAATACCCCCTAGGGGTAGAGAGGAGGGGGAGGAAAATCTTGTAACCCTAGTTCAACACTTCAATAGAAGAGTGACTTTCACCTCATCGTACACGAGGGGAGTTTCGTCTCCTCGTACATGGCTCGTGTTTCACCCTGTCGTACGTATTTCGTGCCTCAGCTTCGACGGACATTCGGAGGGTCATACTCGCTCGTACTCCTCGTGCACCATCAACGGTTGCTGTAGCAGTTCGGGGGTGCCACAAGTTTACTGTCTAGACTTGTATCTATGACACAACATAAGACAGTGACAACAACCAAAATAAGAGATCACAAGGCCCCGCTCAAGCCCCTTAGCCAATCCCCAAAAACATGAAGAATTCTATGAGGTGGAAGAGTATTAAAAACCAAATATATATCAAATGTCATGCAAAATTAGCAAAAGAGAGATCAAAGAAGAGATGCTAAATAGACTTTTCTTCTAGACAAAAAAAATTGTTTATATCCAAGCCAATTATGTTTAGACAAGTTATCTTTTGTCAAGATGACCCTCCTCAAGTACCATAGGAAGATTTTAATTTTCAGATGGAGTCTCAATTTCCATAAGAGCTTACAGCGGAAATGAAATTAAGAATTCACCGGAGCCGCATATATTGATTAGACTGAAAAAGTGCCATAACGTGTAAACTCCATCTAAGTATATCCCGCTTCTGAGTAAAACGATGCCCGATAACTGCTAGACCAACTCATTCCAGGTCACTAAATTAGGGCTTATAAGAGCTCATAAAAAAATACATGTTAAGTGGTACTGAGCCCATCACTTCTACCACAGTGGCACGCTTCTTCCTAATAATATTACACATTTAGTGCGCTGCGGGATGGAGTCCTAATAGCCAAAATTATATAGTAAAATTATTTAAGTTTGATGCAGAATTTTTATAAAATTTTATATTAATTTGTGATGTTTTTACTAAATATTGACTACTATCTAATAATATCCTAGAAGTGCAAAATATCTTTCTATTTATTAATGCACAGATAAATTTTGAAAAAAATTGAAAAAAAATCAGAAATAGAGAAGATTCGTGAAGATTAGTGCATAGGCGAGCGCCCTACCCCTGGGCCACAAGTTATTTCGGATCTTCCTACAGTCAATTTTTTTTACAAATATACGCACCACGCATGTATCGTAATGATAATGTTTTTGACAAGAAGAAATTTGCTTATCCTTTGCAAGTAACTTTTATGGCTACCAATTGGCTCCGTACATGGTCGTTGCTCTATCGTCAGCAGGAGGCAGAAGACATGTTGCGTGCGGCCTCGCTTATGTTGGAGTGGGGGGTGCGGGAGTTACTACAAATCCATGGATGGTGGTTTAGTCGTAGGCTATGTTCTAGCTAAGAGTTTAGTTTCGTGGTGTGTGCTCGTGGTTTTGTTCTCTCACTGATTGGCATTGCCTTTGTAATGACTTTGTAATAATAGGCTATATGCACCCATGGGGTGCAGAGGCCGGAAGAATTAGACTCTTCCATTATCTTGAAAAATGTATATTATACTTAAAGAAATATAAGGTTCATACAAGAAGACCCGGAATGAAATTTATCCACTTATCATCCAATGGCCAATACACGTGCATGCATGGAGATATATAGCTAGGCTATTAGGTATTAATCCCTCTAGAAAATGCTGAGTGCTAATTAGAAATTAATGCTTTGTTTGAAAACATAGACAACGCCCTAGAATGCGTACAGTCAAACTTTTCTAACTTTGATTGTTACTATATAAAAAATTATTTAGATTGATTAAGCGAAAATCTTTTAATGTGTTATGAAAAATATTTTCATAATACCATAATTTTACCTTTTACTAATACACTCATATGAAAAATAATAGTAAAATATGTGCACTGGTGACCTATGCCAAAACTTAAAACAACATGTATTATTGAAGAGAGAGAGTATTATAATGTTTTAAATATTACATCATTAGTTTCTAAGGTTTAATTTTGCAAGGGTTGCAAAACAAAGAAAATTGCAGAAGAAAATGACTGACATCGTGGTACATCATGGGAATAAGAGAGAATAATTAGTGTACAAATATTTACTCATAGATGCCGAGGAAAAAGAGAAGACAGATGAGGGTTGTAGAGAAAAAGATTATAAAAGCCGAATGTACACCTATAGTTTGAAACAAAATTGCAAAAGGTATATGTTGTCTTCTATAAGGAAGGAAAATATATATATACAAAATGAAAGAGGTTAGAAGGTATCACAAATGTGGAAATAATAATATGGAACTAAAACTAGTAAGGTCAGGGTTCATATAAGCTAAATCTTCGTCCTACCACGAATGATTGTTCTTGACTCAGAGATGAGAGAGCAAAACCAACTCTCTATGATTGAATATCTAGATAAAACTTCAATGCCTTTGTACGACATTGTCTCTTAGTTGTAGCTCTTAAAAATTTGCAAGAATTAAGTATTATATAGATAACTACAAACATTATTTTATGCGAGCTGTCTTTAATGTTCACCGTAGATGCCAAGATGGGTGCAAGAGTCAACAATTTACTCTACCTTTGTACAATGTCCTAATGGGTCTTAAGAGTATTTGTGTTTAATATCAAATAAAAGTACATATTTTAAAATTATAACATCACAAGATAAAAATATGTGTTTTCAGATTGCTAATTCATGTAGGTGCAAGGGTTGATCGATGACTAGTATGTATAGTCAAGATATACTGATGCGCCTATCTGGAATTTATTCCTTAATAATTCTACTATACAATGGTTCTTGGAAATAGAGTTGGATAATTATTTCGGTGTGCAATGTCTATTGACATTTATTATATTAGGACATACACCCATTCGTCCCATAATATAAGGCGTATTTTGATTGATTAAGACAAGGATTTGACCAACAATTATTCCATTAATATGTGGTTTATGTGACAAAAATTGATATCATTAGATTTGTATTCAAAAATACTGACATAAGCCATATATTAATAGAGTAACTAATGATCAAAGCCTTATCTTAACCAATAAAAATACGCCTTATACTATGGGACGGAGGGAATACCTCTTGTGTGCAAGTATCTGCATGACACATAAAGTTATTTTTTTATGATTTTTGCTTTTATATTTATCTTATAATCACATGTTTTACTAAATGCTACTAGTGAACCTATTAACCCGTTGTCTTGTTTTATTTTATTGAATCCACATTCACTAAGCAATAGTTCTTTATTCACTGTTATTAATTAGTATCCAGCAAGTGAAAGTATAATAATAGCCAAAGAGAAGCTAAGGAGTTATTGAAGACATAATAGGTTTCACCATCAATTTTCCCTTCTCTAAGCATGATAACAAGAAAAAGGACTCTGATCATCCGTCCCTACCGTTTGATAAGTCAAGAGTGTGTTATATATATCTATTAGTGTTTTATTATACTCCCTTTGTCCAGAAATATCAGGTGTATTTTGATTGGTTAAGACCAGATTTTGACTAATAATTACTCTATTAATATGTACTTTATGTGATAAAAATCATAATCATAAGTAAGTACTTTAGAATACGAATCAATGTGCCACATAAATTATATATTAATAAAGTAATTATTAGTTAAAGTCTTGTCTTAATAAAAAAATATTTTATATTTCTGAACGGAGAGAATAATAGCCTTAAATATATCAACAGAGGAGTCAAGAGCATATGAACGTTTAGCTCAGTTACAAGTTAATAGATTGTCCTAGAGTAGTATTCGAGTGTCTAGTTCATATGCAATTGTGATCACTTGATTTAAAATTGAATGCTGGAGAAAAATGGTGATTTTTTTAGTGCTCCCTTATGCTTTATTCTGCACTCAACCTATTTAGTACCCTTAGATATCTCAGTGGAATATCCATGACCACATTAATGTCTACGTTAGGTGCAAAAATACAAGACTCTAGAGTACTTGAGTGTTTTGTTTATGTACAGTTTTTTCTATCAAATTTAAAATTGAACAGAAGGGAAGAAAAATACACAAGATTAAGACTTTGTAGCGATTAGATCGAAATCAGCATCTAGCACGCATTCTCGAAAGCCTGAAAATTTTAACTTAAGTTCAACAAAAGATTACATAAACTATACACAAATTGCACAAAGATAAATCTTTTTGAGATAGCACACCAGACAAACAGAACACACATACACCACGCTGGTACTACCACATATGCACATATGTGTACGTGTCCTTGGTCCACTAGCTAGGAAATTATACTGTAGGCTACGTCGGCCCATTACGAGCCCATTTGTAAAAAATGATTATTTAGTCCAAGTCTTCACATTCCTATTTAATTAGGCCACTAAATAAGAGCTGAGGACTATAAAGCTCTTTAACCGGGCTCAGACCTCATTGATTCGTCCAACTCCTCGGTCAAATTCTGCCACGCGGTCTTCCTCGAAAGTGCAAACTCTCCTGTCTTCTCCTACGGCAGCTGCTAATGGCCAGTTAGTACTCTCTCCTCTCCCTCGTCACGACGCTACTAACTCTCGCGCGCGCGAACGAATCACTGTTCGCTAAGCCAATCTTTTTTCTTCGTTGCTGCCACAAGCTCGACGCCTCCAATGGGCAGCAGCCGCGCTCCTCCTGCTCTTCCTTGCCACCGGAGCGGCGGCGGACGCCGGGCGCAGGGAGGTTGTGACCTCGCCGCACGGCGCCGTGGCGGCGGACGACGGGCGTTGCTCCAGGATCGGGCGTGACACGCTCCGCGACGGCGGCAGCGCGGTGGACGCCGCCGTCGCCACGTCGCTCTGCCTCGGCGTCGTCAGCCCCGCGTCCAGCGGCGTCGGTGGGGGCGCGTTCATGCTCGTCAGGCTCGCCGACGGCACAGCCGTCGTGTACGACTCCCGCGAGACCGCTCCGCTGGCCGCCTCCAAGGTGAGTAATGCAAAAGACGCCGTCTCCTACTGTACTCTAATCAGAGTCAAACCTTGTGCTTAATTTCACTCTTTGTCCAGTTTAATGGTTAATCACAAGATTTAAGAGTATGAGTGACTTACTAGTATGCACAACACATGGCTGAAGACTATTTTACTAAAGCGAATTGACCCTAAATACTTTTTGGTATCTAACTATAGGCCTTTGTACTTGCAGAAACTCTTTTTAGATCCGGACTCGGGTCCATTTGGACCAGCCGTTCTCCCATTTTTTTAAATACCTTCTAAAGTGGTAATTTTAAATCATGATGTTAGTAATCATATAATATATGCACTTAGAACTTGGTGTAAAATATGAAAATTTAAGTCCTATAAGAAAGAAAAACATATTTGAATAATGAATAGTAGCACTATTTAGAGGTGCAAAATTTATCTTTTATGTACTGGATGTATATGATCATGTTTTTACATAAAATTTTATAAGTGTTCATGTTATATCACGATGAACATCTATTATTTTTTTTAAAAGTTTTACAACTTTTTAGAGGGTGTTTCCAAGGATAGAGAATGACGGTCCAAATGGACCTGGGTCTTTAAAATACTTTGTACTGGGAAATGTATTTACTAACAATTAGTCAACCAAAGTACCAAATAAGACCATTCACATCATATCCTGTAGGTAGTTAATTCACATGGTTGTTGTGCCTTCTGGTATTCCGTAACAACTAAACAGCATCTACAGAAAGAGCATGATCCATCCTCCTACCTGTCTTGAGCAAATGCTAATTTTAGGGCTATCTATGTGCAATTGTGCATACATACACATGCCGCTTCTTTTGGGGAGTGCCTTCGAGTGACGGGAAGAAGGATGAGCAATGATCAATGTGGCCGCGAGCCACACGCGTGGAGGTTAAGATAGTGGCGCCATGTTTCATTGATGTCATTGTCTTTGCTCTCCTCTTAGCAAGTGGAAAGAAGCGTTCCACGCTATGGCCAACTTGCCTGTTGTCCCCTACAGTGGTGCTGCTTGCTTTGGCTTCTGTACCGACCGATATTGCAGCAGAGAGTGGGAAAGGCCAAAACGAATCCAAGTTCGGCCGGCGTATAGCCTGATGTTACGACACAACCATCAATGCCGTGCTCGATGCCTCTCGATTAGTACTTTCTCCGTCCAGAAATGTAAGGTGTATTTTGATTTGTTAAGACAAGACTTTGACCAATGATTACTCTATTAATCGATTTATGTGATGCAAAATCATAATTATAAGCAAGTACTTTTGAATATGAATCTAATAATAACAATTTTATATCACGTAAATCATATATTAATAGAGTAATCATTGGTCAATGTGTTGTCTTAACGAATCAAAATACGCCTTATATTTCTGGGCGAAAGGAGTATTGTTTTGTAGCGCAGTACTATCTCCGCTCTATAGTATCAGGTCTATTTTGATTAGTTAAGATAAAAAATTTAATTATCAATTATTCTATTAATATATGGTTTATGTGATACAAAGTCATAATTGTAAGTAAATACTTTTGAATACAAATCAAATGATATTAATTTTATGTCATATAAACCACATACTAATGAAATAATTATTGATCAAAGATTTATCTTAAACAATTAAAATATATTTTACATTATAGGACAGATAGAGTAATATACAAGAACAAGATCGGCATGGCTGCTATGGTAGCTAGTTAGTTTGTTGCGTTGGACTTGATCGTCGGATCCTAACTACCCAGTATGATTTCCCCAGAAAAAAGAATGCAGTACAGACTTGCATTCTGTTGGACAAATCGCTTAATCTTGTGTGCATGGTATTCGATCAGACATCCATTTTCTGTGTCAATTCCTCCTTGTGCTACTATAATTATCATTTAAGTAAAATTTACGCATGGTTATTTATATAAACTTGTATGATATGTTTATTTTAGTCACTTAACTTTAAAAATACCCATATAACTAAGGGTGGAAACTGGCAGCGGATAATCCGTATTATCCGGTATTCGTATTCGAGAAAACACTAAAACGGCAAGCAATATCCGTATCCGAATTAAAAACGGATGCGGATACGGATATTATCCGGATGTATTTCCCGGATATGGATGCGGATATGGTACTGTATTATAAAACAAATATGGATATGGATATATCCGTATCCGAATAAAGTTATATTAACCCATTTCAACAACTCTCTCTAAGTCTCTAACCCCTTAGCCCAATTATATAGCCCATTAAGCTTAATAGGCATAGCAAAACTCTATTTCTCTATGTGAGATATATTTTTATCATCACTTATCCATGTAGAACCTATTACTATCGTATGTCATCGATTTATATATATCATTAACTCATCGTCATGTTCATGTACTTATCTAGTTATGTGGTTTACTATAGTCTATCATTAAAGCTGCAGGATATTCGTATCCGACCGAATTGAGTATATATCCAATTCGTATTCGTATTCGAGTAACATCCGATCCGTATTCGTATTCGAGTAACATCCGATCCGTATTCGTATTTGATAACATCCATATTGGTATCCGTATTCGCTTTGAAAATATGGAAATAGAAGTGGGAAGGGCACTATCCGATCCGTTTCCACCCTTACATATAATTTGCTAATGATGAAAGGGTCTAATATAGTTCAAAATGCACCATGTTAGCACTTTCCGTCTACGTGGCATAATAGTCGGCATGTATGTCACTACTTTTCTATATCCTTTCCATTCACTCCTTCCTACTCGTCATCGGCTTCTAGCATTCATCCCTGTCATCGGTGGCAATCACTATGGAGAGAGAGATGGGAGGATAGGGGAGAGGGAGAAGTGGAGAAGTCACTAACACGTGGACCCTGCTAACTAGAATGCTACGACGGACCGCTAAACATGACACGTAAGCGATTTGAATCTCCAACGAACCCTTTAAATAGTTTAATGATTGTAGATGAGCACTTTCAAAGTTGGAATACCAAAGTGAGTGCACCGCATAAGTTAAGTGGCTGAGTGTGAATTTTACTCTTATCATTTTGCTCAAAAATAAAAAACCGGATTATGAAAGGTAGAAATTTCAACTGTGCATTCAGGACATGTACGGTGGCAATGCAACGCTGAAAGCAAGGGGTGCTCTCTCCATAGGAGTTCCAGGGGAGATTGCAGGGCTATATGAGGCATGGAAACGCCACGGCAAGCTTCCATGGAAGAGGCTGGTGATGCCAGCTGCAAAGCTTGCCCGGGCATTCAGAATATCACCATATCTGCGAATGCAGATGGAAGCAACTAGAGATGGCATCCTCAATAATAAGGGAATACGAGATGTGTATACCTCTAATGGGGATATACTTAAGGTCGGCGAGGTGTGTCGCAACGTTAAGCTTGCAAGAACACTGAAGGCTGTCGCGGAAAAAGGGCCCGACGTGTTTTACAAAGGCTCAGTTGCTGATCAGCTAGTGAAGGATATTAGAGAAGTTGGAGGAATCATAACAATGGAAGATTTGGAGAAATATCAAGTTAAGGTGCGGCGGCCACTTTCACAGAGTGTCATGGGGCTTACAGTACTAAGCATGCCTCCTCCTTCTTCTGGTGGTGCCGGCCTGATGCTAGTAAGTGGTTACTAAATTCTGTTTACTGTTCTTCAGATATATTTTCTTGCTTGAAATGATGCATTTTTGCTATATACTACGATTTGATGGACCAAACAAATGAAAGAAGCCTAACTGTTCCTTCTTTTTTGAATAGTGAACTAGCTACTTCGAGAAGATATGCGTCATGCTTTAATTTGTTGTTTTGAATGACTGCAGTAAGTATGCATGTTATACCTAGATGATAGATAGAGTTGTGCAATTCTAGACCCAAGCAGGGTTTTGGATACCCGAAAAGAAATTTTACCAGGGGCTGCCGGTAGAACCGGTAACCAGAAAATACCGGAATTTTACCGCTGGTATCATCCGAAGTACCATTTAACGGGGCGCACTGGTAAGTCTGGACCCTGGACAGCTAGACCCAGCTAGCAAATGTGATGTGCACATAGTCATTTTATGAGATACTAAACACGAGATAAGAACAATTTCAGTGATATAGACAAGCACAAAAGAATATTACAATGCTTTTCAAGGAAAATAAACATTTCGACGGTTACTATTATTTTTTCTTGTTATTATCTTGACACCCTTATGTACTTTATCAATAGGTTTTGAACATCCTTGCTCAGTATGGAATTTCTGGCTCTCTTGGGATTCATCGCCTTGTTGAATCCTTGAAACATTACATGGCAGTAAAGATGAATCTTGGAGATCCTGACTTTGTAAATGTTAGTGAGGTTATCTCTGATATGGTGTCTCCCAAGTTTGCTGCTGAGCTGAAGAAATCGATTTATGACAATATGACATTTGCCCCTCAACATTATGGTGGAAGGTAAAGAACTTAAACATCTTATTTTACTGTTCAGATGAACCTACCTACAATAAGCCATGGTCATGTCAGGGTCTTTTCAGGAAAGAACTGCAGCAGATTAATCACATTTGAAAATTTGCAAATAAACAAGATCTTTCCTTCCATGCTAGGATTATATGCTTACGTCGACTATCATTTGCTTATGAATTTGTTACACTTTTAACTGGCAGATTTTGCATAGATGTCTTCAATTATAAGAAATAGATGATGCATCGTCATATATGTCTTAAACCAGGCCTGTAGATTTTGTAACCTGAAGAAAATCTCAACAAAGCCTTTTCTGCCTGAACCTTTTTAGTGAATTTTCTTGTCTGAACTTTTCTGGGTTACTATTTGATACTTCTAGATGAAGATATCTTGAACCACAAGGGTAAGGATGCTATGTGGGTTTATACGAAACCTGGATCATAAGACATATCATGACCCTGAACTTCTCAATGCACTCTGACAGCAATCCCCTCTTTCCTGAATCCTGATTCAGTACTACAAAGCGGCACCATCCTGACGAACTTGCATTTTTCAGGTGGAACATCCTTCAGGACCACGGAACCAGTCACCTGTCCATTGTCGACAGCGAAAGAAACGCCGTGTCGATGACTACCACTGTCAACGCGTACTTCGGATCCCTCATTGTTTCCCCAGGCACAGGGGTTCTGCTGAACAACGAGATGGACGACTTCTCCATGCCGGCGAACACGTCTGCCAACTCTCCACCGCCGGCTCCGGCCAATTTCGTCAGTCCTCTGAAACGTCCTCTCTCTTCAATGAGTCCGACCATAGTTCTCAAGGTAATTGGGACATCGATCGCAATGGAAGTTCAGAGGATGTGAAATAAAATCCTGTAAAATTTCTGAAAGCTACTTTTTTTTTCTCCTGTATCTCTCAAAGGATGGGAAGCTGAAGGCGGCAGTTGGTGCCAGTGGCGGAAGCATGATCCCTGCTGGGACACTCGAGGTGTTCCTCAACCATTTTGCGAAGAACATGGATCCATTATCTTCTGTCATGGCGCCGCGAGTTTATCACCAGGTCACATTTCTTGAACTCTTCTCTGTTTTGCTCATTTCAATTCAACCATACACAAGCTCAACAATCCGTTAATCATTCTACAATAACTCTGATGCTTGGCTGCTTGCCATTGGGTGCAGCTGATACCGAACGTGGTTCGGTACGAGAACTGGACGACGGTGACCGGCGACCACTTCGAGCTCGACGCCGCGACGAGAGCCGACCTGCGGAAGAAAGGCCACGATCTGGCGCCGCTCGCTGGGGGGACAATAAGCCAGTTCGTGGTGCACAACGTTGAGGGCCACGGCGACCTGACCGCCGCGAGCGACCCGAGGAAAGGCGGCTTCCCGGCCGGCTACTGAGCGAGCTCGACGGCGTGATTGATTCAGGCATGTTGGTTCGTGTACGGGCCACTGTGTCTATCGTCAGCTAGATACACGTGCCATTCTGTGTATTTGTTCACCGACGAAAAAAAATGTGCACCACACATCACCCTGTTCTGTCAAATAAGTACGTGTATGTCAGTGATTACTTGTAACACCTTCAGCATTCAACTATCAATAAAATCTGAAGTATTCATGTGAATTCCCTAATTGCAATTGGAAGTTACTAAATCCCTTAATTGCTGTTCACTATGTCAATGACGTGTCGGTATGGTCCAGTAAGGTGCAGGCTGGCCTCTATTAATCTCCGTCCGTGGAAATGAATCTGTATGGACGTACTCCGTGTCATATGAAGATGTCGCATGAGAAAGTACGCAATTCAGGAAAAGTGTGGAGTTCAAAGGATGGCCGGCCCATCAAAGAGACGGATTGGCCAACATATCGTATGATCCCAAACGGGTCCGACCCATTGATGGCACGGCGGAGCAGTCACATTGGAGGCCGGCCGCCGAGGGTCGTCATGGCTTACGCGCCTCTCCACCACCGAACCGTCCGATGGCTGCAAACCGAATCGAGCATTCACCTGGCTAAGTTGCTACGTACGGCCTTTTCCCGTCGAGACAAATATCACATAAAAAATGACAGCCACAGGCCCGCAGAGCCAACATCACTCAAAACCAAACGAATCTTCACCCGTCGCTCGCGAGTATGTCAAGCAACCCTGCATGTACCGTTAGTTTCAGAAGAAGAGAAAAACTTGCATGTCCAGTTGGCGTCATGTATGTATCTATCTTGTTAGAGAATGGGAAGAACAAGGATTGGATAATGAACAAAATAATTCTCTCTTATTCATCTTTGATGCCATTACATGTATATATATATATATATATATATATATATATATATATATATATACAAATGATTTGATGGCAGTTGTTGTTTGTTGCTAATGACGGTTGCTAATTGATCACAAGCGTCAGTTCACAACACTCCCCCTTGATCAATTATCGTATATAGAGATCATCTGGAAAACTCCTCTAAAACCCCGTGGAAAAAATATAAGGAGAAATATGATGATTATATGCCATGAAAAACTCCTTTAAAACCCAATGGGAAAATAAGGAGAAAATGGTATGGCATATATGAATTCTTATTGTTGGATAATATGCCATGAAAAACTCCTTTAAAACCCAGTGGGAAAATAAGGAGAAAATGATATGACATATATGGCTTGTATTAATATTGCCTCATTAAAAACCTTTTATGAGAAACCATTTAGGAAAAACTCATACAGGAAAAGAGTACAATATATATGATCTGATGATCATTATCAGGTTATATTTTAGGAGTTTACTCCCCCTGAACCTTGCAAGTCTCGAATTCGTCTAATACCAATCCCATGAACATATTTCTAGAATAAAGATGTTGGTAGAGACTTTGTGAATAAATCTGCAAGATTTTCACATGACTTAGTTTGCAAGATTTCTATTTTCCCGCTTTTTCGTAATTCATGGGGATAAAATAACTTAGGAGCAATGTGCTTTGTGATATTGCTCTTTATATAACCTGATTGCATTTGAGTAATACAAGCAGAATTATCTTTGTAGATAATTATTGGTGATTCTAAGGAATCAATTCCACATGACTGTTATATGTGATTAATCATTTTGCGAAGCCAAACACATTCACGTGATGCTTCATATAATGCAATTATTTCAGAATGATTAGTGGAAGTAGTCACTAAAGTCTATTTTGAGGACTCCCAAGAGATGGCTGTTCCACCATGTAGAAATATAAATCCAGTCTGTGATCTGGCATTATGGAGATCAGATAGATAGCCAGCATCTGTGTATCCCACTATAGTCATATCTTGATTTTTCTGATAGAATAAACTAAGATCTTTTGTGCCTTGGAGATATCTGAGGATATTCCTGACACCTACCATATGCCTTTTTGTAGGGGGATGCACTATGTCTAGCTAATAGATTAACTACAAATGAGATATCAGGCCTGGTGCAGTTTGCTAGATACATAAGTACTCCGATGATACTGAGATAAGGAACTTCAGGTCATAGTATCTCTTCGTCATCGGCCCTAGGTCTAAATAGATCTTTATCTCTATCAAGAGATCGAACGACCATAGGGGTCTTGGATGGACATGATTTATCCATATTGAATTTTTCTAAGATTTTCTGGATATAAGCAGACTGATGTATAAGGATTCCTGAGGGAAAAATGCTCAAGTTGTAAACCTAAGCAGAATTTGGTTTTACCCAAATCTTTCATCTCAAATTCCATCTTTAGATGATTACTTGCCTCTTGTATGTCTTGTGTAGTTCCAATGATATTGAGATCATCGACATACATTGAGATGATACAAAATCCCTTTGAGGATTTCTTTATGAATACACATGGGCAATCATCATTGTTTGAGTAACCCTTCTGAAGAAGGAACTCATTCAATCGATTATACCACATTTTTTCCGATTGCTTTAAGCCATAGAGTGACTTTTAAATGTTTGCATAATATATGTTGTGATTTTGCTGTTGGATTCGAAATTTCAAGTTCATCAGGACTTTTGTATAGGTATCCAAATCTAGTGACTCATATGAGTATGTAGTCACTACATCAAATTCATTTATTCTGCCAATAATATTGAATATCAAAACTTTATTCCACTCAGGAGAGTATGTCTCATCGTAATCGATGTTGGGTCTCTGCGGGAACCCATTGTTTCTTTTCTTTTGAACGACAACCAATTTTGTTCCCATAGGGAAGATATTATGTGGAGTAGGTATTATTGCGGTAGATACATCTCTTTTGATGAGCGAGCGCAATTCTACCTTAATTGCCATCTTCTGATTTGAACCGATCTGAGCGCATGAGGCACTCTACCTAGGATTTTGGTTCAGAATCCATTTGAAGGTTTGTTTGGCAAATTTAAGGAGAAATATATGTCGACAATAATTGTAGTCTTTATATTTTATAAGATTCTCCTGAATCGATATACTTTGTGAAAATTTGATTTATACCTTCTAACTCTTTGTGATTTCCCACAACAATGGAGTTAAGGTGTTTCGATGTCCCAGCACCTAAATTTGTGCGCGCATTTGTGCTGGGTTCTGGATGTTGAGCATCCGTCGGGTGTCTTTCAACTCGAACTTGAATTGCATTTACTGCATAAGGAATTGAGTCCTCTGTTTCCGCGGACACTTTGAAAAACAGTATCCTTTGCAACCAGATTTCTCCCCCTCTTGTTCTCATTAGGGAGATGAGTGGTTTTATTAGGCACCTCCACTCTTTCTGGTATATTTACTGCAAAGATATGTAATGGCACCTCTGTGACGTGTAAATGTATATGGCAGATTATTTGCAATGTGTTGCAAATATATATGATTATCTGAATTGTTGATTCAGATTATTTAGTACGTGGATTAAGGACTGAATGCATGTCACATTCTAATTTATTTCCTGGCATTCTATGTGGTACGAATCTCCCCCTAATGCCTGGAAATTATCCTTATTGAGAATATAATCAACATACTAGGCTTGAGGTATTTTATAATTGACGGTGATTTATACCTCATTGATGATGGCATGGCACCCGGGTATCATCAAGGAGGATGAATCCGGCCCTCTAGCCATAGGGTGGGCCGGGCCAACTACTCGGAGTCCGACTTCTGCACGGGGGTGCCTCATCAACTTGGAGTACAAGACAGGGATAAGCACAAGTCCGGCAATCCCGAATTCTGTTGTAACTAATTAGTAAACCAATCTGTAAACCGATCCGGCCTCTTGAATCCCTACCCCGGTCATCTATATAAGGCCAGGTAGGGACCTCCCGATCGGTATCTCTTTATCGTCTTTCATATCTTCTCATACGTATAGCCCTAGCAACCTTGAGACTTGTTCTCGAGGGCTTGCGGCACTCGGGATTCAAGCAATACCAGCCACCAAACACAGGACATAGGGTATTACCTCTCCTCGAGGGCCTGAACCTGTCTAAACATTGTCTCCTGTGTGCATCCATCTGGATTTGCTGTGTTCACACCGCCCCGTATTCAGTATTGCCAGAATAATACTCCGACAGTTGGCACGCCAAGTAGGGGCTGTGCGCATAGATCCATCTACACGAGTCCGGATGGGTTCCGTCAACAACAACGGCATTTTCGCCCCAAGAAGCGTCATGAGATTCGCCTCCCTGGACGTTGTTCCGGATCCTGGACAACTTTTCCAATTCGGAAAACTAGATTTCATCACCGACAAGATCGGCAAGCTTCACCTCTGCTACTCGGCAACCCGTCGATCAGTGGAGGCTTCATCAACTTCTTTGTTCGGACTCACCCCCGAGTCTACTCCTTCGGCTCCTCTCCCAAGGGACGAGGCTACGCCGAAATCGGATCTGCTGTTCGCGCACGGGTTATCACCCGTCGAACAGAGATCCCGACTGGTTGGTGCTATCGATTCTCTCCTCCCTGTCCTCGAGTATGACTCGGACGATTATGAGAGTTCAGGTAGTCACCACTCTTCCCGGGAGGTATTCATGCATGGCCAACCCCGACTCGCTGGATAATGGCGGCGACCGATCAGTCCCCATCGTGGAGCAAATGCCTACTGAGCTTGAGGCCATTCGGCTCCGCCTCCTCGCCAAGGAGGAGGAGCTGGTTGAGCAGCAAACCAGGCTTGCTCGTCAACGCGATGAGCAACTACGCAACGACGACATGAGGGCTCGAGGACGCCAAGTCCACAACGAATTCCGCATGCGTGAAAGGGACGGGGTTCCAATATTCCCGCTTCCTAGTCACAACATCGTCGCTGCCACGATGGCGGCGCATGCCATTAATATCCCTGAGGGCACCCTGGGATATGACGAACTCCGGCGACTCCGCATCCTGTTGGAGGAAATAGCTCTTCAACAGGCCGAAGTCTCTGGGGACCGCACAGGCTCGTCAGCAAGTGCTGGGAGTCGGCGCACTCCACCTCCAAGAAGTCCACCTGCCGCAGAAGGCCACCGTGCAAACCTTGACCGTCACCAGCCGGCCGAAGCGGATCACAACCGATTCGGGCCCAATCAAGACGCGGACCAAAATGCTCACTGACCCGGGTCGGTCCATAGCCGACCCGGATCGGATCATGATGCGCGGAACCTTGCTGACGCCGGACGGAATGCTCATCGAGGTCCCGAGAGGGATGACCGTGGCAACCGCCACGATGACAGCGGCGCCACCAGTCGTGGCCGTTCTCCAACCTTCTCTGGCATGGGATATGCGGGCCCAAAAGCATTTGGCACACGCATCCGCAGCGTCATCTTCCCGTCGCGATTCCGAGTAACCGGCATCGATAAGTACACGGGTGAAACTCGGCCAGACATCTGGCTGGCCGACTATCACACGGCGTGCAGAACTAATGGTGGTAACGACTACGTCGCGATCCATTACCTGTCGCTGTTTCTAGCTGACTCAGCTCGAGCTTGGCTTACCAGCTTACCTCCGGGTTGCATCCAGTCATGGAGTGACCTCGAGACCCTCTTTGTGAACAACTTTCAGGGCACTTACAACAGGCCCGGGAACGCATGGGATCTCCATAGTTGTACTCAAGAGGCAGACGAAACTCTCCGGGAGTATATTCAGTGCTTCTCCAAGAAGAAGAATTCTCTACCCAAGATCCGAGAAGATGATGTTATCGCCGCCTTCTCCAAAGGTGTTCGGAGCACTGACCTCATCCACAAGATAGCACGCAAGAACCCTTAGACTACGCGTGAACTCTTTGATATCGCCAATAACTTCGCCACCGGCGAAGAGGCCGTCCGCAGCGCTACCAAAGACGACAAGGGCAGGAGCAAGGGCAAGGCGTCCGAGTCCCCCAGTTGGGACGCTCACCCCGAGTCGTCCAGAAAGAAGCATCGGAAGCGCAAGGGCGGAGATCTCGTTGCTGCAGCTGAGCGCGCCCCACCGCGTCGTCCCCAGCGCACCAACGTGACTTTTGAGGAGATGATGAGTCAGCCGTGTCACTTTCACAGACCCAAATCCAATCACGTGACATGCGGCTGCAACCTCTTGAAGAATTTGAACAAGCCTTACGTCCCCAACCGGAACAAAAAAGAGTCCCCTCAGGACGAAGGTGACGAATTCCCAAAAGAGACCGCTTGTCTGATGATTTTCGACGGACCTAACGGCTACGAGTCCAAGCGACGCCAGAAGATCACAGATCGGGAAGTCAATGCAGCGGAACCGGCCGTGCCCCAGTACCTGCGATGGTCCGAGTCCGTAATCTCCTTCGGTGGCTCGGATCACCCCGACTACAGACCTCACCCAGGAAGGTTTCCCCTGGTGGTGGACCCAATCGTCTGCGGCGTCCGCCTCACCAAGGTCCTCATGGATGGAGGGAGTGGTCTGAATATTCTCTACGTCAAGACTCTCGATGACATGAAAATCTCCTGCTCGGAGATCAAACCCACTGGCGCACCCTTTCACGGGGTCGTGCCGGGGAAGATGGCGAGTCCACTCGGGCAGGTCAGCCTGCCCGTCACTTTCGGTACTCCCGACAACTTCCGGACCAAGACCCTCACCTTTGAGGTCGTTGACTTCCGAGGGTCGCCTCCTGGCCCGCGGAGACTCCGAACTGGTGGTCCGGCAAGTCATGAAGGACTGGTCATGCAGAGACCCCTCCATTGAAGCCTACCGCCAAGAGGTGCGCAAGCTCGAAGCCAAGTTCGACGGCCTCGAGATTACGCATGTCCTACGCCGAGACAATGAGGCCGCGGATGCACTCGCCAAGCTGGGGTCCAGTCGGGATGTCGTCCCGACTGGAGTATTCCTCCAGGAGCTGCATACCCCCTCCATCAAGGCAGAAACGGCACCCGAGGCCGAAGAACCACAAGTGCAGGAATCCGATGTTTCCCAGCAATCTTCACCAGAGGTCTTAGTCGTCAATCCCGACTGGACTACGCCTTTCCTCGACTACCTCCTGCGAGAAACTCTCCCGTCGGACCCGACAGAAGCGCGGTGCCTCACCCGCCGCGCCAAAGCTTACGTCGTGATTGAAGGCAAGCTCTACAAGAAAAGCACATCTGGAATCCTCCAGCGATGCATTCACCAAGACAAAGGACAGCAACTACTACGGGATATTCACTCGGGAATCTGTGGACACCACGCGGTGCCTAAGTCACTCGTCGGTAAAGCCTTCAGACAAGGTTTCTACTGGCCGACTGCCATTTCGGACGCCGCCCACATCGTCCGCGCTTGTGAAGGGTGCCAATATTTCGCCCGGTAGACACACTTGCCGGCTCAGGCACTCCAACCTATTCCGATCACCTGGCCTTTCGCCGTCTGGGGTCTAGACATGGTGGGCCTCTCAAGAAGGCTCCCGGAGGCTATACGCACCTTTTTGTCGCAGTCGATAACTTCACCAAATGGATTGAAACCAAACCGGTTGCCACGATAACTGCAGAAAAGGCCGTCGAGTTCTTTCGAGACATTGTTTTCCGTTTCGGTGTCCCCAACAGCATTATCACAGACAATGGCACTCAATTCACTGGTCACGTCTTCCTCTGATTTTGCGACGACTACAACATTGGCCTTAACTTCGCCGCCGTGGCTCACCCCGTGCGAACAGGCAGGTTGAGCGATCCAATGGCCTGATTATGCAAGGCATCAAACTTCGGATCTTCCAGCGCCTGAAGAAGTTCGCGGGCAAATGGGCGGCCGAGTTGCCCTCGGTACTCTGGAGCCTGCGAACTACACCAAACCGATCCACCGGCTACACACCTTTCTTCATGGTATACGGTGCCGAGTCCGCTCCCAACTGACTTAGAATATGAATCTCTGCGCATCCGCCCCTAAAACGAGGCCGAGTCAGAGGAAGCAAGACAGGACGCCCTCGATCAGCTTGAAGAAGCACGCGAAGTCGCATTCCTTCGATCGGTAAAGTACCAGCAAGGCTTACGGCGCTACCACAGTAGACATGTGCGCGGCCGTTCATTCAACGTTGGTGACTTGGTCCTACGCCGAGTCCAATCCAGCAAAAAACCAGCACAAACTCTCACCACCCTAGGAGGGCCCGTACGTGATTGCTGAGGTGCTGCACCCGGGGGCTTACCGACTGAAGGACAGCGATGGCAACATCTTCACCAATGCATGGAACATCGAACAGCTACGTCGCTTCTATGCTTAAACTTTTTATTCCGACAACTCGGATATATGAATACACTTTCTTCTTTCGCTCCGCATGGAATAAGTTTTGCAGTCCCCGAGTGACCTGCTATGCACGCCAACGGCTAACGCGTAGCGGACACTCAGTGATCACACCCTCTGGGTGCACTCAGGCACACTCGGGTTTCATCATATACGCAAACCATTCTAGTACTGTGTGTAATCCGACGCTAACTTTTTGACTTCGATCGCTGGTTTACGACACAACCTTATGCTACACGGGACAAAAGCCCACGGCTAATCTCTGCAGAGGAGGCTACATCGGGTCGGCAAGAGCACAAATGAAATATTCACATACACACGAACGAATCTCCTTGCGAAGGAAAATTAAAAAAACTTGACCAAACGCATAATGAAAGATTACTCGAATTCCCGAGTACTTTACATGCAAAAGTTCATTACCAAAAAGCACTCGGTCCCCTCGAGCAGTTCACCTACAACTGTCTTTTTTACAGGCCAGCGCGGTCCATAAGGGAGTTTGCCATGGTCTCGACGATATTCATCATCTTCGGAATATCTTCATCCGGAACGTCAGCGGCGTACCCCTCCCCGATCGCCTGCATATCGAGCAACGGGTAGTGGGACCTCGCCACCGCCAGGACCACCACAGCTCCCGACCGTGAAGCTTCCACCTCCAGCCTCTTCATCTGGTCGGGCGCTTGCCAAAGGTGCTCCGTGACCGCTTCCATGGAGTCTAGGGCCATTTCTTCCTCCCAGATGGCGCCGCAAGCCGTTCGACCCGCCGCCTGCAATGACTCGGCCAACTCGCGGGTTTTCTTGAGACGAGCTTGAAAGGCTACAAAGACAGAGCAAGAACATGAGTAAAACAACCAACAGGCCCTGACCAACTGAAAGGCCCGAGTAAAAGGCTTACCGATCTCGGAGTCCGCAGTTCTCTTCTCTGCCGCCTCGGCAGCCTCCAGAGAGTCAGCGGCCCTCTTGTTCGCCACTTCAGCGACCTCCAGAGCTCGCCTCAGGCTGCCATCCATGGCAGCAGCCTCTTTCTCCAGATGCTCCACGTGGGTCTTTTCCGCCGTGAGTATCTCCTGGAGCTTGGAGGCCCTGTCCTCAATAGAGTCGAGCTCCCGGACTCGGGTCTTCATTCCTTCAAGCTCCGCCCTGAGTTTCGCAGCCTCATCTTCAGCGGCTGCAGAAGACAACACATCAGCACACCAAGAGGCGAAAAACAACCAACGCAAGTTGGACTCCTCACCTTTGGTTCGGGTGATCTCTTGGGAAAGGCCCGCCTGCAGGGCAGTAATTTCAGCCCCGTGCTTGCGAGCCATGTCCTCCGCCGCCTGGTGGCTCGCAGCCAGTTTATCCCACTCGGCCTTCCGCAGGTCGAGTCGGTCAAGAACTAGCAGCCGATCCTAAAGGAAGGCGATCTTGTCTTGCGACCGACGATTCAGTTTCTATAAAGAAGAAACCACAGAAATCAAGCCACCCGAAAAAATTAGCAAGACCCTTCACTCGGTCCCACGGACCCAGCGGAGGCTCAGGAGCTGCACCCTCCGGGTGCACTGTTCGCGCACCCAGATTCAAATCTACAAGAAAAGCAAGAGACCCTCCACCCGACTATCCTAGTCAAACGCAGGCTCGGGGGCTACACCCTCTGGGTGCACTGTTCGTGCACCCAGAGCAAAAACTACGGAAAAGATAAGGGTCCCCTGCCCGACTGTCTTAGTCGGGCAGAGGCCCGGGGGGCTACTCCCCACGGACACACCCATCAAAAAACAGAAATGACTTACCTACATCAACGGACGCAACCTGCTGTTCAGCAGGTTAGCCCCCTCCTTCATCGTCTTTATCAGGGCCGGGAGCATCTCACCAAGTTGAGTGGCGACGTCCATCGCGTCATTCCACTCCTCCTCCTCCCGGACGTCGTCAATCTCCCGGATGGTCAAGGTCGGCCACGCAGGGTCCCATTGCCGGATCCGGAGCGGCCGGAGCGCCAGCTCGGAGGACGGTCGGGGAGGCGGAGCGGCGCTGAACTCCTCGACCGTCGACGGCAACTTGAGATTGCCTCTGCGGTCCTGTGGGGTGGCTCCAGTTGAGCCTGGGCTTGCCCCTCCCGGCACTTTCGAGCTCGGGCCGGCATTCCCAGGCATACCCTAGGCTGACGTTCCGGCAGAGGGCTCCTCCACCTGAGGAGCGACAGGCGAGGCAAATCGTGCACCAGCCCGCTCAGGAGACGGTCGGGGAGGCGAAGACGTGGCCTCCCGTGGAGGCGACGAGGGCTGGGCATCCGACCCCGACAGGTCCCCACCTCGGCTGGACCCCGGGGCGCTCGACGGCGCCTTCGGGACGTCCCCCGTCCTTTGCGCCCTGCAAAAGAAACTCGGACCCGTCAGTTCCGAAAAGCACAGATAAGCGAACAAGTCACTGAAAGACTCACTTGGCAGATCGGGGGATGGGGACGCGCTTCCTGACCCCCGAGGCTCGCCGCCCGAGCACGGCAGCAGTCTGAGTCGGCGACGTCACGGATCTGCCTTAATCTCCGAAGGCGGCGTCGGTGGTTCTCTTCCCTCTCCGGCCAGAGGAACTTCATCTTCGGTCGCCCGAGGAACTCCACTCGGGACGGCAGTCGGCGCCACCGGGTCGGGGTCAGCGGAGGAGCCGCCCTGCCCCGCCGAAATAACGCCCGTGGCAGACGGCGCCACCGGGTCGGGACGGGCGGAGGAACCACTCTGCCCCGACGGAGTGGCACCCCCTGCAGTAGGCGCTGCCGGGCTGGGACTGGCAGCGGAGCTGCCCTATCCCCCCGGAGTAGCGCTCGCCAACGGCCTTCGCCTCCTGGTCACGCGGAGCGGGACGTCATCATCTTCTTCCTCTTCCTCCGGAGCCGGCACGCTCGGTGGAGGAGGGCTGGACACCACGGTGGTCGGCGCCTTCCCCTTTGAAGATCCAGCGCCCTTTGAAGACCCGGCGCCGGAAAAGGACGCTCCGGTGGTCCCCTGCAGTGGCACCCCGCTCTGGGAACGTCGGCGTATCGTGGCTGGTTCCAGATCTTCTTCTCAGGAAGGGGAATGTTGGAACTAAAGCCGAACAGAATCTGTGAAGTCGAAAGGCAAGAAAAGAAAATCAGAGTCACATTTAGTGGCTCACAGCTAAGAAGAGTCGGGAATTTGATTACTTACCCGACTCGGGGGGTTGGTTTTGCTGAAAGGTGGCGGTCGTCCGAAGAAATCCAGACTGGTCCCCTGAGCCATGAGCCTTTCAACCCGACGCTGCACAATATCCTCCGAGAGCTCTTCGAAGGACTCTTGAGTAGGGTCATGCTCGTCGGTATACTTGAACATCGGGTGGGCCCTCAGCTTAGCGGGCTGCACCCGCCACCGAATGAAGGTGGTGACGACAACGGCCCCGGTGACACCGGCTTGGATCGCCTCGGCAAGCTGCGACAAGAGGACCGTGATCCCGTCCTGCTCTTGGTCCAGCGGCGTCTCGGACCAGCTTGGCTTGATCTCCGGAGGCTGACCCGTGAATGCTGGAAGCGACGGCACGGGGTTCGCGTAGTAAAACCAGACTGAATGCCACCCCTTGTTGGAGGTCTGCATCGGCAAACTCAGGTACTGCTTCGCCGCCCCGGACCTCAGCTGGAACCGGCGCCGCCTACCACTGCCGGTTGGCCCTTGTTGGGCTGCGGCTTCGCCATGAAGAGGTGCTTCCACAGGGCGAAGTGCACCTCAATGCCGAGGAAGCACTCGCACAGAGTGATGAAGCACGCGATGTGAAGCAGGGTATTGGGGTTGAGGTTGTGCAGCTCCAGGCCGTAGTAGTAGAGGAGGCCCCGCAAGAAAGGGTGGGTGGGCACGGAGAAGCCCCCGCTCAAAGAAAGATCCGAGGACCACTACCTCACCCGTGTTCGGGGTGGGAAATGCCTCCCCGGCGGTGGCACGACACTCAACCAGCTCCTTCGGCGGCAACACTCCAGATCACACCATGTGCTCCAGCCGCGATTTGGTCGTCGTGGACGTCATCCATGGAGCCATCGGGTCAGTGGTGGAGGTCTTCTCACTTAAAAGTTTCCACACCAAGGCGTCCTCCTCAGCGTCGATCGAATCTGCCACCCACTCGGGGGTTTGCATTCGGTGGTGGCGGGGTGGAATTAGGGTTTTTTGGTATGTGGCGGCGTTCCGCGAATCAACAGTGCTCGAGGAAGACGAAGGGATTTGGGCGCAGAAGGAATGAGGCATGCACTGGAAGGCGTAAGTGGACCCCGCCGTTCGCCCGGTCTTATGAAGGGGAACGTTTCGAGCGGCGCGACTCTTCCGCTTCCACGTGTGCGCCGATCTTTCCGCACCCAAGAAGCGCCTTTTCGGCTTCCATTACGCACAGTAATGGCCCACGTCACAGCCTGTTAGCGCCCTCGGCACCATTTTCGCCGTGGTTTGCGCCATCTAAAAGGAGGGATCCGACAGTTGGCCTTCCGGGGTTAAATAGCCGTTCGGAATATACCCCTACAAATAGCAACTGTAACGTGCTTCCCGCAAGCCACTAGCCGGTTACCGATAAATTCGGGATCGGACGTTACCAGTTCGAAGGGTTTCAAGGATTGGCCTCAAGCAGGAACGCGATTACTTGGATACACCCGAGTGAAGGGCAGTTATGGTGCGCCTTTCGCAGGCCACAAGTCAGATGTCGAGCAACTCGGAGCTACCGGATTCTCCACCTGGACCTTCCGAGAACGTCGTTCCGAAGGCTTCAGGGTCTGGAACTTCCGGATTCAGTGGAATGTCCCGGTGTAAGGCTTCGCCACTTGAGAACCTATGCACCATGGCTTGTTTCTCTAGTTCTGACATGAATTTCGGAGGCATTCCTTCAGGGGACACTAGCTAGACTCGAACCACTCGGGAAACTAGGTGCTACTCGGAAATTCAGTCGGGATTTATGGTATGTCCCCCGCTGGGCTATTAGCCAGTCTCTGTCCATCAGGATAGACTGGATACCACCAAAATCTACCCGCTATTAGCTCATCTGCCATGATATTCCTGCCTTACAGGTGAATATTACTTGGCTTGTTATGGTCTTTTCCACAGGAGTTCTATCAGTCCCTCACAATCTCCCTGCAAGCAATCAGAAGGCATGGTCAAACGGAGGCCACTCGGAAAACTTATCCAGGGGAGCTGGTCGGCAGTAGTTAGATCGTGAAGGACTCGGGGACTACTGATGATGACATGGCACCCGGGTATCATCAAGGAGGACGAATCCGGCCCTCTGGCCATAGGGTGGGCCGGGCCGACTACTCGGAGTCCGACTTCTACACGGGGGGCGCCTCATCAACTTGGAGTACAAGACAGGGATAAGCACAAGTCCGGCAATCCTGGATTCTGTTGTAACTAATTAGTAAACCAATCTGTAAACCGATCCGGCCTCTTGAAGCCCTACCTCGGTCATCTATATAAGGCCAGGTAGGGACCTCCCGATCGTATCTCTTTATCGTCTTTCATATCTTCTCATATGTATAGCCCTAGCAACCTTGAGACTTGTTCTCAAGGGCTTGCGGCACTCGGGATTCAAGCAATACCAGCCACCAAACACAGGACGTAGGGTATTACCTCTCCTCGAGGGCCTGAACCTGTCTAAACATTGTCTCCCATGTGCACCCATCTGGATTTGCTGTACTCACACCGTCCCGTATTCAGTATTGCCAGAATAATACTCTGACACTCATATAGATCCCCAATTATTGGCGAGGACCCGTTGATGTATGTTAGGGTGATGATATCGGTAAGTTTGTAGTGTAACCGAAATTTTGCAACGGGGAAGTATTTTGATATGCAGTTTGAATGAATTTGGATTACTATTGCGGTTTGTAAGGCCACATGTCTCCAACAAGATGTTGGCAAATTATAATTCTGTAGAATTGGTCATATATTGGTTTGGCTCTCTTGATAAGAGATGCGTCTAAACCATGATGAGTATTTATATTAGGTATTAAAATGCTCCAGGTTGATGCTCAAAACCAAACAATAGTGATTTAATGCACGTGAAGTACATTAAGTGGCATTTAACCATTGCAATGGATTTTATCCTGTGTTCAGGATAACTTGCTCTTAATTTGATAATTTGAGCAATAAGTTTGGTAAAGAAATTGATCTTTGTGGATGAGAGAAACACAAAAGATCATGTATATATGCATCAATGAGCACTTTGAAATACCTAAATGGCCCTTATAGTGGTTGATCAAACCACAAATATACTCTTGAATGTGTTCAAGAAGATTTGAGGGGCTCATTTTAATTTGATGGTGAGAATGCCTCAAAATTAATTTCCCTGTGGCACATGCGGTGCACACAAAATCTGATGATTTTTATAATTTTAGAAATGAGAAATTGTGACCAACATAATTGTCAATAATTTTTCTCATCATCCCTATGCCGGGATGACCAAGGCGATCATGCCAAACCTTGAATTTGTCAAGGTTTTGAAAAATTACTTTATACGCAACATGTTGAATTGGTGTAATGTATGTGTAGTACAATCCAGTTTTTAAAGCAGGAATTTTCTCAAGTATTTGTTTTTCATATCCGTCATTTTAGTGATGAGGATACTTTCGTCATTGCACTCAACACAAGTTTCAATGTGGAAACCATTCTTACGGATATCTTTAAAACTTAGTAGGAGTTGAATCGGGATACAAGAGTGCATCCTCTATTGTTATTTTGTACCCGTAGGGAGAATGATTGTGGCTTGACTAGAGCATATTATTATAGCATCGTGTCCAGCGATAGTCATAATATTTCCTTTACTTTTGTTTAGAGTTTGGAAATATTTCATTTCCCTTAAAATTGTGTTAGTGGTGCAACTATCCACTAAACATATTTCTTCCTCCATTGGATTGTCTTGAAAATTCTATATAAAGTGAAAGGAAATTCATTACGAACTTCATTTATACAGAACACATACATCATATATTGAATTATTATGTCTGAGGTACATAATAATACAAATATAATAATGGACCAATATAGTACGTCTTTTAATACTTAGTACATACAATATAGGCTAATGATATAATTTATGGATAAATTGGAGATTAATTGAGATCTCCATACATGTCTTGAGAATTGAATTCCACAAGCATGTTGTCAAGATCCATGGGGTCATCATTTTTCTTGGCTTGTTCTTGATTCCCCTTCTAAGGAAGGGTTTGAGAACATTCTGCCTCCAGGGTAATATCTGGTTGTTCATTGAAGTGAGCTTCGAATTTCACCCCTTGGACTTGTTTGCCTTTGCCTTTGGATTGGAGATACAACTCGACCAGGTGCTTTGGAGTTCAGCATTTCTTTGTATGATGATTCATACATCCACATTTTTTGACAAACTTGAGAGTTGTCTTTGAAGTCATTTTTTTCAAAATGACTTTTGCCCTTATCAAACTTGCTGTATTTCTGCCTTTTGCTTTGTTTCCATTTTCCTTTGAACTCTTTGCGGTTCCTCTTACGACCATTGAATTTGTTCTGAGTATTGGCATGAACTTCTGGTATTGCCATAGCGCCCGTTGGGCGACTTTGATGATTCTTCATAAGAAGCTCATCATGCTTCTCAGCTTGAAGAAGCATGTAAATTAACTCAGAATGTTTGGTGTATTTTTATTGGTGATATTGCTGTTGCAATATACGCATAGGGGTGTGGAAAGTACACAAGGTCTTCTCAATCAGATCAGTGTCTGAAACAGCCTTGTCGCAGAATTTCAACTTAGCGTTGATCTTATGAATAGCGGAGTTGTAAGCCGCCACAGAATTAAAATCCTGAAAATAAATGTTGGACCATTCGCGTTGTGCTTCGGGTAACATGACCGCTCTTTGTTGGTCATAACGCTCCTTGAGGGAGGTCCATAGGCTAGTGGATCTTCCTCCATGAGATACTCAATTTTGAGATCGGGATGGAGGTGATGCCGGATGAAATGCTAAGCTGCATATTTAGTTCTTTCTGGTAGAGCCTCCTTTCCTTCTTGAGGAGGATTTATGGTAGCACCAAGACCATGACCTAATAGATTTATTTTAAGGTTCATGTCCCATGTTAGGTAGTTGCTCCCATCTAGGGCAAGTTCAGCAAAACCCTTTTTGGATATATCTGCCATTGTCCTGCATGAAGTGATCATGCTTGTATTAATTTACTTGAGAATAAATTAAAGGAATTTTAATGATGCAAAAAGGTTACGCAAAATTTTTGGTCAAGATGATTCTTTAACGACCCAAGTGCAGACCTTCATTATATTATAGGCGATAAAATCGTCGCTAATATTTTGGACTTCATTTCTGAGAAAATGGGTGATACTACAATCACCGCCAAAATATAGACTCTATGCTTTTTGAGTTTTGGTTATGCACTATGAAGGTAGTCATCGCAAAGCAGTGTAGACCTCGCAATAATGGGCGAAATAAATCATTACTATTATCGTGGACTCCGTTGCAAAGAACGGGCGATGCTACAATCGCAGCCATTGATATAGACTCCATTACCTTATACTTTTCCAAAAAAAAATTAGAAGATAATCACTTAAACATGCGCAAATTTGCATGATTTTCCGCAAATTTTAAAGCAAAATGATGCTTTAAATAAGAATTATAAGCGGAAAAGATAATATTTGCAATAATTAAAATAAAGAAATTGCAAATAAAGGAAATTGCATAATATAAAAGTGCAATATATTATAGTATTACGGAGGTAAGACATAATTAACATGATTGCATATTGATATATGTAATATATTGAGACCTAAGGGTCTGAAATGCAGAATTGCATTGAGCCTGAGGGCTAACATGCAATTTTAGTTTAAAATCTACGGCTAATATGCGATTAACAGTAAATTTGAGGGTTAAACTGCAAAATTGCAATGCTGAATTTCAACTAAGGCTGAAAAATTTGTAAATATACGAAAATTGTGGGGCTAGACTGCAAATATATAGCCCCCACCCTTTTTTCCGCACTGCCCACATGGGCCTTTAGCTGGCCCGGTCGGCCCATGTTGGCGCATCGGCCGGTTGGCCCAATTAGTTGGCCGGCCCATGAGGCTCAGCCGGTGGCCTGTTTGGCCCAATTGGCCCATGTCGGGCTGCCTATATAGTGGCTTGGACGGTTAGGGATAATCCCTAACCGCCGCCGTTGGCTGCTGGTCCCACCCGGCGCCGGAGCATGCGCCGGTACCGCCGGCCGGAAGGAGGCGCGGGCGCTGACAACCGCGCTGCCGCCTGAGGGCGGGGCCGGGTTTTGGTCGCCGCCTCGAAAGGGCCCGCCGGAGGGTGGGCTGCGCCGGTCGCCGGTGGTGGCGATCCGCGCCATGGGCGGCTCGGATGCGGCCGGGAAGCCGCAGGAGGATGTCGCTGGAGCGGGCTCGCCGGAGGGCGGGGTGGCCGCCGCGGGTGAGGAGGGGCGAGCGTCGCCGACCGGTGGAGGGGCTTGGGCAGACGCCGCATTTAGCGCCAGAGGGTGTTCGCGAGGCTGCGGCGGGATAAACGGGAGCCCCACCGCCACTTGAAGAGCCGGCGCCGGAGGGGAGGACCCGCCGAAGGGCGGGAGACGCGCCGGCCGACGGGGCGCCGCCGGGCGTTGCCGCCTTGGTGCTGCGCCGGTCCGCGCCGAAAGCCACCATGAGGGCGTGCGCCGCCGTTGAGGAGGGAGAAGCCGATGGCCGTGGTTGTTGATGTGAAGAGACCGCCGGTCACCGATGCTTCAGAGGAAGCAGGTGTCGATGCCATGGCAAGAAGGCGGTAAGGTGCCATGATTCTTCTTTTCTTCCCGTGATCTTCACAGTTTGTCAGAGTTTTCTTCTCTGTTCTTGCTTCTCGGCCGGAGTGCTCTCAGTAGAGGCAGCGCTAATGACGTGTTAGAGAATGGGAAGAACAAGGATTGAACAATGAACAAAATGATTCTCTCTTATTCATCTTTGATGCCATTACATGTGTATATATATATATATACAAATGATGAGACGGCAGTTGTTGTTTGTACCGTCATTAGCTAGCAACTGCTAATGACGGTTGCTAATTGATCACAAGCGTCAGTTCACAACATATCTATCCCAACTCACGAATAATTAAGAGATACTAGTCATCAACCTGTGCATTTGCATGGGCTGTGGGCAAATATTTTTATAATTCAAGTGAAATACGGTAAAAGCGAAAGATCAAAATTTAGTAAGAAATCAATCGAGCTGGATTATCAATCTAACTGGAAAGTTGGAGTGAATGAAAACACATTAGAAAGGCTAGCACGATAAAAGAAAAGATGCTAATAAATTGCATTAATAACTAATATTCAAATTATAAACTAAACTTATCAAGTAGTATGAGTCATAGGTGCATTATCTTTCGACAACCTCAAACCATATGAAGCAACAATTTTATCCTTGGACAATTTCTATCATCATAGTATTGTTGTGAGTAGCACCAATATGAAGCTGTTGGAACACTATCACCTTGTGGAACATGTACTCGGTGGAGCCATTCACGTCAACCTATGGCTTGTTTTGCATGCCTGGCTGAAGTAAATATCGTGGAAGCTACTTGTCTTGCTCTTTTTACACATAAATCAAGCCTTGTAGAGTCATAAAGTTCTGTCTTGCGCCGGTCCCTGTGTAGCACGTCCTTTGTACTCCATATGGCTTGGTATGTATGCATCAAATAACACGCTTCGATGGAACACATCGAGACGGTGGACACTGCAGCCAAGAACATCAGCACCATCGTTTGAGTAAGTCATCATTATGGCTATTATCTACCTCTCTCTATGTAAATAGATGAGGTGTTGGAAATTGACATGATCTCTGATATACATTCTACACTGTTACTTTTTATATGTATATGTTAGGAGAAAATTTTGAAAATATATATTATGAAAATAGTGACAAATATTATGAGTCAAGTTTAGCAAAGTTTGACCGCACGTTTTCTAAAATTCCGTGTATTTATAACTGGAGGTAATATTATTATTTTCTTTTGTATGCATTTCTTTCTTCAGATGAGTATCACGTGATCATGTTATAGAAGTAATAAAAGGAAACTCATGAATAGAGGGATTTTTACATCATATCAAAAAGGAGTCCCAAGCATAAGACGCTTGTTTTCTTCCTTCAATTACAGGACAGTTTCTTTAAGCACAAAAAAGAGCCAATCCACTATCCATACGCAAGTCCAAGCCTAGTACGATTGTTTTGATTTTAAACTTAGCGGCCGGCCAAGGCGCAGGACCCGGGGGGCGGCGGCGGACCCCGAGGGGAGGCGGCGCGGCGCGGCCCGTCCGAGCGGCGAGGGCAGCGCGGCGGCTTGGAGCGGCGGGGGTGCACCGCGGCGCCGGCGCCGGCGGCTCGGAGCAGCGCCGGCGGCGGCGGCTTACGGCAGCGGCCGGAGCGCCGGAGCTCGCGGCGGGGGCCGCAGGAGCCGCGGGCGGCGGTGGGACGGCGGCGGAGAGGCCGCGGGAGGGGCGGCGCGGGCGCGAGATGGCCGGCGGGCAGCGCGGGCGTGGGGGCTATGGGGGAGGCGGCGCAGGGGACAAAGGAGGCCAGAGGAGGGGGCAGGCCGAGCGGGGGCAGTGGGGGGGTTTATGCCCCCTGCTGCCCTAGGCCGTGGCGGGCCGTGGCCCAGAAGGAGGCGGGCCTGCCCCAGTGGAGGCCGACGAAAAAAAAAGAAGGAAGGGCGCGCGGGAAGAAAAAGAAAAAGTGAAGAAAGAAAAGAAAGAGAGGAGAAGAAGAAAAGGAGAAAAAGAAAAAGAGAAGAAAGAAAAAAAAAGGGGGAAGAGAAGAAAAAAGGAAGAAAAGAGAAAAAGAAAAAGAAAAAAAAGAGAAAAGAAAATTGATTTTACCGCGGATTGGATCCGAAGGATTTTCGCTAAGTCTCCTGTTTTACCACGGTTTGGACTCGAAGGATTTTTGCTAAAGTCCCCTGTTTTACCACGGGATACCTGGCATTTGTATTCCGCGACCCCGGGAACATCGCGACAATCCCGAGCTCGTCAGTCCGGTCAGCGCGCCGGCCCCATCAGAATCGGTGCGCCGGCCCGGACGGGCACTAAATAACCGCCCGCACCGGCGAGGGACTACTGTTGGGGAAGGGGTCCCCGCGCTACCCGGTTTCGACGCTTTTCGTACTTAGAGGAGATCAGTGCTACATCAACCTCGTCGCGACGCCAAGACCGCGCGACGCCGACTCCGCAACAACACCAACCTCGTCGCGACGCCAAGACCGCGCGACGCCGACTCCGCGACAACACCAACCTCGTCGCGACGCCAAGACCGCGCGACGCCGACTCCGCGACAACACCAACCTCGTCGCGACGCCAAGACCGCGTGACGCCGACTCCGCGACCACACCAACCTCGTCGCGACGCCAAGACCGCGCGATGCCGACTCCGCGACGACACCAACCTCGTCGCGACGCCAAGACCGTGTGATGCCGACTCCGCGGTAACATCAAGCCTGTAACCACGCCAAGACCATGCAACGCCGAGTCCGTGACGGCGACAAATCCGTGCATGACGGGCGGGACCCACGGGATATTCCCGAAATATTCCCGGAGGAAAAGACCTACACGTCCCCAGGGGCATCGGTACCTCTAGGGGCATGATTGTAAAACGCCCGAGGGCATTCCTGTAATCTCACCTACCCCTCCATTCTCCCTATAAATAGAGGGGCACCCCTTCCATTTGTGGGGATCCCAGAAATTCTGAATACACGTTTGCTTGCTCCTCCTCTCCTCCGGTTTGCAACATCGCAGCGGGTTCGAGTGTCCTCACGACGTGCAACCCGCGTGCGCGACTGCGGTGTCTCCGCGACGTAGTTTCCCGGGCAACCCTCGTAGGTCCGCGTAGCCGTGCGGGGGTGCCACAAGTTCACTGTCTAGCCTCGTTGTTACGACACATCTCAAATTTCTTTTTTGTCGGTTGGATAACATGTCTTGGATGGTGTTAGAACCTCAACTTGTCTCTACTCTCTGAGAAAGGATGTCACACACACTGACATATGCAAACAAGTGCTGAAGGAATTAAAATTTAGAACCATTGTTGTTCCAGGTATAAATAACTACAGACTTAATATTTGCTAATTAACTGAACAATTGATTTATGTCATCTTCAGGATGATATCCTTGTGTGATGCATTATGCCCTCAGGACAAGCATTGGAAGAGGAATGAACCAAGAAGTCCTGTTCCAGATCATGAACTATGCCAATGAGAAAAGAGATCATATTGCAAACACATTTCTTCATTGCCAGATTGCACCAAAAATTCAATTGTCATCAGGAGCAGCACAATGCTAATTCAATCACATTTGCACAGCATAATAATTCATTCACATTTGCACAGCACAACCCAGATTAACAAAGGAGAGTAACAGAATGAACCAAAACAGCAAGGAAATTAACATTTACACAATCAGATTTACATTTGCACAGCACAACTGATTCATTTCAGTAGAAACTAGGCAACAGAATTTTCAACATCTCCGTTTGGGTCTCTGCACAATGTCTACCCGATTCCTCGATGAACGCAGCAACTCTAGCGGCCACGGCATCCTCTTCGTCGGCGTCGCTGCTGAGTGAGTCCAGGACCTGTTCATCGCAGTCGCCGAGTGAGTCCAGGACCATTTGTGCCTCGTCGATGGAGTCCGGCGCGACGACGGCATCGATGGAGTCCGGCGCGAGGAGGCCATCCACGGATTCGGGGGTCATGACGCCATGGACGGAGTCTGGCGCGACGAGGCCATCGGCGGAGTACGGCGCGACGAGGCCAGCGCGGAAGTCCGGCTCGGTGACGACATGCTCAGCGCAGGGGGCGAGGAACGCCGCGACGACGCCCTCGGCTTCGGGCTGCACCTGGCCGTGCCCGCGCGGGTCGCCGAACGCCGAGACGACCTCGTCGGCTTCCGCCTCCGCAATATCGACCCCCTCGTCGCCGCGCCCGCCCCCCTCCGCGACCCCCTCGTCGCCGCGCCCGCCCTCCTCCGCGACTCCCTCCTCGCCCCGTCGGCTCTCCTCAGCGAACCCCTCATCGCCGCGGCAGTCCTCCTCAGCGACCCCCTCCTCGCTGCGCCGGCCATCCTCGCCGACCCACTCGTCGCCGCGCCCGCCCTCCGGAGCGACACCCTCCTCGCCGCGCCGGCACTCCTCACTGACCCCCTCGTCGCCGCGCCCGCCCACCCCCTCATCGCTGCGCCCGCCCTCCTCGAGCATGCCGCAGCCCCGATGCATTTTCAATCGGCTTCAGACTTCTCCGCTGAGTTCTTCACGGGAGTACGGCGAACGAAACGAGTTGTCCGCACTGGCCTACGTGTGTTGGAGGGGTAAAAACGGAAGAAATACGCCCAGGGGTGGAATCGCGCCTTACATATTGGGACAAGCTGATTTTGTGTATGCGCCCTATAAAACGAGACGGAGGGAGTAATATGTAATGTGCCTTTTCAAATATACATGGCCCCATAGAACCCCCTCATCTTGCTCTAGTTGAAATATTTGTTGTTTGTTGTGCCTACCATTTGCAAGTAAATGAAAAATGTAGTGTTATTGTCCCCTTCGGTGATAAAGTTGGCTTTCGACCATTGGTACCACTGAAGTTCTTCCTCCCTCAACAGTTGAGAGAGTTTATCATTAGTTGTCCTCTTCGTATCTAATTCATTTGGAGATAACCTCTACATATCTGACGTCTTATCTAGTTCTATAACAACTAGGAGCCCATTCTTCTCTTGCTTATTGATACCGCTCATATGATTTGCCTATTCGCGTAGAAATTGGTGGAGATTTGTAATCTTATTTTGCCATCTTTCTATACCTAAGTCATCTCAAACCTGCCTACTCCATAGATACTTCAGCAACCATATAAAAAAACCCCTCCCTTTGTAGGCAACCCAATTCAAATTTAAATAGCGACTAGCTACCACTGAAGGAAGCATCCCCTATATCCAACAAAAGGAGTGTATGATCTGACAAAAATCTCTCGAGAGTCGCTATCCTAACTAAGAGAAACTTCAATTCCCGCTCAGTGCTCATCAACAGGCAAAAAAGCAATAAAGTTATTTATTTATTATTTCTCTAAAAGCTGCTGTCAAAATCCAGCACCGTCGTTGGTGGCTCGGTTAGGTACGCACATCTTTCTACCTGCCGATCGCCATTAGCTATCTATGTGCACCCGACAACGGAATTCTGATGCGGTTTCTGGGTTTCAGTAGTGGATATCACCATATATCTGTCACGCTGCATCCGCTCATACAGCGTTTTCCGATGCGCTTGCTCGAGGAAGTTTCTCCAAGTCAAGCCTTTCACCATCTACCTCACTGCGTGGCAAGTAAGTAGAATGGCTGACCTGATCAGCTTGCGTCGCGTCGTGGCGGCGGCAGTGGCATTCACCAAACCCAGTCAAGATAGTAGAAACTACACGTTAATTAACCTGCCTTGATTACCAGATTTTCACTGCAGGCGCTGTCCTCTATATCTACACATCTCTCACTAGGCTTCTCAGATGATACACGCTCAGCACAGCTGCGCAGGAAAGAGGAACGGAGTGAAAAAAACTAGCTTGGTTGGTTCCATAGACAGCCAGAGAGAGGCGTGGAGCGAGTTAGAGAGGGAGAGAGCGGAGAGCCGGAGATGGCATCCATGATAGCAGGGGAATTGGTGCAGGCCTACGTGCTGAAGAACGCTTGCAAGGAGAAAATGAAGAAGCAGGCTGACGCAAACGCCGGCGACGCCGCGGCGAGGAAGGCCAACGACGGAGTGGCAGAAAAGAAGACGCCAGAGTCCAACAAGGGAGAGGGAGGAGGCTTATTTGGATTGGTGAAGAAGAAGGTGCATCCAAAAGCTAATCCAAGTGGCGCTTCTTCTTGAGCTGTTTGTTTATTGGGCTCGTCAGCTCTTCGAACTTGGTACTTGGTAGACACACTTGCAACCTGCAAGCATGCATGGATATCTTCTGCCTCTATATCTTGAACTTGGTAGATCGTATCTCTGTTTTTTCCTCCCTTTTCTCTTCTCGAATAAGGAGTGCGAGTGTCTCACTATGCTGATGTATTTTTATTTTTTTTAGAAAAAGGCTTTTGGCACTATGCTGGTGTATCAGTTTGTTTATTACTATGTGATAAATGTAAAAAAAGAAAACAAAGAAGGATATCGCATGCTTGTTACTGATATGAGGTTTTTCTCCCCTTCGGTTCTTCTTTCTTGACTTGACTCTGCACTGCTCTGTTCCACAAATTCCAACCAAAATGGATGAATGCTACGATCAAGAAATGAGGTTCTTATCCTCTTTCTCAGCCAAACGTTGTGAGTTTAATTAGCTGGCTCACTGTTCCACAAATTCCCATGAAAACGCGGTGTCTGGTTGACACTTGGGGGGTGAGACAAAGCTTCAGTACAGCAAGTTTTGTCCTGCGCGGGTAAATAGTTTTCTGAACAAGGACGCAGTAGTACAGTGCACAACGCCGCATCGCTCACGTACGTTCACGTAGGACCGTAGTAGTATATGTGGTAAGAGCATCTCCAACAGAATCATATCAGTTATTTCAGCTATTTCTTTAAAGAAGATACGAAAGAGAGAACTAAAATAATAAGAGAAAAATAAAAGTGAATGAAACAAATTGTTTCTCAATTAAAAAAACCTAATACAAGCACCAAGATAAGAAAATAATAAAAAATGAAGAAAAATAAAAATGAATGAAACAAATTATTTAGTAATTAAGAAACAACCTAATATGAGTACAAGACAAGAAGATAATGAATGATGAGACCTCTAGAAGAGATTGGAAAAAAAGAATTAAGAGGAGAGAGAAGAGACAATATAAAAGCAAGAATATATTTTTTTGAAAATGAAGACTTTATTATCTCCCTTGCATGAAGCGAATGCACACAGCCATCCATCATCAGCGTCATCTTATAAAATATCATCAAAGAATAAAATAGCCCTTCACACTGACCTATTATCCAAACCAAACATTAAAACAAAATAATCAGGGGGCTTCATTCATCGCCCAGCCGTCTACAGGTGCATCAACTACTAGTAGAGAAGAGTGCCGTCGCAATGCCTTCAACTTTTTGCCTCCTTGGTCCATGCTTTACCTGTATATTACAATTTCTGCAAGGGTGTCTAGGACCGCATTAAATTGCCACACCTAAAGACCACCTAATTTGGATGATAAAAAGTTTTCTTGTCAAATATAACATCATTACGACATAACCAAATAGCCCAACACATAGCAACTATACCTATTAAAATTTGGGTCGCTCTCCCTTGACCAGCCCATGGTGCCAACGCCCCAACATACAAGAAACAGATGTCGGTGATGCAAGACTAAAAGCAATGTGAGCTAACATCCAGACAAAACGAGCAATATGACTATCAAAAAACAAGTGTTGGATCATCTCATCCTTATCGCAAAAGCAACAAGTTTTACTACCGTGCCAATTCCACTTAATTAAGTTATCTTTCGTGAGAATTAACCCCCATCCTAAGTACCACATGAAAATATTGTTCTTAAGTGGGAGTTTGAGCTTCCATAAGTGTTTATGGCAGAACCAGATGTTTGAGTTCATGAGAACTTGGTACATCAATTGAACCAAAACTATCCATTTTGATGTAAAGACCAAGAGAAAGTGTCCATCGTATCCTCTAGCACAACCGCTGATACCCAAGAATAAGGTCATTCCACACCTCACTTAGGCCCAATTATTGCTCGTCTAAAGGTAATGTTGAGCAGGGTCGTTGTGAACACATGTGCGACTGTGTCATGTTTCTTCCTGGCCACATTATAAAGAATGGGGTATCATGCTTGTAGTGATTCATTCCCAAGACATGTGCCTCCCAAAAAGGGATTTCATGGCATTTCGGAGAGTGAACTTACCCAGCTACATAAAAAGGTGCTTGACCTTCATAACGCTTGCCCAGAAATGAGAATCCCCGCAAAGGAATTCAGCGTGAGGCAATTTTCTATTCCCGAGGTACTTATATTTTTAGAAGAAGCTGCCAAACTTTGACCCCATTAAACAATCTAAACAACTATTTACTGAAGAGATTTTTTTTGTGCAAGATTTAAAATTTTCAATCCACCTTGGCCTTAGGTTGAAAGACAAGGCTCCATTTGGCCAATCTATATTTGTTTATGACTGTCGCTCTGCTAGTTGACATGATCGGTAAAATTCCACTAGCTTCTGTACCTGCTTTGGAACCTCAAAGAATCACAGCATAAACATCAGTAAACTGGATATGACCGAATTAGTGAGGACCAATCTGCCACCGGTAATCAAAATTTTCCCTTTCCAACTACTAAGCCATTTTTAAGTGATCTTCAATTGGGTTCCAGTCACTATTTTGAAGCTTTCTGTAATGCATCGGTATACCGAGGTACCTAAAAGGATAGGCTCCCAACTTGCAACTAAAAGTTGTGTATATTGTGCTTCCAAATCCTTGGCATGCCCAAATCAAAAAAGGTAACTCCTATGAAAATAAATTTTGAGCCCCAAAAGTTGCTCGAACGTGCACAGGATGTTTCAAGTTCTTTGCTTGATCAAGGTCATGATCCATAAATATGACTGTATCACCAGCATATTGGAGGATGGACAAGTCATCCTCTACCAAATATGGCACTACTCCAGTAATGATAGCCAACATATCAACAACAATGTTGAACAAGATGGGTGACATCGGGTACCCCTGACACAAACCCTTCTTTGTCTGAAAGTAAGGGCCTACACCATCATCGATCTTAATTCCCACACTTCCAAATCTTGGACGAATTGAGAAATCCAGTTGCACCAAGTCAGGGAGAAACCTTTAAGCTAGAGGGTTTACTGCACAAAAGACCACTTGACCTTGTCATAAGCCTTTTTTAAGTCGACCCCAAAAATCACCCCATGCATCTTTCGTTTATGCATTTCGTGCAAAGTCTCGTGGAGAATCACCACTCCATCAAGAATATTCCGACCAGGCATGAAAGCAGTCTGGCTAGGTCTGACCATCAACTCTGAAAATCGTGCAATATGGTTAGTGCCGACTTTAGTACAAAATAGAAGTTGATGCTCAATAAGCAGATGCACCTATATTGCTAGATTTGCCAAGCATTAGCGTTTTTGGGTAGTAATGTAATGATACCAAAGTTAACACCAAACAATAGAAGTCTCCCCATGTGGAAATCATGGAAGAGTGTCATTAGGTCCCATTTGATGACTTCCCAGAAAACCCAACACAGTTCCCTAGGAAGCCGTCTAGGTCGGATGCTTTATTATGCTCCATCTAAAAAGACCACATCTCGGACTTCCTTTTATGTGAATAGTGCTGCCATAATTGCATTATCAATCTCAAAGACTTAGAGTGATGTCATCAAAAAAATATCCTCCCTCATCAAGAAGTGATTGCTCTCCGGTGTCCCAAACAAGGAGCAGTAGTAATCTGCAATTTACTATTTTAAATGTACATGGCCTCAAATAATTCCCTCATCTTGCTCTAGCTGATAGATATGCTATTTTCGGTGGTGACCATTAGCCAGGAAATGAAAATACCTGGCATTGTCATCCTTTTCTAAAATATACTTCGACTTAGATCATTGGTACCACTTAAGTTCTTCCTCCCTCATAAGGTGAGCAAGCTTTTCGTGGGCGGCCCACTTGATATTTAGCTCAACAGAGGTCAAACAACACGACTCCACTAGTTTATCTAAATTATCTATTGTGGCCAAGATCTTTTCCTTTTATTTTTTATTAATACCATCTGTATGACTAGCCCATCCACGAAGGAACTGATGGAGGGCTCTAATCTTTTCTGCCATTTCTCCATTGCCAACCGGCCCTGCACTGACTGCCGCCATTTCTCAGAGACCATATTTATAAAACCTCCCATTGCAACCAACCAATTCGAATTTAGAAAGCGGCTGGTTGCCTTGAAAGGATGCGGCCGCTATCTCTAACAGCAAAGGTGTGTCATCAGATAAGAACCTTCTTAAAGCTGTCACCGTTACTAGTGGAAATTAATCTCCCACTCTGTGGTCATAAACACCATATCAAGTCTCTGAAAAGTTGGGTTGTCATCGGAATTGGCCCATGTGAATTTCTTGCCGGATAGAGATATCTCCCTCAACTCAAGATTCTCAATAACAATATTAAAGAGAAAAGACCACTTGGCATTGAAATTATCATTATCTTATCTTCTTGTCTTTGAATGATGTTAAAATCACCCCCAATCAACATAGATCAATTTTCCGCGTGACAATTTTAGAATAATTCCATTAAGAACTGCTCTTTTAAGTTAGGTTGGGCCGCCCCATAGACTACATGGACCCCCATTGGAAGCCATCCTTTCTACTTGTGAGACAGACTTTTATGTGAAATCCTCCGCCATCCACAGACTCCAACTCAAGGGTTATGAAAGTCAGCACTAGCATAGAGGTGTTGCAAGCCTACACTCGTGAAATTCTGCTTAATTGTCTCCAGAATAGTAATGAAATCAAGATAGCGGTCGTGAACAAATTCAGCGATGCGTTCATATTTAGCCACGTCCCCAAGCCTCTACTAGTCTAGAATATGTCTTTCCTGGTTTAAACGTTGGAGGTTGTTTCTTAGATTTCAGCTTTTTAATAATCACTGAATGTGATTTTTTACGAGGTTTAGCCATGGGCCTTTTGGACACCTCCTCTAAATTAGTGTCCACATTCTCAAACTCCTCCAGAAGATCACCACATAGGTGATTTAGTTTTGCAATCTCGAGACTATCCTGAGGTTCATCAAGAGTGTTAGGCTGTGTGCAAACTTCCTTACCCTTAAAGTTGATTAAAGAAGTCATACGGTCAACTTCTATAGATTTAAGATGATTAATATATTTTTTTGACATCCTGACTAGAACTACTCAAGGAGATCCCGGCTTCAAAAATAGTGGAAGTAATTTGATCATCAGTCATATCTAAAACATTAGTAACACTAGATATCGACATACCTGACGCATCATAATCGCTCCAGCGTAGGCAGGTGGGTTCCTCAGCCACTGCCGTAGCCATCCCACGCTCGGCGTAGCTATGAATTCGGCCACGCCAATCTGCAAGGAAGCCGTGTCACTGCCCACCTCCCCCTGGTCCTTCGCGCCCCAACCTTTGTCGAGGATGTCAGCTGCGGCAGCCATTGCAGCCTTCGCTGCCGCTGCCGTGGCAGCCTCCTCCGTGCCCTCCGCGGCGCACATGGTAGCCCTGGCTGCTGCTGCCATAGCTACCGCAGCGCAACCGTTGGCGCCCGAAGCCACAGCTGCTGCGCGTCGACAGCGGCATGGTCCTCGTCCGAGCCCTTGTTATCAGTTGCGACATATGCAACGCCCATGTGTGGTGGCAGTCCCTACCGCAGCAGGCGCGTCCACATCCAAGCACGCTGCCGCCATGGCAGCTCCCGTGTGTAGGCGAGTCCTTCCGCGCAGCTGTTGCCAGTGCGTGGACCTCCGTCCCTGAGGCTTGGCTGCCTAACGCGACACACGCATCTGCCAGGGGTGGCAGGTCAGGCGCGGGCTGGCCTGTCACGGCAGGAGCCCATCTGCGGCAGCTCTCCCGTGCGCTGTGCCTGGTAGAGGTGAGGTAGCATCGGCTTTCGTCGTCTTGGAGCCCTGGTGCTGCACCACGAGGACTAGTTTTGGTGCTGTCGTGGGAGCTAGGGGACGCCACGCGGGTGCTGTCGTGCTAGCCCCAGCGACAACCCCTCCTGCCGCATAGGATGTTACCGCGGCTGCAGCTGTAGATGCTGGTGGCTGCCCCTTTTCCGCAAACTGAACCGTACTTAGCTGACCAGCTATGGACCCGCCTTATCAGTTGAATCAGACTCAGCAGGGTTCCTATTCTTCTGTCGTTTCTTTTCCCCGATCTTTCATAAGAACTTTTGACCTTGAAGTTATCATAAACTTTTCGGCCCACCACGATCTTCACGCTGTGAGAGGGAATGAGCTCGGCGTCAAGCACCGCCACCTGAATACTCACAATTCCCGACGTCGAGTCGACCATGTCCACCACTGTGGTGGCCCGTAAGATCGACCCAATAACACTAAGACTTAGGTAGTTACGGATTTCGTATGGCACTCCGTGCACGTCAATTCACACCTTCACAAGATCGGTTTTGGCTGGCTTGTAGAAATAACTTGTCGGAGACAGCTTAAGAACAGCATAGACCCGATGTTATTTTTCGTCTGCCCGCCGGTCCATTCATACAAAGGTTCCGACAAGAGACAGTAACAGCAGAGGCAACCTGCCAAGTGCTAAGCTTACTCCGCGTTACCTCTATTAAACTTCTCCCCGGTGTTCTGGAGAACTCGTCACGTTCACGAGCACGTCTTGATTTTGCAACAAGCGCAAGTGTCAGTCAACACCATGTCCATGTATATGTGCATTGCACTCGTTTTCAGTTTTCTCTTTAGAACGGGGCAATGCTGATCTGATATACGCCAGGACGAGTTTCATGCATCAACCAACTTACCTGAAGGCTTAAACCGGTATATAAAAAAAACATGGGCAATATTTTTTTTGAAAGGGAAATAATCATTTAACACCACAGAAGTAACAGTGGGGGGACAACTGTCCCAGACATTACAGAAAGGACCCCAAAGAAACTGAAATTACAAACAAGTCCCTAGAGAGATCTCCTCTGCCCGCTCCGCTGCCGGGCACCACGCCGCCCCCGCACCGCCGAGGGCAGAGGACAGACGTAGAGGCACCAGCAGCTGGGTGACCTGCACCGGAAATATAGAGGACGAAGCCTCGTTTTGTCGCCGCAGTAGACGTCCGCCGCGGACGGCGGATCTTGACGTCGGTGAAAACCACATCGGCGGGGACGATGCCCCAATCCGAGCAGGTGCTGGAGCCAGAGCCTCGGGATGAAATCCACGAGCTGGCCCGCCTCAGCTCAACCGAGGGGATTGACTCCAGAGCACAGAAAACAAGAACGATGCCGAATCCGTCGAGCAGGAGATCGCCGGGGACCATCTCACCCACCGAGGACCGAGCAACACGAGGACGAACTTCCACTAGCTCCTCAGCACCGCGAAGAATAGTACCGAGAGGAGGTGTGAGCCGGGAAGACAAAACGCCGGACACTGCCACCGCAAACCTCGCCGAACCGGCGGCGGAACGGCAACTACCTAGACCTAACATAGCCCTAATTACAAGCCGGACTGAGGCCGCGGTTCCCCCTACCTCACGGCACCCCAGGCGACCAGAGGCGAGGGGAAACACCGGCCTCGCCGAAGGGGGATGTGGATCTGGGGCGGAGCCCTTCTTTTCGCCGCTTCGAGAGAGGGGGATGAACGAGAGACAGGATGTTAGCAATGCCCATTGAAACATGGGCAATATTAGCTAAATGTCCACATGTTGCTGATAATGAAAATTTTAATCATGTAAGCCACAAAACCTTAATTAGAAAAATAAAGCATCTTATAGATAGCAAAACCATAAAAATAATCATGTGGTAGATTTTGCAACTCTAAAACAAGATGATGAAAATCGTAGAGAGATAATCCCACCAGTTAGAAAATTTACCTTTGATGGAGAGAAGACGGGATGGTAATCGGACCATATCCATCACTAGCAACTCAAATATTTATAGGAACAAAGATATACTCTAACACTTTCTCTCACGTCTACACTCCTCTAGGGCTATGACACGGGTTTGAAGTGTACCACAATTAATATTGTTATTATTGCGTTAGCCAGATCTTAAACATAGGACCAGTTTGTCATATTTAGTTTATGCATCAACTAATTCATCAATAAGCCGAGGACCAGAAGTACATAGCTTTTACACTAGAAATTTTAGATGAACAACATGTTGTTATCAAGTCCTTAAGATGATGAACATGTTGAAATTTGTTATCTTCCTAGTGGCATCATGATTATCAATGACCACAATAGCGGAAAGTAAATTGTTGATGGTCTTCACTGATAGTTAGGACCTCTGCTTTGGTAGCGATGTTATTTGTTAAAATAAAAATAAAGAATTTTATTTAAGGTAAGATATGCTTTAATGGAAAACAGTACATTTCAATGAGAAACTGGACAGGCCAAAATAGGACCCAAGCTCCGTTGGTTGCCACCACAATAAAAGTCCGACGTGAGAGGGGAAACCAGATAGCCGATTTTAGCGTATCGGCTGGCGTAGCGCCCCAAGCTTGGCAAGTTGGAGATCCGGCACCGCCACCCTCGGAGGCCAGAACCAGTGGCAGAGATCAGTTGAAGCCGAAGGAGAGACCCACCATAGCATGCTCACTTACATGATCTGAAACTCTGTCGATGCCGGGGACAAACGCGTGGTGTTGGAGGAAGAGCTGGAGAACGATTATTCCGACCATCATCAGCTCCATGACCGATGAACAACATGGAGACCCTAACAACCTAGCCTAGAAACTAACCTGTCTACGTATCCAACCGGGAATCCGGATCGATCTTTAGCTAGGCATCACCGTTCTTGTCCAAGTGAGTCGAAGTGAGTCAGTACGATAGCACGCATCACATACAGAGAAAATCCGGCGGAAGAACAAACTTGATCTAGAAAGAAAAACAAACAAAACTAAAAGAACTAAACTTATTCCTAAAAAATTAGGGTTTTTGACCCACCCGACGAGAACATGCTAGAAGAGAAGATAAAGATCGGCAGTGGAACTTGCAAAGCAGCAAAGGTGTGGCCGGTGGCTGGGGTTCCTTAAGCGCGCTCTCCCTGCACCGCTTTCACTTCTGCGAGAAAAGAATCGGCGACTGCTCTGTTTTTCCCGTTTGATACTCGTTTTCCATCTGCCCTCGGTATTTTGCTTGGGCCGGTCGTGCTCGCTACCTCATGGGCCTCTTACTCCCAGGCCGTGGCCAGGGCATCGTGGTCCATACTGAACTGCAAAACTGAACTACCGAGTGTTTGAGAATGGTAGAAATGCTCAAATATATCAGTGGGCTAGGATGATATATACTGTAGTTTTTCTTTAAGAGAAAATGAAGAAGTTTATTTATTTATTTATTTATTTATTTTAGATGAAGAGAAAAGAAGCTCCTTTTATCTCCTGAGGGGAAAGAGCAATGCAGTTTTTTAATTTTATAGGGGAATCGAAAAAATAAATTCCAAGAGGGAAAGAGAATCAAATATGTTTAGTTTTTGAGCTTTTCTACCATACTTGGAGGTACTATGAGATACCAGTACCTCCCGACCAAAAAGATTACCTCCCCAAAATCTATCCATTCATTTAACTAGGGGTAGGATCGGTATTTCATACAATAGTCAACTAAGAGCCCGTTCGGGAACCCTCCACTCCGCCGAATCCGCCGATCCGGATCCGCGCTCGCGATTCCGCGCTTCGGGAAGAAAATCGCGAGCCCGCGAGGCGTTCGGCAACCCGCTCCCGCTTCCCTATCGCACGAGCAGGCCGGCCCCCCTCCTCCCCTCCTTCCGGCGCAGCCCTCCTCCCCTCCTTCCGGCGTCTTCCCGCCCGTTGCCGCCCCCGGCTTGGGCCGCTCACCGCCTCCAGCATCCTTGCCCCGCCGGAGCCCCCCGGCCGCCCACGCGCAGCCCTCGGTGCCCCGCTGCCGCCGGCCCCGGCTTGCCCCGGCCGCCGCATCCCCCGGTTCGCCTCGGTCTGCAGGAGGCCATCGCGCATGGAGCCCGCGAGCTCACCCCGTCGCGCATGGAGCCCGCGAGCTCGCCCCGTCGCACGCCCCGCCCGCGAGCTCGCCCCGTCGCACGCCCCGCCCGCGAGCTCGCCCCGTCGCCGGCCAGAACCGCGATCTCGCCCCGTCGCACGCTCAGGTCCAGGCCGAGCGGCGGCGCTGGAGGAGCTCGGGGCGGGCTCGCCGGCGAGGTAAGGAGAGAGAGCGAGAGAGGGGGCGAAGCGTTTTTTCTCACTCGGCGGTGGCAGGCGCGGGTAATTTCTCTGAACTCTGCGTTTTCCCGATCCGCGGAACGCCCATTTGCTCGCTCCGTCGATTTTGCCTGCAGGCCGCTCCGCTCCGTCGCTCCGCCTCCGCGAAAAAATTCGTTCGGCGCGGCTCCGGCTACTCCGCGCACGGAGTCAGGAGCGGGAGGAGTCCCGAACGGGGCCTAAACCCCAATCCAACTCCGCCAGTTCGTCGATTGATCAAGCATCCAGATTGGGAGTTCATTCGTCTAAGAAAATACAGTTATATACCTTAAGCATCCAAGAACAGCTGAACAGGACGTCGCATTTCTGCGCGATTTGCATCTTGTAGACAACAAATATCTGACCCTAGCGTGCATACATGTATGGTTGTACCCTTTCACTCGCATCTACCAGGAAGAGGGATTTCGGCACCCTAGCCTCGGCCGCGACGGGCGGCAACACGCCGGAGCAATGCTTGGGGCGCCAGCCAAAGCGGGGTTGGGTGAATGAGGAAGGCAGCGCGAGACACTACAATACGGTTGAGCTATAAGCACACTTATATATGCCAGAAAATGCACCTAAGTGCTGGTAAAAGATTTTCCATGGCACTCGTCGACCGTCGGAGAAAGTTATTTCCCAGCACTTAGCCAAGGACGGTACTTTGTATGTGCCATGGTTTCTCAAGCACGGCATTTAGGAAATGTGTCGCCTAGCGCGGCACTTTATATGTGCCGTGCTTGGCATCTAGCCTGCCACATGGGAAGTGTCGTATTTGCTCTCTAGCGCGGCATATGCTAAGAGCCCTGTTTGCTCTCTAGTGCGGCATATGTGAAGTGCCGACGTTGCTCTGGAGCGGCATTGCTAAATGACGTGGCTGCTCTAGCCCATCATATGCTAGGTGCCGTGTAATTTTATATCATTCACGGCAATTGCCAATACATAGTGTTGTGCAACAGTAGCAGGATCACTACGACCATTTCCATTGTTGATTCGTCATTGTCAAGCAAATCTTATCACATTTCAGTACATAGCCACACCTCACGTAAATCTCGTCACATCTACTATATACTAAAAGCAGAATATAATAGAAAAATAAAGAGATGCTAAAAATTCTCAAAAAAAAATATCCGATCATCAATTTGGTAGACCTTCTTATTGTTAGTGGACCATAACTGTTAGATCTTCATAATTGTATCTAAACAGATCATAATTGATAGATCTTCCACCTAAACAGATCAAAACTGATAGATCTTCATAACTGCACCTAAACAGATCGTAGCCGATAGATCTTCATAACTGCACCTAAACAGATCACAACCGATAGATCTTCATAACTGCATTTAAATATATCACAGCCGATAGATCTTCATAACTGTACCTAAATCTCAGATTTGAACTTTTATTTTCCGTAGTGAACTAATATTACACGTACGGGTAAAAAAATAGAGATAATTAAAAATATTTCCTGCGCAATTGCACAAGACATTTCTATAAGCAATAGGATCTTATTTCCTACTACATCGCTACACCTCACGCAAATCTCATCACCTTTCCATACGCAAAAAAATCTTATCACATTTCCAGTACATAGCAGAACTTAAATTGAGTTTGCACTACATAGATGATCCATAAGACATACACAAGTCATATTACATATTTACATAGCCTAAATCAGCTTGACATGACATCACTTCCACTAGATAAAGTCTAACAACATCCAAACTCGTCAAACACTATCTACCAGCAAAGAAGCTAGCTAGCTAGGTTGGACATGAGAATTAAAGAAAGTTGTGCATCTATGGCTGCTCCGGAAATTCAACACGATGCTTGACAAGCAATTCAGTAATATCTTCTTTGTCGCAAAGGACGGACAGTGATGCACCATTTGTCCTTCGTTGTACTGAATATGGAAGGGGCAAAACAAAGTTCAGTTCATGCAGCTCAATATATAATGCTTCAATGTTTAAAACAGGTTGCTCTTTACGGTACCTAATGTCTCGATAGATAGCCAACATTTTTGCTCGCCTAGTTTATAATAACTTGGCCGATATAACTAGTTTCATACTAAATTGTGAATGATATCACTTTTATTTCACTACTTTGCTATGATTTAACAAAGAAATAATGTTCAAAATATAATACAATACAACACTAGGCGGTCTTACAGTTCATTTGCTTGATCTTGCTCATGCTCCTGCATAGCTTCTTCTGTAAACATAGCACCCAATTTATTCCAAGCATTCCTTGCAGATAAGTGATCAAGAAAATATTTGAAAATTCAAATGAAAAATCTAAGCAATACACAGCTATGCAAAGCACAAATAACACAGGCTCACATGTAGTAATAGAAGCTAAATTTAGATATCAATCAAAAGCCAATCCATTTTCTAAACCCTAGTGTCACAACAGTAAGATTAACCAACTCCAACAGAAGCTTGATCCAAATCCCGAGAAATTTACAAGGCAAGGGGTGGAATCTACCACTTGGCACAGGCCTTGATCTTGAGGGCGGACTGCTGTGGCGCGGTGCAGACCCCTTGAAGGTGTTGAATTGTTGATATGTACAAACTACATCCAACATACTAAAGGTCTTTCATCTGGCTGCAATTCTCAGAAAAATGTAACTTGGAGCTAGTTACATTAGCATGTTCTGACAACATTGCCGCAACAATATAAACTTGCTCTTGAACAGCTAAAACTCATGACATGTACACATGATTCAAACAAAAAACTTACTTCATCAAAACTGTAGGAGATAATCTAGACACTAGAGCATAGTAAAACGAATATTTTTAAGCATTGTGTCATGTTTCTTATGGAATTTCAGTGGTTATTGGAAAATTATATGATCAATATGCATCAATCAGATATTTACAAAATGGAGGTGGAGCAATTGAACGAGACTTGGTTGTGCTGCTACTTCATTTCTTTTGTGGAGGCACACGAGCACAGGCGAGGCTGGTCGGAGCTCCTACTGACGAGTCTTGTGGAGCAAATCCACCTGGCGATGGCGGCCTGCCCAGGCGACGGAGAGCCCCAGAGGTTAGGGGCCAGAGAAGACCAAGGGCTTGCCACCTGGATCTTGATGCAGGCGGGGCATCGCGTGCTGGAAGCGTGGCAACTGGCGACGCACTCGTGGGGAGCTTGCCCCATGGTGAGCTCTCCTCCTTGATCTGAGCAAAGGCGGGGGCGACGCACCCATGGACGAGCTGCAGGCTCAAGATCTGCAGGTGAGGCCGACGTAAAGCATTGGAGAAGCAGGTCGGAGTAGACGTGAGAGTCGTGTCAGTGACCGGACTTAGTTGGGGAGAGAGAGGGAGATGAAGGAGGGGGACTTAGTTGGAGGGAGAGAGAGAGCACGGAGAGGTCTGTTGAGCAAGAGCATCTTCACGTGGGCATTCAAAATTGAACTTCTATATTTTCATATAGATGTCCATCTAAAAAGATTCTTTTCATCTCAATCTACCACTCCAACAGCATATCTATGTATCACCCTCCATATTATTCTCTCCTACTTTTTAATAATATATCTTGTAACTAACAACATATTGCTATTAGATATATTTGTGACGTATTTATTTGTAATGGCTATATTTCGATATATATGTCAAAATTATGGATCAATATATATGCCAAATCGACAGATAAGCATATATATTCTTAGATCAATAATTTTTCTACGTAAGAAGAAATGGCAATTGATATATATATTGGCAGATTATTAATTTCCCTAGATCAATAATTTTTCATAGACCAAATGTTTATAATCAATATATATGCCAAATCTTTAACCTCCTCCACCTATTCACCGTCGGCCCCTTCATCTCCTTCCCTACCGCCCCATTCACCTCCAACCCCTGGCCACCACTAGATCGGAGCAGAGCCACCCCCAACGCCCCTCCTCCCCTGGCCTTCTCCCTCCCCCGGCGCCACACTCCCCACTCCCCACACCCCCGGCGCTCCCCCTTCCCCCGGCGTCCGCCCTCCCCCGGCACCCCCTTCCCTGGCTCTCACCCTCCCCCGACGACCCCCTCCCCCGGTGCCCCCCTCCTGTGACGCCTCTGTCCCCCGCCGCCCTTCCACCGGCGCCCAGATTTGGAGTTGGAGCAACGGCGGCGGGGGAGCAGCTGCAGAGAGGGGACATCGGTTGGCACGTCTTGGATCTGGTGGGGATTGTGCGGTGTGGCGTGAGCATGTCATGGCGGCCTCCGGACGGCAAGTGCAAGCTCGGGGCGGCGACATCGGGTGTGAGCAGCGGTTCCAGCACTTCCAGATAGGGGGAAGGGGCGTCGGTGAAGCGGCAGTTGGCGAATGGAGGCTAGGAGGATGCACGTTACATGTGGCGTGCGGGGAGCCGAGGATGGCGTGCTCTCGAAAATGGTGTGCGATGTATTTGCTGCTTCAGTCACTACTTTGGAGATGCTCTAATGGTTGAGCAAAGAAGATCCCGCCTACAATTTTGCCACTTACCTAAGTCCCAAAATAAGTTAAAGATCACACCTACAATTTTAGAACCCCCCCCCCTCTTCCCAACTTTTCGGCAAAGCGGGCATCTTCAATTTGGGGCACATTTTAAGTGTTGCCTTTGCTATAGCTTTTGAAGGGCATTTTCTATATGCCGGGGTAGAGTCTAGAACGACATTTTCATATGCCACGGCTAATTTGCTTTTACCCAGGACATATCATATGTCGTTGTATGGATAGTGCCGGCAAATAGGAAGTGATGTAGTTACCTAATTGGACCGGCACATTTTAAGTGCCACGATAGGTCTGGTCAAACATACGAAGTGTCCTAGCTGATTTGAGATTTGTCGACACTTATATATCTTGTGCAATAGCCTAACCTGACACATTTTGGTGCCTTCTTATTAAATGTTTCGGAATAAAAGTAAACATCTTAAATACTATTTTTGATGGCATTTAGATTAAATGCTAGATTTGATTAAGTGCCCTAAAATAGGGTTCTCTCGTAGCGGCAATGGCGCCTATCATCGGAGAGAACCAAAACAAATCAGACTCGTCAGTGTGTCGTGTTCTGTCCCCATCGTTGAGGTCTGAGCAGTTACAATCCTAACCCTAATGCTTGTACCTGCAACCTCTTGCGTGCGCTAGATGTAATAGTACCGTGTGGTACCACAAGGCTATAACCGTTAGACGGAAGGGACATGGCGGCCGAGGTTATTTTATGGTAGAAATGCTCTATTTGTTTAATTCCTCAAGATCACATCCCAAATATAAAATTAACTCGATATCATTTGAATAACGCTCTAATTGCACCTCCCCATTCTCCGTTCACAATCACCTCTCAAATATAAACTTAACTCGATATCATTTGAATAAGGCTTTAATTGCACCTCCCCTATTCGCCGTGGCATCTTGGTGGGATATGGATTGGATAAAATACTCCCTCTGTCTGGATATTCAGGCGTATTTTGACTGTTCAAGTTGAAGCTTTGATAGTAAAGAATTTTCACAAAATTAGTTACAAAATCATAACCATAAGAAATATTTTTGAATATGAATCCAATAGTATCAATTTTATGTTATATAACCTACATATATTAAATTAGATATTATTCAAAACAATAACTTGAACAATTAAATCTGCCTTATATATCTGAACGAAAGGAGTATTAACAAAAAAATAGAATTGGGTGAAAATTGTCCCTGAACCTGATAGCCAAATGGGATGTCCCTCTTATTGGAAAGCCCCGTTTTCGTTCGTAAGAATTACTAGCTCTCTTATTTACTTGTCCTTTTAGACGTAGAGACGATCTTTGCACCTAGTTGGAGATAATAACTACTAAGTCTGTTGCATAATACTTGTTACACGCGTATATCTACGAGGTATAATATTAAAATCGTATTCGATAAAATTGGACCGTACTTGTTCTCACTAGATAGATAAAATTTTATGTCTATCTACTAGTGTCAAACATTTCCAATTCTATCAAAATATTAATCAACATTTTGGCCACCTAAAAACATACGTACTTGACAAATATTGTAAAGTAAAGAAAGTACGTCGTTTATTTTTTTCCTTCTTGAAACAACAAACAACCACCTCGTTGACGTCCGTCAATAAAGAAAACATCCACGGGACGTCATCAGAACCGCTTGGATCGTCGTGATCTTTGTGAGGTACAATAATCTGCGTGTCCTTTATGATATCATTCTTTGTTGGGGTGTGCCATGCACGAGTTTTTCTTTTGAACGTGTCGTACTCACATACGAGTTTGGATGTACACGAGGAAGTAATGGCACGACGCTACGATGGCCACGCTATTCGTCCATGGGCATAGAAGCTTGTGACGAGCCTAAGGCCCCTCACAATGCTTCAATTTGGATTGGTGGTAAGACATGCCACATAAGCAAGAAGATGATGTGATGAGGTAATTAAGAAAGAGAGAGATAGTTTTGGTGTCTCCAGGAAGAACCGATACTAAGCGCGCGGATCTATGCAAAACATCTATGTGACATCTATGTATTAGGGAGTTTAGTTGCTAAATAATTAAATGAAGGAAGTTTAGTTAAAAAAAGCTAAGTACCTATGCATTGGGGAGTTTAGTTACTAAGTCCTTTTATACACTTAGCACCTTATCTAAGCACCTATGCATTGAAAGAGGCCTAAGCTAACTAGCAAATCACTACAGCTTGAACCATCGTTAGCGAATTACCCGGAACCACTTCGGCACTACAGCCAAACACATTAAGTTTTCGATCGGGTGGTGTTGCGAACCGGAAACTCACGATGATCTGCTACAGTACAACGACACGAGAATTTATTAACAGAAGATCATCTTCAAACGTTCACCTTACAAATTATTATCACTATACCGTATTAATTGCTGGAATTTAATTGGGTACACGCAATCAGACCGCATCCATGCTAACACTGTCTTATCACTCATAATTATGTCTCTACTTTTAAGAGGCCAGTACAGGAGTCCATCTTATTTTTTATTTTATCTTTAGCCTATAGATACTCTTTATAGCATCATATTACACTAACATATAACCAACTTGTATATACATTACATTGCTCTTGCTATTTCACAATCGCCTAAAGATTCACGAGATCTCAGTCGATTTGCTCACTGTGAGATCTACAACACGATATGTGCTCATCCATCACCTTTTTTAACCTTGCAAGCTTACTGGAGTGGTTAGGGTCGCAAGGCCAAGCCGCTGGCGACATAGGAGCGGCGACGACAATGGAGCTAACGGAGGAGACCATGCCGCAATGATTAGGATTATGAGACGAAATCGCCGGTGAAGCGGAAGCGGTGACGGCGATAGAGCCGAGGAAGTAGTAGACCTCAGGGGAGTGGTTAGGGTTAGGGTCAAAGATAGTTAGGGTGGGAGGTTTACCAAAACAGAGGGATTTAAATGAAAGGTTTGATCTGGCAGCCAACAGCCGGTGGCCGCCGAAATCAGGGAAGAAAGGAGGGTGCGAGAGGTTGATGCGGGCCGTTGGATCTAAATCCAAATTAACTGTGATTTAGAAAAAGAAAGTCAACCGTGGTACAAGGTGGACCTATATTAGACATGTACTCAACGGATGGTAATTCTGTCATGATATTATATGCCTTGAATAAGCACGTAAATGTATGTGCAATCTACACATTTTAGATGCAAAGTGAAGAGTCCAACAGAGAACCACCTAGAACCACCTCTTGGTGTGGTGGTAGAATTGTGAGGGCATAACTTTATTCATTAAGGTCTATATTTTTATGCTCATATTTATACATATACAAGTGCTCAGTAGAATTTTAATTAGATTAAAGATTTTTTCAGTTATAACGTGTAATTAGGAAATGCACTCGTATAACTGTGTATACGTGACGAGCGTGTGTGATAATGTACGTCTGTACGTTTCCTTTTATTCCTGGTAGTCGGGAAAAAAAAGAGCCAAACACCCAACATCCAACTTCAACATGTGATTGTGTGGGAAGCAAATCACCTACCGTTGCAATTATAAAGGCACAGTTTTACCGTTCTCCAATCGTGGCCCTTGCTACATTCTAGACGGTCACGATTCATTTCCCTTCCAGAATACTTATATGTCGAGGCTTTGAAATCCCATGTCAGGCCTATCAGACGATTTTTGCTTCCGACAACGTGAGCTATCCAAGCAAACAAACACACCTATCTCATCCGGGTAACAGAAATCCTCAGAATTTAGTGGTATGGGATGAGAAGCACGTTGTGATCGAGACTGATGCTATAGTCTTTAAACAAGCATTGCTCACTAATGCTTATAATTGGATCAAGTATGCGTGACTTTTCGAGAAGCAAAGTTCTTACTGCGTACAAGTTTTTTTGACTTCAAAATTATGTACTGTATAATTATGTTTGTAATAGGGTAGCCCATGTTTTAGCAGCTTAAGGTGTTTGTACGGATCCGGATGTCACTATATTTTGGCATAATTCGGTTCTAAACTTTGTAAGCTCTGTCGTGATCAGCGATTTGGCTGTACCGTCTGATTAATAAAAGCTCACCGGCTTCCTTGAAAAGAATTGTGACGCGAGCCCACAGCGACAGTTCGGCGATAACTCCAGGCTCCCAGCTTGCGCAGAGCCAACTAGCCAAGACACACGGGATCCCAGTCCCATAGTCCCGGCGCCGGCGGCGACTGACTTGAGCCAGGAAGGATCCCCGGGGATGGCGGTGCCCGGCGGGGAGGGTGAGGGGCGGCAGCGGCCGGTGGTGCTGGTGACGGGGTGCTCGGAGGGCGGCATCGGGCACTCGATGGCGCGCGCGTTCGCGGCGGCGGGGTGCGCAGTCGTGGCCACGGCGCGGTCGCGCGCGTCCATGCGCGGGCTCGAGGGCGACCCGCGGTACCTGCTGCTTGAGCTAGACGTGCGCTCCGACGACAGCGCGCGCCGCGCCGTGGGGGACACCCTGCGGGAGCTAGGCCGCGTCGACGTTCTCGTCAACAACGCGGGGATCCACCTCGTCGCGCCGCTCGCCGAGGTGCCCATGGAGTCTTTCCACCAGGTGTTCGACACCAATGTCTATGGTAGGCTAAAAATGTTGCTTTACTTTTTTTCCAATTGTTGTCTTTACTGTTTGCTTGGTACCGGGTGATTACGATGTTCTCCAAGGGAGACAAGATTTTGGATCCTGGATTCTGATGAAGATTCACGCAGAACTACTAAATGGGTTGGGCCTTGGATCTGTCTACGGCCGTCTCTCTGTGATTGAAGGGAAGATGCAAAATTGGGAATTACTATGTGAGGATTTTGTTGGGAGTGGTGTTAATTTGTGTTAATTGTAAAATTTATGCAGAACACTTGAACAAGTGGACAGTAGTGTACTGTCAGGATCTATTTAGTATATATCAATAAATGAATTTGTTAAGATGTAAAGCATTCTGAAGTAGCCCTACAATGATAGTCCAATAACAACAATGTCCAGCAGAGAACAGCTTTGGCTTGATTTACTATGCGAAAGGAACAAGCGGTTGTATACTCATAATTTGCAAATAAATAGGTCAGTGGTCAGGTCAGTGGTTTCTTTCGAGGAACACCTCTTGTCCCACTAGCAAAATTTGTGCTAAAGAAACATGACCACATTAATAATAGTCGAGCATCGTTGATTGGGAGACAATTTGTGGAACTCAGGAATTTGTCTCATGGGAGCCCACGAATGCTATATCTCTCATTGAACCTATGATAAACAAGTCTTAACTCAATTTACATAAGTATTTGGGAGCACAACCCAACATGGGCAACAGGTAGCTTCACTTTTACCACTGTCTCTGATCAGAAAGCTTAGTGATATCAACTGAACGTAACTCCAACTTTACAACTCCATCCTATTTGAACTATTGAAGTATTGAATTGTTGACCTTTTAGTTCTTTTGTTCCTGTGCTTGGATCGGATGTTTCATGCTTATAATGTCTCTTTTTAAAAACTAGCATTTTCTATTTTAATGTATGGTCCTGCATTTGCGATGTCTAAATGACTTGCCTGTCTTTTCACCTACAGGAGCAATGAGGATGATTCAAACTGTTATTCCCCACATGATGGAAAGGCGAGAAGGTACAATTGTGAATGTTGGAAGCATTACAGCCTTGGCTCCTGGACCATGGGCTGGTGTGTATTCAGCATCAAAAGCTGCTCTTCATGCATTGGGCGATACGTTAAGGTTTGTGCGTTCAAGGATTTGTGTTATAGTGATGTTACACTGCCTATTTTACTTAAAGCATCTGAATGTACACATAGAATTAGCAACTTGCTCCTGAAATACTCTATCTATATGTTAACTTTAAGAGTTATAATTAAATGGGGTAAAATACAGAACACCAGCAGCCAATAATATTGACATCTTTGGTCTATGTTAGTAGTTAGTATTTAATGACGAGGATGCCATTTCTTAATAGCTAATCTTGATCACAAGATAGTTTAGTAATGTGGGAAATTGATTGTTTGACGGAAGCTGTAAGAACTAAAAGCTCAATAGCAATACAAACAACATTGTAGCACTATCCAGAATTTTCTGTTGTACTTTGTTGTGTCATCTTCTTGCACGGTTAAATCTTTTCAACTTGTTACTGCATGTTTTTGTGGCCTTTGATTATGCATTTCTTCATATCTGCAACCCTAACTTGGTGGAAGTTGCACTATTACAGGTTGGAACTAAAAAGTTTTGGCATAAATGTCATGACTGTTGCCCCAGGAGGCACAAAGTCAAATATAGGTAGTAACTCAGCAGACAAGTATGATCAAATAAATGATTGGAAGTACTACAAAAAATACGAGAAATCACTTCGAGCCAGGACTGACATATCTCAGGGTGCCGGGTGTGTTTCAGCAGAAGACCTTGCAAAGAGAGTCGTCAACTTGGTTCTTAAGAAGAATCCTCCAGCTTGGTTTGCTTATGGCCAGTTCACTGCTATCCTGACAATCTTGTATTATGCCCCGTTGTGGCTCAGAGATTACTTCTACAAGCTGGTCATGAAATGTTAGAACCTGGAATGACAGCAGTTGCATGGAACAAGAGATTGCCGCTCAGGTCCTGGTTTTATTCATGCTACTCCTAGTCCTAGTCTATCACTACAGTTATTTCACAGTACATGGTTACATATACCTCCATATGGACCATTATTTCAAGTGTAAAGTCCTCACGGTTACTGTGTAAAGATGATGGTTCTGTAATATTCAGAAATTATGGCTGGACAGCTACCAGTTTTGTTGATACTATTGTCGTAGGATGACAATCTGTGGCATCCGTGGTCTTCTGCTCTTAATGTGCCCTTCGTAGGAAGTCGTGTTTAGCCTTACATGATATTTGAGTCTGACGACGCCCGTCTGTGAGCCTAGTGACATGTGGCAATATGGCGGGATGATACTCCGTCTGCTCAAACATCCTGAAGGATATCTATGCAGGCTTGCAGCAGCCTTGGTTGCCAAGACCTGCTAAGTCCTACCATTATGTCTCCGGAAATCATGTTTTTGACACGGCAACCGATTGAACACTCAATTTGCATGCACAACCTGGACCCAACTTCGGAAGATGTAGATGATTGCGTCTCCTGTGATGTTGAATTGTCAGCGTCTGCTCGACTTCTGAATATGAGTGCGATTTCAGATAAAAAGCAAGCTCTACAGAACGACGGCCAATATGAATTGAGGGATTTTACGGTGCATCCTACTGTTGGTGGAGAGTAGCAGTATAGATCAATTCTGGCCCTGATGCATTCTCCCTGGTAACAAGTCCCGTTCTCCTGGCGAAGCCGGAAGCAGCAAGGCACCGTGGAGAGTACCTAGCTCCGGAGGAGGAGAAGGAGGCCGAATCCGGCGATCTCCTCCTCGCTCCAAAACCCTAGCCCCAGCGGCGGCGAGATCTCAGGGAGCGAGGAGTGAAGGGAAGGAGGGACGATGTCGGACTCGGCGTTGATGGCGGCTGCCATCTAGGTGCGGTTCAGCAACTGTCGCGGCTCCTTCGGCGACGTCTACAGAGGGTTGGCTCCCTGATCTTCCCCGACGAACAGAGTTTTTTTAATCTTCTATATTTCTCCCTCGCACGTGGAACTTTAGCTGATGTGCCTCGGCGGCGGCTAGTGGAGCCGTCCGTTTCGCTTTTAATCGGGTGGCATTAGGAATTCGAGTGTCGGGGCTCGAGATAGTGTACAATTCATGGGGAATCGGGGCGTCAAGCTGCAGGGTTGAGATAATTGAGTGGCCAATCGAGTGGTGTTTGTGACGTGTTTCACTAATTTCCTCGTGTTAATAACATGCCATTGGTGGTTTGATCAGGATCTGCGTGGAAATGATTCGCTTTGAATGCTGGGTGAGGGATTTAGGTAACAAGCAGTGCTAATGGGGTCAATTTAGCGCCTAACTGAGAGGTTTACACATATTTGTGCTAATTTAGTTTGGGATGGCAGGGTACCCGACTTGGATTCTATGTTTTGATTGTCTGGCTTCGATCTAGTGTGAGAAGTTGTCCGTGTTATGCATATTATTGCCAGTTCTTGCTACTTGGCTGAAGCTGGATCTCTTCTATTAATGGAGAAAATGTGTACTTTTAAATCGGTAAATCTTGTTTATGATTTAGTAGTGAGGAACTCAGGCGCCTGGTGTAGTTTGATGGTTACCCTTGGACTTGAAAAACTCACTGCACCATTGAATATGGTTCTGACCTCAAGACTGAAATCGTAAAAACAATATTTCTTGTGATTGATTGAGACATGAATTTGTCACTCTGGACAGTTATTTGTCCTATATTGGATTATTGGAGTAGAAACAACAATGTAAGTCAAAGATTTTTTGGAAATGGCTATAACCTATGATGAGGACATGACCTCCATGGATACACCTGCTACCACCTCTACTTCCACTACTTCAACTACGTCCGTTATGGAAGCTACAAAGAATAGAAGGAGATTCGTGAAGACCTTCAAGAACATGCGAGGATTCAAGTTCAAACTCTCGGGAGAAGGAAGAAATGAAGTTTTTATGATTAACCATTCTCTACATGAAGTGGTGCTGTATAAGGAGTTCTTCCACGTCACCTTCGGTCCAAGGAGAGCCAGAGAGCAAGTCCCACAAGTTCTGGACTCTAATTCGGATTGTTGAGACAGCTCTGACTTTAAATGTCTTTATCTCGGGCATACGAACTCCGATTTGGGTGATCTTAGACTCTTTGGAAAGTTTATCCCGTGCTCTTTCAAACCTGTCCAACCACACCTCCAGGTTCCTCACGAGCACGCCGCAATCACCAAAATAATTCGGGACTGTTTCTGAAAAACAGACCACCTCATGTCTTTAAATACCCCCTAGGGTTCTCTCTTTAGTTTTGGGTTTTGTTTAGTTAAGAGTTTGCTACATTTGCATCTTCGTGTATCTTTGTTTGTGTCCAACGACCAGATCAAGACTGCTTTTCGGAACCTCACTCTATCTTGTTCTTCATCCATACTTGCAACTTCAGATTGCTTTATCTTAATTATTGCTAGTTCTTCGATTGCTCGCAGGGATTACGAACCTCGTGTTCAGGTTGATCATGCTTCCGGCATCGTCAATAACCTATCAGAGTTGGTTTAGCGATTGCTAAGGCGCATCGTCGCCGTACGGTGTAGTCGAATCGTCAAAGTCATCTCCACAAATCGATAGTTACCTTCTCATCGAAAGATCGGGACACCCTTTGTTCTATCATGTGGTATCAGAGCAAACCAGGTTGCTCATTGAGAAATTTGAGTGTTTTTACTAGATTAGTTGTATCTTTTTACCTATTGTCTACCTCAGCCAAAAAAAAATTTAGTCTAGGTTACCTTTGTCCAAACCAATTTCAGCCTTGCAATTTTTATCGTAGTTCTTGCATTATTGAAGTTTTGCTACATTAGTCATGTCGAGTTGCTGGTTTAGATTGGTTCGTAGTTGAAAATTTTCTATTAGATCAAACCTCCTTTTTGTTGCTTCTAGTTCATCCTTGCAGAAAATCAGAAAAAGAAAATGAGAGAAGAGTTGCTGCCATGGCAAGGTTTTTGTTGCCAATTTTCTTCCACGACAGCCCGTGCCACCCTTCGCTGTTGCCACTCATCCATCACTTTGTGCCGCCACACTTGCAGCCCCTATCGTGGTATCGTCTTTGCTGCCACGACGTAAGTTGCTGCCACCGCCGTTTCCCTTGCGGCCTTGTCTTGGAGAAGAACAGGGAGACGACACCAAGGTCACTTGCATCCTTGCTTGACCACCAACAGCAGATTGGATTGAATCTACAAAGTTTTGGAAAGGCCAACACAACAGGAAAGGTTTTAATTTGGAGTTCAAGTTGAACTAGGCAAGGAATCATCTTCTAAGGCTTGGTCTTTATCTCTAACCATTGGGGAAGGACTTGGCTGACCCAAAAGGCTCTCCCACATCCTTAAGAAGGCCCTTGGACAGATCTCCCACGAAGAATCGGACTGGAATTCAAGTTACAACTTGTTTTGGATTCGAATTCAAACTCCAAGTCAAATTCGGACTGGAAATTCAAATTGCTCAGAAAATTCTGAAATATTCTGTAAAATCAGGCATAAATCTAGGAGTCTACTGTTAAAATTTCAGCACAATCCGACAAGTGGTTTGGGAGAAAATGACAATTTAAGTTTCAGTCGCCTGCCGATTTCCTGCCACAGCAACGATTTTGCTCTTTTCTGCTGCCGCGGCGGCCCTGCGGCAGAAGCCAATTTTCTTGTGTAGCGCATATCTTTTGCTCTGATTGGGATTTTTCTGAGGTGTAAAAAAATTTAAAAAAATAGAAAAAGAGTAAGAAGCCACATAGAAGGCCACTGTAAAAAAAAATCTCAAAAACTTGCCCATTGTTTTCTCTTATTTCCTTTGTTTCTATCGCTTCGGTATCTAGGCCTAGTTAAATTTTGCTCGTGCTAGTCTAAGTCCAGCAACTAGGACTAGTATTTTTGAGCATCTTTTCAACTTTGCATAGCTACTTTTGATCATTTGCTATCCTTGCTACTCACATAAAGCCTCCAAGCTCCACTATTCTATACCGTGCAGATATACGTTCACCTGGCAATCGCTTTACTCAATCTTCAGAGGTATTTGACACCGTTGGTTGCCGGTCACCACCTGCTGCATGGTAAGAACTTGTAAGAATTTTGATTTGGCTTGAGTGATGAGAGACTTGCCACCACATCCTAATAGTTGATAGGACATTATACTTGTGATTTTGTTTCTTGTTTTCCCCTAACCATGATAGGGTCTCGAGCAAATGGTGGAGATGATCTCCCTCCTCTTGAGAAGAGCATTCATGAGTTGTCCACTAAGTTTGACATTCTTCTCGAACGTTTGGATGGAGCGCCGCGAGCACTAGCACCTCAACCACCGCTGCCACTACGTGTACCAACCATCAAGGAACAAAATCATGACACATGTACCGCGAGTAAGATCAGCGTACCCGTTTATAATGGTAAACATGATCCTAAATGTTATCTTGCTTGGGAATTAGATATAGCTCAACTAATTGAAAAACATGCAATTCTTAAGTGTCGTAAAGTTAGGATTGCTGCTAGTGGTTTTACCGATTATGCTACTGTTTGGTGGAAGTTACACTGTTAATTACATTTACATAATATACCTTCCACTTGGGCTGCTATGAAGAAAACTTATGAGAAAAAGATTTCTACCTCCGTACTATGCTAGTGATTTGCGTAAAGATTTACAGCGTTTAAAGCAAGGTAGTGACACCGTACAAATATATTATAACAAATTTCAAACTTGTTTGAAACATTGTGATCTACCTGAAAATGAGGATTTTGCCATGGATCAATTTATGAAAGGTTTGAACTGTGACATATGGGATATGTTTCGATGTATTCCACGTAGCATCACTGGTTTGTTTTGTCGTGCTTATGTTTTTGAGAATGAAATACAGGAGGAAGCACAAAACCAGGCATCAATACAAGATCTCATGTCATGTTCACCACTGGATGCTTTTTCTACTACGAACATCGCCATGGTACCTACATTATTTGAGTTGAGCTTGCAAGGTAAAAATAAATGTACTACTCCTAACGCTCCACATGAGAATGAAGTTTATCCTGATCAATCGAATGCCTCCTGTGATGAATTGAATGAACTACCTTTGTCCACTTCACATGCCATTTTAGAGCAACATAGAGTGGAACCAATAATCACTTTGTCTTTGCCACAAGTTGAGATTACTGAATGTAGTGAATTACTTAATGCTCCTTGTGATAAAGAAGAGTTGTGTGATAACGCTTCACTTATATCCACGCCACAACTAGATGATGAACAAGCTACTTGTGTTTTAGAATCACATGTTAGTGCTGAAATTGTTAATATCCCTCATGAGGAATTGATTACACATGCTGAAATTATTTCCCAAGAATCACATGATAATTTTTCTGGAACCAATGCATTGCTTGCTGATTTTTGTACCTCAGGTGATATTATTGCTATACCTCATGATTTGGATATACCATATGTTGAAGAAAATGATATAGATAAAGACTTATGTACTCCATGTTCTGAAGTTGTTTTTCTTACTAGCTTGAGAGCACCAAAAGTTGAGCCATGTGAATTAAATGATTCTGAGATAGGTTGTGAGAAGTTAATAAAACTTGAAGAAGTATTTGCAGCAATTACACGGAATATCACATATGCTATCAACTTTGTTAAGCCTATCACTTTGATAGATGCTCTAGCAAAAGTTTCTGAACTTGTGAGTTTACCATCTTGGAATTCATGCTACACTCATGATTATAGAGTTAATTTGATTGGAGCTACTAGTGTAGATGATAGAATTTATGTGCATATGATTTGCATTGCTTGTGCTGAAAATGACAATTCTAAACTTGCTAGTTCAAATGATGATCCCGTGCATGTGTTCATTCCTTCATCCCATATTTGTGCTACTTTGATACAATGTACTATGCTGCATGTTTTTATGCCTAGTCCTACTTTTCAACATATTGTAGCTAGTGCTTCGCAAACTCTGAATGTGATTCCTATTAGTTTGGGATGGTTAGTTAATGGGACAATGCGCTACTCTTTACAAAGACATGTTCTTCGCTTATGTTTGCAAATTGCGTTGGAATTCTTGCTGTAATTTGTTTTGGATATGATTGCTAACCACGAAGAGCTAACCGTGATTGATAGATACGTATATGCTGCGTACATGTTTTCTTTGCTCTTTGATGATTTTCAGCTTATGCAAAGCCGATGACGGCTTTGTTTTCAAGGAGGGGAGGATGATGAGGACATGACCTCCATGGATACACCTGCTACCACCTCTACTTCCACTACTTCAACTACGTCCGCTATGGAAGCTACAAAGAACAGAAGGAGATTCGTGAAGACCTTCAAGAACATGCGAGGATTCAAGTTCAAGCTCTCGGGAGGAGGAAGAAATGAAGTTTTTATGACTAACCATTCTCTACATGAAGTGGTGCTGTATAAGGAGTTCTTCCACGTCACCTTCGGTCCAAGGAGAGCCAGAGAGCAAGTCTCACAAGTTTTGGACTCTAATTCGGATTGCTGAGACAGCCCTGACTTTAAACGTCTTTATCTCGGGCATACGAACTCCGATTTGGGTGATCTTAGACTCTTTGGAAAGCTTATTTCGTGTTCTTTCAAACCTATCCAACCACACCTCCAGATTCTTCATGAGCATGCCGCAATCGCCAAAACAATTCGGGACTGTTTCTAAAAACAGACCACCTCATGTCTTTAAATACCCCCTAGGGTTCTCTCTTTAGCTTTGGGTTTTGTTTAGTTAAGAGTTTGCTACATTTGCATCTTCGTGTATCTTTGTTTGTGTCTAACGACCAGATCAAGACTGCTTTCCGGAACCCCACTCTATCTTGTTCTTCATCCATACTTGCAATTTCAGATTGCTTTATCTTAATTATTGCTAGTTCTTCGATTGCTCATAGGGATTACGAACCTCGTGTTCAGGTTGATCGTGCTTCCGGCATCGTCAATAACCTATTGGAGTTGGTTTAGCGATTGCTAAGGCACATCGTCGTCGTACGGTGTAGTCGAATCGTCAAAGTCGTCTCCATAAATCGATAGTTACCTTCTCATCGAAAGATCGGGACACCCTTTATTCTATCAACCTGTATGCGATGCATTGTTCTTTTCACCATCTCCTGTTCATTAAGTGAATTAAGTTGTGATTGCGCACCTGAGTATGAACCAACTTCGTTCACTCAATAAGTGTTATTTTTCATATTCTCATGATGTTTATTGTTCAATTGGGTGTCAAATGCTATATGGATTGTTCAATTAAGCATTTGTACCATTTCTTATTTAGGGATTCTATTGTTTACCATTTATACTAGTTTTCAAGCAGGGACCCTTAACACTATCTGGTGGACAATGGACGACAGGAATTCAAGTCATTGAATTGCTTATGTATTTGTGGTTTTGGACATGTACAAGCAGTGCCAAAGCTGTGCTGCATGCTTGGGTGCAGTACAATGGAGCTTGACAGTCTAAATGTTTCATCTTTTCTAGCCAAATATGTTTATACAAGTATTTCGTCATGTTTCTGTTGCTCCCACCCAATAACTGGCCTATAATATAATCTTGTATGTTTAATGTATCCGTTAGTGTTGTCGCTATATTAATCTGTACGGCAGCGAGTTATCTGACAATGGTCAGCACACAGAATAGTGCAGCACAGCTATGCTTCAAGTCTGCATTTGTAATTCCTATGAACTTCATAATTTCAGTTTCATTAGCATGCAAACGTGAGGAAGTGCATTTGTAGTTTATATCTATGATTAAAGATGTTCGCATGGAGAGTATTCGTTACCATGTTTGCTAGTACCTGAAGTATACACATACCGGTTACTCAAAACAAAATGGACATTTGTGATCAAAGCTATTAATTGGAATAGGAATGAGAAGACAAACATCAGAGAATAGTGTTGCTGACTGATTAAGCTCATGGTTACTCTTTGCTTAAGCTCACAATAGCACAAATTGGCAACAAGTAAATAATGCATCATTGGCGACTTAGAGTAGAGCAGTTTAAGAAGTAGCAACTTGTAAACACACAACATCAGCTAAAACAAGATCTATCCATGTGCACAACAGCAAGAGCTCAAGGTTTATTCACCCGTACACGTTTGCTCTCTCCTCAGAAAGTCATATCTTTTATTCAATTGCCAAGTTTGGAACCTTAGATCAAACACCAAATACGATTACACTCCACGCCTGCTCTTCTTCAGAAATCTCGCCAGGCTGAATGGCGCATGATCAACAATCTTGGCCTTTCCATCAAGGATGAGCTCCGCAAGTGCTGTGCCGGTGGCTGGAGCATTGAGGATTCCCCCACAGCTGTGCCTAGTGGCTACGTAGCATCCCTTCACTCCGGTATCTCTCCAATGACCGGCAGTCCGTCACTGGTGCACGGCAAGTAGCAAGCCTGCTCCGCGACTACCTCTGCGCCCTCCTCTGTCTTCAGCTGGCTGGACACCCTCCCAATAGCTTGTACAACATTGCAATCGAGTCGGGCTCCCCAACAATCGTCGCCGGATCATCTGGAACGCATCAACTAATTTAGCTTAATGCATCAACCAATCACAAGGGGATTCACCCAATTGCTGCTTGGAGCCGTCGGCGGCCTTCACCAGCGAGCCAATCCTAACACTCGGACTGGGTGGAGCTGCCCGTCGTGGGGTCGAGAAGATCCAGTCGTGCTGCCGGCCATCGGGGATCCGGCAGCTCACAGTAGTGGATCCACGGTAGCTCCCAGACGACAAGGGAGTGGGCAGTAGTTTGGCAGCTCCGCCACCGCCTGCGCCACGCACAGCCCGCAGTCCGCCGCCGTGATGTACCTAGTGCATCACCCGAGTCCATAGATGGTCGTCTTGGCGGCGTCCAGCCCCCACCCTGCGCGCCGCCGAGCCGCGTCGTCTCCCTGGCCAGCCCACCGCTAGTAGCGTTGTCGGCCTCGGCTTCGACCCGTGCCATGAGCTTTCGCTGGATACGGTCGAACGAGGTCAGGTCCACGCCGGAGGCGAGGAGGAGCGTGGAGAGGAGGCGCGGGTGGCGATGGCCGCTACGTGGGAGGAGGAAGGCCTGGGCCTGCAGGAGGTGGCGTGGGATGCAAGGCGGGAGAGGAGGGAGAACACGCGGTGGAGCGCCGGAGGCAGAGACGGAAGTGCGCTGCTGGAGTGCGGCGCCGCCCCCATGGACTAGATGTGCGAGAGGGGAATGGAATGGTCGGTTTGCTAAGTCTTCGTGCACAGATATTTGGATTACCCATAGTACCCTCTGACTTAAGGGGATTTGTTGTCCATTTATTCTAATTTTACCCTTAAACCTTGTATACTACTCGGGTTAGATTATCTATACTGCTCATAAGAGACTGCAGTATAGATCTATCTCCACTATTAGATCCTCTCAAATAGACGGCCCATATTATTTGGATGCACCGTAAAAGACCTCTATGAATTACCCCAACTCAGAAGTACTCCAAGCGCACCAGCATAAGAAAAACAGTCACGGCACAAGATTCATCAAAGGAAACAATTGGGTTTGAAGAATAGACTGAATGCCGTCCTTTTTATGGAGATCATCATCCTTGCGTCTTGGGGCGCATATGGGCTAACAAGAAATAATAAACTTTGTGATAATGTTGATCACAACTTTTGATGGATGAAAACAGGTTTGTCACAGAGAAATAGCATGGGTTACAAAGGTTTTGTACAACAGTTTCGCAATTGGTCAACTCACTTAGTTTAATTTCGTTTCCTTTTTTTGACTCTCTATTTAAGAACACTTTTACATAATATAATACGGTAGGATACTCTCCTACTGGTTTCCCTATAATTTGTCTTTTAATCTTCTCTACTTGACGTCGCCTCCGAGAACCTGAACCTTCGTCTCCACCATAGCCTACCCGCAACCATGGAAGAGATTCGCGACGGCGAGAACACATCTAGAAGCCACCGCCGATCATGCACTGCCGGCTGTCGCCAAGAACAAGGGCGGAGCCGAATATCTTTTTTACGTAGAGGACGAAACATTTGGAGCTAAATACTGAGGGGTGCCAACTGCCAAATATACATCTTTTGCTAGTTTACATGGAAAAGATATAGAGTATTAACGGTATAGAAGAAGATATGCACTAGGTGGGCCATGGCCCCCACTAGCCCTTCCTTCCGTCATCGGCCGGTAACAGCTAACACGCGCCTCCGCCACTACCGCTAACACACGTCGCCACCGCGCTTGTTGGGTTGCCGTTGCCGCTACGAGCGTATCGACACCTTGAATCCAGTGGAAACTAATTGGACTGGCTATGAGAATGTTAAGAAAGGCCCAACTATACTATCAAAAGCCCACAAAAAACTATCCAGATAACCACACTTCACATTCGGCCGAGCTCAATTCGATATCCAAATCCAGTTAATATATCCAGTCCAGCAAGGTTATCAACTTGGACTATCACCCCCTTTTCATATCAGTTATCAGCTGTGAACAATAAAAGGTGTTTCAGACCCGGCAACCCTAGAGGCTATATATTGCATGTCGGAGGTGCTTGCTTTAGCACTTGACATCAATCTCCGGAAGATAACAGTGAAGTCGAACAGTTTGGAGGTGATCAACAATCTCAAGAGAAGCAGTTTATGTCGATAATCCTCGGAGAGATCCATGCTCGTGCGAGGGGGTTTGAAGAGGTGAACTAGGGACTCCAATGGTGAAGCACATTTGTTAGCTAAGAATGCTATTTCCTTAAGTTTTGGCCGTCAGTTGCGGATTTTTAATCCCCCTGCCTGTTGCCCTAAAAAGAAGTTATCCGCTGTAAAAGGTCTGCATTCTTAAGGTTCACATTCTTAGCATGATAGAAATGAAATTATCTCAATCGATGTTACAGTTGGTTAATTTGCACAAAATTCGAAAATAATGTGTTAATTTGCACTAGTTTTAAAATTCACAAAATAGCAAAAGGTAAATAAAAAATGGATGTATTTTTCCTAACCATTGGATGATTACTGCAACAGTTAGGTTTAAATTTTGCTGTAGTTACTTGAAAAGGTTGCAGAGCCAACAAGTCGCAACACTGCAAAAATATGTGTTGCAACATTCCGTATAGTTTTATCCCTCGATGTCTAGTTGCATACAGACTACACAATAATATGGAAATCACACATGTTATACTTTTGAGTGTGTTGAGCCTTATTAAACAAGCTTAAATTCTTTAACGAGTTGAAACGAACCGTGTTTTAAGGACGGCAAGTGGCTTGGAGCAATGGTGTTTGTTAACACCCAGGCCATCACCCACCTTGATCAATCTCCTTATTCTATCAGAGCACACATAGACGATTAGTGGTAAAATTCGTTTACACGCTACGTGAGATCTTCTATCCTCACAAAATTTTCTAATTTCCTCAGATAAATTAAGGTCAATCTAAGCAGAATTTTTACATTCCCTTTGCAGTGCAGGCGACATGCACGTCACCAGAAAAAAGTCGTCCCATAGAGAATTTTTCACGCCAGTTAGCATTGCTTAATTATAGTATTGATTTCGGAGTTTGTATATTTTATGGTAATTGTGTTGAGTACTATCCGACAAGCTGTTTGTCAATGATTAAAGAATATAAACTTTCTACTTATGGTCGTCATGAATTGAATTACAATAAAATTGCTTTGAGTCGGTTACCGATCTCCATGCGTGGAACTCACATACAGTACGTACGTGTAGCTAGAACACCGTAGCACAATGATGCGTTCCACTTGGCAAGACGGTATGCGCGATATGCCGTCTCCAAAGGAGAATGACGGACGAATCGTGATGTAGTGGAAATTAATTAACGGCCTTTGACGAGTCGGTCACCACGGAGATCCTACGACAGAGTGCCATTGGCGGCCAGTCCCCACAGATCACAAGGGCGTCAAGGCCCAGGATATTGTCCACGTGGCGTCCACCGGCGCAGCCGAATCCGATGGCGCCAGCTCCCCATTGGCCAGCGCTCTATCCATCCTACCACCCCAAGATTTCCCCGCCCAAATCTTGTGGCTGCCCCGCGCCGCCGCGCCACGATTAATATCAAACCGCCGTGACATCCTGCAATATTCCTGCACGCCTCCAACCGACTGCCCAGCCACTCTGCCGCGCGCCCTTCAAGGGACTTGACCCGGCCAAGGCTAGCCGACGACCGATGGCGCTCGCCTCCACCTCCGCCACCGCCTCCGCGGCCGTGCTCAAGAACCCGTTCCTCGGGGCCAGGCGCTCGCTCTCCAATGCCGCATCCCTCGGCGCCGCCAAGCCCCCTGCCCGCCGCGTGGTCGTCGTTGCCGCCGCCGTCGGCAAGAAGTCGTGGATCCCCGCTGTCAAGAGCGACGCCGAGTTCATCAACCCGTCGTGGCTCGATGGCTCGTAAGTCTCCTCGTCTCTCTCTCTCTCTCTCTCTCTCTCTCTCTCTCTCTCTCTCTCTCTCTCTCTCTCTCTCTCTCTCTCTCTCTCTCTCTCTCTCTCTCTCTCCGCTCTGCATTTTGCACGAAGCTAGCCTCGATGACAGCCGCGCTGAGACTGAACGCGTCCGTGAATGAACGCAGGCTCCCCGGTGACTTCGGCTTCGACCCGCTGGGGCTGGGCAAGGACCCGGCGTTCCTCAAGTGGTACAGGGAGGCGGAGCTGATCCACGGGCGGTGGGCGATGGCGGCGGTGCTGGGCATCTTCATCGGGCAGGCGTACAGCGGCGTGCCGTGGTTCGAGGCCGGCGCGCAGCCTGGTGCGGTGGCGCCCTTCTCGTTCGGGTCTCTCCTCGGCACCCAGCTGCTGCTCATGGGGTGGGTGGAGTCCAAGCGGTGGGTCGACTTCTTCAACCCGGACTCCCAGTCGGTGGAGTGGGCCACGCCGTGGTCGCGCACCGCCGAGAACTTCGCCAACTCCACCGGCGAGCAAGGGTACCCGGGCGGCAAGTTCTTCGACCCGCTCGGCCTCGGCGGCGACACCAAGGACGGCGTCTACATCCCCGACACCGAGAAGCTCGAGCGGCTCAAGCTGGCCGAGATCAAGCACGCGCGCCTCGCCATGGTCGCCATGCTCATCTTCTACTTCGAGGCCGGACAGGGCAAGACGCCGCTCGGCGCTCTCGGACTGTGAGGCGCAACGACGGCGACTACTCCTGGATCGTCCACAGTAATTCTCGCTTGCGCGTGTGGTGGGTGAGGGTTGTTGCATCAGATCGGACGCATGCATGCACGGATTGCATGGGATCGGCTGGAGGTCGAAGAAGCAGCAGCAATGTATCTGTGTCCGTGACTTCTTTTGGGTGGTGTCTGTGAATCGAATGGGAAATCAAGGAGTACTCTCTTTTTTCCAGTGTATGTACCATGTAATATATCGTCTGGGTTCTGTAATTTAAAGCAGAATGAGCAAGGACATTTGATTGATCACCTACTAAGTCTTTTAGAACACTGCTTGCAAGATTGCATCGGCTGAAGCCGCGACACCAGCAAGGTAGTTTACTTCACCGCATTGAAGTAAGAAGTGTGTTCGTTCTGGAAAAAAGTAATGAATGGCTGTGGAAGTGTGGAACTAGTGTTGGTTCCAAAACTGATAGGATGACAAGATGCTAAGTTTATCTGAAAACTTCGGAGCAAATCTTCTTCTAGAGAACTTCACAATAAATTATGAGCAAGTTGCTAGCTTATGGGTGAGCAATAAGAGAAACGGGGTTATTAATATGGTTTCTACTGGGATACTTTGGACTATCTGGAAATTCAGGAATGATCTCTCTTTTGGACGTTGCTTATGGTCCAGCTTACAGGTCTTGTGGCAACGAATTTTTCGCTTATTAAAGCGCTGGCGTCCTCTCAAACGACATTCAGCTCTTGGAGAGGCTTACAACTCCTGGAAGCGAAGACGATGGAAGCTCCTCGTTTGGCGTGAACCTGAAGAAGCGTAGGATCACCGAGGAGGTGTCCTGGGTCAAGACTCCATAAGTGCTGACTGGGAGAACCTGGGCATGAGTTTTTGGTTTTGTGTCTTACGTTTCTTATTGGCAGAAGTGTAATCTGAGATCGTTTAAATGTTGGTTTTTGTTAGCTTCCAGGCCCTTAGAGGGGTTGTAATCAGTTCAGGGATATAACTATTGTGACTGGGTTTCATTTCTATGAAATGGAACAGGGCGTTAAGCCTTTCTCTCTAAAAAAGTAGGAATTTTAATAGATTAATAGGAGCACGCATTCCTAATCCTGAATCCACCTCATGCTCGGGAAACAAAGAAGAAGAAGTGCATACGTGTTGCATGCCACGTCTGCAAGGCGTTTCTTGTAAACTTTCCTACAAAGTTCATGTCAAATGATTTTATGTTCCCAAACGGGGACCATACCATAGGCATAAACTAGAAACGAGCAAGATTGTTTGTTCAAACACGGTACTCAACATACGGCAAAAAGCCATTTCACCATGCATGCACATTGCGCAATGCTAGCTAATGACCAACTAAATAAGTTCACTCCAAAATCAGCTTAGGAGCGTCGCCGCTTCCTGCTTACCGTTCTCCAAAATCAAATTAAAGAATCGTGTCTAACTAATTAAACATTGTTCCAAAAAATAACTAATTAAACATCCATAAAATTTTAGATAATAAAAGAGAGAACTCCCCTACCTCTGCACCCTAAGATATACACAGCCAATTATTACAAAGTCATGAATAAATACATGCCCACAGGCAAACGAGAACGCAACAAGCTACATAAAAATCCAAATAAAAAATTACATGGCCTGTTATTAAACTGCCAATCAAACGGAGACATAAATCCTCTAGTAGCCGACTCCAAAACCTTGGCACCAATAACCATCTACTCCTATGCTGATGACTGTTGTTGCAGTAAGGACGATGATCACAGCCAATTGATACATAAGAACATAGCCCGCAAAGGGTTGGTTATCTTCTTTTTATCAATACAATGGTATACCTGCATAGCCAAAGAGGCCAACATAAAGTAGTGACTCCCACTAACAGCTGTGAGTGAAGAGATCTATATACTGTGCAACCAACTCCCAAAAATATGAGAGACACTACAAGGTGGTGAAATGCCGAAGCTTACGAAGATCACTTGCCATATAAAATGGGCGAAATGAGAATCAAAAAAGAGATGTTGGATTGTCTCCTCGTGTGTACGTAAGGTGCCAATTTTGTTTAACTGAGTTATTTTTTGTAAGAATCACCCCTCGCACAAGGTACCAAAGAAAGATCTTGATTTAAATGGGTATTTTTAATTTCCAGAGCTGTTTAGACCAGAATTAGACTATAAAATCACCAAGAACAGTGTACATCGATTGGATTGAGAATCGACCGTTGGCATGGAGGTCCTAACAAAATATGTCTCTATCTAGTGTCAGGTTCAGAAATGCAACATTTGCAACCAGCGCATTCCATGCCGCTAGCTTAGATCCAACAATAGCCCTCTTAAAAGAGATGTTGAGAGGGGTAGAACTGATCACCTCCGCAATCGTGGAATATCTTTTCCTAGTGATGGGGAGTTGATTTTTAAGGAGTTGACCGTCAAGTCACTTCTATTCCCATGATCTACTCTTTGTTCCACGATTAATAGAAAATGTGTCAAATAGTAGGAAATATTTCTTTACCTTCATCAATCTGCTCCAAAATTAGGAGTCATCTAATCATGACCAGGCTGAGGAGAAAGGCTTACCCTTGAGATTTTATTCTGAATAATGGTTTGCCAGACACCATCCTCATTTGATAGTTTAAAAAACCACTTATTGAGACATTTATTTTTAGCTCGAGATCTTGAATTCCAAGGCCACCCTAATGTTTAGGTCTCCAGAGAATCCCCCACCTCGCAAGTCTATATTTACGTTTATGACTGTCACTTTACTAGAAAAGTCTAAACCTATAAAATCAAGCCTCTTACACACCTCAACAAGTATCTCGAAGAAGAACAACATAAACATAACGAGATCGTTCGGTACTAAATTTATGAGAACAAGACGGTCACCACCGGATAGATGGTACGTGCATGAATACTTAACAGAAACCGCGCACACATCTACATACTCCATAATCTATATGTTCAAATCCGAATCCGAACTCCTCCAGTTCCAGATCGGACTGCTCGGGAAGTCACTCATGTCCACCGCATCGGCGACGATCAGGAAATCCTCAAGCATATTGTTATGCACGGCCACCGTGTCGAGTGCGGCGGTCTGAGCAACAGGACCGCTCTGTTCTCTACCTCCACGCCCTACCGTCGCAACGTCCTTCATCTCCTCATGACAACCATCTGTCCCCTACAGGCAGCTATAGTACACCTTCATGAGCTCGTCGATGGAGTTGCGGTCCGCCTCCGCGACGCTGTCTATGTCCGGAAGCGCCAGCGCCACCAGCTCCACGACACCGTCGACATTTCCACCCGCGGTCTCGTTGCCGATCTCGCGCTTGCGCTTGTGGACGTGCAAGCCGCACTCTGCCTCCCACGGACCATCACTTGCGGCCTTCTTGTCGTCGTCCTACTCCTCTTCCTCGTCCTCGAGCGGCGTGATCTGCAGCGAGCGCCGCAACTGGCGGTTGAGCGCCTCCTCCTGGGAGATGACCTTGGACCAGGTCTCGGCATCCCTGGCGCTCATCCTATGCTGCAGCCGCTTGGACTGCCACACGAGCCTCCGCATCTCGTCGAAGTGTGGGCTCAGGTGTTTGATCACCGCGCTTAGCTGGGAGATCTTCCACGCCTTCTTCAGGTCATGGGGCTTCCGGTACGGTGGCGGGCCCTAGTGGGCCTGAGCCTCGCCCTGCAGGCCCCACCAGGGCTCGTCGCCCTTGGGCCACCACGGCGGCGGCAGGCCCTGGTCCAGCGGGAAGCTCCGCTGCGGGGGCTCGTAGTGCTGGATTAGGGCCGAGAGCAGGGACCCCAGTGTGCTGTCCTGGATGTCGAGGAGCCCGTGGAGGAACGACGACACCGGGCTCTCGAAGGCAATCCCCGGGCCAACCATGGCCGTCGGTCTGGCCCGTTCGAACCTGACGTCCTCCTTCCACCAGCCGCGAAGGCTATCGGAGGAGCCGGACACGGGCACGCCGGCCTCGTCCACGATGCCGTACACGAACCTCCGCGCGTTGCACGCCTCCATCATCTTGAGCATGTGCCGGAGGACGCCGTCCTGCGCCCGGAGCATCGCCTTGCGGCGGTACCGTGCCTCGAGTGGCTCCTCCTAAGCTTGGGCCAGGTCCGACCGTCCGAGCCTGGCCGCCGCGTGTCTCCACTGCCATGGCCCGAGCGGCCCTCGAGCCTCATGAGGAGCATCTGGTCCTTCCACATGCGCTTTTTGAGGTCGGCGATCTCAATGGACTCCGAGCCTGACTCGGATTCGCTGAAGAACTCTTCCTCCTGGTCTTCGGGCTCGGCGGCATGGTGGTGGTCGGTCTTGGACTTGCCTTTGTCCATTGCTGGCTGTGGCAGCTGCTGGAGAGCAGGAGGTTTCTCATAGTTGGGGCTTCCCATGGGAGTGTGCAAAGCTGTGCTCGTGAAAAGGCGGCACAGGACGGGCCGGCGGGAGATAAAACTATCGCGTTGAACTTATACTGTTAGAATTATTGGGCCTAGCTAGCCCATTAATTAAATTCCTGAAAACCTCAAAGGCCCAATTAAATTGCTAACACTTGTAATTGGTTTAGTACCATAGTGCTAGTGAAAAAAAATAGAGGAGGGAGCTAGTCTATATAAAGAGGAGGAGGAGCTGCTCTCATTGTACCTCAAGCCTTAGGGCTTTCCTCTCTCTTTCACAAAGAGCCCTCTTGTGTTCTATCTCTTCATGAGCGTGAACCTCCAGTGAAGCTTGTTCTTTCTAAATGTTTAGTTCTAGTATTATGCTGTCACATTAGTGCTATTCCATCCCGAAGTTCGCGTGCACGAGCGTCCGGGAGGACAGGCCTCTGAAACCCTCGTCTTTGAGATCCTGCGCCAGGAGAAGGCGAATAAGGTTTTTGGGGAGCGCTCTGCGTGACTGTCCGCTGCTGTTCGGCTTACCTTCTTCGACTACTTCACACTGCTAAATCGGAGCGAGGTGGTGTTGCGGTACGACTACTTCCTCTTCATCAAGCGAACGACTATATGGCGGGTGACAATGGCAACAATAGCGGTGCTGCTATCTTCCCAACGAACGCCACGTACATTCTGTGCCTCTCTATATTCGTAATAGCCTTAGGCTATGAGCTAGATACTAGCATGTCTAGACTATTTGATGAAATTCTAATGATTAAGTACCCTAGCATGTGTAGCTTGATTGGAAATGTTTCTGTAGATATATTCGCTAGAATATTTATCATGTCGTATTTCATAATTTTATGAATTAGTATAATTCAAAAATTACCTAATTATTCCAACATATACATGCCAGGAAGAAGAATGTAGAAGAAGGCTGGGTGTTCCAGCGCCTTGGGGCCGGATGGACCGTCTAGGGATGTGAATCGCGGCCCACCGGTGGTGTGGTGGCGGTATCATTCGCCTTGAGCTCGGCAGCTCTCGTTGGCAATTGGCTCACGAACCTAAGTTGTTCTCTTCTACGAGAGAGAAACACACGCGGCTAAGCATTCGTGCTCCTCCGTACGTAGTATGTACGGACCTCGGCAATATTATATGCCATGCAGCAGCAGTGAAAGTTCTTTTGGTGCTCTAGAACTACATGTAAATTAAAATCTCCTCAGAAAGAGATATTGAAGAGAATAAGATATGATTGAGGAAATATACGTCGTTTCAATCTGTTCACCAGTCAACATTAGTATAAGATCCATGCATGCTCGTCTTATTCAAACATAGCATAGCATGCACTAGAAAACTCTTATGGCCTAATGTGCCAAGTTTCCCCGATTCTTATTTCGCTCATCTCTCTTTGGGAAATGGGAATTCTTGTGCTGATTGATCTCGATTAAGTAGGGAAGTGGATTCGTCTAGCCCCGTAGGTTTCCCGACGTAGCACGCAATTTTCAGATCGCAGCATACATGCATGCAGCGAGTATGGGCGACACGTGGGCGTGAGTTTACCTGGATGCATGCACGCCATTTGTGACGCCGAGATGCTGCTTAGGGAGTAAGAGCACGACGCTGGGCTAGCTTGATTTTTCTAGGTCGGTAGTATCGAATTCCGCGACAAATATTACGATCAAGAGGACACTGAATTTCACAGATGCGCGGCCGAATGGGTTCGTCAATCGTCAGTTGGATACAAAAATTAAATTCCCTGTGAAAGAAAGAAAGAATGGGCATCTTGCAAGTTACTCTGTTTTGCCCGTGGACGCCAGCCCGGTAAACTTCTGACTCGGTGCCATGCCACTGCTCGCACAGGCTACAGCTACGCAACAACGATTTATTTGGGCCAATAACTTCTGGACAGTTTGCCGGCGAACTCACGGCCCAATAGAACATGTAAAGGCCTCCAAACAATTCTGTGCCGACGCAGCGTGGACAACATACAACACGGAGAAAAAGATCAATTCGATCCAAGTGATAAATAATAATACCACATGGCGAGATAAATGAACTGACGGTGACGTGTTACCAACTCGTCCCCCAATTCGACTCCCACCAGATCGTTCCAGAGCATCAATGAACGCCGGTTTTTATTTCCCGTGTTAATAGCAGGAGGCCGGCAAAACTAAAATCGCGCGCATCCATCACAGTAGCAGATCACGCTTATAATAATCACACGGGTATCAGAGACTTCACACTGTGCAGCTCACACGACGCCACGGGCGTAGACTTCACAGAGCGGTGACCCTGCCCTCGCCGTGGCCCTCGGCGGCCCTGGCGCGGCAGGCGTCGACCACGGCGTAGAGGCGGTATGGCGAGGCGTCGGTGGCGAGCCACTGCTCGACGGTGAAGAGCTGCTGCTTGCAGCCCATGTGTGGCCCCGTGGCCGTGACCTCGAGGTAGTTGCAGTACCACCCGTGGTGCGCGCCGGCTCCGTCGGAGGTGAGGTTCATCCAGCACGGCGCCTTCGCCATGCAGGGCCCGCGGCCGCTGAAGATGTCGAGGTTGCCGCGCTCGTAGTAGTCGTGGTCGCGCTCCATCATCCCGCCCCACCGCTCCAGGTCGCCGATCCGGATGCCAGAGCCGTCCGAGCCCAGCAGCGTCACGCCGATCGCCGAGTCCGTCCCGCCCTTCCAGATCGACCCCGTCCGCACGTACACCGTGTACACGCACTTGTTCTCCGGGTCCGACTCCAGGCTGCCGCTGCCGCTGCCGCCCGCGACCGCCACCGTCACCGCGCCCTCCGACGAAGCGTACGCCTAATCAAGCAACGCACGCACCACCACATGGTGTGAGAAATCAGACGGCGATTGCACATGTAGGAGAGAGCCTAGTCAATGAGGAGCTTACCGTGGCAGCAAAGGAGACGAGGAGAAGGCAGGAGAGGAGTTTCATGGCCGGGGTGAGGCTTTTCGCTGCTTCGACCTTGGATCGTCAATGGGGGGAGGTGAGCGATTGGGGACGAGACAAGTGAGCGCCGTGGCGTGGCGCTATAAAGGGGGTCGAGGGACGACCCACTGGAGAGTGACACTTTGGGGGAGAAGCTGGAGGAGTTGATTTTTGTTTGATGTCAGGAGAATCCAAGGTGGCATATTCTTTAGGGCTCATATTGTCATGTCTTCTTGTTTAGTAGTGTACGAGAACGCGTGTGCAGGCCTGACTAGATCCAGAAACTACGAGATACACTGGCGCGGTCACGTGAAGCCAAAAATTCAGCTCCTGATGGCAATCTGAATGTAGTCTGACGAACAATGTTGAGCTAGCTGCCTGCTGAACTGGTGATACAACAATTCGCTATAGCCGTATGCCTGCAAGGGTCATAGAGTTGAGCTGAACTGGTTGTTAGCAAATGTGACGATCTTATTTTGGCCTGGAAAACGCATTTATGCGCACAATCGATGTTGACCCTGTCAAGGACAAGGCTTTTTAATGGCTGGTGTGTATATGTGTGGATTATGTATGTGTACGTGTCTGGAGCAGTTGGCGAAGACGTTGACCTTAGCCAGGTGTCAGACGAGGAAGTGTCGGCTAACAGTGCGTTAATCAAGCAGCTAAGACTCTCTTCGAGAAAAAAAATTAAGCAGCTAAGACACGGAGCCAGGTTGATGTAGTAGAGTCATAGGTTGATATAATTCACCGACTGATTTTCAAAAGAAAATGCATCCATGCTGCCATTGGTTCGACGATGACGTGCTGCCGTTTTGTTCTTCTAGCTCATATTTTTCGTCTGGCGATTGTTGAGCACAAAATGTTCAGACGAATTCTAGAACCACGAGTGACATAAGAAAAGCCAGATGGAACCTGGTAATGGTCATTCGTTGATGGTGTAATCTTTCAAGAAAGCATCCTTTTTTAATTTACTCATGATGAATGCAACAGGGTGGATCATCGATCGATCGATCTCTCGCTACATAGACGCTTGTGTGTTGCAAGCAAAAGCAATTAAGCAATAAAGGGCAAAAACTGTTTACCAGGGCTAGCTTGACCTTACTTCACTAACAGATTAGATTTGATTACCATCTATCCGCTAGCTGCTAAGCGCCCCCCCTCGCCGTGCCGCGCGACTGGTGCAGACGATTCGCTCGTTGGTAGAGCTGGTACGGCGGCGCGTCCCTGGCGAGCCACTGCTCGACAGCGAACGCCATCCTAGTGCACGGTCCTGTGGCGATCACCTCCACGGCCTTGCAGTACCACCCATGGCGCGTGCTGGAGCCATCGGAAGTCAGGTTCGCTGGTTCAGGCACGGCTCGCGCCTACATCCATGTTGACGCGCTTTCAGTGGTCGTGGCTTCAGGTCTCTGATGGCGAAGCCGCTGCCGTCAGGAGCGCCAGCGCCGATCCCCACGTCCTTACCGGCTTTCTCCACGTCGAGCGTGTAAACGCACTCGTCCTCATTCCCGCACTCCTCCGAGCAAGAATCAGTTGGACTAATTTGGAGTTTGGATGTGCAACATTTAGATCCAAGAGAATAAATAACAAATTTTCAACTTTCATAGTAGGAGAATCGCTTCAAAAATTGGCGTGTATTCTTTAGTAAAAGGCGAAAAAATAGCTCACCGCGCAGCTGCGTGCTTCTCTGAGGTCGTCCTGCCGCTCGTTATGTAGCTTTCTTTCGGTGCGCAACTCTCACGAAGCAGCGAGGTGGCACTAAGGGTGCGTTTGGTTGGGTAGATGGAGATGGGATGGGAGATGGCTATCCAATTTTTTGAGAGATGAGGTGTGTTTAGTTGGGTGGATAGTGGATAGGGATATCCACCCTAAAGGAATATTCCTCTAATATGTTGGATAGAGAGGTTCAGTCAAAAAAACCGGATGAACTCACCCTAATTTCCTCTAATCGTGTTTAACTTTCTAATCGCAGTTATTTATTTGCTAATCGTGTTTAGACTTTTTTTGCCCGGATCCGCATGTGCTCCGGCCGCAGCCTCCCCGCCGGCCGCTCCCCGCCCCCCGCCGGCCCCTCCCCGCCCCCCGCCGGCCGCTCTCCGCCCTCCGCCGTCCGCTCCTCGCCCTCCGCCGTCCGCCCCCCGCCGGCCGCTCCCCGCCCCCCGCCGCTCCCGCGCCCGAGCTCCGCCCCGCCGGCCTCCGCCCCTCCCGAGCTCGCCCCGCCGACCTCCGCCCCGCCCGAGCTCCACCCCGCCGGCCTCTGCCCCGCCGGCCTCGGCCTCGCCCGAGCTTGCCCCGCCGACCTCCGCCCCGCCCGAGCTCTGCCCCGCCGGCCTCCGCCCCGCCCGTGCTCCCCTGCCGGTGAGAGATAGAGAGAGAGGATGGAGAGAGGGAAGATTAGGGAGAAGATGGAGGAGAGGTCACTAACGTATGGGGCCCAAATATCAGTGGCTCATCCCAACTGAATCCATCCAGTTTTAACCAAACAAAAATTTGGTCCATCCAATCCATTGAACTAAACAAAAAAAATGGTTTATCCCATCTCAAAAAAATTGGATGGGCTCATCCCATCCCACCACCTCGCCCTCCAATCAAACGCACCCTAAACTAATTGCGCTGCCCTGCCGTACTGGTGCGCTAACTAAATTGGGCCAGACCCGTAAAAGCTCACACCAACCAATAGTTACTGGGCTATGCCAAAAGAGTGTCCTCGTCTCTGCGAGGAAGTGGAGAAAAAGTAAAACGTGCGCAAAAGGAAAGAGACGACAAACATCCATGTGATTTGCCCTTCTGTTTAGAGACTTGAATTTAGTTGCACCCTGTACGATGCTACGTTGCTTTTCTTTCTCCCAAAATTCTTACGTTAATCATGCGTAAGAGTCATGCACTGGTAATTGGACAACACAAAAATCGTCTGATGTATATGTCATCTTTACGAAGTTTAATGGTTCTTTTATATGCTGATGGATTTGAGACAGCTATTTATCCCCATGCCGAAATCTGAAATGCAAAATTCTACCCATCTAACGGAATGAGAAAACCTTCTTTGTATGCATCTAAGGTGACCCTCTTTGGTCTACCAACTCGGATAATACCCTGTTTTTCGCTAACATCTACTGTTCAGGTAAGGCATTTTTTTATGCAGTGACCTCTTTGGGTCCTGATGAAACTTAGCATGAATGCAGTAGCCAACTGTACTATTTGCAAAATAAATTCGAGCCAGCATTTTAAGGTCACCAGAAATTAATGCATATAAACAGTTAGGAGTATAAAACTGAGTTATCCAGGTTGTCTTTATAAAAATCTACTACATGCTACATGCTACACACACAGTTCAGAAATAGATAACATTTTAGATAATGTGTAGTAAAAATTTTGTACCACAACTAATATATATCAATCTATTTAGACTGGTTAGGAAGAAATAGTCCTATGAGATTTGTCGTGATTATTTTCGCAATGTAAGACTTTTTTTCCTAACATATTATTATAGAAAGTAACGATCATGTTAGAGATTGTGCACATGTCTAAATCGGCATCAATGTATGGACGGGAAATAAATCCTACTGATATTGCACCACCTTTTCTAGACCTAAGCAAAGATACTTCAACATGAAGAACATAGTGGAGATTAAAAAAATACTAGGCGTGCTGATGTTTGCCTAGAGCGAACTGTGCGCTAGTGCAAGAAGAGACGAGGGTTACGCTTGAGACATATATTCCAACTAAAAGGCTATCACTTGGTAGATTCCACCTCTCTTGTCGAATTTGCTTTGAGATGTCAAATAGAGGAGGAGGGGAACTATCTAGTCAATGGGTACTAGGTTTCTCTGGATGGGTCATATTTTGTAGTTTTTCTCCTTTTTCATCTTTTTTCATAGCCATTGTCGCTATTGTCATCCCCAACAGTGTGTGATAGCGTCTTTAGCGCATTAGCTTAAAATAAAGATAAAAATACTAATATAAGTAGCCAAATAAATTGCTAACTAGCTGTTACTAACTGGAAAGCACTTCACTATCAGGTAAGAGGTCATCATGCTTATTTATCTCAATGCTAATAGACAAAAGGTGAGACACTAAATGGTGGTCAATGATGGTCAATCGTAGAAGGGCATGAGATCGACCTTTTGGTGGGGTGGTGGTATTGTGGAGGCATAACTCCACCCACTTCGACATCTACACACATACAGGTGCAGTAGGTATAAATTTAGTGAGATTCACAGAATTGTTCACGGTCCAATGATAAGAGAGAGAGAGAAAGAGCACCTCATTGGAAGGAAAGTGATAATAGTTTCTTCCACTTGCCACTAAGATCTCTTAAGCTCTTGCATTGATTTTCGGTAGATATCACTTTAAGGAACAACTATGTGTGCAACGATAAATTTGTTTAGTTCTAACTCTTTGGTATTATCAACAAGGTTATTTTCTTAAGAAATATTTTTTCTCTCCTATTATCTCCTCCATGTCATTAAAAAATTAATGTTGTAACATTTAAGAAATAGATGATATAAACTATTGGAGATGCTGTAATATGGTGAGTGAAAAGAGTATAAACGTGAGAACCATCCGATTCAATTCAAATGGAAAATGATAGACCGGAAGGGACACGATGGTTCCAGATCCCATGGTTGAAAAATGATATCTGATTCTTCAATTGAAAAAGTGTAGGTATTTATCTCCGAGAGGAGAATAGCACGAGACTCCGGCATTTGGGATGGTTTTGCCCTTTCTTTTTCTGCATAAATCATCACGCCAACTTTAGGGAAAACAAGGGGCAAGTGCAAGGAGTTTTTTTTTCTTCTAAATATTATTTTTTTATTTAGAAATTTCAGAAATAATACCACATTCAAAAAAATTACAAAACTAGCCTCAATCGTCACTAGTCATGACGATTAGAGCGTAACCGCCAGACGATAGAAGCCAATCGTCAGCCGCACTGATGATATTAAGTGCTATCGTCACGCGGGGTGGCGATAGGGTGCAATCGCCATCCCTGGTGGCGATAGGCAGTTACTCTCTGTAACCGCCAGGACACAGGACGCTATCGCCATGAGCGCCCTGACTATATAATCAGAGGGGGCAATCGCCACGTCCGTTGGCGATTTAGGGCCAATCGCCATTTCTTTTGGCGATTACGGTCAATCGCCACGCGGCTTGGCGATTCCATATTGAATCATCGGTGCGGTTGGCGATTGGGTCCTATCGTCACAACGTGTGGCGATTGAGGTCAGTTTTATAATTTTTTTAAATGTAGTATTATTTCTAAAATTTCTGAATAAAAAGATAATATTAAAAAAAAAGCTCCAAGTGCAAGTGCGTGCAAGCAAGCCAGCACCTGCTCGTCTCCCGTTCCGATCAGACAACGCCCCGAAAAATAATGAGAAAATAGCAACAGGCTCGGCCATCTCGAACTCTCGGTTCCTCGAGCAAGCCCAAATCCTCACCGCGGCGTCGTTGGGAAGCGCCGAGATCCTCCGGCCATGGACGGGCTCCTGTCCAAGCTCCGGAACCTGGATGCGTACCCCAAGGTGAACGAGGACTTCTACAGTCGCACCCTCTCCGGCGGCATCATCACGCTCGCCTCCTCCGTCGTCATGCTCCTCCTCTTCGTATCCGAGCTCCGTACGCATCTATCTCTCTCGCTCGGATCCAATCCCCGTTAGCCTCATGCGGCCTCCGTAGGATTTTGACCGTCTGGATTCTAGATTTGGATTTGATTGCTGCATTAGGGTTTGGCGTTCTCTTGGCGATTTGCGCCGGCTGTGTTAAGATCTCATGGTTCGTTTAGAGGATTTGTAGAGTAGATACCGGATGGATCTTATCGCGTGCAGTTGGTTGATGACTGGAATTGAGCGGCTATTTCGTCTATACTGTGTTATTTGTGCTCTGTTTTGCAACGGAGTTTTGCTTGACCTAGTCTTTTCTGTCGGTAAATCATTGATGTATTACTCGTTTCATTATGTTGCATCTCGTGAGCAATTGTACAGTTTCGGAGATTCTAATGTTACTTCTGTGGTGTGCTCGGTGAATCAGATGTGGAAAACATTGTGCCACTTCGGTGATAATATGTTTATATAAATCCTAAGAGGCTTTAGTGACTCGAAGGATCGGTTCTGCGTACGTAATGGTCAGGTCCTACATTGGAATTTGAGATTAGAAGGCATATTTTCTTCTGTGCTGGTTTACTTCCATGCGTAAAGGAGTCGTGTTAATCATAGTCAGACTGTCTGAATATTGGTCATGTATGGCAAAGACCAGTTAATCTAAGAAACACTTGCCGTTAAGACATTAAATCTACCTGAAAAGTTTACCTATATAATTATTAAAGGAGGAAAATGAGGAGCCGTTTGATTGTAGTGTTTTAAATAGCATGTGATTAGTGTGTAGATATCCGTATGGCTAAGTTTGCTTATGTATTTTACTGGATGAAATGTCCAGGAATCAGAAGGTTAGCTAAAGAGTTAATGTTTACCTAATATGTACTACTAAGTATTTGCCATTCATCATTCATCCTATATTCAACAGTTAATGTTTCACCATGCAGGATTGTATCTTCATGCAGTTACAGAGACAACACTAAGGGTTGATACCTCAAGAGGAGAAAAACTTCGCATAAATGTAATAGCTATCTTTCGCTACAAATTCGTTATTTGCCTCTAATTTTATTTCCAAGCTGTTTCTTTTTGTGGCTTCACCAAATATTGACAAACTTTCTGGTCCTGATTTTCTTCAGTTTCATGCTCGCAGTTTGTTATTTTTATTGCATATTTTCTGCTGATTATCTCATTTTCTGATAATTTGTGAACTAATGACCTATACTACTTTCTGTTTAGACACTTGTTGACATCTACCTTTGGTCTGATGTTAAAAATGCAGTTTGATATCACCTTTCCAGCCCTTCAGTGTTCTATAATTAGTGTCGATGTGATGGACATCAGTGGACAAGAGCACCTTGATGTGGTATGTATTTGTGTATACTGTATTGCATTATTACTATCTATGTTGCTTGATATATTTCTTTCTCAATATCTTGCATATTCTTTTTAGCAAGTACAAGTTATGGTTGATCACTGTGGCAGCCAAGGTGTAGTAACTAACTTGTTTCACTATATTGCTTTATGTAGAAACATGATGTATTCAAGCAGCGAATTGATGCCCAAGGAAATGTTATTGCAACTAGGCAAGATGCAGTTGGTGGGATGAAGGTCAGTACCTCGTCTGTGCTGTTAAAAGTTACACTTTTTTTTATTCCAAAGTTACATTATTCTAAACAATCATAAACCTTAACCATTAAGAATGGATTTGTTGCAATGAAAACGCCCTAGATTCTTAGCTTAAAAGGTACACAGATTATCTGAATTATTACTGAGATGTGACATGACATATATTGTGTTCTGAGTAAATTGCCATCTAGGTGGTGTGTGTTGTTCAAGTCCTGATACATTTTGTTAGACCTGAAGACTCATGTTTCCTTCATTTTGTATTTGACAGGTGGAAAAGCCCTTACAACAGCATGGTGGCAGGCTTGAACACAATGAGACCTATTGTGGCTCATGTTATGGTGCACAAGAAGTATGCTCATTTCTCATTTTAGATAATATGTCATCCCTGACCTGCGATATGCAATAGCATTACTGCCTTCCATGTTGTATGACTTCTATTGGACTTACAGCATACGCGAATTTTAATAATCTATTGTTCATTTTTTGTTCTCATGAGCTTGGCAAGGTTACCTTTCAGAAACTGCTACAGGAGCTACTTTGTCATTGATGAGTTTTGGAATATTCAAATGTCAGCTGATTCCAACTCTTTGGTCATGTTTAAACTGTTTGCAATAAAGTTTTGGTGTGAATAATGCCACCTCTGGTTTCAGTCCTACGAGTTACAGAGCAAAAGGCACATCTGATAGCTACATCAGGGGTTATCACATATATTTGTGTGGCTTGGATCATTTTTAGTCTTTAAAGATACTGTTGAAGTGTTCTTATTAGCACTGTTCTTCATATTGCTTATTGTACTAAAAATTCCATGATTGTTTGCCAACTTGTTGTGTTCCTCCATTACTTTGATGTTGCTTGGGAGATATGTAATATTTTAACTCACTAATGTAATGCCTAATGCTGATCAGTGCTTTCTTCTCTGCTCAAAGAATTTTCAGGCTTCTCTTCTATTATTTTTGTATGTTTTCTTCAGATGAATCAGAATGTTATATAATACTACCTACATCTAGGACATTTGCTATTCCGCTATGCATTTTAACTGAATATCTTCCTTATTTGAATGTAGTCTGATGAACAATGTTGTAACTCGTGTGAAGATGTCCGTGAAGCATACAGGAAAAAAGGTTGGGGTGTATCAAATCCAGATTCGATTGATCAGGTACAACCATGTATTCTGGGCATAAAACATATGTTACACTTCGTGTAACTTGTGTTTCCTTCTCCTTCAAGGCAATTTATTTTGTATGATGTGTGCACTGTTCTGTAGTGCAAAAGGGAGGGCTTCCTTCAAAGTATAAAGGATGAAGAAGGTGAAGGATGCAACATTTATGGCTTTGTGGAAATTAACAAGGTTGCTGGAAATTTCCACTTTGCTCCAGGAAAAAGCTTCCAGCAGTCAAATGTTCATGTTCACGACCTGCTTCCATTCCAAAAGGATAGCTTCAATGTAATCATACTTGAGGAAATCTGCAAGTAATTTTTTAAACCATGAATACTGACGGGAAAATTTGCAATTTTCTCGCCAATATTCTTTTTTAAATTCCAAACTTATTATTTTCTCCTTTACAATGCCAGGTCAGCCATAAGATAAATACATTAAGTTTTGGAGAACACTTTCCTGGTGTGGTTAATCCCCTTGACGGGTAGATTCCTTTCTTCTAATGTTGTTGGTTTCCTCACATCCTTGTTTTCTGTTTTTATTAGGAAGTGAGAAAATATGCCCCAAGAAAAATGAAGTGATGATTTAACATCTCGTACTTGTAAAATGTGCAGGGTGCAATGGATCCAGCATTCATCATATGGAATGTATCAATACTTCGTTAAGGTTTGTCCTATCAATCCTTTGAAATTGCCTAATACAAGTAGTGGAAGCTAGCTCACCTTCTAATTTGATTGCTCATTTGATCCTTATTACCACATACTCACAACAAGACCAAAGTTCGAACATGTGATCATAATCAATCTCCTTTTCTCCCTTCTGTTTTCCAGGTTGTTCCCACTGTCTACACTCACATAAATGAGCACATTATTCTCTCCAATCAGGTAATTTCTGTCTTTGTCCCTTGTGTGCACAAGCATACTCATGTCTGAGGATGCACATATATGTATGTGATTTTCAAGCATTTGTCAAGATGCTGTTATTCCTTGCTTCTGCAGTTTTCTGTGACGGAGCATTTCAGAAGTAGCGACAGTGGTCGGATACAAGCTCTTCCTGGCGTGTTTTTCTTTTATGACCTTTCACCAATTAAGGTACCATCTTGAAGTATTTGCATTTGGCACCGCAAGCGAAGATCATGTCTCTCTGACTTGGTTTTCTTGTTTTGCATCAGTTCATTCTTTTGTGTATGGCATTTGCTTATTGTCTTTATTTGTTCAGATAACAAAGGGAGATCACTTTTTTTCTAAATCTTTAGTCATGCATTTTGCATTGATGTTTTTGCAATGCATGCATAACTTGGCATCTATTCCTTTCACAGGTCACATTCACGGAGCGCCATGTGTCATTCTTACACTTCTTAACTAATGTTTGCGCTATTGTTGGAGGTAATATTTCCCTTGTGGCCGTTTTTCTTCATACTAAGTATGCTATTTCTGTTAAATCATACCTTTTCTGTTCATGTGCTAATTGAACTGTTTATCCTTAAGTTGAACATTTGATATTTCAAAAATATGTTTTTTTCCCTTTGCTTTGACCATGAACCATCTAAATCTGCCTTGACTCTTGTATTTCCGGTCTTCGTCCAATTAAAGATATTCCTGATACATGATTATCTATAAAAAAAAATCCTGATACATGAGCAAAAAATATGACTCCTTTGTTAGTCATGTCCTGGAGTTGGAAAATCATGAACTCAATTTAGCCAGGTCTTCAACATCCTTTCAGCAGTTTAACCAGTGACCTAAGGTACCTTTCTTCTTGATGTACAGGTGTGTTCACTGTCTCTGGAATCATAGATTCATTCGTCTACCATGGGCAGAGAGCAATCACGAAGAAGAGGGAACTTGGCAAATTCAACTGAGTGTACAATCAGGCCTTCCTATTGCTGCCAGTTATTCCATATTTAGAACTTCCTTTTGAATTACTGTAGCTGCAGTAGAAAGCGAGTCTGTTCCAAGTTCCAAAACGTACAAGTGAACCAACTGATTGATATCTTGGTCGCAGCTTTTCCTCTGGAACTCTTGGTGTGCTTTGCAGAGAACTGTTTATCGAAGAACTGTTGGTGCACTTGTCTTCCAGCAGAAGCTGCCAGCATACAAAATGGCTCATCTGGTGCAATGTGATGTTATATTGCACTCAGGCAAATGCAACATTTCAGAGGTGCTCATTTTTTGTAAACTCTAGTCTACAAGGAAGAATGTTTTATTGTTGTAAGCTGCAAGTTCTTGTATCTTGTAAATCCGTGTAAGAGGGCTGTAGACTGTCCGTAGATTTTTTGTTTTCGTTTTTGTAATTCGGTCGGTTATAACTTATAACATGTTTTATTTTTCTTAGACATTTTGTAGCTCTTTACAGGTCAGGTTAAAAGAGGCCATCTACGTTTCAAAAAAAAAGAGGCCATCTAAAAAAAAACAGGTCAGGTTAAAAGATGTAAAGACCATTTGAAGGAAATTAAGTTTATTTTTTCATCAGGTTTCCTTCTGACTAAGGCTTAGTTTGCTGATATTTAGCTGCGCTATGCTTATTTGAAAGCTGTTATTTTAAAGCTGTTGTGGAAAAGAAGTTAAGAAGATTTATCAAACTATCAATATTCTTTCAACGGCAAATGCATTATGATACAGATGTTCTCCTTCAGTACCACAAGCATACATTCCCTTGCATTAGCACCAGCAGCTATTGTCTAGCATTTAGCTCCAAAAGGTGAGGCCAACGAACAGCAGCAATGTGAAAGAGAGAGTGAAATACAAGACTGTCAAAGAATTACATTGGGTTTAAGGATGATGCATACTGTATACAGTGCAAAACTCAAGAGCACTCAATCTGCACGGCATAGGCGTGTCGGCCATCATAATATGAGGCCATAACATTGGAGCAGTTGTATTGAGAACAGGGTACCGAGTTTCACATTTGCGGAAGCTAGATATAGTACTCATCTGCAATGAGTTTGGCTTTGGATGACAATAGGGCACTAAACAACTGCAGATACCATGTATTCAGATGGCTGAGTAGCAAAGTGTGGACGTCATGTATTTAGAAAGGCAAATGGCAAAAGATCCGTATCAAGCATACATAGAAGCGAACAGATCAAGATGGTTCAGCTGCATTTAAGAGTATATTTTCGAATAATTTCTAGGAACTGATAGACAACATTCATGCGAATTACCTGAGCTGTCTCATGTGCAAGAAAGTTTCCTATGGCTGAGGCAAAACCAGGTTCTAAGAGGTAGTGGGAGCTGTATGTTGTCACTGGGAGGTAACCACGCTGGATCTAGTGCTCTCCCTGATCACCTGTCTCCACCTTACTCAGGTTTAATTCTATGGCTGCTTCAATCGCCTGAACCATATGACAACATTGTTTAGCGTACAAGTCATATATAATATCACTGTTACAGATACAAGATACTTCGGAGTTCAAGCTGGTACATAATGTCGATTCTTATGCACAAATGAGAAGCATATGTGCCACGATCACCATTTGAAACAGCTCGACCTTTTACAGAATGATTTGGTCCGCATGTTACAACATAAATTGTTACTACGGATCAGTTCTCAGTTAATATACAGTACACATTTTGTAGTTTAAAAAGATGTGCGACCTACCTGATAATAGCAAGCTTCGAAATGCAAGTTGGGGAAATGAGCATCTGGCAGACATCCCCATAAGCGACCAAATAATGTATCGCCTCCATTAAAGGTCAAGAGCTCCAGCGACCAGTTTAGCGTCATGTTCAGCAACAATAAGCATTACCTTGTCGCCCATCTTTTCTCCCATAAGGTGAAAGAATTCCCTTGTCAAGTACGGTCTGCCCCAGCTGCAAGCAAAAGAATCCTATAAGGAAAAAATTATGGCACACAAAAATTTCTATGCAAGTATCACAAATTCAAGCTGTATCTACCAACAAATATTATGTGGGCCAAAAAAAAAGCAAAAAAGAGAGGGGTTCGTGTGAGGATGATTCTTACAACTTTGTGCTTCCTATGCATTAGGAATTACACCAGACATGCTTCAATATTTTATTTCATATGTTGATGGGAAACCTCAATATGTTTTTCTCTATTGCTTTAGTTAGTTTTGAGGTCTTATTACTCAGCAGCACATATATCGGATATAGTAAAAATGCATTATTCCTTTAGCAAAGTTGCCTTTATGTAGTTTAATCATTGAAATCCAGAGGTGGTTCTAGAAATCCCATGTTGTCATACCTTTTGTAATTTCGATTTCTCCAGTGGTATTGCATTCCTATTCTCTGCAACAGCCCACTATCCTTCAATTTGCTGAATTCACCTTCAGATGGAAATGTTATATGTAGTGATGACACATTCAGCTGAAATGCAGCAGAAAGCAAAAGATTGTCAATTCGTTCAGTACACCTGAAGGTTGTCCTCCTATTTAAGAGGCAACGAAACTATTAATAAATCAACAAATAACAGGCAACTTACAATCAATCGGTACCTCGTATATCCCAAATCTAAATTAGCAAACACCATGAAGAGACAGCAGGTCCAAAGAGGGTCAGAAACTTAAAACTCTTATTACTTTCACATTGACTTATCGCTGTTAGACAGTTCGATGATGACCTAGCATTGATTTAGAAACATTCTAGCTGCAAGCAGAGAACAAATTTCTTCCAATTCAATGAAAGAAACTTGGTGCCCTTACATATTCACTGGAAATGTCAAGGACAATTGAAAAATAAGAAGACAGCTTATTGATGAAGTGATGAATCCTACTGAATATAGTGATGAGTCCTATTGAATATCACAATGCCAAAAGAGTAGCAAAGGCAGAATCAACTATCAGCATCACAAACGATACAGTAGCATTTTGTTATAATCCTTTGGTAGTCAATAAAATCACGGATTTAAAAAGTATTGCTAGAGTTCCAATTTCAATACCTTAGTAACCAAGCTCTTCAAAGCTTTTACTAGAGCATCAAAAACTTGATCTTGGTAGGATGTATCTCGAAGTAATATTCTTTGACCAGTTACGGGAGTAAAAGGCACACGTGGAGTAAACCTAGGATGTGTTTCTTTCACCCAAGAAAAACAAAAAACACCTCTCAGGCTGACCCTGTGAGTGCGTATGATTCAGCAGAAGGGATCAATTCACGAGTTCTCGTATCTCCCCTAATCCACCAAAAAAGTGCAGTAACCTTTAACCGCGAAGCCGAGCTTTGAGAACCCAGTTTGGAAGGTGAATAGCCCTGCAAATTAATGAGGATGGAATGAAGAAGCAATGTTCTGAGAACAGAATTTGGCACAAGGTATCAAACATCACACAGGACAACAAATAGACAGAAAAGGAAGCGTTGATACTTAAACGCATAAATTGACACATTTACCGATTTACATCGTATCGTTATCTGCTATATTCATAATTTTGACAGGAACAGCTCTTGAACCGGCCATGCGCCGGGCATATTTTGATCCAAACCAAATCCTATCAACCTCAACATCTTAGGTTTACCACGTAAGCGTTAGGTAAATGGTAAATCTAGCTGGAAACTCTCTTTTTGAGGAATTGAAATTGGGCTGAGTGAATATTTGTTGTTTGGTTACACACAGAATTAGAATTGGAGTTGTGGTACATTCCAAGTGAATTGGTGGATAACTAAATTGAGTTCATCTTAATTCAAAGGGGTAAATGTCTGAATTGGATGAAAATGGCTCACCACCTCTTCCCGATACATATAAACATGTACTTATATACAAAAATATTATATTATAAAATATTTATAAAGAAATAACAATTACATCATAGACAATAAAATATATTATATAAAAATAATATTGTAAACTAATTATTGTAATATATCATGTACCTGCCTACATATAAACATGTACTTATATACTAATTCCTATGGAAGTGGAATTAGTATTTAAATTCTATTTCCCAATTCCAATTCTGCAATCTAAGTAGACGTTAGATGATTTTCAATTATTGGCATTGCAACAAATCTCGTAAAAAATTAGACACGTAAAATACTGCAATATTAGGGGATTGCAATTCTTCGTTGAAAAATACGTGTTTTTGCAAGCTATGGAAAATAAATAAATCAGAGTACTACTATTCACTATATTAGCCATCTTTCTTTGTTTATTTTGCGCAGCCTACAAATAGAAATATTCTTTTGGAAACTTCTGCAGATTCGTATATTTTCTACGTGTACATGTGGAACTTTTAAAAGAATTTTTGACACATGAACATGCACTTTTTATTTTTTATTATTTAGAAATTAACGAGCTCACTGATCGATTCTGATAACTAGCCCCTTCTTCAAAAGTAACAATGAAATTTCATGAGATTGAACCGTCCACATTTTCCGTTAAACTCCGGCACCGTTAGAAGTTAATGAACTTTGTCTTACCCTAGCTGATCATGTGTATGACAATGCAGATCGTCTGTATGTTTATGTTGGTTATAAGTAAGAGCTATTGTTCCCGAAAAGAAAAAAGTAAGGAGTTATTGTGGAAAAAAGATAAAATAAAATAGTTCTCCACAATAACAGGAAGGCGCCTTTTACCGCCGAAAGCGCCTCCTGGAAATACGCTTCATCGGGGATCCTCTAGGCACCAAACAAACACCATCGTCTTCCCCACCGCTCCCGTCTCCGCTCCACCAACCGCCTGCGTCGCCTCCAGGCCACCGCCATGCACGGCCGCCGCCACCTCGCGGCCATCCTGGCCCGGACCCTGGCCCAGTCCCCCTCCCGCCACATCTCATCCACCCCGTCCCTCCTCCAAACCCTCGACCCGTCCGCGCAGTCGCCTCCCCTCGCCGCACCCGCGGCCGGGCGGCTCGCGGAGATGCGGAGGCGGCTGCAGGCGGACGCGCCGTCTCTGGGGGACTTCGCGTACTCGGTGGAGGTGGGGACGCGGCAGAAGCCGCTGCCCAAGCCCAAGTGGATGAAGGAGACGGTGCCCGGCGGCGCCAAGTACGCGGCCATCAAGGCCAAGCTGCGGGAGCTGAAGCTGCACACCGTCTGCGAGGAGGCGCGCTGCCCCAACCTCGGCGAGTGCTGGTCCGGCGGCGAGACCGGCACCGCCACCGCCACCATCATGATCCTCGGGGACACCTGCACGCGCGGATGCAGGTAAGCCGTAAGAGATCCTCCTTTTTTTAATGCCTGTATTAGGATTTAGGCATTGTGGGCAGCTGCCTAGGTTGTTTAGGCTGTGCACAAGGAAGCCTTATTGTGATATCTTTGTGTCCCCTTTAGCGATTAGCATGGGTTGTTCTATAATCTACATGGTATCCATTTCGAGAAATTCTGCATATTTCTGTATTCGAGGCTACACCTTGAGCCATGTGAGTGCAAATGATATGATTCTGTAGCTTCTCATGTATTTCAGTTGTGCTTTGACGCTGCTCGTGATTTAGGAGTTGTGGATGTTAGCTGTTCAGTAACAAATTTATAGAAATTGATAAGAGTGGATGCTTATTGTGAAGCAATTCTAGAGAGAACTGAATTCCTACTTGGCTTTGCCAATTACAGTTTGAAGATTGAGTTGGAGTTGGCTAAACTAAACTACAGCTTTAAAGTTAACGTGTAAATCTTTTTTTGAAAATGGTGAACTTAAGAAGTTATGTGCTCTTGGTATGTTCTAACATATGCACTAGTTGGAGAGGACCTTAGTAACATTTCCGTTTTACTTTGAACTCTGGTAGTAGTGTGAAAAAGAGTTGTTTATCTTATGTTCACTTGGAGCCTTCTTATTTGTGTCCTGTCTTGGTGAAGAATTACGTGCCCCAATTTTCCATGTGCACAATAGCTAGTCTTGATTTTTGTTTCCCTTTATTGTTTGTTGAGCTAGTTGCTTTGGACAAAGAGTTGTTTGGATCACAAATGGAACTTCCAAATTATTGCCGAACTGTCAGGAGCTAAGTGTTTGTTTCATTTGTATCTCTCTGGTTGTGAAATTAGTATCTCCAGTTGTTAACTGTAATGATTAGCTTTCTTAATAACATGAAGCCAAACTTGGTCTTTAGTCTAAAGAAATTCTGGAGAAAACTTATCTTCTTCTATTGTTTGAATTAGGTGTTATGAATTTATGATTGATGGTTATGCCATCCATGTTGAAAAAAGTGAAGGTTTAGGTTGTTTAGGCTCTGCACAAAGCCATAACCCAATCTTGTTGAGTACAGATTTCAGATACCAGAATAGATTGTCCTGTGATGTCCATTTTGGAGGAATTACATAATTTTTTTTTGTTTTAGCTGTGTACTCATGTTTAACTGATCCTGCAGGAAACAGAAGTTATTTATTGTTGTTTTCTTATGTCAATTTATTCCAGTTGCTTGCTGATATTGCAATCTACCTTCGTGTTAGTTAAGACTCACCTTGTAGAGAAGGGAGTGCACTTCACATGTTCTGATTGTTTAAGAATTTGAGAAGTCAACAATTTGCAGATTTTGCAATGTCAAGACATCACGAACCCCACCTCCACCAGATCCTGATGAGCCTTCCAATGTTGCGCAAGCTATTGCCTCATGGGGCCTTGAATATATAGTCATAACAAGTGTGGACCGGGATGATTTACCTGATCAGGGGAGTGGCCATTTTGCTGAAACAGTACAAAAGTTGAAGGCTTTAAAGCCAGATATGCTTATCGAAGCGCTTGGTAAGAGGCATATTCCTGGTTCTGTTGTTTAATTATCCAGTACCCTGTCAGTTGTTAATTATTCAGTACCCCCTCAGTTGATTTTTGTAAAGTGCGGTTCAACTTGGCATGGTCTCCTAGATTGAATTTTGACTGCTAATTTCTTTTACAATATATTGTTAGTAGCTATATGATAATTATGGAATGAATGTACTTTCAAATATGAATCTAATGGCACCACTTTTATGTTACTGTATAAACCTATATATTGTCAACTAATTATTGTTCAAGCATTACAAAGTTTGGATCTTGAAATGCATTGGCACCTTATAAAAATAAATGGAGCGTTTTGATACACCATCTATTTTCTTTTAATATTAGGCATTCCTTGTATTGTACCCTTATACGAGTAATTTTACAGTACCTGATTTCCGTGGAGATCCAAGCTGTGTAGAGAAGGTTGCAACTTCTGGGTTGCATGTTTTCGCACACAATATTGAAACGGTGGAAGAGCTTCAAAGGAGTGTGCGAGACTACCGTGCAAATTTTAAGCAATCAATGGATGTTCTGAAAATGGCAAAGGAGTATGCCCCTCCTGGCACCCTTACAAAGACATCAGTCATGCTGGGTTGTGGGGAGACTCCTGATCAGGTTATCAGCACAATGGAAAAGGTGAGGGCTGCTGGTGTTGATGTTATTACATTTGGTCAGTACATGAGGCCATCAAAGCGTCATATGCCGGTGTCTGAGTATGTTACACCTGAAGCCTTTGAGAAGTACCGAGCCCTTGGTGTTGAAATGGTATGCCCATCCATCTCTTGTATTTTGAGCTCTTGACATCGTACAACACAGATCTATTATCAAGCATGATTGCTAATGTACATCTTAATGTGGCAAATTTACCATTAACCATAAATCTAACTTCACATCATATACACAATAAAATGCTTTTCTCAACCCAATTCCTTGATGTAGACTAGTAGTTTATATTGGCTGCCAATGAGCAACGTGATCGACAAAAGAAGAAATCAAATCTGGATAGCACATTCATCGCTTCTATTGTTTAGTTACCCAACTTAGTTTGTTGTGCCAGAGAAGTGAAGGTCTAGGAACTTGCTTTTTCATGTAATCTGTATCAATGCTTGATATATAAAGCTGAATACTATCCCCTTTGATTCCCCAGAATCTTTCTTACTGTTCAAGGACATGCAATACTGGTTATACTGCTATATTCTGCATCATACTTATTTTGCTTGGATTGCTGACAAAATGGCATGGTCTTAAATGACAGGGATTCCGTTATGTTGCCTCTGGTCCAATGGTTCGGTCCTCCTACAAAGCTGGCGAATTCTACATCAAAGCTATGATTGAAGATGACCGAGCAAAATCAGCTAGTGTCTCGAGTTCATAGTTGACAGTACCTCCATTCCTTAACATGGCTATGCTGCAAATAAGATGTTCTAATTGGAAAAGACATGTTTGTTTTTTACATCTTGGCAATGCTATTCTTTTTGAGAGAATAAATTCTTCTGCTTCTTTACCTGTACCATTTCTACGTTTCTTCGTATTATCTCTTGCTTTGTATGTGGTCAGAATCGTTCATTGTAACGGTAGCAGGGATAAAGTCCGTCAATGTACCTATTGAATATGGAGGCCATTAATGCCTCATGTGATGTGCTTGTACTTGTACAGAATGACGAAGATTGCTTATGGACTTTCTGCGCTACTGGTAGATCCAATCTGCTGTAGATCATGAGAAAGAGATGGAGCCCGCCATTAGTTACCAAATCGCGAAACACTATTAGTCAACTTGACCCTCTTTTGTGCAGTCAATTTCGCAAGGTTGTCCTCCCTATAGGGTCACTTCATGGGATGAACTTCTGGGGTAAAGAACACCAGTACGAATATTATCGATGTATCGCATTGGTGGCTTGTCACCTAAAGGAACTAAACAGTCGTGCAATAATTCTAGGCATATGAACTATCTGAATTATTATTTGCTTTGTCAACATGAACTGTCCGAACATTATTTGCCTTTTCAACAATCAACACACCGTTAAAGGTTAGCATGCATGCCCCAGCATTTTCTCCAGCCACTTGAGGAGCACTGAATTTGGGTCAAATCAGCACTACCTCGTCAAACACCGTTAATTTTCCATTTGCTTCGTTTGTCTTTCTCTCGGGCGTTCTCTATGTGGAGGCCAATCCGACCGAGTCCAACGTATGAACACACCCACCGGAGCACGTGATTCACAAAAAAGGCACACTTTTTACGCAAGTAAAGAAATCCATTCCCCATGGACTCAATCTACTCACTTCCACATCACATAACGGAGTTAAGGTGTTATTGTCAATATCGAGAGGTCTCAGCTGTCAGGTACATGGCCAGTGGAAAAAGTGCAGATTTGTGATACATTATGATGAGAGACATGTTGGTTCTACTTTTTAGCCAAACGAAGCTCACTTCTGGAAGCGCGTGTTGTGGTTATAGAATCTACAAGTGCATTTGGTTTGTGGGTACCATTGAACATTACCAAAATCCTCCAGTAATCTTGATGTATTAGTGTTTTTCGTTGGTAAATCAAACATTAGTTTGAACCAGGAATCCAAAATAACTCGGTAGTCAGATTACCATCATTTCTAGGAATGTGTTTCTCCTGGAATGTTTCTTGTTGCACTTTCATCACATTTTTTAAAGAGGCTATTTTTAAATTCAAATTATGATCTTTTTGACATTCAAATATTGGAATTCAAAATTCCGAAAATTAAATTTGAATTCCGGAATTTTGGACTTGACTTTTTGATATTTCAGTTATGATATTACAGTTTCTAAATTTCAAGTCTTAGAATTTGAAATCGAAATTCTGAATTTTTGAAAATCACATTCCAAAAATTTAAGTATGCTCATATTCTAAAATTCTGGTCAAATTCAAATTTTCATAATTTGAGTTCAGAAAGTTTGAATATTAGTACTAGAAGTTTTGGATTCCAAATTCCGAGAATGTGAAGTTTAAAATTTAAATGTTCAACTTTTGTAACTTTCCAATTTGAAGCTTCAGTTTCCAAACTATATAATTCAAATTTTGCAATATAAAATTGTTGACTTGTATTCACATTTTACGTCGCATCATAAATTCCTGGCAGTGTGTTTCCAAGTGACGAAATTTATAGGTATATAGAATAGGGAGAAAGGGAGTGTGAGATTATGTAAACCAAACGCTGCTATAGACATTTTTATAAACCAAACACTGCTATATATAAACAAAATTGCCCAAAAAATAAAGAAAACCATGGTATCTTATTTTTGAAAAGAAGAAGAAGATGTTATGGTCACAATAAACTCAATTTGGTTAATTGATTCGATCTTGTCTAAAATGAAAAACAATTATTGATTGCGACATGTCTGTACAAATGGTTAAATGACGTGCCTGTCACATATTATAAGAGAACATTTGGTGTATATGTGTGTGATTTTAGTATGTGGAATTGTCTTTACTTTTTGAAAATACATAATAGGAACCTAGACTCTAAATGAAAGGATTCTAGAAGTTTGTGGGTTATGGTAGAGCCTACTCCCTAAATAAGAGTTCTCTAAAGTTTGTGGTGGAGTTTATACTCTAAACATGCATTTTGCCTCCTTGGATGCTAATTGGACGGTACAAAGCATTTGAGATGACGTGGCGCTTTCTTAACTTTTCTTTTGGATTCAACTTTATAAGAAGGAGGTAGAGGTTAGCTCTAGTAAAGCCTGCAAACCAAGGGTATTTGATTCCAGATAACCTCTTCTTATCCCCTATTGCCGACCATAGCCATGTGAAATGTAGTAGTGGTTGATCAACCTATTACATTCCTCAAAACCAACAAAAATGTAAAGAGCATGTAAAATGGGAAGCTAGTTCAAGTGGGTGCCTCGCAGTACCAACTGTTTTGGGACGTCACCATGGAGGGAAAGAGGAACATGTTAGTAGCTTGTATAGTGTCACAGTGACTCTCTTGATGAGGTAGTGGGGTTTGGGGGGAAACGAGAGTGCTCCTAAGGAAGGAGGAGAAAGAAAAGCACCTTTATGGAACCATTTGAAGCTACCACCCATCGAGCGAGCAGGAGTTTGGATGGTGTCTTCAATGTGTTGTGCCCACGTGAAGAACAAAACCACCATCGATATCATACATTGTACATACCGTAATCAAGTTCCGAGTTAGGAGAGGAACAATATCTAAGTAACCTGTTATTAACTAAACATCCTTCAAATTAACCGCACAGTAAAGCACACGTGCTTAATTAACAATCTGATCTGTGTAGCAGGATCCTAATCTGTTGCGAAATCACGAGGCCACACGCGGAAGCGTAGATCTAATCCGAGACACAGCAGAATTAGGCAACGAGAAACACCGACGTTTTTAACGTGGTTCGGCCACGAGGCCTACGTCCACGGGGCTTGACTATGAGCGCTCCTCCCCTTTGCCTTGATCTCTTTGTATTGGCTTGGTTACATTGTGTGGTGTTCCCCTCCTTATATAGGAGACCAGGATATATGAGTCCAATTCTAACTCTACCCGTATCCTACTAGGACTCCCCCCGTAGTACCCTACTACAACTCCAAGTCTTACCTGTAACCTACCTCGAACACATATTCGACACAAACTCAATAAACTCCACCTTGGCGAATATGTCCTTCGCCACCTTGAAGCCGTCTTGCGCGAACCTCCGTGTACTTTGGACTTAAGATTCACCTTTGCAGCTCAATTACCTGAACCGCCGATGAGACTCCATTGCTACTCCCTGACTCCACCATGACTCCACCTGCAACTGTACTTCCTTCTTCATGCTGAAAAAACTTTACAGTCATATCCTGAGTCATCTCACTGAGTCAAATTCACAATTTCCTCATCTTTCCTTGGATAGTCTTTCCAGACTATCTCTGTCTGCCATGCGCCATCAGCTACACGCCTTGCCACAATTCCCGTGTCGAGCCTCCGCAGCCCTGGTCGAAGATCTCCTGGGTAGCTAGCCCACACTTTTTCCAACCCCGCTATTTTTTCATCCATCAATTTATCCACAATTGATACCGAGTCCCACGCCTCACCTCTGGACCACCGAGTACTCTGCTCCTCCGGATCACGTGTTCTCCAGGTTGCCTGTAGGCTTCAACTCCTGAGATCTCGTCCGTTGAAGCCTCCCCCAACCCTTGCTTATATAGCAATCCTTGAACCCTCAAATCCAAGCCAGACTCCTATTCCGAGTACCTTTCCTTCCAAAAATTCGGAACCCAATTCGAGTTTGACCAAAAATGAATTCCTTTCCGAAATTTGGCTGAAAAAATCTTTCCAAAACGCGTCCTGGGCCTCCCCAATGCATTCTGGGCCCCTCCTGGGCCTCCCTGGGCTCAATCAGGCCCCGCCGGGCCCTCCTCGGGCTCCTCTGGGCCACGCCGGGCCCCCCGCGCCCTCCCGGGCCGCCTCCGCCGCCTCCTGGGCCGTTGGCGCTCGCCTGGGCCGCCTCCACCACCTCCGGGCCGCCTCTGCCGCCTCCCGTGCTGCCGGCGCCCGCCTCGGGCTGCCACCGCCACGCGCCTTGGGCCGCTAGGCTGCCTGGACCAGCCGGCACGCGCCAGGCCAGGCTGCCCCGCCCCGCCGGGCCGCCGCACCCCGCCTGGGCCGCCTCGTGGCTAGGCCGCTGGCTCCGCCCGCCAGGCCGCCTGGGCCGACTCGCGCACACCAGGCCGGCGCGCCTCCACGGGCCGTCGCCAGGCCGGTTTGCCACCGGGCCGCGCCTACGCCGTGGGCTGCCTGGCCGGTGCGCCTGGCCGCCGTGCCGAGCGCGGCCAGTGCCGCCGATGCCTCGCGCGGCTGCCCGGCGTCACCTCGCACCACCGCGTCCGCCGCGGACACCCTTTTTTTTTCTTCTTCTCCGCTCCACCTCGCGCTCGAATTTCTTCTACACAAAAACTTGTGCAAATTCCCGGGCCTTTTGAAGCGATTTTTCCACGACGCGCTCCAGGCTCCACCTCGCCTTGTACACACACCGCCGTCCTCCGTCTCGTACCGCCGGATTCCTCTGTACCGTCTCAAGATCTACTTGAACCTTGCACTCTGATACCACTTGTTGCGAAATCACGAGGCCACACGCGGAAGCGTAGATCTAATCAGAGACACAGCAAAATTAGGCAACGAGAAACACCGACGTTTTTAACGTGGTTCGGCCACGAGGCCTACATCCACGGGGCTTGACTACGGGCGCTCCTCCCCTTTGCCTTGATCTCTTTGTGTTGGCTTAGTTACATTGTGTGGTGTCTCCCTCCTTATATAAGAGGCCAGGATACATGAGTTCAATTCTAACTCTATCCGTATCCTACTAGGACTTCCCTCGTAGTACCCTACTACAACTCCAAGTCCTACCTATAACCTATCTCGAACATATATTCGACACAAACTCAACATAATCTAGTTATCTGAATCCGATCCAGAAGGAGGCTTTGCCGCTTTACTCGTACTCCCGAGGGCTAAAGCGACGACATATACGAAATAAAAACTCGAGTGCGTTCCAAAAACAAAGAAATAAAAGCTCCAGTGCATGTAGTTATCAGTAATCTATGCATGTGGCGGTAATCTAGGTATGTGGAGTGCCAAGTGGAAAGAAAAGGCGTCAAGGTTGCTGCGTTCGATCGAACACATAATTAACCATATCAACCTCACCATGCCCATCATCCTTATCTCCCTCCCCATCAGCGCCCGCCACTGGTCTCTATGGCCAAACCAGCTCTTGACGCGCCCCAAGGGCTCGACCCTGTTCCCCCCGAACCCACTAAGCACAGAGAGCGCCCGCACGGGCACGGCTCGATCCCCTGGGGAAAGTGAGAGCCGTTTCATTTCAGCCATGCGGTTTTGCACGGCTGCCATCGCAAAGCCAATGCTCGCGTGCCAACGCCTTGGCCGCCACCGAGCACTCGGATATGCATAAGTAGTTCCACTTGCAACTTGCCACTCCTATTCCTATATATGTGCCTACTAGCTTGTTCCAAGAAAGCTTCACTTCAGTGCCAGTGCTCGTTTCATGCGCATTATTCGACATTGTTGTTGCGACTTGCAAGAGATCGAGGATAGCGTGGGGGTGCACGCAAACATGGCTACGTTGTGGAGGCAGCCGAGTCTCGAGTTCGATGTCCAGGTTGTGAGGGTGGCCGGCGTCGAGGCGCGGCTCGAGGGCAGCCTCTTCGTGAGGTACTACGTCCCGGTCGGCGACGGGAGGCGGCGGCTCCGTGTGGACACGCGGGAGGTCCCGTGCGGCGGAGGCGATGGCGGCGACGTGTTCTGGGGCGAGCTCGTGCGCTTCGAGCTGGGGGGGAACGGCGCCGTCGCCACGCCGGGCAAGGTCACGTTCGAGCTCCGGTGGAGGCCGCGGCTAGTGTCCGGGCTGGCGGCGTTCCTGGGGACGAGGAGGCCGTCGTCGCGGGTGTTGGCTCGGGCCGAGCTCGCCGTGGCGGTGGGGGAGAAGTCGGCGTCGGAGAGCTGGCTAAGGCTCTCGCCGGCAAGCCGCGAGCTGGGCGGGTACAAGGCGCCCAAGTTGCTGGTCGAGGTCAAGATCGTCCACGCCGTTGCCGCCGCCGATCACGTAGCCATGAAAGCGAGGAAGTTCGGCGGCGTGAACGAGTGTTGCAGTGGAGGCGAGCGCTGCGATCACTGTGGGTGGGTCGGGACCGAGGAGGACATGTTCCTTGCAGCAACTTTTACTCAATAGTAGTAGCAAGATTGTAATGGAGAGAGCCTGTGGTTCAAACCACTTGTGCTAGGTTAGTAAGAGGGAGCTACGTAGTACATAATAGTTGTTTTGCTCTAGGTACATCAAATGATGGATTTCAACCAAATTCAGGCGTGAAATTTTGAATCAGTTTTTAACAAGATCTCTAGCTTGCATGGCTCTGTTTCAGTATTTTTCGCTTCCTCGTTGCCGATGGTCGCCATGTGCAAACGACGTGTCTACCGCGTTCACGGCTGCCCGGGAGCTGGGCTTTGCGCCCGTACGTTGGCAACACGGCCCCCAGTGGTCAAGCTAGGGGGTTGTGCATTAGCCCTCTGTTAGGTAAGAAAAGTAAGTGTATAGGTATATATAATACTACGATAGAGTGAGTTTCACAAAACTGCATACATAATGGCAAAATTATTACAAAACTGCAGACTTACGCCATACTTTATATGAAAGACCACTTGCCGCTTAGTAATGTTGGCTCATCACGTCATTGTCTATGTCGGTGCATGGCTCGGTAGAATAAAAGCGGCATGGTCCTGCCGAAAGGTTGCCACGCGCGCAGCTAGCGTGTGCGCCCTCATGGCACCACTCCCGCCCATAGCCGACCGAGGGTAGTCGAACCAACGGCAGATGAAGGAAGAGCGGGGGTTCAAGAGCCGCGGGGGGGAGGGGGGAGGGGGGAGTGGTATTTCTAAATTTCAAGCAAGTCCGTTTATATTTGCAGAACAAACTCATTAGTTCTTTGAATTTACATATAGTGTTTCCCTGAGTCAAAGTTTCTGTTGGGTCCGCCCCTGGCTGTAGCGCATGCCTGTCTACTTATGTGCGACGCACACGTGATATTACCTAATCTAGCTTGACCACTCAACGACGCTAGAGGAGGGTGTAACTAGATCTTGCCATGTGGGCGACACCTGTGCTGCTGATGTGGAGGATATGCTATAGGTCCTTTCAACCAAGAGTTGCACCCTAAAGGTTAGTCACTAAGGGGTAGAAAACCAATTAGCTGCGCAACCTGCGTCGATGGTATATGTTTTCACGATAAAATCTAGTGTTCAATATATAGTTTTATGAAATAAAAACTTCAAAGCGTAGTTTGTGATTATTTTACCATTAATTTATGTGTAATTTTATGAAATTTGCTCATCATCGAGGATTTCTCATGAGGCAGGAGGACAACGCCCACCATGGTCGAATTGTCAATCGTCTTGGATGTGGACACAAGGATAGCAAAACTATTGTTCCACTTATATCGAACGAAGTTGCTTCAATAAATAAAACCTGACCACTATTTCAAGTAGTACATAGTTACCACTCGTTGTATCAACTATGGACGCAATGCCAAGTAGCATGTGTTTTTATTAGTTTGAACTTCTTATAAACACAATACAGCACAAGATCTATCGATTGTGTTTACGTGATACACGTGATAACACATGTGATACATCGTGAGGAAAGATGCTAAACCCTCGGTATCTTCTTGTTCAAAACTTTCATAGCCGGCATATGAGCATGTTAGGTTACTCATTTCATCATCTCTTATTTTTCGAATACCCGGTAGCATATTTCGCATGGCAGGTCAATAGGCAGGTTCTGGGTAACGCCCTCCTACTAGTATAGCCAATCTTTTGATCCATGGCTGAACAAGTTAGATAAAGGCATCTGCGCCCTAGTTTTGATGGGAGCACCCGCTTTGTACTGGTCCATATGGCTATGTAGAAATGATGTTATATTTGACAAGCAAAAAATTCTATAATTCTCTATAGGTTATCTACAGGTAAATGCACTAACTTCGACTTCACCATCGCAGTGTCCGGAGAGACAGTAGCTTGTTCTTTCAGCTTGGTCGGATACCCATGGGTATCCGGATCCATGGGTTCAATTGCCAACTTGACCTGCTCCCCTCGGCTCCCTGCCGAAAATAAGATCTTTAGGTCGTATTCTAACCCAGCACCCACCGACAAGTGGCTCCAGAGATCACCTGGCCCACGTGTCAGTGACTGAAAGGTGACTGTTCCGTGACGCAGACGGGAATGGATGGGTATCATTTAGTGCTGGTACCCTAAGCCACGCATAGCTCCGAGGGAACGAACCCGAGCGAGCGAGCGAAGCAGAGACCGTAGCAGCAGAGCAGAGAGCAGTAGCCCTCGGAAGCAATGGAGAGGGCGGTGCCCGTGCGGAACCCGCACACCTCGACGGCTGACCTGCTCACGTGGTCGGCGACGGGCCCCCGACGCTTCCTCGCCGGCGGCCTCCTCCCGTCCCAGCCTCAAGGTAAGCGCGCGCGCGCGCGAGGGCGTCCTTCTCGCCGTGTCGCCGCATGTGTGTCCGAGTCGGTTTGCTGTCCCCTGTGCGATGCGGCTGACTTGGGGCTGTGTGCTCTCTGCTGCTCTGTGCTTGTTTGAACTTTGAACAGCCGGCCGGGGGATCACGCCGGCGATGTTCGGCGCGCCGGTGAGCGAGCATGAGGCCGAGGATCTGAACAACAGGTGAGATCTGGGGCCTCTCCGTGGCGCATTTCGCCCTGATCTGCTTGATCTGTGATTCCATACTGGGCTTTTCATTTGATTAATTCGATCTGATCTACTCGTAATGTATGCTCTGGTTGGATTCGTGGTTTGACCGATCGATGTTTCAAATTCAAACTTACGCGGCTTATTGAGTTGCTCTGGTTTTGCTGGAGAGTAGTCGCTTGCAAGCGATTGGTTCATGTGAGGATGCTCTGTCTGTGGGTGGTACAGTACAAACGTGCGATGCTACTGCTGTCCAAATTTGTGGCATTAGTAGTGGATTTTTGGTTGATAGTAGAGTCTACATTGCAGCAGTGCTGGTAATGATACCTGAAAGTGAACTTTTTCTGATAAAAGGAAGTAAATCCTCGATTTCACTAACAAAATCAACCATTACAAATGTTTGCGGATGCAATAGTTTGGCATCTAGAAAAAATGCCACACAAAACATGAGCTAACATGGCAAACTCAAACAATACAAAAACATGATGAAAAGCAAAAGAAGATCCTTAGCTCCAGTGTTCGTTGATGGTCATAGTAGGCCATGATTTGCTCGAGCCCAGCCTTGTGCCGTGTTAAATATCTAGGTCTGCCACTAGTCTTAGTCTTGTTGTGCTTTGGTGTAGTATCTTCTTTGGTGTTCCTTCTGTATAAGAGCCCAATAATCAATCCAATGACAAATATAATAAACTATATTAGTAGGATCATTAGGGTATTTGGATTGGAAACATGCTTTATTTCTCGTTTTTCATAGTGCCCAAATAATCGCACAAATACATGTGGCTACCGACTTCCTAGTTTGTCCATGAAATAAATTCTTGCATACTACATGCATGCGTTGAACTAGTCGGTTTGCACCTCAAGTTAAAAGCACGCTGGATGATAGACCAAATATACTTTGCAAGAGAGCACCAAAACATTAGATGATCAATTAATTCTTGGACACTACAAGAAAAGCACTTAGCATTCCCCTCCCATAAGTGCAAAACTGCAAATGGCAAATGTGTGATCCAAAATTTGGATTTTTCTGGGCAGGGTGCCACGAGGAACCAGAAATTAGCTGAATATGTCGAGTCATGTGGTGCCTGACTTTGTGTGCTGACTTGCAGTTGTGGCCGTCTCATTGTCTGTTTTCTATGTTATTACGTCCCGTAATTGTTGAACATTCACTATCGTGCAATTTCGTGGATTGTGGACTCTAATGCGTGTTTTACAAAAATCAATTTCCGAGAATTTGGTGATGGAATGCTTCCCATGGTAGCCAAATCATGTTAAAAGATCTAATCTGTCTAGTCCCTTCAGCATTGTTTTTAAATTCATCCTTTGCATGTCTTGAAGTCTCTGCTTGAAATTACTAGGCTTGTATAATATAGCTGTAGTTGGGTTTCTTACAGAGATACTAGTTGAAAATATAGAAGATGATATTTTCTTAATGTGGTGATTGGCTGGTTTCTGTTGCCTGGGTGATACCTCGGAAGTATCCAAAGTCTTGTGGTTAGTGGTACGCGATGCTTGTCTTAGTTTTGGCTTCCTTGGTTTATATACCATAAAACATGCATTGAGAGGCAACTCATTTGCTTCCAGTGGTTAACAAAATCAGCCAAGTGCCTTTTATTCATGTATATGTTATATTTACATGAAGATAAGATAAATTTGACATATATATCTAACGTTAACCTTGTTGACCTATTATAGTGAGAGGAAATTTTGCTCAGGACCGAAAATGAAAGAAATGACTGGGAGTGGGATATTTGCTGCAAAGAGTGAAAATGGTGATTCAGAGTCTTCAAATCCTGCTAACAAAACTTCTGTGAGGATGTATCAGGTACTTAACTTGCTTAGAAATGTGTGGCCATCTCTCCTTTTTGTTGAGAAATATGTCTTTCTCCCTTCAGTATTATTGTGATGGCTCCCTGTGCTACTAATATTATATTATGTGTTGATGGGCACGGTACTAAGTTAAAGTGTAATTCATTTTCTGTTAAGAAAAAGGGCAAGATTATCTTATTATGTCAAGTTTTAGTTTATGTGATTTTATCTTAGTAACCTTCAACGTCTCATGAGAGTGTTTCTTTTTCTTTTGGGTTGAGTAATCTAAATCCTTCTATTTCTACCAACAATATAATTCACTGATATATAAACTATCACTCACTGATGCACCTTTTTGTAACAGCAAACTGTAACAGGCATAAGTCAGATCTCATTTAGTGCTGATGGAAGTGTTTCTCCAAAGAAGCCATCCTCATTGCCTGAAGTGGCTAAGCAGCGAGAGCTTAGTGGCACATTGGAGAGCGATGCTGAAGCTAAAATCAATAAGCAGCTTTCTGAAGCCAAGAGTAAGGAGCTTACTGGGAGCGATATCTTTGGTCCACCTCCTGAGACCCCTGCAAGGCCATTGGCTGCTCGTAATATGGAGCTGCAAGGAAATCTGGATTTTGCACTTCCACAACCGAGAAGCGTCCACACATCAGTGAAAGTATCTAATGTAAGTACATGACAGTATGACCTTCCTGTTAATATTCTGCTTCCATATTTCACTCTGGGTCTCCTATTGGAGCCAGGTAACCAACAAAAGGCCTACTATAGAGGCCATTGTTCCCCGTTGATGTGCTTGCTTAGTGCTGATTTGCCCGCTTCCATATTATATTAAACATGCTTCTGTTTACATGCTAGCCGCTACACTGTGATTTGATACTTTCGATTCAAACAAGCAATCAAATCGGTTTCTGTTGAAATGATGGCCAATGGAGAATTTGTAAATTTCCCACGTAAAATGCACCAGCTAGGCAACTACTAGCCTACTGCATAAGAAGTGCCTAACATCAACACAGAGAACAATTTATCGTTTTTATTTGATATTTTCCTCGTATGATGATATTTTCGTAACACCGTTGCATTGCTGTCTTTCAACAAAATCTAGGTGGTATTTCCTGTTAGCATAAACGTCACCCTCTAAATTTGCGTGAATTCAAATGCCTTTGTAGCCTGCTGGAGGTCCAAGCAACATCACGTTCAGTGAGGACCCTGTAGTGAAGACGGCAAAGAAAATTCACAACCAGAAGTTCCAAGAGCTGACAGGCAATAACATCTTTAAAGAGGATGCAGCCTCTGGCTCGGCTGAGAAGTCTCTGAGCTCGGCTAAGCTGAAGGAGATGAGCGGTAACGACATCTTCTCAGATGGAAAAGCATCTTCCCGAGACTACCTCGGCGGTGTCCGGAAGCCTCCTGGTGGCGAGAGCAGCATTGCGCTGATCTAATTATTGTAGACTGCTCTAATTTGGACTGGCTAGTCCTCCTCTTTAAAGCGCGCAGCATGTCCTCTTCTTGACCACCCGGTTCTTGATCATCCTTGAGATCTAAATTATGTCGGTTACCTTGGCCCTAATATAATGTAGAGTCAGCAGAATCTGACTCGGCTCATATCTTGTGAGCTTCCGCGTGATGTCATCCTTGTCCTGTAATATTTATGTACTCACCATACCGAGGACCTATGCAATAAGCCTTATAGACTCATTCGTGAGCTTTTGGCATGATTGACTAGACTGCTCTTTGGAACTTAGATTTAACACTTTTGGGCTGGTAACCGATTGGGAGTGTATTGAGAGTGTATGCAATAGATGAGTCAGGTTGGTTGCATTGAGCATCTGTGGCTGCGAAGATCCATCTCGTTTTCGTGGTAACACATGTGAAGAAGAAATTCAAAATTTTCGTACTACCTTTTCTTGGGGCTTGCTTCAGTACTATTCCTAAACAGAATTTTATACCATGTTAGATGATCCTAGCTGAAATAAGAAAATGAAACAAAGGAAGACTACATTGTGAGATGAATGCCACTTTTTCGTTGGTGATTTCAACTTAGACGCACGCATTCACACACAAGCGAGTCCGTCTCGTCGAAATAGAATAATTTACTGTTTCGAAGTCCGCTAATCTTGAAAGCTACTTGTTACATTACGGTTTTCAAGTTCTCTAATTTTGAAAGCTATTTGTTGTTTGGATCCTGACTCTTTTGACGTGCTTCATGAATCCTTATGGCGATTTCGCAGCACAACACTGTCGTTGCACCCTTCGCGATCGAAAATTCAGAAACCAGCCGGAGATCTCCGCTGGGGAGATGTACTGAAGCAGTCCTTTCGAGATAGACATAACATAAATAAAAAAACCACATAAGTGGAAAAGTGTTTATTTCACTCACCCTCAATTGTTGATGAGTGTTTTCCAGATATCTTACTTTACTTGCTTTTCCTGTTTAAAGAATCAACATTACAAATCCTCTGCGAAACTTGAAACCTATTTTAGATCACGTAGGATATCACCGTAATTCTTATGTGATTCGGCTAGCACGATGATGGACGGCTTCGTTCTTTCCGCTGAGTGGGGATGGGATATTTGTTCTCTTCCTTCTGTTTGTGAAAAGGTAGTTCTGTAATTTTGGTCGACCTATGCTGCTGCAGCCTATTGCACTATGACGATTGAAAACTCTGTATGTCTTATTTCATTTAAATGACATGCTTGCTTCTAAAGAAAAATGTTCTTATGCAATTCATACGTTTCTCTCTTTTTTTTGGTTCCAACTAGGCCTTAAGCTAAATTATCTTTTAAAAAGGCCTTAAGCTAAGGCAAAGAAACAGTGACATATATGGGATCGAGGCTGTGATGTTCATTTTGAAAATGTTTGCTCCTATGCTTTCTTTTTTCTTTGCGTAGGGCCTTCGTGAAGTTTGGATCTCGTGGATTATGAAGATGGTTGAAGGTGGAAAGGTGTGTATCAACATAAATGGAAACTCAGACCAACATATACCGAGGGCTTTGTCAAGTGTTCAAAGAAGGGATCTATCACATCTGGACACAGACTTTACGGAAGAGGAGATAAAAAATGCTATTAGTAGCATGCCAACAGACAAAGCGCCTGGGCCAGATGGATTCACCACAGGATTCTTCAAGCGATACTGGCAGATCATAAGAGCTGATTTCATTCTAGCCATCAAACAATTCTCTGATCTCCAAACCAACAGGCTCAACCTCCTGAACGAAGCTGACATAGTGCTCATACCAAAGAAGTCTCAACCTTCATGCCTGAAAGACTACAGGCCAATTAGCCTCATTCATTCCTTCGCAAAAATTATCTCTAAAATGATGGCTGCTCGTCTAGCTCCGGAGCTAAGCAAAATCCTATCCACGACACAGAGTGCATATATAAAAGGGAGGAGTATTCAGGACAATTACCTCTTCATCCAGAACACCATTCAATCTCTGCACAAACGCAAGATCCCCGCCCTCTTCCTCAAGCTTGATATACAGAAAGCCTTCGACTCGGTAAGCTGGGAATATATGCTAGAGCTTTTTGCCGAATTGGGATTCGGACACAGGTGGCGTAACTGGATCGCCAACCTATTCAGATCATCCTCTTCCCGGATTATCATCAACGGGGAACGCACGGACCGAGTATGGCACAGAAGAGGAGTCAGACAAGGCGATCCTCTCTCCCCCCTCTTGTTCATTCTAGCGATCGAACCAATACAGCTAATCATTCACACGGCCATGCAAAGGAAGCTGATCAATCCGCTTGCAGGAGTGCCAAATGAGCTTAGGATCTCCCTATACGCCGACGATGCGGCAATACTCGCTAATCCAGACAGGCCAGAGATACGAGTGATCCTCCAGTGCCTACGAGATTTTGGAGCTGCTACGGGGTTACACACCAATGTGCTCAAGAGTGATGTTTACCCCATCCGATGTCAGCATATTAATCTCCAACCCATCACCCAGCTCTTCCCGGCTGAGTTCAGGCATTTTCCGTGCACATACCTAGGTCTCCCGCTGCATACAGCTAGACTGAGAAGAACAGACTTGCAGCCCATATTTGATAAGCTATCAGCAAAGCTGGCAGGGTGGAAAGGAAGGCTGCTTAACAGGGCGGGCAGGCTGACCCTCATCCAATCAGTTCTCGCGCCTTGCTTGGTTTACCTCCTCTCAGCGATCAAAGTTCAGAAATGGGCGATTAAAAAGGCTAATAAGATCCTGAGAAAGTTCCTATGGAGGGGCGAGGAAGCCTACTCGGGAGGTCACTGTCTAGTCAGTTGGCGTCAAGTCTGCAAGCCAAAGAGCATGGGAGGCCTCGGCATCAAAGATCTCGAAAAATTCAGCACAGCTTTGAGGCTAAGGTGGCTATGGATGGAATGGAGCTCATATCCGAAACCGTGGCTTGGGCAGCCGACTCCCTGTGATGAAAAAGACAAAGCTCTCTTCGAAGCCTCAACGCAAATCACAGTAGGGAAAGGAGACAAGGCCAAATTTTGGACCTCCAAATGGCTAAATGGATTGAAACCGAAAGACGAGGCGCCGGCGCTCTATGCAATTGTCAAGAGGAGAAACAGATCAGTTCAATTCGAGCTTCAAGATAACCAATGGCTAACACCGCTTCGCAAAATCAACACAAGCGAGCAAATAGGGCAATTCATCAAGCTGTGGAATCTAATCAACCGCGCTACGAGAAACTTGCAGGACGAAGACAGCATATCCTGGCGTTGGACAAGTTCGAAGCAATACTCCGCAAACTCAGCGTACAAGATTCAATTCCAGGGATCCTTTCCATCTATGCAGAGCGAAAGCATTTGGAAAGCAGGCGCAGAAAACAAATGCAAAGTGCATGTTTGGCTAGCTCTCCAAAACAGGCTACTAATAGCAGATAAATTACAAAAGAGAGGATGGCCAAATGGGGAGACATGCACACTTTGCGGAAATCATCCAGAGACTGCACTGCATATATCCCTCACATGTGCATTTGCCAGACAGGTTTGGAGGAAAATCGCTGCGTTCAACGGACTGTCACCCCACCAACTGCTAGGGAATGCAGGAGACACCTTACAATCCTGGTGGGAAGCTTGTGGCGAAAATCTGAATCACAGCGACAGTCAAAGCGATATGGTGCCCTAACATACGGACTCTGGAGCCTGTGGAAGGAACGAAATGGAAGGATTTTCAGAATCAATTCCGTACAATCGAAGAAGTCGCTACCAAGGCAACGGATAGTCTTAGAGCCAGGAACAGAGCTGTCCGACGGACAGATACTGACAGCGATGATCATATGTTGTAGCAAGTAGCTGCTAATTCCATGCTGGGCGAGATGTCTGTAATTACCTAATTTAGAACTATGTAAAACTTGTTTCCTATCCTCTATAAGAAAGGCAGAGCTCCTGCCATTTTCTTCAAAAAGATTACCTATTGTTCCCATTTTTTTCAACCTAGTGCCCGATGATCTCTCCATGATCTTGGAAACAGTAGCAAAAGAGGGGATCATTAAAGGGTGGTCGACCATCTAATTCCTAGGGAATCTCTCATCTAAAATATGTGGATCATACGCCTCATCATGGTTGAAGGGGTTGAGGTAGACATTTAAACTTCAAAATTATCCTATATTGCTTCGACTTTATGTTGGCCTAAAAATCAATTATCATAGAAGCAAGCTTGTCATCTTGGGGTGTAGTCAAGAGGAACAAAAGTACATAGCCAATCAATTGAGCTGCAAATTGGGGGAACTTCCCATGACTTACATACGTCTAGCCGTTAGTAACCACCACCTCAACCCCGAGGCCATGAAGAGGTTAGATGCTTGGAAAGACCAACTTCCATCTTCAAGAGGGAAACTCATTTTGACGAACGTGTGTCTAAGCATCCTACCCATGTATACCATGGGATTCAACCTGCTTCAAGAGGGAGTGCACCCGGAAATTGACAAAATCAGGTCTCACTGGGAACAAGGCCAAATACCACATGGTTAAATGGGGTGTGATCTACTAGCCAATGGACTTTGGCGGGTTAGGAGTATTAGATCTTAGGCTCATGAGCGTGTGTCTTCTCTTGAAATGGATTTGGAAATTTTCAATCGTGGAGAGTCGGATTGGTGCACACTCATTAGTAACAAATATATCTATTGGGGAGACTTCTTCTCCAACTCTTATTACTGGGGTGGGTGTTTCCCAATTCTAGAAAGGCTTGCGATGCATCAAACATTGGTTCAAATGAGGTGCATTAAATGTGGTTGGAGATGGGAAAGAGACTAAATTCTAGGATAATACGTGGATTGTTTCTTAGCCCCTAAAAATCCAACTCCCATGCTTATACTTAGTTTATGACAAACCTGACTATGTCGTAGTAGACTGCTGGGTAGGGAATGACTTGCACGTAGAGGTGCTAAGTTCATTTGGAGAGCAGACATTAAAAGAAAATGGTGTGCCCTAATTTGGGGTAGATGGGAGAGGGGATTGAGGGGGTGTGACTCTAAGATCCAAACCTGACAGGTTTGTGTGTAGTCTAGAAAAAGAAACACGTTGTCATGGTTAAGTCCCTATATTGGCTCCTCTCTTTGGGAGGACCATTAGCATGAACCTTTAGTAGGTGTGGTGGTCTAAGGTGCCACTAAAAGTAAAGGTCTTCATGTGGCAAGCGAGACAAGATAGAATCTCCTCAGGACAATGCATGTGTGAAGGGTTCGACAAATACGAGTTATGCGAGATAGTTGAAAACATGGTCCACATCCTATTCGACCGTGGAATGAAAAATTCATATGGGTTAGCATCAAAAAGAGGCGCTTGGGTGGGAAAGGGCGCTAGAGCACATTGAAGGATTTTTTCAGGCAATAGATGGCGAAAGAAAAGGGTGAACAAAGGGGTGCGTGCTTTTTGATTTACGGCCACTATATGGGTGTTATGGAACGTTAGAAATAAAATTACTATAAAAGGCAAACTTGTGAAACACCTAACTAACATTTTATTTAAAATCTTGTTTTTTATGTAGCAGTGGAGGGCCTTCTTGGGGAGAAAGACAAGGAGAAGGTAGCGTGGGCTGTTGCCTCATGCATTAAGAGGGAGACGTCGAGGCTCTGCAAAGCGAGGAGGCGAGCGGCTCCGAAAGGCTTTGCTTTCTTAACCTTGTATCTTTTGTGATGTACTTGGTGGCTAGCCGATGGACTTGTAGTGTGCTTGTGATGTAATAAGCTTAGTTGCTTCTCGGGTGTTGTGATGAACTCGGCTTGGGAAAGTGGGACCGGCTGAGGGTGCTTGTGGGGATCACAGTTTATTTTGTTGATATTGTGCTTGCTGCTGATGTTATGCTATTATGCCTGTTATTCATTTGTCCTGATGCCATGTTTACAGGAGAAATATATGCTGCCGAAATTTGTAAACCAGTAAGCCAGCAAACTTATCATATATTACTAGCTTTCTATGTAAGTTGGGACAAATGCTTTTTGTCTAATTTTTCATTTTTGCACTGGTTGGTTTGAGATGGGAGCATGCAGCTATAGAGTGTTCGATAGAAAGCCCCGTATGTCGTTCTTTTCATTTTGTGTGCTCCAATTAGGCATTACATTTTATTTATGAGAAACCTACGGGAGCAATACCCATTCACTTAATAAAAAAAAGAGTACTACGGTGACTTGTTTTTGAAGGAACAAGCCAAAAAATCCTTAAGCTATCTTTACATAGACTACTCCCCCCTATAAATCCCAGGATCTGTTGGCTATTGCCATGCCCCAAAGACTAATGTCCTCAAAGGCTAAAGAGAAGCCACCTCATTGAAGGCAGCCATTTGTCCGTGTAAAATCCATCGGTTGTGTTCCTTATAGACTTTCCAAATGGTGTAGAGGATTTGACTGCTCCATTTACGACAACCTTCCACTAACGTCGTCATTGAGATAATGACCTCTCACCACTAATTGATGGTCGGGAAGGTCAAGGGCCACAATATGTCAATCTCCGGGAGGGGAGAAGAGACAACCTTTGCAAAGATGAGTTGTTGTCTCTAGCGCTTGTAGGCAAAGTTAGTAGGTGGGTTTATGGGGCCATCCCCTATGCTCGGGCATGTCCACCATAAGGATGTGGTTACAAGAGCACCAAGTAGGAGAAAATTCGACATTTTCGGCATTATTCAAAAAAAGGATGGCAGATTATTGAATATAGGCCTTTTCTAGCCTCATAGCATGGAAAGCAAACCGATCGGACTACTGATGAACGGGAACATGACACTCAAACAAGTGTTGACTGTATTTATATGCAGATTCCTATGTCGTTTCTTCTTCCTTTTTTCTTTTTGCACGAGAAGACAACGAATGCTGTTCAATCCGGACGTGCAAAACACGACAATCTTTCCACAAACAATAATCATGCATTTTTCTTCACTATACCCCACAGGACAAACATAAATGTGTTTAGGTGATGAACACAATACGAGTACGGCAAACCGAAGCACCAATGCAACATCTATGGCAACGTCCCTCGAAGCGAGACTGAACCACCACCACTTACGGCAAAGGCACGAAACGTCGTCAGATTGTGAGCGCCTCGGCGCTCTTGGCCGGCGGTTGCACGAAGCGGCCCCAGTACCAGTGGCGCGCCCAGACGGCGCCCATGGCCTCGAGGGGCACCCCCTTGGTCTCCGGCAGGAAGACCACCACGAACGTGGTCATGACGGCTACCCACGCCGCGTAGTAGATGAACGTGGCGTACTTGAAGCTGCACAGCGTGGACAGGAACGTCTGCGTGAGCACGAAGGTGGCGCCGAGGTTGACGGCCACGCTGATGCCCTGCCCCGCCGACCGAACCTCCATCGGGAATATCTCGCCGGGGATTACCCACGTCAGCGGACCCCACGACCACCCGAACGATGCTGAGAAGACGCACGTCAACGCCAGCACCGCGACGGAGTACCTTCTCGCCATCGTGGACTCGCCGTCCCGGCCGATCTGTGACCCCATGATCCACGCAACCGCGACCTAATTAAGCAGCAAACAAACAGTCAGAATCACGATGTAGAAACCGCCATAAGCTTCGGAAGCACTCCTGTTTGTGTTTGTTAAACCTGGCAGATGATCATTATCAGCCCACCAGCCAAGAACAGCGGCCTGCGACCGTAGCGGTCCACCGTGGCGATGGACACGAGGGTGGAGCCCAGGTTCACGGCGCCAAGAATGACGGCGCCCATCAGCGCGGCGTTGCTGCCGAACCCAGCCGTCTCGAACAGCACCGGCGAGAAGAAGGCGATGACGATGACACCGGTGAGCTGCTGGAACAGCGGCACCGCCACGGCCATCACCAGTTGGGGGCGGTACTCCCTCCTGAGGATCCTCCGGAACGCGCCCTCCTCGTTGGCGCGCGCCGCCTCGACCCGCGCGCGACACGTCCTCCAGCTCGGCGTCCACGTCCGCCTTCGGGCCGCGGACGCGCCGGAGCGCGGCGCGCGCCTGCTCCACCCGCCCGCGCGCGATGAGGCTGCTGGGCGTGTCCGGGATGAGGAGCGCGCCCACGAGGATGACGGACGCCGGCGCGGCCGCGAGTCCGAGGGAGAGCCGCCACCCCCACCGCGGGATGCGGGAGGAGCCGTAGTTGGTCAGGTTGGCCGCGAGGTTGCCAATGCCGAGGAAGAGCTGGAACCCCGTCGTGAAGGCGCCCCTCCACTTGGCCGGCGCCGTCTCCGCGAGGTACACCGGCGCCGCCTGCCATTGGCATCGTCACGTCGTGCGTTCGCACACGTATCAATCATGGCGCATGCAAAAGGCGCTTAGTACTTGGGGATTAACTAGTGCGTAACAATAATCGGTTAATTAATCAGACATTCGTGCAACATGTAGTAATGGGGATAGGGCTGCACGGATGACAGAAACATGGGAGCTACACTCCCAATCAAATTGAGGAAAGTGAGATGCGTCATGCGTGCCAGCACGAGTTGCATGTTGCAACCAACTACTGACCAAAAGATGAAACGCGACAATCTATCCACTATTCAATTTGATAACTTGAGAGCGACGGGGTTGACTCAAAACCAGCCACTTGCCCTAGCTAACTCGAGAGACGGCAGCGAACAAACGAAGCAAGACACGCACAACACAACTACCCTTCCAATCTGCATGACATGTGAACGGTTGTAGGACTTGATGGTGATTTCTCGTTTCAATGAAGTTGAAGCTCTTAAACGGGGGGAAAGCCCTATTGATCTAGAAATCTGCATGACATTTGCTACGTACCTACGTCATGTTTGTTCGAAGTAGTACAGTTAAACTTCTCGAACTTTGATTATTAATATATAAACACTATTTGGAACCATCAACTGAAAATACTATTATTAATTTATCATTAAAAATACTTTCATAATATCATAGTTTTATAGTTTTTTACTAATATACTCTTATGAAAAATAATGGTTAAAGTTACACGTTGAAGACCGTATCAAAACTAGAACGACATGTATCGATGAATAGAGAGAATATTACTGGATTATCTATGAAACAGTATTCGAGCATTTCATAGTCTCATTCTAGTAATATATGAGTTCCATCATTGTAAAGCAACGCTATATATGATTACGTATACAGTTGTGCACCAGAGAGTATAATAGGGGGAAAGTAGGTAGTAATCTGATGAGAACGTACAGACTGAGGGTAGGTGGGTGCGTAGGTTTATCTATCACTCCATTGCGAACTATGTAGATCTATGGCCACACATCAGAATCACAAGAGTGGCTCTATCACTTCAATGTTGCATTAAATTTTCCCTGTAACCTGTATTTCTGCTCCATATATAGACTATTTTACATGTATCTTAAAGCAATACACTAAGCGGCGTAGAGTTAAATTTCAATATACAACCTAGTAAACTAAAAACATGTCACCTCATTGAAAAAAAAGGGACCATTTTAGGCCAAATCCTACAGAGAATTTGAGAACAATCAGGTACAATTTACAGTTTAAAGAGCTAGAGACATCGTGGAATTCGGTAATTAGCTAACTGTTAGGTTTCTACAGAGGCAGCTTTTAAAACATATCCTGAGCAAATATTCAAACTAGAAGGAAATGGCATTGACCCAAGACTACTTCTACTCGTTTGAGTGTAAATCTGTAATACACGAGCTTTCGGACTCGGCAAAGGGTTTGTGTGCCAAACTTACTTGGTTGGAGAAGCCGATGCCGAAGCCGAGCAGCATGCGGCCGACGATGAGCATGGCGATGTTCACCGCGGCAGCGTTCACAGCGGCGCCAGCGAAGAAGAACGCACCGCCGGCTAGCATGACGGCCTGCCTCCCGACCGCTCTGGTGACACGGCTGGCCGCAAGGGACGCGACCAGGCCCGCCAGGTACAGCGACGACGTGAACGCCGTGAGCACATGGCTGTCGTAGACACAGTACTCGTCCCGCCGCGCAGCCGCCATCCGCCGGAGCACCCTCGGGAAGAATTCCTCCAGGAAAGACTCCATCGCCGTCACGCCCCCTGATCGAGGAACATATCACGGATGTACGTACAGAGAGTAAGAGACGATGTTGCAGATTGCAATGCATGGTACGTGCGTTTACACGCGTAACGTACCTGAGATGCCGATATCATAGCCGAAGATGAGGCCGCCGGAGGCGGCCATGAGGCAAGTGACCACGACGGAGAAGGTTATGCCGCCGCCGTAGTCGACGGAAGGGCCGTCGGCCACGGCGAACCCACCTCCAGCCATCTCAAGCGAACGCGCAAGTGCACCTAGCTCTAGCTGGTTAGTAGTAACCTCTAAACACGGTCTCGCGGAGTAGCTAAGCCGTGTCAGTGAGGTATTATATAGAGCTGGTGACCGGTGAGTAGTAGGAGTGTGTCCGTGAGAGCATTTTGTTTGGTAAGCACCCGTAGGCCCATAACCCCGCACCAAATTGTTTATTATTAGTTCTTCTTTTTTCTTAGAGGGAATTGTTTAGTTCATGGACAAGCCCCACAAAATGTTATTGAGAAGCTCCTCGTCACTTCTCAGATTGCAATAGGTGGTTGTTGATGAACATATTACCGTCGAGGTCGTGGCCTCGAGGCGGCGCCGGCGTCCGTCATCCTCGTGGGCTCGCTCGTCATCCCGGACACGCCCAGCAGCCTCATCGTGCGCGGGCGGGTGGTGCAGACGCGCGCCGCACTCCGGCGCGTCCGCGGCCCGAAGGCGGACGTGGACGCCGAGCTGGAGGACGTGTCGCGCGCGGTCGAGGCGGCGCGCGCCAACGAGGAGGGCGCGTTCGACCCGGAGGATCCTCAGGAGGGAGTACCGCCCCCACCTGGTGATGCCCGTGGCGGTGCCGCTGTTCCAGCAGCTCACCGGTGTCACCGTCATCGCCTTCTTCTCGCCGGTGCTGTTCGAGACGGCCGGGTTCGGCAGCAACGCCGCGCTGATGGGCGCCGTCATTCTCGGCGCCGTGAACCTGGGCTCCACCCTCGTGTCCATCGCCACGGTGGACCACTACGATGCCACTTACGATTGCACCTACTCTTCAACATAGAAGTGATAAACAGTGTTTTTCTCGGAATTTTATTAAGAATAAAGCAGAATTAAACTGTGCAATAAATTAAAGTAAAGAGAGCACTAAACTGCAAATACTAATTAAAATACAATAACAGGCAACAGAGATATGGTTCATGGGATCATATAGAAATAGCCAATAATGTATAAGGATGCTAAACACGTCAATTGTCTAGTTGCAATAGGTTGTAATTATACACCCATAAATCAATGATCTCTCATCGAGCTCATCACTTTTATCCAACATTAAGGTGATCACAACAGATGCATCGGACCAAAGCATTAAGCATGGTGGCACACGTGGTTCCTGGAATCCATGTACCTAAAACCACTCACCCACGACTATCACTCAATAGATGTTAGAATTGGCAACATGAATAAACATTTTATATTGCGAGGTATGAACAATCCTTCTAAAATCATGTTGCCCATGCCCTAGAAAACAAGCATTAAGAATAACAATAATAAATGACTAACAATTAAAGCAACATCAAAGTGCACATGATCTGAATATATGAAATAGCATTAAAGCATATCTCTTCAATTCACCAGTCTCTTTCCATCTCATATGCCTACAATGGACTACTCAAATATAATAAAGAATAAAAAAATGAGTATCATTATGATGATTACAAAGAGATAAAATAGTAGCAACTCTCCTATTCAATCGGTGATGATCTCCAACAATGGGTGGTGAAGAAACGGACGTCAATCCAGCGAAGAAGCAGCAACCAATCTGAAATTCAATGAGTGTGAAGGTATTCTATAGATGCGAACAGTGTGGCGGTGGAGTTCTGTCTCAAAAATCTCTTCTTTAGAAATCACTCGTCGGGAGGAATAAGTAGGCGACAGGGCATCGGCAGGCAAAACCCTGGGGCTCCACGTGGCAGGCTGGGGCAACAGGGCCTATTCCGAGTACATCCAAACCCATGGGCCTACAAGTACACATGATCAAAATAGCTTTCTTGTGGAAGTATTTTTTAATTTTATATTGAACCCGTCGAGAACGTTATTGGAAAGTGATAGGTTTTTCCACAACTACGACGTCGCTCGTAATTGCACCTTCTCTTGAACATGGATGTGATAAACAATATTATTGGGATTCTAATAAGAATATAACATAATTAAACTATGAAATAAATCAAAGTAAAGAGAGCGTTGAATGATGTAAAGGCTAACTAAAATGCAATAACGACTAGGTAGGCAATGAGTGTGGTTCATGGGATCATGTGAGATAGCTAATCATGTGCAATAAAGCTAAATACATCACGTGTCTAGTTGCAATATGTTGTAAGCATGCCCCATAAATCAATGACCTTTTATCGAGTTCATCACTTTTGTCCAACATTAAGGTGATCACGACGGATGCACTAGACCAAATCATTAAGCATGGTGGCACGTGTCGTTCGTTAAATCCACGTACCTCAAACCCCTCATCCACGATTGTCACTCACTAAGCTGTAGAATTGGCAACATGAATAAGCATTTAATATTGCAAGGCATGAATAATTATTCTAAAATCATGTTGTCCGGGCTTTAGACAACAAGTATTTAAGAATACAATAATAAATGGCTAACAATTAACAACATCAAAATGCACACGATCGGGATATATAAATAAAATAGCATCAAAGTATCTCTCAACAATTCACCAATCCCTGTCTATTTTCCCGTATGTCTACGGTGGACTACTCAAACATAACAAAAGGATAAAAACAAAAAAGTGTCATCACGATAGATACAAAGAGATCAATAGTAGCAACTCCCCTAAATCAATTGATGATAATCTTGAATGACGGGTGGTGAAGAAATAGGCGTTGATACATCGAAGAAGCAGCGATCGATCGAAAATCTGATGAATGCGAAGGTATTCTGTAGATGCTAATAGTGTGGCGGAGGATGAAGTTGATAATCTCATCTGAGGTGAGTTTTGAAGCTATAGACGATCATGTAATGCAATTGACAGAATGATGGTAAAGGAATGACAACACGACATGACTGATGCTCGACGAAGTACTGAAGTGGCAACTTGCTGGCTGCAGCCTAGCGTAGTTGGAGCCTGGATAGTAGCGACGACAGTCGAAGATTGAGTTGAGTCGAAGACTCAAATGAAATTGTGCGTCTCAACTCGCACGTCGATCTGAGTCCTCTGATGGTTGATTGGCAATGGTAGGCTTGTAGCTTTGTGCCTACAGACATAAGTCATGTAAGATTGATTTTTATTGGGCACTTGGCCTAAACTAGAAGTACCTGTATTTTTATTGGACCAACTACTAATTACTTAATCTATTATATATTAAAAGTACATGACGGGTTAATTAGAAGAAAGATAGACATGCTAGAAATTCCCACAAAAATCAAATCATCTGGCCATCGATCCGATGGACCATCTTTTTTTAGTATACCACAACTTATAGATATTCATAACTATACATAAACAAATTAGAGCCGATAGATCATCATAAGTGTGCCTAACCAAATCACAACTATTGGATCTTCATAATTGTACCTCAACACATCACGGCCGATAGATCATCATAGATGTATCTAAACAGATCACAACTAATAGATCTTCATAATCATACCTAACATATCATATCCAATACGTCTTCATAATTGTACCTAAACAAATCACGAACAACAATTATTCATAATTACAACTAAACATCACCTGCCATTGATCTGGTGGACCTTTATTATTAATAGATCACAACCCATAGATCTAACAATATCTAAATATTATCCTCTATTGAATCGATGTACCTTTTAATTATCAATGACCTAGGACGAGTAGATATTTATAACTTTATACATATAAAAGAGTTAATCAAGCTTTAAGTCTTGCACACTGGTCTAATATCAATGAGCAGTGATTTGAACATTAACTCTGCAGAATAATATAGTATCATACAAATAATTGGCTAATCGTGGTCCAAAACTTTAATTCTGAGTGATCTAATGTCATGTACATACAATCTATCGACTCGGTACAAATGACTGAGCGTCTCTCGATATACTTATGTATTTCTAGATATAGTGAGTTTGATTAATTCCATGTGTTGATCTCATATCACGTAGAAATGATTAGCCGCCTAGTGATCCGAACTTTAATTCCACATACTGATATCACATAGAAGCAACCTGCCAATATACGTACAAACTATCAACCACGTGGCTCACAAAAATCAAACTTTAATTATGCGTATTGATATAATATCATGTACAATCGACACAACCGGCGGCTATTTAGTGTTCTTTCAAATAGCATAATAATACATCACATAAATATAAAATATTAAAGATAATTAAAGATATTTGCTGCACAGTTGCACAGAACACCATAATAGTTAATAAGTATGTAATGTATTTAATACTAGTACTATATGTGATAAAAATCATCAGGAAGTGCTGATCGATGGAGGGGGACTGGCCTGCCCGCCCCCCTTCTCTCTGCCTTTGCCTGTTTGGGTAGCAAAGTTGAACAAAGAATTGAGGAATTATACTTAGAATGAGTGAATATATCATGTTTGGTTGCACATCAATTAGAATTGGTTTCGTAGCCCAATTCCAAGTGAATTGGTAAATAACTAAAACGAGTTCATCTCAATTCAGAGCAGTAGAGATCTGAATTGGAGGAAAACGGGCTCACCACCTCTCTTCCAATACATATACATATGCACATATATACATAAATATTATATGATTATATTATATAAAATATTTATAGATAAATAATCATTACCTTATAGTAGATATATAAAATATAAATAATACTACAAAATAACTATTGTAATATAACATATATTTGTTACATAATATGACAATATACGTAGTGTATTACGTAAATATAAACTAATATATTTATAGTAAATACAAAACTTTATGTCATATGTAAATAATAAAACAATATCTAACATCGCATTAGATAAGTATGCATATACTTACTCCACATATGCATATAAATAATTTCAATATAGTAAATAGAAAATAATATTGTATACCAAAGTATAAATATGGACATATAATAAAATATATAAATGAATATTGGAAACCATTTGTATAAATCATGTAACATATAAAATATATTATTAGAATATCAGTAATGATTTTCAAGTAATATATACATATAGTATATTATATATATTATACAACAGCGCTATTCTGCACGAGCTTATCTTGCCCGCCGTTTGAAAAATTCTCCATGTCAATTGTAAATGCTTCATGGTTTGTATCGTCAGTATTCTAGTGTCACTAATGAATTACTATCAGTTGTGATAGATTTTATGACAACCTAGTCACACTTTTACAATCTCGCACGAGTTTACTAACATTTTTTCAATGTGTCGATCATAAATTTGCAATGTTTTGACGACTATAAGGTGACCAGGATTTTACTACCTTGTGGTCAACCTTTTACCATCGCGCACTCACTGCTTTAATTTAAAAATAAGGAGGATGTGAGATTCGAACCGTGAACCTCATGCACATATCTCTACTCATCTAGCTAACTAAACTATGCAAGTGCTTGTGAACAACTACGTAAAATATTTTTTTCTAGTATGGCATGGTTAGACATGAAGTAAATTGATGACCGCGAGATCGTAAAAACATGCATACATGAGTAATATTTTGGCAAGTTTTACTAGGTGCTGATAATATTAGACAACAAGCATAAAAATATGACTGCACTAGAAATTGGATGTAAAAACACTCTCGCGTAGTTGTGATTTTGCAAACATTTCTACTGCCTAAGTCACAGAAACCATCGTAGAAATCATCCTTAAAAATTATGACCTACGGACTACTATGTTATGACCGAAGCGCATAATAACTTATTCCACGCACAGAATAACTTATTCTACTCTCTCTCTGCTACTGAATAGCATAATATATTGTATACATATTTATATTACATTATGACACATTATGATGTACATACATATACTACTTGTATTTTATTATCTATTATATATATATGACAATACATATGCAAATACAGGAGTATATTTGTATGTATCATAATTCTTCAAAGTGGTGAACCAAACATAATTCAAAATTGACTTTAGTACTAATTTTAGTATGCAATTCTATTGTCATCGAAAAACTTGAACTGACATTGTTCTCCAATTCTAATTCTCATGGAGTTAGAATTAGCAGCTAAACTCCATTGCATAATTTCAATTCTGTAATCCAAATAGACGCTTATAGAAATCTGGTGGCGCCGTGTCAATGGGCCTCTTCTTTTAGGCTTATAGTAAAGCTTATGGCTCAAATAAGCTAGAAGCCCAAAAGAAGTGCAGACTAGTAGAAATAAGCACCCCAAAAATCTGTTGGTAGCTAGAAGCTGCTCCTTTGGAGCTTCCCGAGCTTCTACTTGAACCAAAAATGAAATTGCCCCCGAAGTTGTACAGTTTATTACGAAAAACTGCCACTCTGCCCTCACGTGTATCCCCATCTCTCCCGAGCGCCTCCTCCCCCAACGGGCACTCCCTCTCCTCTTCTCGAGCGTCCCCCCAGGCTCCGTGCTCCCCGTCCCGAGCCCTCCGCCCCCACGCGCCGCTGCAACAGTCCCCGTCGCCGGAGCTGAGCTCCCCATCCTCCTCCCCCGCCACGTGCGGTGCTTCCCCTCCCGAGCATCCCGCCCCCACGCGCCGCCGCGACTGCCCCCGCCGTCGGAGCTGACCTCCCCATGCTCCTCCCCCGCCACAGCCGCCGGAGGAGATCTCTCTCGACCCTGCTGCTCCCGAGGACGCCGTGCCGCCCGTGCCTTCCGAGCCGTCGGTCCCGAGCACCCCGCGCGGCCTCCGACGCGCCGCCTCCAAGCCAAAGCCACTGACGCTCCCGCCCCCCCGGTCACATCCGCCGCTCCACCCGCCGGTCCCGAGGACGCCGTGCCGCCGCCGAAGCTCCCCGTGTCTTCAACAGCCCAAATCTGGTGACGCGGTGCTCCCCTTCTCTTCAACAGCACAGAACCGGCGGTCCATCCATCTTCCTCATCCCTCACCGGCCCAGTTCCCTCCTCCCTCACCACGAGCTCGCTGGCTCCATCCAAGTGAGCTCGCCGACGCTCTCCCGTGAAGACAAGGTAGACAAGATTGGGTAGATGCACTGATTTTGGTATAGTTTGATTTTTGTATACGAAGATATGCACTGATTATGCTATATTATGATTTTTGTATATGAAGATATGCACTGAATGTTGAACTAGTGAAAGTGTTGTTGATTCTACATGGATGTATGATTGTGTGATTGCCATGTGAAAATACGAATTGCGGTAGGTTTGCATCATTGCTTGTGTGTATGTTTGGGTTTTGCGGTAGGGAATGCTTTCAGCTCGATCTGTTGATGATGGCTGTGTTGGAGTTGGATGATCCAAGATTAGTATCTACGTGACTCTGAGAGAATGTGTATCCAACTATCATGAGCTTCTAGCTTGAAGTTGAGAGGAAGGGCACATATGAGCAATGATGATGGCTATTTATACAGTACATTAGTATAGCATATATTTGTATAGCATATATTTCTAAAACTAGATGTTAATGTTAATGAGTAGTGATATTTGGTACTATGATGCAAAATTATAAGTTGACAATAAATGTTATGTGTATGTGTATGCCATGGTGATAAATTTAACAATGCGCCATTATTATTCATGCCGTGTTCATAGATGGATAAAGGCAAATCTGAGAAAGCAACTTGTGTTTCTTTTATACCTTTTATATGTGATAGTCTTGTAATATGATGATGCTATTTTTATTATAACTATAGGAAAATACTATCTTGTTGACTCCGGCTATCCAAATCGAACTGGCTATCTCACTCCATTCAAAGGACAGCGGTACCATGTACCTGAATTTACACAAGTAGGTCCTGTTGGGATGAAGGAGACTTTCAACCATTGTCATTCATCTCTACGAAACGTCACTGAAAAGTCTTTTGGTGTTCTCAAGATGAAATGGCGAATTCTCCTTGGCATACCAAGCTACCCGGTTGAGAAGCAAAAGATGATTATTACCGCATGCATGTGTTTACACAATTTTATTCATGATAGTGCTCTACGTGATGCACATTTTGATAGGTTCAAGAGAGGAGAATATGTTATGGAGGACACTCCAGCTCCAATAGGTGTGGAGCATACTGCACCGGTAGATGATGGTACCATGCATACAATACGTGAAGCGATTGCTTCAGGTTTGGTAGCATGAGGGTGCATAGCTGTATGATGTGGTGCTTTTCATATCTTGTAGCTCATTCTGATGGTAAGAAGATATGTAGATTTTACCATTATTTGGCGTAATCTTTGTATAAAACTATTATTTGACCTAAGTCCCGGCTCAATTGATGCTAATTGGGAGCAAAATGTCAAAGAAATAGAGAATAGGTGCATAATTAGGAAGATGATGGTTATTTGAATATTAGAGTATTAAGGAGTGAGATTTAGGTTAAAAGGAGCAGAAAAATGGAATCAGGGCGTCGAGACGATCAAAATGGATATATTATGTGTTTTTAGGGTTTGATTAATAGTAACGGATCGGGGTGAACAGTAACGGGTTGGTTACTATTCATTACGGGTCGGTTCGGGTGAACAGTGCAAAGCCGATATTCGTTGCGGGTCGGGAGAATAGTACAACCCCCGGTAATGAACAGTGCAAACCCGTTAATAAACGCAACATTTGGACTGTACACGGGAGATCCGACGACTCACAATAAGCAAATTTTATATATTAGAAAGATTTAGCACTGTATTATGTTTGAAATTTATTTTTTCATTAATTACGTGCCAAAACAGTTGAGAAGAACGATATTACCAAATAAACAGAGTACAAAACATTCCAAAAATATTATAGACATTCACCATTCATCTCAATAAATAAGCTCAGATCTTAGAAGCCGAAAAGAAGGGAATCTCAGCTTCCTCCCACCAGAGCTTATGTGGGCAGAGAAGCTTAAGCCCATTTTAGCACAAGCCGAAGCCAAAAAGAAGGGGGCCAATATAACGCTGCGGTTCAGCTCAAGTAGGAGGGTACGGTGAGATGACTGATTGATCTGTTTCGTAGGACGCATGAGCTGAACATTTCTAGTGAAAGGTTGTTCGCTTACGCAACTAGCAAGCGTAATTAGCTACAGATCTTGCTTAACGCAGCAAGCTTTGTGAGCCAACCAAAAGCTCCCTATATAACCAAATCCACTTCTGGCTCCCACTGTCGCACTTAAAAGGCAGCATGTTGTTCAAATGATTTTCACATTTACATGTTGTTCAAATGATTTTCACATTAAGACAGTTTTCTCTTCCGTATATCCATGCTATTTGAGATGTTATATAGTATAATAGAGAGAAAGTTACTTTCTTCTATATTTAATGTTTGTGTCTCTAATATTCTTAATTTTATGATTATAACCATTTCTCTTTCTTCCATGTCAACAAAAATCATATGTGACATAATTAAGTAAAACTAAACGTCACGCTATTGAAGATGTCCTAAATGTGTAATCAAGTCACATCCCACAACTTCTTTCAATGTCTGAAAGTGGTCTCATATGTTCTTTATCACAAACTTCATCATTGTAGTATTCCTCCCGTTGGATAAGGTAAGACGTCAATGCTTTCAATATTTACCTTTAATTAATAATTAGTTCAACAACATATGTATGATACAAATTGAATCATTAAATTTGTATTTAAAGTCATTTTCTTATGCTTGTGATTTCGTAACTATGAACAAATTATTTATAGGAAATTTGAGGTCAAAGTTCAACTTTGGAAAGTGTGGGCACCTGATATAATATTATCTCTACTTTTTCTGTAGACTGTTTAAATTTGAACTTTTACTGTAAATTTATTGTACAATATTATATTAATAGTTTAAAATCATAATCATAATAAAGTACTTTTAAATGTGAATCTAGTTGTATTAATTTTGTATAATATAGTCTACATATTGTTGAATTAATTATTAGCTAAAGTATAAATTTGGACACTTAAATATGTCTTATAATTTGAAACGGAAAGGTAGTTTAGTACAGTATGACTTAATTGCTTGTCAAATGCGCACCGTCATGTGTGTTTAAGATGCATTGATCTGTAACGGCCTTTGCTACCCATCATTGGTAGAGAGTAGAGACCACCCAAGGTAGAGAGTATTTGGACACATGGCTTTCAGATCAGCAGGCATCGCCCGCATGGGCTGCCACGTCGCCTACCGAATGGGATGTGCACCTCTCGTGTCGATTGGTCGCAGCATTTTCATTACTACCACAGAATCCGTGCATTGCTATGGATTAAATAAAATATGTTATATTTATATCCGCTCTCATCTTAACCGTTTTTGTTGGGTTTAAGATCTGCCTAAAGGTGGACACTGTCTCCAATTGATATCTTTATAAGAATAAAATAAGATAAGATAAGATAAAGATTGGTGGGGCGATTCCAATTATTGCCGTCAACTATGGCACATTTGTCGGATGATGGATACTTCGCATACTTAGAAATTGTGCAGGTTAATCGTTTAATAACATGAACCACTATTTTCTTATGGGCCCTAGTGCACGGTATTTATGAACTTACACGTCAGATTTCCGCATATCTGGAAGCTGAAAATGTCTTTTAAATTAAGATTTTTCTTTGGTACCTACAAACAAATGGTACTTATAACGGATATTTTAAATAAACATAGTTGAAACCGTTGTTCATCATGCTGTTTTTAAGGCAGGATGAGACCACACAACGCTTATTTTTCGACTATCACGTAGCTCCCTTCGTTTAGACAATAACTCAATTGCTTTTAACCTTTGACCACCATTGCGCGTTGCGCATATGATGGGGCCCTGGTTGGCTGATTTCGTAAAGGGTATGACCAGGCAAATTTGTCCGAAACGCAGGCTAAATCCGTCGACGATGACCTTCGGAACTGGCAGTTCCCCACACCAGACTTGCTTGACAGCAACCACGTTCTCGTTTACACCGAGTTGATGCATCAGTTCATCTGCACTGGTGCTCCAAGCTTACAAGCCCATGCCAAGCAGATAGGGCCGTTTCCACTGAAAAGCCCATTGTGTGCCGTGGCAGCTCGTTCTGGAAGACCATGGCGAGGAACGAGCAGTATCTGACTTACGCCGTGGTGGTGGTGACGCTGCAGCTGTTCCTGCACCTGACCGGAGCAAACGTCACCACGCTCTTCCTGCCAATGCTGTCCCAGACGACAAGCTGCAGGAGCAAGGCGGTGCAGATCGGCAACGCCGTGCTGGTGCTGGTGAACACACCCGGCAGTACGGCCGGGAGGTCATGTGCATAATCAGCGGGGGGCATATCGTATTCTGCCAGGTAAACTAGTACTACGTAAGGTTGTTTTTTGAGGTGAACGCGCCTATATCGCGATCCCGACGGGCTACCGCGGCGGCGATGTTCACGGTGGCGTGCGCCGTGTCGGGCGGGTTCAGCTGGTCGTGGGGCGCGCTGTTCTGGGCCGTGCCGGCCGAGGGGATCTGGTCCGTGGGGCAGGCCGCGGGGTTAGAGCAACTCCAAGAGAGGAGCTATCTGACCCGCCATAGCCATACTAGCGCGTGGAGGCAAAAAACGAAGTTCCAATAGAGCCGCTATCAGAGACGCCAAAGTAGCTCGCCCTCCATCCCGGACGCTGTCCACGCCAAATATGGCGTGAGGTGAAGACGCGCCATCCGCCAACTCCTCTCTCCCGGAGCCTTCCCTCCCGCCAACTCCGAGCGCTTCCGTCCCGCTCCGCCGGCCGCTTCTTCTCTCGCCGCCCCGCCGCTTCTCCGCCGGCCGCTTCTCCTCTGCTCCAGCGCCGCCTGCTGCAGCCTGCGTTGCGTCGTCCGTCACAGCTCGGCCCACCTCGTCCGCCGCTGCTCGGGCCGGCCTGCCCCAGCCCGCCCCAGCCCGTCCTGCTCCAGATCTGGGAGCAGCAGCGCCGGGGGCGGGGCGCAAGGCGATGGGACTGCCGGGGAGGAGCTCGGGGGAGGGGACCACCCGGGGAGGAGGCGGCCAAGGGAGAGCTCGGGGGAGGGGGGCGCTCAGGGAGGAGCCGGCGCCTCCGCTCCTGCCTAGAGCCGGGGAGGAGCTCGGGGGAGGGAGGTCGAGGGAAGGGGCGCCGCTGAGGAAGAGAACTCGGGGGAGAGAGCAGGCGTCGGTGGGGTGGGGAGAGAAAATGAGAAGGTTGGGGAGAGAAAATGAGAGGGGGCTGAGAGATTAAAAGAGAAAATGAGAGGGTCTTTTGAGAGATTTTTGTGTTATTTTGCAATGTAAATTAACTGCACATATTAACAATGTAAATTTATTAGTATTTTTAAAAATAGTAATCTGTTTCTTTGTGTTATTCTTATGTTAGAATTGAGCCAATTGTAGTGAACAAATAAAAACATATTGGTAGTTATAGGATAATATTAAAATATTAGATAGAAGAATATGGAGGGTGAAATATGGATGTTCTTGTTGGAGTGATGAGGTAATATGAAGGGTGAAGAAATATGGATGGCTAGCCATAATGAGATATGGAGGGTTATTTTTAGCTAGTCTTTTGGAGTTGCTCTTAGCGCTCGGCTTTGCGCAGATGCAGTGCTTTCTGCTGATGCTGCGCCAGCTCAAGCACGCCGTCTGCGTGCTACGCCGTCTTGACCCGCACGCCTCGGCCTCGATGGCGATGCATGTATGGAGACAGAGAACTATGGACAGGCAGAATCACGGAATAATTGCACCGCTGGATCGATACCAGGATGAAAGTAACTGCTCGATCTCGTGCGTGCGTGCAGCTCGATCTGCTCTGCTCGCCGTGGATAAAGATGGTGGCATTCGTATTCGGTTTCGGTCCACCCTTCCGGCTCAGCCGAGGGAGAAAACGAGATGCTTCAGTTTGTGTGCCCCCATCTACGCGAATTCATTCTCTGCTCGTGCCACTGTGTGTGCTGGTGAACTTAGCGCATATCACGGAGGCCTTTCCTTGGGATGTATATATACACTCTATATATGACGTACGGATAAATTCAGTCCATCAAAACGGCGTGGCATCTCTCTCTTTCGAAACTAATTGCATGATAATTTGTGTGGCGATGCAAAACTGTGAGCTGCTGAAGACTGCTTGTTTCCAGGGACTGAAATTCCAGAACCTAGCATCATTTGAGCAGCCTAAAAAAGATCTAATCTGCCGGGTCCCCCTCTCGGCAATTTCGCCGAGCCGAGATACTACCAGTAGGTTACAAGCTTATAAGAGCCCGTTTGATTTAAGATTTAAGGGTAGGTTAAGGACTTAACGGACCAAACATCTTTAGGTCAGACGAGGTTAAGTTAATCCGGTCAAAGCTATTTAATCCTTCTAACCTAAATTAAACTAACCCACCAAAAAGATAAAATAACTTAATTCAGTACAACTAACTCTCTTAAATTCTGTTTTTGTACTACTAATTTTTTAATCTTGCGAAGCAGTAATTTAGGTTAATCGAGTTAGCTACAAGTAGAATTAAACTACCTACCCAAGTTAAAATCAACTAACTTAGTTAATTTAATCCCGAATCAAACGGGCCTAAGGCTACAACAACCACTGCAGAGATGCTGTCCGCGAAAAAGGCGGAGTGCGGGCTGGTCAGCTTTGGCTGCCCCATGCTTTCGACAAAAGGCTTTCCCGTGTCCGGATTAGTGTGACCCCGAAAACTGGCTCGCCCGCATCTCGATCGCCAACCCGTCTTCTCACCGCACGCACTTCACGGGGACCGGGGGCCGAGCGACGCCAAGTGACGAACTGACAGCAGCGCATCGCGGAACACATCATGGGGTTCACTCGCGCGGTCCGCTTTTAATTTGTTGACTCACGGAGGAGATCGATTTTTGCGGGCTCTTTTCGCCGGGATCGGCCTTTCGAATTTCAACGGCGGAATGATGGGCGCGTCGCGTCCGGCCGCTCTAAGTGGGACGATGACTATCGGCAGTGCTAATCTTGCGGTCTGCTTGAGGGTACTACGACGACCTTTGGAAACCGTGGCATGTGAGCAGCTCAAGTGCATGCATGGCCAAGTGCACTCGCTTCCATCAAGGTCAGTCTCTTTTTTTAAAATATTTGTTTTCACAATTTCCAAATTTATAGATCAGATTTAAAATATTAAAGAAATATGTGTCTGTCGGCTCACCACTGGCAAAAACGGGGCTATCGGCCAGCGGTTGGCCGACTACGACGTGTGTCGGCCAAACGCTAACCCATAGCGCTAGTCGTTCAACTACGGACCTATGGGTAGGCTGAGCAGCTTACTGTAAGCCGATTGGAAGCTATTGGCCTACCATAAGCCGATTGGTACCGAGATAATCGATATTACTACTGAGTGCTATTGAGTTTGGTGGTAATGGATATTACTCCTGTGTACTGTTAAGTTTTTCTATTATTCAATCGCATCCGAATAGACTAATGCTTGTGGAATGTCCTGTTTAGTCCCCAAAAGGAAGTTCACTGTCAAGTCAATTTTTGATTTTTTTTTCTCTCACTTATTAGTCTTCAGCATTGGAATTTGCATCCTCTGCTATTTTATTTTATTTGCCGATTTCCCTCAGTATCAAAAACTGTCAAGCGCTTAGTGCACCACTGGCTGTCTAATGCTGTTGGCCATGGCCGATTACACCCAGTCTGCTAACCGCTGGCCGATAGCCTCATCCGAGGACCCATATTTTTTCAATATTTCAAATTCGGCCTATAGATTTAGAAATTATGAAAAATATATATATTCCTTAAGAAAAATTACCCACCCCACAAAAGAGCAGACGAGATGTAAATTAGTACTAGTCTATCCATGCTCTGATGATGGTCGTATCCCTTCGGTTTTTTCACAGAAGCTATATGAGCATCTTATTGATCGGAATATTTTTCTTTGGAAAGCAGTTGAACAGAATTTGAATCTATTGTCAAAATGTCGATCAGCATGTACAAACTAGCAGATTCACGAAGAGCATGCCTCTTTCTAGGGGTTGAGCTGTTTGATCGGAAACCATGAGGCTGAGATCGAGATAGACAAGAAAATTTTAACACGTATAGTGGTATACTCTGACTACCCAATTTTATGCACACCATCCACTGGATCTTTCCATGTATTGTGACTTTGTGAGATGAGGTAAACAAACAGATAAAAGACAACAAACCATCCATGACTTTCTAAAACACAATCTCAAAAACGTACAAGAGATTATCACTCTCATAAGTCAGAGCCATTTTATATTTTTTTGACAACATATTATATTTTTTAGAATCCTTGGATACTGTGCTATATAAAAAGCTAGTGCTAAAGAAATCTAGCATCTAATCTTTATTGCTTAAGCCTTGCTTTTGAATTACTCAATCGATTGGTTTTAGGTTCTTATGATCACCCTCATATGTTTATAACCTTATATACAGACTTGTCCTCGTGTTAAAGCAAGTAGGACTCGTTGTCCTTGTACGATGCCTTATAGCACTTCTGATATGATTTCGATTAGAGTCATCTTTCTCAACACGTAAGAAGGTTCCAACTCTCAATTTGTCGCCTGCCTGAATCTGGGGATGCCTTTACCTGCTGGGCTTTCCTTTTCCGAATGCACGAGTTACTCCATCTAAAGATCGACGCTAAAGGCCAAACTGGAAATAATACACTTCCATTGGATGCGTGGCTATTTCCGATAAATTCCTATGAGAATCCTACTCCAAATGGGTAGGCCGGAGGGAACTTCCGTGTACTAAATTATAGGATCTGGCAAGAAATCGCAGTGCCTCAATTTCAAGCACACAGTCTCATCGCACGAGTAAATGAAGTGCTCACTGTGGTGTCAAACAACAGTGACTCATGTGCGCAATGCAAAGTTGAAAAAACATGCACGCAACTAACGAGCGACTGAAAGTCTGAAACACACTTGCATGATCCCAAGCCACTCACGTCGTGGTCTAGCTCTCGCCTAACCCAAAAGATAGCGTGATGTGATCAGCAGCCAGTACGTTTAGCTTGCGGTCAGAACGCGACAGCCATGAGCCATGTTCTAATGGTAATGGAGCATGCACGATCAAGCATTACCATAAGCCAGATTTATACGCAAGTTGGATTGCTGCTTACTCACTCAGTATTTATGTTCTTGCCGTCTTGGTTTATTCCTTGAACCTTGATGCGCCCACTTGACTGTGTTTGCCACGTGACAATGAATAACTCCTTGAAATGTGCCAGGGTCTAGCTAAACTGTTAGATAAAAGATCAATGTTTAAAATCATCAATTTAGAAATAATAATTTTTTAATTGACCAAGAAATATACACTCTGTATAATTATTATGATACCTTATGGTCGTGTCAACAAATAATCAATATTGTTGTGCAGTCGCTTCATATTTGGCCAATTTTCGAAGTTTTCCATCAAGGGATACTGAAATACATGGCTAATGGGGGTTGCTTAATTTGTGATGTTTTGTTGACGTGCATAAAACGTATTTCGCATTTTCACTGTGCATATTCTATAACTAGTTGCGCGAAATTCGCCATACAAATAAATAGGTGACATACATGTGTCATATGTTCCTCCTTATTTTGGTGCCTGCTGAATTGATACATCTGAATCGATGCATTTACAATCAAAATTTTGTAACATATTATTGAGGAGAACAGTTACTCCAATTATCTTTATCTATTTTCTAGGGTAATATATCGTGAAACGAAAATGTTTAGAGTGAAGCAACTATGACTCTATTTAGCATTGCAATGGCTTTTCATCAATTTGATTAGACCTACTGAAAAAATGGCTAGACCTTTTGCTTAAACATTTGTTAAATGTAGTGCACATTGGTTTCTCCATGAATGCACTTTTACTGAATACAGATGTTAAAAATAAAAAATAAGTATTACTAAGATTGGTAAGAATTCTCTTAACTAACTACATTCCACATTGTAGCGACAAACCGGCTCTGACTTTTGGGCAGAAATCAAGAAACCAAGTAAGACAATAGATTAAAGGGATAGAGGCAAAGCAGAGACTTCAACGACATGACAGTGTACATCATGTGAAACACCTAGAAAGAAATAAAGAACAAGATGATCTTTCATAACCGAACGGCCATATATAACCTATAAAATCAAGGAGGACATAGAGCGAAAACTCAAACTCAAGATAGCTCACTCTATCGCGTCACTTGCCTGAGTTCAGCCTCGGCCAGCATCATGTCTCGCCCGCCATGCTCAACCCATAGCACGCTCACGCGAAGTTTCTGAGAGGGAACGAGAGATTATGATAAGAACAAAATTTGTCCCGAGTAACTAGGTTTTTTTGTCAGAAGCTAATTTGTTTGGTGTGGTTTTCTCTTGTACTTTTATTGTTTGCATTGATATGCCATTTAATTACTAGCCGTTCACCACCAACAAGATGCCCTTGCTCTCACAAAGATGCCCTTTTGTGGCGGCAGAAAAAAAGGGTTCACAGTAAGTTTCTTATGTGAATGAAGTCAGCAACAGCAGGGGCCAAGACATATATAAAAGGCTTCTCCTTGAAGGCCTGGACATTAACATTTAACATTTGGCACCACTCCAGCAGCTCCAAAGAGCATCAACATCAGCCTCTTGCTTGAGCGTAGGTACCTGCTAGCTCTCGTGCAGCTAACCTGCCTCGCGCTACCTCGTGCTCCATAGCACACCTCCGATCAAGGTGGTCTTTGACCGGGGCCGGAGCGCGGACCGAGAATGCCCGGCGGCGGCTTCCTCCTCAACGGCGGCGGCGCGCCGGACTATGGGGGCGCCCTCACCATCCCCGTCCTGGTCACCTGCCTCATGGCGGCCTCCGGCGGCCTCATCTTCGGCTACGACATTGGCATCTCAGGTGCGTCATCGCCCCCTCGCTGTCGGTACATTTCTTCTGACATGGATGTGGATTCCAGTGCATGGTTTTCGCTTGTTTCTCCCTTTGGATGGATTGTAAGGATCGTTTGCTGCTCTTTGCTGAACACATACCAACTATTTTCCCTTTTAGAAACTAACATGTGCCAACTATCAAGTAGGACTTGATCGATCAGTTCATCTCCCTGATCGCCCTCGCCGGTCCTCTTCTTGACACATAATCCACTGGAATTAATACTGCATACTCGATTTTCAGTAGCCATGTGCGACAAACCGAACTCGTGATCTGAGGGCTGAGGCCATGGAGTCAATCACAGCTTCTGCTGTGTTCTTCAATTATAATTCCTTTCTTTCTGCTTAGTTTCTTCCATGTCCGATCCGCAAATACCTCCAAACCGGACTGCAATTTTTAATCTAACTGAGGCAGGTATATTGCCTCAATCACACACCAAACACTCAACTAATTAGTTTTAGAATTATACGATTAGATCCAATTAAAAGGGCCGCAGCCCCTGTCCTCTCGTCAGATCTTAACGTACAGTCTACGGAAATCAGTAGATTTTTTTTTAAAATAATATTTTTTTTATTTCGAAATTGCTAAACTATTATCAAGGTCCAAAAATTTGTAAAAATGGTCTCAACCACCACACGATGATTAGCCAACATGGCACATGGTATCGTCAATCCGTTTGGCGACTCAACTTATAATCGTCATCTATTATGACGATAAGTTCTTACCACCATACCAAATGGTGTGGTGATAACTGTTACTAAATCTAAAATTAGCTACAAAATAGTGAAGGTGGAGAGAAAAGTTACCTAATAGCGTGCCGCCAACGCCCAAATGAAGCCTCCATCGACGCCCCGAAACCTCCTGCCTCCTCTCAGCACGCGGGCACTTATGTAGCCCGGCCTCAATCGCGAGAAGGTGTGATAATAGCACCACGTGTCTATTGGTTGGGCTGGGTTGACGGTAGGAGGGGGTGGCCGTTACTAATATCGACACATGGTGATTAGTTCTTATCACCATGCTGTGTGGTGATAGGTTGACATGGCGGTCAAATCGGTATGCCGTTTGGCGATTACGACCAATCGTCATATCGTGTGGTGGTTGAGGCTATTTTATAAATTTTTAAATCTTAGTAATATTTTTTCAATTTGAAAACAAAAATAATATTTTAAAAGAAGTTCGGAGCAGTACCATGACCGGGATCGCAGAAAGATTTATTTTACATCTACCTAGGTGCTTCTGTACTAAGCCGTACGTGAATTAAACCACATGGCCCCTTAACCTGGCCGTATGAAATGATCAGACGGGCAGAAGGGCATCAAGCGGAGGGAGGCCCTACCAGGCAGAGAGTCTTACAGGTGGGCCCGGGCACCCTTCATCTCGATCTCGATCGGCTGGGACCAGAAGACACACACGATTCGATCGAATCGGGTAAGCCCTGTCCAGCGTACGGGTCTCGTGGACCGCCAGCAGACACGTCAGTTCAGTTACAGTTAGCTTTCACGCTCATCAAATCGGTTCGTATGGTCTGCGTTAAGCTCTGTGTCAGTAGAGAGCCTGCACATCACACCGCGCACTGCACATCACCAATTTTGGACGGCACATAAGTAACCTGCGCCGCGATAAGATGTCATGTTGCCGTCTCATCGTGTTTGCGCTTTCCCGTCGAGATTTTTTTGGGGAGCATGCGGCTTTCTCACCAAAGCTGTATAATTCACGGGCATCTTCCTGGAATCCTTGCGACATTATACCTTTTCTCCGGAAGAAAGGAGATTGAGGCTGTTGCTTTTGGTACTGGAATGGCTGGGCCTAGGTGAGGTTTATTCCATACTATAGGCTCGTCGACCGTAATATATTGCTTGGCTATCCAAATGGAAGCTAGGACCAGCAGGATTAGGATTGTGTCATATCCGAGTGATGCATGAGCTTGGCAAGATCGGATTCTAACATGCTCATACGATGATTGGTAAAGACGATTTGCCTCAGAGAGTATCAATATTAAAGTATCGGATTGCTAAAGAATTTACCACGAATCAGTTATCTGACTAAGTAGCTTCAAGGAATATCAAGAATGGACAGTTATTAATTTTACTAACGGAAAATAGCAGTATATTCTAATTAACAAATGGCATTGAAGTGATGCTCGAATCACTTTGCAATTGACTAGAGCAATTTGTATTCACTTGAATCAAATCTTGTTCATGGCACAACAACATCAGGGGGCGTGTCGGAGATGGAGTCGTTCCTGGAGAAGTTCTTCCCGGGTTTACTGAAGAGGACGACGCACGCGAACAAGGACGTGTACTGCATGTACAACAACCAGGCGCTCACGGCCTTCACCTCGTCGCTGTACGCGTTCGGCATGGTGGGGACGCTGGTGGCGAGCCGTGTCACCCGGCGAATCGGGCGCCAGGCCATCATGCTCATCGGGGGGAGCATGTTCCTCGTCGGCGCGCTCGTCAATGCGGCCGCCGCCAACCTTGCCATGCTCATCGTTGGGAGGATGCTGCTCGGCTTGGGACTCGGGTTTTCCGGCCAGGCCACGCCGGTTTACCTCGCCGAGATATCGCCTCCGCGCTGGCGCGGCGGATTCATCTCCGCGTTTCCTCTGTTCATTAGCGTCGGATACCTCGTCGCCAACCTGATCAACTACGGCACGTCACGGATCCCGGGCTGGGGCTGGCGCCTGTCCCTCGGCCTCGCCGCGGTCCCGGCCGCCGTCATGGTGGCGGGCGCCTGCTTCATCCCGGACACCCCTAGCAGCCTCGTCCTCCGCGGGAAGCACGACCATGCCCGCGCCGCGCTCCAGCGCGTGCGCGGCAAGGGCGTGGACATCGACGCCGAGTTCAGTGACATATTCTCCGCCGTGGAGCACGACAGGAGGAACGAGGAGGGCTCGTTCTGGCGGATCCTGCGGCGGGAGTACCGGCCGTACCTGGTGATGACTGTGGCGTTCCCCGTGTTCCTGAACCTCACTGGCGTGGCCGTGACGGCCTTCTTCTCGCCGATACTCTTCCGGACCGTGGGGTTCGAGAGCGACGCCGCGCTGATGGGCGCCGTCATCCTCGGCCTGATGAACATCGGCGGCATCCTCGCGTCTGGCTGCGCCATGGACCGCTACGGCCGGAAGCTGCTCTTCATGATCGGCGGCGCACTCATGTTCACTTGCCAGGCATGCATACAACGATAACATTACATTATCCCCGCGTGCATTTTAATTGCAGCGTATCAAACACATGACCGCCATTACCTTGCTCCTTGCATCTGCAGGTTGCAATGGCGAGCATCGTAGGCGCGCACCTCGGGAACGGCAGCAAGATGCCGAGGGGCTACGCGGTGACGGTGCTGGTCCTGACGTGCGTCTTCTCCGCCAGCTTCAGCTGGTCGTGGGGCGCGCTCTACTGGACCATCCCCGGCGAGATATACCCGGTCGAGGTCCGATCGGCGGGGCAGGGCACGGCGGTGGCGCTGAACCTGGGCCTCAACTTCGTGCAGGCGCAGTGCTTCCTCGCGATGCTGTGCTGCTTCAAGTACGGCATCTTCCTATTCTACGCGTCCTGGCTCGTCGTCATGACCGCCTTCGCGATGGCCTTCGTCCCGGAGACCAAGGGAGTGCCGCTCGAGTCCATGGGGCACGTCTTCGCGCGCCACTGGTACTGGGGCAGGTTCGTCAAGGACCAGAAGTTTGGCGACGTGTCCACCTGATTTACGTGCGTTCCGTTGGTTTGGTTTCATAATTACCACGTGCTCGTTGTGTAGTTAGTATTGGTACTTGATAAAATGGGAAATGAGGGATGAATCAAGAATAGGCCTTCAGTATATTGTGTATGGGGACTGGTACGTTTGTTCACAAGGCTCAAAAGCTCAACCATGTACTACACCTGTAAATTAATCACCTTAAATATAGCTGTAAGTTTTCGATGAAATCTTTACTACTCTGTCTGTCAAATTGAATGATGTATTCATTCCAAATTTTTTTTTATAAAAATGGGTAAAAGCCGAGAAGTTTTATATTTATATATTATGAACCTTCGATTCTAAAATTAAAATTCTTCTACATTGAATGGATAGTTGTAGCAATAAATTTGGATCAGCCTTTCTACCCCCCCCGCACCTACCTTGAGCAGGTACCTTTAGGTACGTACACAATACCTAACCCGATTTTCTACACGAGATAACATTTCGTCCTGCATAACTACTACTACCTCCAACTCACGAAAAGCTGATACTTTATACATAGACATATTATTCAAAAACACATCTCTAACCTCTAATTTCTATAATAATATATCTATAACATTTAGATGTTATGAAAGAACTTTTCAAGACAATATGTACATATGATTTACATGTATCTAATATAAATATCTAAAAATATATAAGTAGTCAAAGATTTAAAACTTTAACTAGACTCATGTCCAAAACATTACGTTTTTATGAATTAGAGGGAGTAAATTGGTACTTGGTAAAATGGGAAACGGGGGTCAATCACGAGTAGGCCTTAATGTATAGTGTGTCGTGACTGGAATGTTGGTTCATGGAGGCTTCAAAGCTTAACCATGTACTCCCTCTGTTTTGAAATATAGGTCGTAGTTTAACTATCTAACTTTAAGCTTTGACCGGGTTATGTTACGTAAAATTGATACAAATGGGTTAGTATTTAAAAGAACTTTTTTATAATTACAAATTTTTAAATCATAAAATATTGTACAAAAAATATATAGTAAAAGTTTAAATTTAGAAAATCAAAATACGCCCCACATTAAAAAACAAAAGGGGTTATATTACCACGAAAAATTATTCGCCTAAAATATAGTAGTACACGGGAGAACCTTTCGTCAAGCATCGTTGTTTTTGTCTAACTAGCCAAATCAGTACTAAGTGGGGTTTTCGGTGGAATTTCCCTCAGTTCATGGGAATTAAACTACTTCATATGAGATTCCTTCGTCCGAAACAAACCCCAACAGAGTGTTTGGAAGGGGCTGATTGTTCTAGGGCTCGAGTACATGATGATATTCAGGTAGAGGTGGATATCGAATAAAGATCAGTTTTATGGAGCTTGGTTCGTAATAGAGGCGGACTGGTTAAATATCATCTTATTTACATTTTAGGTTCCATTTCGCTACCGAGCCATGTCAGAGCCAGAGCATAATCTGTTTATTCAAAATTGTCTCATTACAATTTAAGCATAATTTGAGAAAATTTGAAAAATAGCACAGGTCAAAGTGCCAAGTTGGCAGGTCAAAATTGCCAGATTAGCAATTAATGGTGTGTTGATGGGTCAGAGACTTTGAGTGAGTTACTTAAATCAGTTTAGGAATATAGTCGTGTATTCTGAATGTTGAGGATCCTAGTTCATTGCTTCCAGCAAGTTTAGAGACCTAAAGTGTATTTAATATACTCTCAATTCCCACTCCCTACTCCATCCCTGCATTGTGAGATGCACACCGTTAAGATCTATATATTGAGAAGTATAAATCACATCTTCATTTTTTCAGTACACGAGGTTTCTTGCTGAAGTACACTTTGCTGAAATGAACTACACACAAGTCACAACAACTAGCTGAGAACGATTCAATTGATACACTCGTTGACTTGGCTGTCCTGTTTGGCATCCTTGACAAACCTCCTCCAGTACCAATGCCGCGTCCACAACGACCGCATGGCCTCCAGCGGCACGCCTTTCGTCTCCGGCAGGAACGCCGCCACAAAGATCGTCATGGTCAGAAGCCAGCCGGCGTAGAACAGGAACACGCCGTATTTCATGGCGCACAACAGCGCAATGAACACCTGCAGCTCCACGAAGGAGAGGCAGAGCGCGATGGAGATGCTCATGGCCTGCCCCGCTGACCTGATCTCCACGGGGTAGATCTCGCTCGGCACGACCCACCTGAGCGGCGCCCACGACAGGCCGAAGCTGAAGGTGCAAAGGCAGATCAGGACCAGCACGCCGGTCGCGTAGGTCCGCGGCATCGTCACCCCTTGGTGCTTCCCGAGATGGTCCGCCATGACCCATGAAATGGCCACCTTGATAGCTCAACAGCAAAAGGTTAGTTCGAGGCAGTAAACGTACGGCTATGTACTAGTGCACTGGCAGTAACGGACGTACGTACAACATATTTAGGATACCTCGCAGAGCATCATGCCGATACCGCCAACGATGAACAAGAACCTGCGGCCGGTGCGGTCCATGATGAAGGTGGACAAAACAGTTGCGACCAGGTTCGTCATGCTATTTATCACGGAACCAAGTATAGCTTTCTGGCTGTCGAACCCCACCGTGCGGAACAGCACTGGCGAGAAAACGGCGATGACTATCATGCCGGTGAACTCGTAGAACACGGGTATGGCCAACCCTACCGCCAGATAGTGCCGGTACTGCTTGCTGAATAGCCTCCGGAACGCGCCAACGTCGTTCTGGCGCGCCTCGTCCACGGCACGGACGATGTCCTCGAACTCGGCGCCGACGTTGGCATGAGGCCCACGGATGCGCTGCAGCGCCGCGCGAGCCTGATCGGGGTGGCCTCGCAGGACGAGGCTGCTGGGGGTGTCCGGGACGAAGAAGGTTCCCACGACGATGATGACGCCCGGGACGGCCGCTAGGCCGAGAGACACACGCCAGCCCCAGCCGGGAATGCGGTTGGTGAAGTAGTTGGTGATGGTAGCGGACAGTATGCCGATGACGACGAAAGTGTTGTAGGCCGAGGTGAATGCGCCGCGCCACCTTGCCGGCGCTGTCTCGGAGAGGTACACAGGAGCTGCCTGCAGTGGAAAATTTTGTAGGTACTGGGCCTTAACGACATACACCCTTGGGCCCCTTTGCATTGTACCTGTAAGGTGAACCCAAGACCGAAGCCGAGTAGCATCCGGCCGATGATGAGCATGGCAATGTTGACGGCGGCGGCGTTCATGATGGAGCCGGCGACGAACATCGCGCCGCCGATCAGCATGATGGCCTGGCGGCCCACTCTCCTCGTCACGCGGCTCGCCACCAAAGAGGACAGCGTGCCGGCGATGAACAGCGAGGATGTGAACGCGGTGAGCCATTGGTTGTCGTACTTGCAGTAGGCGTCCTTCCTTGCGTTCCTCATCCCGCTATGCACTTCCGGGAAGAACAAGCTCAGAAAGGAGTCCATTTGCGTCACGCCACCTGATGATATAACCAAAAGTATACGTGAGTGTAGAGAGTTGTTGCTACATGCTCTGCTTTCCAGCATGATTTAGTCCTCTTGAGAGTGTTCTTGGTTCAGAAAACGGAGAAGAGTAGACAGAGGAGCTGAAAGGCGAGAACTCGGGAGCGCCCAACGTGCGCTATACGGGGAAATGAATGGGCCTAATAGTCCGGCCAGCTCAACTACCGTTGCCTGTCTAGTGCTCTTTCTATGTGGGATATCGAACAGGATGAATCTAAGGCCTGATTGAACTGATTCAGGGGATCTGCCTGACCGCCCGCCTTCCCCTTCCCCCGTCTTGGTCCGTTCTCCTTTTGTCTTTCCTCCTCACCTCATCCTCCCTTCAACCTCCCCCTTGGCACCAATCGTCGCCGGCGAGCGGTGACGCCACCGTCATCAGAACCAGAGAAGAAGACAGAGAGTTGAAAAAACAATTTTCAACCCAAAAATATCCAACTTTCAACTCACAACCACACAAAAAAAAGGAAAAACACTCGAATATGTCCATCCCTGTCTCTTGGAGGCAGCGGTGCATGCACAATGGTTGCGATGGACGTGGTGGTGCCGGGCTCGAAGAAGAAAGAGGAGACAAGAGGTGGCGCGAAGCCTAGCATGCGAGGGAGCGCCGCCGACAAGGCAGGACGAGGCGGCGCCGCATGTCTGGTAGGGAGTGTTCCGTGCTTCGATGATGCTACGGCGCGCTGCGCTCGTGAGGCAAAGATGAGAGAGGCAAGAGAGACAATGGATTCTATTGGGATGATTGGTCACGGAGGATGAAGCTAAGGGTGCGTTTGATCGAAGGACAAGGGTGGATGGGGTGGATGGGTTAGGATCATCTAATTTTTCGTAGATAAAATGAGCTATTTTTTAATTTGGTTGGATGGATATAATGAGCCAATCTTTTGTTTGGGTGAAGGGATGAAAGTTGGATGGGATGAGCAAATTTAACTTAGTTGTACTACTTAGTTTCTATTAATAATGATTAATTATATACTAATGAACATACTAAATACCTATCAATACTAAACTAGCTATAATATTTTTTAATTAACAATAAAACATGTTAATTGTCTATAATCATACACTAATCAATCCACTAATCATATACAAATCAACACACTAGCACTAATCTTACCATTGCAAATACTAATTAATAATAAAATATGCTAATTATCACTAATAATTATTAATTATCACTAATTATTTGATAATTTATCATGATTAAGTAAGGGTGGCGGCTCCATCCGGCCGTTTTCACTGGCTCTTGCCATCCAGCATATTTAGAGAATATTATCTCAGCCTGGCCATCCCATCCACTTCATCCAGTCAACCAAACACATGGATATCCCTCAAAATCAGGGATGGCCCCAACCTATCCAAGAATATTCCTCCAACCAAATGCACCCTAAATGGATAAGAAAATGGAAGGGACTTTTAGATAGGCAGGGTCCGCGTGCTTTGTAGAAAGAGAAAAAATGGATGAGTTATCAAAATCGTCCACGCCGCATGAACGATCGCAAATTACGTTTTTGCTCATTCATGCCCTAATCCTTCAATCTTTCTTCCCCTATCTATGTAAAAATCATAGTCCCTAGTTGAATCGTAATACAGTAGTATCCATGGTTGCTAAACTGGAAAACAACATTCCTAGCTTTGTTTTGTCTGGCAGCGAGTAACGGGAAACACTTGGGACAATCCGGCTATCCATGTGAATCGTTTCCAAGAAGGAAATGCCAAATCGCTTGCTATGAAGCACTATCACATCTGTCCTTTGTACTTGTTTTAGACATGATCTTTTATGAAATTGCTATTTTGTGAACGATCGTCGGAGTAATCAATTTTCAACCACCCTCCTGTTAGTCACTGGTCCCACCACCAAAGCCACCTTCCAAACCCTTTTCACATTCTCCATCTCTTTCTTCTCCCTCATTTTCTTTCTCACCTCAGTCTCCCATCCGCTTCGCACTAGCAGAGCCACTACCCCCTGATTCCACCGCCATGTCGCCTCCTCCCCTTCTCCGCTGCAAGGTAAAACGTCCCTCTTCGGTTGCCGCCACTCTTCCCGTCGGTAGTCGCACAGGTCGTTGCACCTAGGCGCTTCCCGCCGCACCTGTGTTGCTCATCACCAGTGGCTCGCTCCGTCGCCAGGGTCCGCCGCCGTGGATCTGGCGGGCGCCTGGATCTAATGTTGCCACCACTATGGATATGATGGGGTGCCGCTGATGGCGTGTCCCTTCGCCATTTGCTCTACCGCTTGGAACCCCCTCGCGTTCTCGTCCAACCACCCTCAGCATACCCAACGAAGCCGCCGGTCGAGGTAGGTGTGCCTAGGTCTATTTTTAGTCCCCATTTTTGTATTCAAAGTTGGTTGAATGTTTTATATGAGATTTCCTAGTTGAAAGTGCATAAACATTTTGTTGGAAGCTTGTTGAAAGTTGTAGAAAGTTTGTATATTTTAGTTAAAAGTTGCAGATTTTTTGGTTGAAAGCTGGTTGAAAGCTTGTATGTTTCTAGTTGGGAGTTTTAGAAAATTTTGTGAAAAATGGTTGAAAGTTTGTAGAAATTTAGTTGGAAGTTAGATATTTTTGGAGTTGAAAGTTGTCGGTAAATAGGTTGAAAGTCGTTCGCCGACACCGACGATTGTGGGGCTATTGCTTGCTGTCGTCGACAGCCAACGCCATCACTAGAGACGGAATTGTGTCCATGGCGAGGAAGAGAGAAGAGGACCCTGAGTAGTGGAGGATGATAGATTTTTTCTAAGAAACGCAAACGGAGGTGGTGAGGGGTTTCTAATCATGTGGTAAGGCCGAGTTAGATCGTTAGTCTTCCCTGGTCTTTTAACATATAACTTTGACTATTAGTTATCGAATGTTAGTAAAACCATTTAAAATACATAAAGATGAAAGTATTATTTTTTGACAAATCTAGTAATAACATTTAAGCATGAGAAATCTACATATTTTTGCGCACATTAATAGCTAAAGTTCTACTCTCTCTATCCCAAAATATAAGGCATGCATGCATCCCAGTATTTACAATTAGATCTATAGTATGTTGATTATGTGACACAAAAGTGATATAATTGGAAAGTGCTTTCAAAAGCAAATTTAATAATACTATTTTTATATCACATAACTAAAATATTATAGGTCTAATTGTAAATCTTAAAATATATGTATGACTTATATTTTTAAACGGAGGAAGTAAAATATTACTTCATACACGCTCACGCTACGACATCTATGAAAAATAAAGAAAATAAGAACAATCAAAGCGGCGCGTTTAATGTTTTTAGAGTTTCAAGTATTTGCGCGCATACTACAAATCCCCATGATGGCGCATCAGCTACTTGTTCCCTTTTTTCTCTGGGACAGTCGGAGTGCGTATTCTAATACTAATATATGTCTATATCCTCGCAGGTCTTGCGGAAGCATCTCCCAGGACAATTACACATAAGGTATTCACACTATATACCGCACAATTCATCAAATGACTGTATCACATGCATTCAATGGAGTGATTGGGAGATTCTTTTTGAAAGTTCTCTTCTCATCTCTTGTATGATCAACTGGTATTCAAAATGAGATCGCATTCAAAATATCATTTCGGCAGAGTGGCAGACTGTTTGCTCATGACCTGTTAACCGTTCTAAACTAGAATAAGCTGAATCTTACACTATATAGATTAGACTTAACTCTTTCGAGTCCTTCCTGTCACCTGATAACTCGATCTACTAAACCAACTAATCAAGAGAAACAGAAAAGGTGTGTATCAAGCAAATTTAGCAAAACTAGCTTAGCTAGTTACCTGTTTTAACCGTGAACCCTCTGAAGCGGGCAGGAGCACTGCCTCAATTATAGACGAATAGAGTTCATATACAGTTACTCCGACGAGCTCAAGGCGGCTCAAAGGCCAGCAGGCGGAGGTCAACAGATTCTTTGGCAATGGCCGCCACTTGCTGCGCCAAATCGTGCCTTGGACTTGGATTTAACCTTACTAGAACCGCACATTCATGTATACTACTGCATTATTACGGACCTGTGACGCCAGAGTCGTAGCCGAAGATGAGGCCGCAGGAGGCAGCCATGAGGGAGGTCACCACGACGGAGAAAGTCACGCCGCCGCCGTAGCCGTGCGCACCACCATCGGCTGCGATGAATTCTCCACCGGCCATTCTTTATCGTATGCTCTCAAAAGCTCGAGCTCGCTCGCAAGTTCTGCTTTGATTGAAATGATGGGGTTGGAACTGGGAAGCAAAGGCAAAGCACTTGTAATGAGAAGGCCACCCGCGGCCAGCGCTGCGTGTATATATAGCTTAGCCAGAGGTTTGTATATATTCTTAGTTTGGAGGCATTGAACACTGTAGCAAGTCTACGCTTCTAAGTCACCGAAGCACATCGTTTGTACTAAGTCGCTATTATTTATTTCTATGCTATTCTGCACAAATCGTCTTTCAGAAACATTTGACTAATGCAACCTTAGCTGGGCATGTGAACAACCTAGCTGTCCATAGCAAGTGGGCGTTACTAAACGAGCAACAATAATTGCATTCCTTCGTCTTCAGTCTCAGAAATGATATTAAAGAAAAAACCTACAGGTGTAACTTTCATCGGCTTAATTCCGCAAATATTATGCTATTACAAAAAGAGAATGGAGCGGAAGACATATCCAACTACCGATTAATCATAAGTCTCATTCATACCATTGCCAAGATTGTGGTCAAAGCTCTCGCAATATGCCTTGCCCCACATATGAACAAACTTGTTTCCCAAAGCCAAAGTGCCTTCATTAAAATAAGGAGTATCCACGACAACTTCATATACGTGCGCAACTTAGTAAGACATTTCCACAAAACCAACACACCATCACTACTCTTCAAGCTAGACATCGAGAAAGTGTTCGATTCTGTACGATGGGAATATATCTTGAACCTACTGCAGAGGAGAGGGTTTCCTAGCAGATTTAGAGAATGGATCGCTGCTCTCCTCTTCACAGCTTCCTCCAGGGTGATGCTTAATGGAGTCACGGGTGCCCCAATAAAACACGGATGTGGTCTCAGACAAGGAGATCCCCTCTCCCCACTACTTTGTCCTAGCAATAGACCCACTATAGCAAATTCTAGAGCTAGCTACTCGAAGAGACTCCCTACACCGTCTACGGAGCTGACAAACGATCCTCAGAACCTCCATGTTTGCCGACGACACCGTCATCTTCGTAGACCCGATCAAGGATGACAGCCAATGCCTAACAACCATCCTTGAAGACTTTGCTGATGTCACCGGCCTCACAACAACCTCCAAAAAAGCTTGGTCGCCCCTAACAGGTGTAGTAACATCGACTTATCAGACATCCTTGAGAGCTACCTGGCAACTAGAGCGTCATTCCCCCTGCGCTACCTAGGATTGCTGCTTTCATCCAAGCGGCTCAAGAGAACTGATTTCCAGCATCTCAAGGACAAGATAGCCGCCAAGCTCGCCTCTTGGCAAGGCAAACACCTAACGGCAGCTGGAAGAGGGTTTCTTGTCAAATCGGTGCTAACCTCCTAGGCCATCTATCACGTAACTCTGCTGGTGCTTCCACCAAGAGTTCTAAAAAGCATTGACAAAATGAGAAGAAGCTTCCTTTGGACAGGGACATAAAAGGTTTCAGGGGGAAAAGTGTAAAGTAAATTGGGAGACAGTCTGCCATCCGATCTTCCCGGGGGGCTTGGGCATCCTTCACCTAGAAATTTTTCTAGGGCAGTAAGGCTAAGATGGTCGTGGTTGAAATGGACTGATCCAACAAAATGGGAATGGATTGGGGGGCCCGTGCGACGACGGGGACATGGCACTATTCTACACCTCCACTACTATAACCATCGGTAACGGGGAGCTTGCCTCCTTCTAGGATGCGGGCTGGCTACATGGCACTCGACCAAGGGATATTGCGGCCCTCATCCACACCACATCATCTAAGAAAAATTGGTCGGTGAAGTCTGCGCTACAAGATAATTCTTAGATTTCAAAAATCAACATGTATGGGGCCTTACCGCTCAACACATTCAACAATTCATCAACTTGTGGATGCAAGTGAATCAAACTCAGTTAAACCAAGACAGGCGAGACACCATCCAATGGAAATTCACATCGACAGGAACATACTCAGCATCAGCTTACAAGGCACAATTTCTTGGGGCCACATCAACTGTGATACAACCCACGATTTGGAGAATTTGAACACCCCCGGAATACACGTTCTTCGCCTGGATAACCATAAACAATAGGGCATGTATGCCCCCTCTGCAAACGCGAACAAGAAATAACATCCCACCTTCTATTCCACTGCCGGTTCATGGTCCGGCTTTGGAACATGGTCAAACTATGGTTGGGCCTATCTACCATCAGCCCCAATCTATGGAGTGCAATGCCTTCAGTCAAAACGTGGTGGAAAGACATAGCAATCTCACCCTCATATCAGAGAAAATAAATTGTTTCCCTGCTTATACTAGTTTCTTAGAAAATCTAGAACGAAAAGAACACACACATCTTCTGCGATGCTGCAACCACACCACCTGCCATCCTCGTAAAAATTAAAACCGAGGCAACCATTTGGACACTCGCGGGGTGACACATTTAAGAAACATCTTACCAGGAAATTAGGAATTACCGGTTGTCTCTTTTTTGTGTTCTTTTGGTTGTTCTGTTTTTTCCGTCTTCGGGCAAATTTCATACGCCTTCTTAATTAGTGAAATGAGGTAACTCTCTTACCTCTCTTTCAAAAAAAGATATATTTTAGTAGGAGTAGCCCTGTATACAGATCTTCGGAAGGAATTGACACGACAGTCGACACCCTTTTTTAATCCCGTAGGGCCCAGGAGAGGGGTCCCAATCACAGCATGGTACCGAACTGCAGTCCCCATCAAATACTCGTGCAAGTTGAGAGCTGAGAGCTAGCTAGATTTGATGGTTGTTATAGCCTCCAAATGAGCCAACCTAAGAAAATACATATAGACTTCAATTTGGCATCAGGAAGCTAGGATGGCGAAAATTAGAAACATACAGATCACTTCATATCATTACACCCGGAGGATCAGAGCGTGTTCTCCCAATTTGAAGTGTGTGCTTGGATTAGTTGGGTCGTTGCATGCATGCATGTGCCTTGTGTTGGGAGATGTGTTGTCAGTACAACAGATACACTTGTCTATAGTTCAGTAGTGCCTATAGAATTTTAAGTCAAAATCATATGTTAGGTAATGTTGTAAACCCTTAATCACTTACGCTTATTGAGAAACTTTATCAAAGCATGTAGTAAACTATAAGTTGTAGTCGCTGGACTATGCACTACGACGTTATTGCCAACCCATGTTGGCATGTTCAGTTGACCAAAATAATTCATGTTCTTTTCTTGATTAGCACATTAGTATTACATCTACATCAGATCTAGTTTATAAACTGTGACCTTGGAGCTGGAAGGCTCGTTCCTCCAAAACTTAGTCACCGGTTGCAGCATTTTTTTTTCAGAATCTGACTTTATTAATTAAGCAAAGGCATTACAATCGATAGATGAAACGGAAACAAAAATGAATAACAAAAACCATCGATAAAAGATTAATAAAGATCATTCGAAGTCATTGTCTCTAGTTCCGCCATCGTATCTCAACGTTACTCTAGAACTCTAATAAAAAAACAAAATATCAAACCTGCATAAGATGAACTAACCGCTTACCATAATAAGCGAGAACCTAAAATCATTGAACGCACTATGACCGAGGACACGCCCCTTGCAAGACAGGTTATCAAACCGCTGCTTTGTTGCCAGGACCACCGTGGAAGAAGACCAAGAGCATGGAAGTGCAAAACTGAAGAAGTATGAACCAAAACAAACTTGACACCACCAACGTCGCTGCCACCGCCAAGTTAGACCAAAGTGTCGGATGACTGTTACGAAAAATAAGCATTGGATCTACCGAGGGAACCTGCAAGATCTAGAACAACGCCGTCGACACGATATTTGTTAATGAAGTTCAACCGAAGCCTACATCTTCGGAGCATGATTCACAGGTGCTCCTCCCTCAATTGCAATATCTCAGCCTTGGCGCCTTCCATGGCCGATCTGACCTCCCTGCCACAGTGGCCAAACCTCCGACGCCCCACTATTGCTACAAAGTCTCATCACATCGGGTTACAACAGTGGCGCCCCATATATAGGGCCCGTGTATAATGACCCCAACTTGTAATCTTGTGTAAATGAGATCCTTGATGATTATCATGTAAATAAAATACATTTCATCTCATCTCATTTCTATATTTAGGATAATTAACATAGTTCAAACTAAAACCTTGCAATTTTGATCTAGACTCAACTTAAATAAAAAATTGAAAAAAAAATTTATCCAAAATCATCTCTAATAATTTTCATGAGTCCTAAATACCTCCAAGAAGGCCTCTAAAAATTTTCACGTGATTTGAAATTAATTTGCATATTTGAACAAAATGTTATTCAAATAAGTACCAAATTGGTAAAATTGTAATATATTAATTGGGTGAATTTCCCCTTATTCAACATTTATGAAATTTTTTATTTGTGCCATATTTCCCTCCTAAACCCAAATATAAATTTTCCATAAATTTTTGAGAATTATTTCACCCACTTACAGATCAAACCTAATTTTGGACATATTTGGATTTGCATTTAACTAACATTCAAATATGACTTATTCTAATCTAAGAAAATACTAATAGGTTATAAATATTCTAAAGGTTCCCTATGAATCCCCTAAGAATTTAAAATCATGCACTAGACCTAAATAAAAATAAGAAATAAAATAAAAGAAACCCTAATCTACTTGGGCCAACTTCTGGCCCAACTCCTCACATGCGTTAGGCTAGGTCCAACATCAGCCTCACCAACGCCCCGCTTCCCTGCCTCTTCTTTGCCACTGACGCGTGGAGCCTGCTGGTCAGATCTTCTCCTCCACGCGGCCGGCCACACGCTGCGACACTATTGTGCGCGTGCGACTGTGATGCTGATGGCTACTTGCCCCGTTGAGCGCACCGTCGACCTCACTGTTTGCCAGCACCTGTGCATTAGTACCACACCCTCTCCCACATGGCCACGCCTCCCATTGGAGCCGACGACCGCCAACTCCGGCTGACATCGCTCTCTTCTCCCCCTTTTCAGTTGCATCACCCATGAGCTCCGATCTCCTTGCCAGCTTCGCCATCACACTCCCCCTCGGTCTCGCGCACCTTTTCTAGCTGAAATTGTGGCCTGCCATTGAGCTCTGTGACTGGAACACAATCGGCACCTAGTGCTCCAGTGAGCTTCGCCCTCGACATCGTCTTGCTCCCTCATGTTTGACAGTATGTTTTTTCCCTAAACTCACCCATTCACTCTACCTCTTCTACCTGAACTTAACCCTGTGCTTTCCTTGCGTAGAGATCCACTATGACAACTGAAAGGCTATCGTCCTTCTCATCTCCGGGGAAGATTCGTCGTAAGTCATTCCACGCCCATGGTGAGTGCTAGACCCAATGAGATCCATTTTTGTGTTCCCGAGGCTCCGTTGTCCCTCTCTAACCCTCCCTTTTCTGTACGCAAGCACTGGAGGCTGCCGAGCATCGTTAACCATGTGTCATCATCCGTCATTACCGTTGGAGTCAAGCTCAAATCTATCCCGCAAAGCCAAAGAGCACACTGACGAGTTCCTGGAGCCACACTGAAGCTTCACCGACAAAGAACGGAGCTACACGGGCCCTTTTCCCCTTGGCACCAAGCTCACCAGCTTGCCACTGCCGACCAACCCCACGCCGGCGATCTCGACCTCCCCGACCTTGACAAACCTCCCTATCGTCTTCATGGTGAGCCCCTGATTGTGTCCCGCACCTTTCTCCTCTGGCCTCGATGCTCCACTGCTTTCCTCTCACATGCCTTGTTTCTGCTATCGCTAGCGATCGTTGGATCAACGTCTCCGGCGAGCCACCGACCTTGAGACCATTGAGATGAGCTCACGACATTGCCAGGAACCGAACGACACAAACCATGTGCGAAATGACCTTCAGGATCGCTCGCGCGGTTCTGCGCTGCCATGTGCGTGCCCTCGGGTTCGTTGACATTGACCCGCCGTCCAACCTAGCAAGCTGGCTCGATGAGTTAGCTATAACAATTGGACTAGTGTCTGTATGACATGCGGGCACCACCCATTTAGTTTTCTGTTAAATATCGATTTAGCTTTATGTGTGTATGACAGATGGGCCCCATCACTTAATTGGTTGAATTAAGTTAAAAGAAAATAATAACCTAACAGGTAGGACCCATGCGTCAATGACTGAAAGATTGAGAAAAGATAAAAATAAAAAAAACAGAGAATGACAAGTGGGCCTAGAGGCCAGCTAACCAGTGAAGGCTGACCCTTGACCCCGCATGTTAGCCTCTATTAACTAGGTTAACTAACCTTAATTTAACTAGGTTACCAAACCTTCACCCTGATAGATTAGCTTAAACCCAACTTTGTGTTTGGCTACTATGCCAATCAACCCAAATTATTGTTCGGCTAGATTATGTTGTTTGTAGTAAAAAAAATCAGGAGAATTGGTTGTATTGGGTTAAGTTATTCCATACTTTTAGCATGGGTTTATTTAATTCTAAGCTAGAGGGTTTAAATGGCTTTGACCGAGTTAACTTAACCCCCTCTAAATCCAAAAGAGTATGGTGGGTTAAGTCCCTAATCCACCTCTTAACCCTGAACCAAACAGGCCAAACTTGTATAGCAAGTAGACGTAAGATATGATTTGTTTGGATTGATATCCTATCCAATTCGTGCTTATCTCTAAAAATAATAAATGGTATCAATGTTTATCTTCACATAGGCTTGTATTCTACTCTCTATGTCTGGAGCACAAAGAGTATATTTTTTTTCAAGATTTATCTTTGATCAATAATTAGTTCATCAATACGTGGATTATATGATACATAATGATACCGTTAGAAATTTCTATTAAATACGAAACCAACAGTATAAATTTTATATCACATAATCTACATGAACTAATGGTTGATCAAAGATACGAGAGCAACTAATTTACAGTGTTCGTTGTGGGGGTCTATTTTCAATAGCCATAGTGTGTTTGTTGGAACGACCATCCCACCGACACGGCGTCCTTTCCACCTTTCCCCTTCTGGCTTTGCTCAACCGCACGCAATCCCCGTCTCTAGTCTTCGTCTCCAGTGACGGCGCGGCCACCAGCGAGCGACAGCATGGCTGCTAGCGAGCAGCGGCACCAGAATATAAGAAGAAACAACTTCTTCTTTTTTGAAAAACAGCAACTTTCAACTTGAAATCTCAGGGCTTTGAACCTAAAAAAATCAACAAGTTCATGAACTCTCTACCTTCTTTCATAAAAGATTTCAACCCCAGAAGCTAGAAGTTTTCAACCGGTGAAACAGTCAACTTTCAACCATAGTTACAATCAGCTTCCAACCAATGAAATCGAGCTTCCAACTGCATGAAATGAGTTTTCAACCAAAAAAATTCTACATCAAATCAATAAATCTGGTCCAGAAACTTTAGATCTGGCCATCTCCACCTTGTATAGTGCTAGCGGCGCACTGATGATGGAAGAAAAGATGGCACTGGTGGAGTTGGAAGCCGCCGCATTCTTGGCGGTGGCGGCGCCACCGAGTCATAGTCCCAGCCGGGCGTGGAGAAGAAAAGGGAAACAAAGGAGAGACAAACCGTGCCAACCAACACTATGTTGCCAGAGGGGGTGGGTGGCGGTGCACGATGGTTGCACGGTTGGAGAAGCGTGTGGTGTTTTTCCAGAGAGTAGAAGTAGCGATATGCTCAAAGAAAATAAGAAAGGGCACGAGTGAGAAATGAGAAGGTTAGAAAGTTGGTAATGAGACCTAGTAGAGAAAACACATCAACTGAATAGATCATGGGTGAGATCACTTGTAAATTATATTTTTTATAAAAATAAAATTTAAAACATACTTACGTCTTATATTTGTGGATGGAGGAAATAAGGAGACGGTGCGCCGTGGGCTGAAGCAATAAATCAACGGGTATATTCACAATTTAACATTGCTGACTATGGTCAGGTGCCTTGCGGGCTTGCGGCCCATGCTTCCTTTCCATATGCAGGGCTTTGAACTAAATGGATCAGTTCGCTCGCTATACCAGAGAAAGAAAGCCCAACGCTTAACTTTTACCGCGTCACAAGGCCGAAAGCCAGCCCAACTCGTTTGGGTGCCGCTCGTCACACATACAACCCAACAAACAACCTTCATACCAAGCGGCAGGCTTGGTTAGCTACCTTAAAATTGAAAATCAAAAACAAATAACCGTCATCCCCTCAAAAGAGGGGGAAAAAAAGACAACCGTCAGTCTATAAAACACAGAGACAACCATCCCAATCGCAGTCGGTGAATAGACCGACCGATTAATTCGGTCGTCACAACTACACGGACAAGATTCATTACACTACACCAATTCAAAGTACAGATATTTTTTTGGCTATATATACCCAAGGCTTTCTTACAACAGAGATTAGTGCAGCTGGTTTACAAAAATACACCAAAATTTGCAAAAGTAAAGTATAAGAAAACGATTATTTGTTAGACAATCCCTTTTCCTACCAACCAAAGACTGCAGACCAATCATTTGAGTTTACACCGATTAGTTACCTGTCCCTAGCTAGATACGGAGTGTCGTTTTATTACAAGCAGTTGACTTGGCTATCCTGCTTGGCATCCCTGACGAACCTCCTCCAGTACCAATGCTGCGCCCACACCGACCGCATGGCCTCCAGCGGCACGCCTTTCGTCTCCGGCAGGAGCACCGCCATGAAAACCGTCATCGCCAGGACCCATCCGGCGTAGAAGATGAATATGGCGTACTTCATGGCGCAGAGCAAGGCGATGAACACCTGCGTCTGCGCGAAGGAGAGGCAGAGCGCGATGGACACGGTCATGGCCTGCCCCGCCGACCTGATCTCCACGGGGTAGATCTCGCTCGGCACAACCCACTTGAGCGGCCCCCACGACATGCCGAAGCTGAACGTGTACAGGCATATCAGCGCCAGCAAGCCCTCCGCGTAGTTCCGCGCCATCTTCGTGGCGTGCCTCTTTCCCAGATGGCCCGCCAGTATCCATGACACGGCCACCTTATAGCCCAACAGCTAAGTTATAAGTTGAAGCATGCGTGCATACACGTGACATAATGATATGGACGTACGCTACAATGTTGGTGTCATCGACTCATAGGTGGTGTTACCTGGCAGAGCATCATGGCGGTGCCGCCGGCGAGGAATAAGAACCTGCGGCCAGCCCGGTCCACGACGAAGGTGGACACGCCGACGGAGCTCAAGTTCACGAGGCTAAGTATGACGGAGCCCAAGATCGCCTTCTGGCTGCTGAACCCGACGGTCCGGAACAGCACCGGCGAGAAGACGGAGATGACGATCATGCCGGTGAGGTCGAAGAACGTCGGGATGGCCACCATCATCACCAGGTAGTGCCGGTACCCCTTACCGCGTAGCCGATCGTACGCGCCCTCGTCGTTCCGGCGGGCCTCCTCCACGGCAAGGAAGATGTCCTTGAACTCGTCGCCGACGTCGGCGTCCGCCCCGCGGATGCGCTGGAGCGACGCGCGGGCCCTGTCGGGATGGCCGCGCAGGACGAGGCTGCTGGGGGTGTCCGGAACGAAGAGGGCGCCCACGACGACGACGGTTGCCGGCACGGCGGCGAGGCCGAGGGAGACGCGCCAGCCCCAGCCGGGGATGCGGTTGGTGAAGTAGTTGGTGACGGTCGCGGCCAGCGTGCCGATGACGAGGAAGACGTGGTAGGCGGTGGTGAAGGCGCCGCGCCACCGGGCTGGTGATGTCTCGGCGAGATACAACGGAGCCGCCTGTCGCCAACGTTAAGTGTGGTGAAGTGGGCCATGTTGTACAAGTATAAATTGGACCTATGTATGAATCCGGCTACATTTATTGGGCCTAATTAGTTAGGGTTCCTCTATCGACCGACCTGCGCGGTGAACCCAACACCGAAGCCGAGCAGCATCCGGCCGATGATGAGCATGGCGATGTTCACGGCGGCGGCGTTGACGGCGGAGCCGGCAAGGAACAGGGCGCCACCGCTGAGCATGACGGCCTGGCGACCCACCCTCCTCGTCACGCGGCTCGCCATCACCGACGACAGAACGCCGGCGATGTACAGCGACGACGTGAACGCCGTGAGCATCTGGTTGTCGTACTTGCAGTAGGCTTCGCGCTTCGCGCTCTTCATCCCTCTCAGCACCTCCGGGAAAAACTTCTCCAGGAACGACTCCATTTGCGTCACGCCACCTGAGTAAGGACTCATCACTCATCAGTAGACTATAAACTTTTTTGAATATTTGCAGCAGTAGATTTTATTTGCCATTGCACAGTTACGGGATATCATCAGAGTGTAAGCATTGCATGTGTGGAAGTAAATTCATTTCCAAAATCCTCGTGATATCGAAGATAGCACCTTTGACTCACTAGGAACGCCTTCAATGATGTTGAAAGCAAAAGGGTCTATTTTTTCTGTTGCCAACGTCATGCGTATCTGCAAGCGTATACATGTCCGACGATTACAATAATATATGGGTCGTACTAACTATAGCGACATTCCCACTAGAAATATTCTACGATATCGGCATATGTGCTTATTCCAATTCCTTTCATGAACTGCGTACGCATCTGATCAGACATGACATAACGGTGGTGTACTCAAACGACCTTAAATAATCCACACTGTGAGTATTCTAGCCACATGATATTAATTTCCACTATATAGTAGCATGTAATTGTCAGCATATATACTCCAATACAAATAGATAGATATACGCATATATCTTCGTGAGCAATATTGTGCTATGACAAGTTGACATCATCAACATGCCCATTGAAATTTTCAAATATGGCGATATCCATGTACAGAAAGCGCATAAACCCCTGTCACCTTCCCAGGCAGCTCGCTGATCCATCGATCATCTATCGATATATGGTGACTAGCCTGTACGTGTTATGTTTTACTCGTACAGCACTTACGAGTGCTGTCTTGTTTCCTCCCTGGCATCCACGTTTACTTTGTGCAGTTATATGCTGATGAGGCAATTTAGCTAGCTAACTCAGTGGATCTGCTTTTGCTTCCCGGCACCTTTCCTGCTACTGTGTAAGTGCGGCATTGCTATGTACTCCTACATATTGCTGTTGAGACCTAGCTATTACTTTGCTAGTGGATGCATTCCACTGTGTTAGTATACAGTTGTATGGACTAGGTTTCAAAGAATCCAAACCACATGATAATAGTTGACATGCCTTATCATGCTCAGATTGGATTCTCACCTATCAAAGTGCTTGCCAGCATCTGCATGGCATGAACAGGGGCCCGGCCGGAGCAAGAGGGCGGAACATATATGTTCTGATTCCCCGCGTGCTTTAGCAGTTTGCTAGTGCTAGATGTCACTCAGCTTTTGTGTTAGCAAACGTACTGAATTTGGTCTAGATTGTAGAGCTAAAGCTCCTGGTGAAACAAAAACAGGCTTCTTTTTTCATATCAATCTATAGAAGATTCTGTCCTGTCAAAATTTCCGAGCTGAAATCATGCTCCCTATATGTCTAGTTGAAGTTTTTCATTAATATTGAATTCGATTTCCAAATATCATTACTAGTATATCGTTTTGGGTTTTTAGGCACCGTTCCCGCCAGACCTTTTATTAAATGTTTGCTGGTAGTAGCTAGAGAGGTGATTGCTATACAACTAATAAGGACAAACAATACGAGTAACTAAATCACTAAAATTCAATCCTAACACATGTGCAAAGTTAGGCTGTGATGATGTCTTCTTTGGACTAGAGCGTGTACTTAAGTAAACATAGAAGTGTGTGCCCATGTAATATTTCAGTAAGAACCCTTGTGTGTCTAAAATGTTCTTATAGTCGATCTGTAGTGTTTTCTTCTAGCATCAGCAAAGAATCGATGGACTATTTTACGATCTAACATTTCGAGGGTAAGAATTGAAAACCTACAGAGAAAGTAAGCCCATATGACTTGAGCTGCACTCATGCCTCGTTCTGATTAAGGAACGCGTACACATGCAAAAACGCAGGCATATCTTGCTCAGACCTCAGAGAGGCAGTGACAGTAATTGAAGCTCGTAGGACGAACTAAAGACGCGCGTAGGAAGGAAAGTGTAGAACATGCTGGGTGGCCATGCATGTCTCAAGAAATTAAGAACACGAAGAAGTGCATGCGCACCTGAGACGCCAATGTCGTAGCCGAAGATGAGGCCGCAGGAGGCGGCCATGAGGCAGGTGACCACGACGGAGAGCGTCACGCGGCCGCCGCCGTCCGCCGCGGCGGATCCTCCTCCGGCCATTGCGGCTGCTGCTCTCAGATGCTCGATCGATCGGCCAGGTTGCGATCGAGCAGAGCAGCACGCGGGTTCGCTAGCTAGCTGCGAATCTTGGACGATCGATGGGTTGGATTTGGAAGGCACTATAGCAAGAGCAAGACGGACGTCGCAGCTATTTAGCCTTGACTTGACTGCATTGAAGAGTGGAGTAATTGGCTGGAGGTGCAATTTATATGCGACAGAATACTGTGTACGGGAAAGCGACCTCCATGCGCCTCTCTGCATCTAAGGTAAATAGGAGCGGAGGAGTAAATTGGAGAATAGGAATAAGGAAAAGTTTGCCACTTTTGATAGGTTATTAATGCATTTCTTGACAAAAGTTGATAATAACTGTATTATATTTAATAGGCAATTTATGTGCTGGGGTTACCATGTTACTCTCCTAAGTTTCCTGTGTGCTACTCTGTTTCATGTGGGTCTTCGGTACATGTGAAATGACACATGGGAGTGACATATCCCAAGTTCAACTTAGAGATGGCATATCCCGAAAAATCCCTTATTAAAATGTGTAAAATGGAATGGAAGGCATTTTAGTCATTTACTCTTCCGTGCTACAGTGAGCACATATTCTCTGTAAAAAGCGTCTTACCTTTTTATTTCATCCTTTAGAAGTGGACGGCTAGAAACTCTATTTCGACAAGGCAACAGAGAACGAACCTAGTTCTCAAGTAAACAATTATACTAGAAAGTGCAGGGTTCGGAGTTGACTCACTAAAGTTCATATTTCAAGTTGCACAAACTGCAATTTGGACGCCACAATAGATATTAAAATTGAAAAATAATAATATTAGCATTGGTTTCGCCATGTCGGCAATCACATCATTATTTTCTATTCTATAGACAACTGTGCCGTCGAACTTTGCCACCCACATAGATACCGAGTGAACAACTAAGAATGTATCATGTTTAGGCCGAATATGATATATAGCTAATAACAGGCCCGATGGGATTAATACAAATGAAATTTACCAAATCGATGGGTTATAATAGAATTTCTTGTGAAATAGCGTGTACAAATAAGGTCTACACGCAAGAGATTATTTTGTCGATAAAAGGTATACATGTAGAACGGAATTTAGGGGGTGTTTGGTTGGGCTTTTGAGCAGTTTTTCATTGAAAAAGTTACAGCACAACCAAACGGCTAGCTTTTCAGCAGTTTTTACCAACGGTAGCTGTGAGTTTTGCAATGCAAATTCAGCCATTTGAAAAAGCTATCTTTTGCCAGCTTTTTGCAATGTACTAAAGATTCAGTGCTTATTTTCTAAAATGTTGTAGATGGTTTAGATCAACTAAAAGCTATATGTTTATTTTCTCACAGCTACAACAGCTTTTCCAGACATTTAGCCAACAACAGCTTTGTCAACGGCTATAGTCCAACCAAACAGGCCCTTAAAAGGGTGGAAGAGGACCAAAACAGATTCCCATGTCCGTGCTCTTCGTCGTGCTCACCTCCATTACTTCACTGTAAGAACGTCCAAGGAGAGTTTAATCAACCGAGGCCGTAGTTGGCTCCTAGCTCTCCCGTGACTAGGGCTGAACAAACACGGTTTTTCAAAACCGTCCAACCTGTCACCTATAACTAGATTTTGCATGCAAGCGTGGATGCTATATAAAATTAATCCTGCCATACATATGCTTGAACGGTTTGGCTAAAATGTTCAAACCCATGATGAACACCCCTACCTGTGACCGTCATGTTTGGTCTCCCTCTCAGGTGATCTTTTGGCGATTCAAATCATGCAAAAACACGGTCTACCCCATTCTCATCGATCCCCATATTATTTGGAGTGATTTTATTCTCCGATTAGGATTCGTTGCCTCTATTCCATGATGAAAATCTCCTTCCCCTTTCTCATCTTTTACACGCTCGATTTGAGCTCCCATCCACCGTGCACCTCCCAGGGAGCGCACTTCTTAGATCACTACCCATTCCTTAGATCACCACCTTCCCCTTGTCGCAAGTAATCTGTTTTGCCTATGTCCTGTGACTCGTGACCCTTTCTCTGCTTTCGGCCCGTCTTGTTGGGTCAGCGATTTCTGTCAAAGTGACGCCATGTCAACGAATCATGTATACATAGATGCCACTCGTTAGCCGAAAATAGGGTGGTTTAGAGCGCAGGGGTGAATTAGGGGTGAATTGCACGGTTTTTCTTAAAGAAAGATAGGAGGACTGCTCCATCTATTATATCTAATGTATATATATATATACACACACACACGCATACATACATATTATATACTAAAAGTAAAATTCAATAGAAAAAATAGAGAAAGACTAGAAATTCTCAAAAAATATAATATCTCCGATCGTTGATCTGATGGACCCTTTTATTATGAATGAACCACAACCGATGGATCTTCATAACTATACCTACATAGATCATAGTCAATAGATCGTCATAACTGCACCTAAACAAATCTTAGCCGATAGATCTTTATAATTATACCTAAACAGATCACAATTAGTAGATCTTCATAATTATACATATATAACTATGCGTAAACAGCTCATAATCGGTAAATATTCATAATGTACCTAAAACGATCACAACCGATTGATCATCATAATTGTATCTAAACAGATCACATCCGATAGATGATCATAATTATATCTAGACATATCACATCCGATAGATCATCATAATTGTATCTAAATAGACGACTCAGTACAACAATAGTGGATCGACTTGTGATCTAAATTTTTATTTTCCATACTGATCTAATACCAGGCGTGTAGATTAAAAAAATAAAGATAAAAAAACGTTTTGCATACAGTTACGTGGGACACCATGTTAGTTATTAAAATAATAGAACAAAAGCTATCATCTCGTCCACATGGGCTAAAAATATGTTTACACCGTTAATTATGATGGTCCAGATTATAACGATGTAGATGAACTAGATTATTTATAGAAATCAAAAATATCAAATACAATTTTATTAGAGTGCGGCTCATTTCCTTCGAGAGAAAGCGAAGGGAGAAATGGGATGGATGATGCATCAAAGAAGGTCTCCAATTCCTCTAAAAAGAAAGAAAATCTCTGATGGCAGCTAGACCAACCTGCGGACAGAGAAGCATGCATGAGTTTGGAGCACGGAAAGAGAATCCCGCTGGAGTAGAATAGATATGACCGCAACGACGCGTCGCTAGCTCGCCGCACGCCGCTCGCCGTCTCCGCTGTCCGCTCGTTGCTGCCGTCACAGACAGCGCGCCACTACCCAAGTCCACGCCCTGCTTGCTGCCGTTGAGAGAAGGGAAGGGGCAAAGAGAGCACGAGAGTTGTTCTGGATGAAGGAGCATTGAGCACGAAGCGTTCGTGGATGTCAAAGAGAAAAGATAGGAGCCCAGAGAAAGGTTGTTTATTTTTTTAAAGATTTTGTTAATTCTTAGTTGTCTGAAATTTCTATAAATTTATGTTACCTCATATTATATAGTACTAAACTTAAAATTGCAGTGCAAAGAAGTATGCAATTTTGAGTGAGGATATATATATATATATATATATATATATATTGTAGAGTGTGAATGACAATGGTGAGATATTTATCCAAATGCTTAGAAAAATAACTAAGATTTAAGAAAAATTTAGGCAACTTAGGAATATGCTGTCCTTATTATGTTGAAAGTCTTTGAATCAAGATTTATTCAACATAATGAAAATGTCCTAAGGCTAGAAACATAGAGATGAAAAAACAATGACGAAGAAAAGGAGATGAAAAAACGTGGCCTACCATACGTGTCTATTGAAATGAGCTTTGGCTGAATTATTAGAAGTTCCGACAATAATTGAAGACTACATTGGTTGTAACGAATGCATCTAATTTTCAATTATTCCATGATACAATTGTGTGCTCTTGTGGACTAGTCTAGATATGCTAATAGCAGCTCGCGCGTAAGGCTGGTCATAGTGGGAAGTAACTTAGACTAGTAACATGCATATGTTACTAGTCTATGTTACTACCTTCATAGTGGATAGTAACATATGTGTGGTACCATGCAAGTCTTCATTTATTTAGATGTAGACTCATTTTGCCTTGAGATGCGTTATGTTATGGTATCATATTATGTTACCCTAAACACTTCTCTCCTCATTAACTACATGCCACATAAGCAAACTTGTCTTGGGGTGCGTTATGTTACTAGCTAAGTTACTCCACTATGGCCAGCCTAATGTGTCAGCTCCGCTAGCCGAAGAGTATAGATCTTTGCGGTGGGCCACATTCCTTCTGCCTTCCCTTGCCCCCAATGTATGGCAAGAGATAACGATCATAAGTTGTACTCTTGATGCTAGAATTGAGAAGGAAGAAGTATATTACCACATAACAACCGCAGAGCCTAGCATTAGAAACTAAAGGAGGACGCATTGAACAATGGGTGCATGATTGTGATCTCTCCGGAGATGTGGTTACCAGAGCATAGGCGTGCCAGCTGTGGGATCACAATAATAATGGTTAGGGATCTAGAAAGGTTGAGGTTCTTTACTCAACCAGGCCGAATTTACACATGCTAGGTTAGGAGGCACAAAAGCGATAAGAGCGACCGAGAGCAGACTTGAGGATGACAAAGGTATTTGCTTCGTTACTGTGAGCAGTGAGATGAGTGAGGCAGAGCCAGGTAGAGTAAGAGGACTTCGAGGAATCGTGGACAAACTACTCCTAAGAATGATTTAACTTATCTGCAATACAGTTAGTGACAAGGCGAATAAACGAAAAGGATATAAAATTTAGGAAAGGGGTAGGGGAGTAAGAGCATCTGATGTTTTGCTTTGATTCTTTGTAGAAAGATAGGCATTAAGCGAAGAGTAGTGGACGAGGCAAAGCTAGAAAATTAGTAAACACGGCCTAAGGTTTTCCGTGCGAGATGTTGTGGACCTGGATGCCATTGATCTTCACTGGCACACACAAAGATGCTCCTTGGTTAGTGCCTAATTTTCTGACAATTAATGAAGCACGGAAGAGAAACGCCGATAGAGAATAATAAGACGCGCGAATAGGTAAGGTTAACGATTGATAGTGCGTTGCTTTTAAAAATCTTTACTATCTATAAAATTTGAGTTGGTGGTTATGGTGATGGTGGTATCACACTCTTTCCTAACTAACTCTCAAACTCTCAATAAACTCTGCTAAACAGATTCTAATCTTTACGTAACTCTCAACAAACTCTACTAAATATACTCCAATCTTTACGTTCTGAGTTAGTTTTTTACTCTGCTAGAATTTTGTTGGGGAAGGGGTCCCCGCGCTACCCGGTTCCGACATTTTCTGTACTTAAGGGAGATCCGTGCAGTACCGCGACGACTCCGACCTCGTCGCGATGCCAAGACCGCTCGATGCCAACACCGCGACAACTCCAACCTCGTCGCGATGCCAAGACCGCTCGATGCCAACACCGCGACAACTCCAACCTCGTCGCGACACCGAGACCGCTCAACGCCGAGACCGTGACGGCGACAAGTCCGCGCGTGACAGGCAGGACCCACGGGATATTCCCGGAATATTCCCGAAGGAAAAGACCTATGTGCCCCTAGGGGCGTTAGTATATTTAGGGGCATAATTGTAAAACGCCTGAGGGCATTGCTGTAATCTCCCCTACCTCTCCTTTTTCCCTATAAATAGAGGGACACCCCTCCCATTTGGGGGGATCCCAGAAATTCTGAAATCACTAGTTGGCTTGCTCCTCCACTTCTTCTGTTTGCAACCTCGCCGCGAGTTCGAACGTCTTCGCGTCGCGCAACCCGCGTGTGCGGCAGCGGTGTCTTCACACGACGTAGTTTCCCGTGCAACCCTGCGTCGGTCCGTGGAGCCGTACGGGGGTACCACAAGTTCACTGTCTAGTCCTCGTTGCTACGACAGTTGGCGCCGTCTGTGGGAAGCTAACAAGAAGCCGTGTGACGAAGACCGCAGCCACCACCGGGACCGTGAAGACGCCACCGTCGACCCGCGGGACGATCAAAACCATGCCGCCCAAGAAGCGAGGAGGAACGAAGCGGAAGGCCGTTGCCACCGCCACGGCGAGCGCAAGAGCAACGACCCGAAGGACGGCGCGTACCGAGGCGTGCGTAGCGAACGCTGCACCCAACCCCTCCACCGACGCACAGGTAGTCGGCTCAGAAGCCTCCGCCCAAGCTGCCAACAGCGAGGCGGAAATCGAGGCCCTAAGGCAGCAAGCTGCGGAAGCAAACCGGAAGGCGGAGGAGCTGCAGGCTGGGCTGGAAGCACTCAAAGCCGATGGCCTGCGCATGGAGGGGCTCTTACGCGAGGCCACCGAAGCACGCGCACGACCGGCAGCGGCGGTGGACACGGCGAGCCCGGCCCTCGATGCTGCGACGGCACAGGCTGACGCCCTTCGCAACCAGCAAGCGCTAGGACGCGCGGCGGCAATGGAGCAAGTCCAAACAAACCCACAGGTCGCCGAAGAACAGCGACGCCGACTCCAGGAGACAGTTGCGCGCGCGAGACCTGCGACCCTGCCGGGAACCTCGGAAGCGGAAGCGCTGCGAGCGGAAATTCGGCGGAGACGCGAAGCGGCCCTCGCCACCCTGCGCGAGACAGACGCCATCCTGGACAGCGCCGAAGACGCCCGCGAGTACGTCGCCGCACCAACTACCCACGCCGCGAGGCACGAAGTCATCAACATCGCCGACGACCGAAGTCCCCTCAGCCCCGGGCTCGAAGCAAAGCCGTGGCCACACAAGTTCCGTCTCGCGGATCTCCCGAGCTATGCAGGTGACGCCGATCCAGCCAAGTTCACCCGCGTGTACGAGGCCGCCGTATCTGCGGCGGGAGGGAACGAAGCCACCATGGCGAAGAGCCTCCTCCTCAAGCTCTCTGGGATAGCGCGGTCGTGGTACCTCACGCTCTCCGCCGGCTCGGTATACTCCTGGGAGCAACTCCGCCAGCTGCTGCACTCGCGCTTCCAGGGAAACAAGACCAAGGCCGTGACAGCTGCGGATCTCTATGCGCTGGTCCAAGGACCGCGGGAAACCATCCAAGCATTTCACAAGCGCTTCGCCAACGTGCAATGTCAGATACGCAGCATCACCGACGAAAGCGTGTGCTCCGCCGCGCGAAGGTCCATCTGGAACCCGGCCCTGTGCGCCAAACTGGACCGGAGCCCGCCAACCACCATCCAAAAATTGTACGACACCATGGAGAGATACGCTCTTCAAGAAGAAGGAGAACTCCAGCTGCGAAACAAGGCGCTGGCGGTCGCCAGGCAGCCTAAGGCGACTCATGATGACCCTCAGCCACGCCATCGTGGTGTGCACCAAGTGGACGGATACGACGAGCGGTCCCCCACCCATCCCAGGCGTGGCGACGACCGTGACCAAGCGCGGAGTCATGAGCGCCCCGAGGACCGTGACCCCGTGCGTCGGGGTCTCCACGGCGGCGAGCGAAACCACGATCATGGTGGAGGACGTGGCAACCGTGGCCGACAGAGCCATCAACATGCTGCCGGGAACGGCAACCACGCGAGGAAGTTCTACGAGCTACACCGGTCATACAACCACTCCACCGCCGAGTGCGATGTGATCCGCAGGACGCGCGAGCAGCTTCGCCCAAGACCGACGGATAATGCTCGACCCCCAGCACGGGCTCCCGCCCCAAGGGAGCCATGCCTTCAGTTGCCACCGCCACCGCCCCTTCCCCAGGGCGCGGCACCGGTACAAGTGATCAACCCGCACCGTGTTATCCACGCCATCATAGGAGGCAACGCGCATACCTTCCCGTCCAAGCGCCAAAGGCGCGCGTATGCCCGACAGATAAGCCACATCGCCTCCTTTCCGCCCACTGAGCTCCCTGCTTGGGCGTCCACACCCGTGACCTTCGGGCCTGAAGACGCCGTGGGAGTCACCCTCCCTCATCATGACGCGCTCGTCATAACCGCGATGATCTCGGATGCGGAGGTGCGTCGCGTCTTCGTCGACGGGGGGAGTTCCGCGGACATCATGTTCTCGTCAACCTTCAAAGAGATGGGCATACCGTCATCACTCCTCCGAGCCCCAGGCATCCCCTTGCTGGGCTTTGGAGGCGAGCCAATCGCCGCCATGGGACGCATCGAGCTCCCTGTCACGTTCGGCTCGGGTAATTGCTCCCGCACCGAGAACATCACCTTCGACGTCGTCGACCTACCGTACCAGTACAACGTCATCATGGGGCGGGTGTCACTCAACAAGTTCGGCGCTATACCCCACCACGCATACCTGTGCATGAAGGTCCCAGCACAGCAAGGCGTCATCACGGTGCGCGGGGATCAAAACTTGTCCCGAAGAATCGACGAACGAGCACAAGCTGTCAACTGCTACGTCCACAACGTACAGTTAGAAGAAGGCCCGACGGGGACCAGGGACTCACCCCTTGCCAAGCGCAGGGCGATGGACCCCGAAGCCGAAGCCGGACGGGGAGACACGTGCCATTCCCCTACGCGACGACGCTCCGGGTAAGACCGCGCTCCTTGGGGCGGATCTTGCTCCGGAGGTGTCTGAAGAGATCCTCAAGGTCCTCCGGGACAACGCCGACATCTTCGCTTGGGAACACGAGGATCTCCCAGGTGTCCCACGGGAGATCATCGAGCACAGGCTGTACGTCCGCCCGGACGCCCGCCCCGTGAAGCAAAGGATGAGGAAGATGTGCGCCGAGCGCCAGCAGGCGGCCCGCGAACAGGTCAACGAGCTTCTGAAAGCCGGAGTCATTCGAGAAGTCTTGCACCCTGAGTGGCTCGCCAACCCTGTGCTCGTGAAGAAAGCCAACGGCAAGTGGCGCATGTGCGTCGACTACACCAGCCTCAACAAGGCATGTCCGAAGGACGAGTTCCCGCTCCCGCGCATCGACCAACTCGTTGACGCCACGTCCGGCTGCGAGCTCATGAGCTTCTTGGACGCATTCTCAGGGTACCACCAAGTCTGGATGGCCGAGGATGACGAGGAAAAAACGAGCTTCATCACGCCATCGGGGACTTTCTGCTACGTGCGCATGGCGTTCGGCTTAAAAAACGCCGGAGCATCCTTCGCCCGCTTAGTGCAGAAGGCGCTCCACGCTCAAGTGGGGCGTAACGTCGAGGCCTACGTGGATGACGTGGTCGTCAAAAGCACCATCGCACGCTCTCACGCGCGGGACTTGGAAGAAACGTTCAGCAATCTCCGCGCGTCTGGGATGAAGCTCAATCCCGAGAAGTGTGTGTTCGGGGTGCAGGCGGGTAAACTGCTGGGTTTCCTCGTGTCCAAAAGAGGGATTGAGGCTACCCAGCCAAGATCAAGGCCGTGCTGGACATGCCCCCCCCCCAAAATGTTAAGGAAGTGCAGAAGCTCACTGGGCGCCTTGCCGCGCTAGGAAGATTTGTGTCCAGGTCCGCCGAAAAGGGACTTCCGTTCTTCAGGGCCCTTAGAGGGCTCATCCAGTTTCGAGTGGGGTTCTGACAGCCAGCAAGCATTTGATGAGCTCAAGGCATACCTAACTTCACCTCCGCTGCTACAAAGCCCAACCCCGGGGGAGACCCTGCTCCTGTACTTGGCCGCGACACCGGGAGCCGTGAGCGCAGTACTAGTTAAGGAAAGAGACCGTATCCAGCACCCGGTCTATTATGTATCTGAGTCGCTTCAAGGCGCAAGGGTTCGCTACACCGAGCTAGAGAAGCTTGCTTACGCTCTCCTCATGGCATCAAGGAAGCTTCGGCATTACTTCCAGGCACACCCCATCCAAGTACCATCCTCATACCCTATTGGCGAGATGCTTCGCAACAAAGAGGCCTCAGGACGCATCGGGAAGTGGGCGACAGAGCTCGCACAATTCACCGTCGAGTTCCTCCCTCGCACGGCGATCAAGTCACAGGCCCTCGCGGACTTCGTGGCAGAATGGGTCGCTTCCGAGCACCCAACTCCCCCGGGACACGCCGAGCCAGTATGGACCGTCTGCGTGGACGGCTCATGGTGCGCCGAGGGCACCGGCGCAGGAGCAGTCCTTGAATCGCCGGAAGGGGCACGCACTTCATTCGCCACCCGACTGGAGTTCAAGGCCACCAACAACATCGCCGAGTACGAAGCCCTACTACTCGGCTTACGCAAAGCGCGGGCCGCGGGAGCCCGACGGGTGTTAGTCAAGAGCGACTCCCAGCTCATCGCGGGACACGTTGACAAGAGCTATCAAGCAAAAGAGCCAGAAATGATCAAGTACTTGGCCGTGGCGCGGGCGATGGAGAAGCACTTCTCGGGATTCACTGTTCGTCCCATCCCCCGGGGCGAGAACACGGAGGCAGACATGCTGGCCCGAGCGGCAAGTACTTCCGTGGGCATGCCGCCTGGTGCCTTCTACGAAGTCCTCACAACCCCAATGACGAAAGGGCTGCCGGAGGTGAACATCATAACCCCGCAGGACTGGCGAACGCCCATGATACGGTACCTTGTCAATGAGACTGAGCCCGAAGACCACGTCGAGGCCCGCCGGCTCAAGGCGCGGGCAAGGGGCTTCGTCATCCACCGAGGCTCCCTGTACAAGCGCGGCGTGTGCGCGCCGTACCTCAATGTATCTCGAAGGAGGAAGGGGCCGAGCTGGTTCGGGACATACACGAGGGGCTGTGTGGATCCCACCTCGCTCCGCGCGCTCTAGTCTCCAAGGCTTTTCGTCAAGGCTTCTACTGGCCAACGGCGCTACACAATGCGCAAGACTTGGTGAAACTGTGCCCGGCGTGCCAATGGATGGGACGAGGCACGAACCTTCCGGTGCACAACCTGCAGCCCATCCCACCTTCATGGCCACTCGCACGCTGGGGGGTCGACCTGGTTGGCCCGTTCAGGACCGCGAGCCATGGCGCTAAGTTTGTAATTGTGGCAGTCGATTATTTCTCCAAGTGGGTAGAGGCAGAACCGCTCATCAAGATCACCTCCGCCTCTGTGCAGAAGTTCGTATGGAAGAATCTGATATGCCGCTTCGGCGTCCCGCGCGAGATCACAGTCGACAATGGCACCCAGTTCGACGCCGAGCCATTCCGCAAGTTCTGTATTTCACTTGGCGTCAACCTCTGCTTCGCCTCCGTGGCCAACCCTCGGGCGAACGGTGCTGTCGAGCGCGCTAACGGCATCCTCCTCCACGGCTTGCGCACACATCTCTTCGACCTCCCCAAAGGGCGCTGGGCGGACGAGCTCCCCAACGTGCTGTGGTCAACTCGCACTGCCGCCAGCAGAGCCACGGGCTTCACCCCGTTCAAGCTGCTCTTCGGCGACGAGGCTGTCACTCCCGAAGAAATCAAACTAGGTTCCTCTCGCACCGAAACGCCGCCTGAAGACGAGACACGCAAAGCCTCCCTCGACGGCCTTGATGCGCTGAGACAAGACGCCACACTCAACATCGAACACTATCAAGCATCCATGGCAAAGGCGTACAACAAAGCCGTTCGTCCGCGTCCCCTCCAGGTGGGTGACCTCGTCTTGAAGAAAAAGGCGAACCCCGAAGCCGACGGGAAGCTGAGCTCCAAGTGGGAAGGGCCGTACGAGATCGTCAGCCAGTCGCGCCCAACGTCATTTCGACTGAAGACACTTGAGGGTGAAGAGCTGAAGCACAGTTGGAACACGATCAACTTGAAGAAATATTACGTGTGAAGCCGCCAGGGACTCGGGAAGACCTCACTCATTTTGTAGGCCAACCGTGGGCCGAGACCGCTGCGTCGGTCCAAGCATTTACTTACCCTCTTTAAATTCTTCCAAAGTGCCGCTGCGTCGGCCATTGTTAGATTTCCCAAGGAGTGTCATCTTGTCACGACCTTTTCGTATCCTTGTAACAAATGCTAAAGTCATCTCATGACATATATATATACGTATGAAACTGCCACACCAGGTGTGAATGCCGAGGTCCACTCGCCTACATCGCGTGCCTGTCTAAACAAAAGCCTCCTCGCGTTGGCCGGGAGGAACCACCTCCCCCACGCGGGCCGAGCACCTAAATCTCCTCGTGTGCGCTGGGAAGCCCCATCTCCCCCGCATGAGTCGAGTCAAAAGCCTCCTCGCGTTGGCCGGGAGGAACCACCTCCCCCACGCGGGCCGAGCACCTAAATCTCCTCGTGTGCGCTGGGAAGCCCCATCTCCCCCGCATGAGTCGAGTCAAAAGCCTCCTCGCGTTGGCCGGGAGGAACCACCTCCCCCACGCGGGCCGAGCACCTAAATCTCCTCGTGTGCGCTGGGAAGCCCCATCTCCCCCGCATGAGTCGAGTCAAAAGCCTCCTCGCGTTGGCCGGGAGGAACCACCTCCCCCACGCGGGCCGAGCACCTAAATCTCCTCATGTGCGCTGGGAAACCCTGTCTCCCCCGCATGAGTCGAGTCAAAAGCCTCCTCGCGTTGGCCGGGAGGAACCACCTTCCCCGCGTGGGCCGAGCGCCTGAACATCCTCGTGTGTGCTGGGAGGCCCCGCCTCCCCCGCACAAGTCAAGTCAAGCCTCAGGATGGCTAGAAGAAACGTCCCCCGCGCAAATCGAGTATTGTCACTCTCTGGCACGGACTCACCACCGCATAAGCAAACAAAATGCACATTAGTATACCGACCCAGCGCGCACGCTGTCGCAGGCAGAGCACCGAGTACTCCCCACATTTATTAGGGCAAGGGCCCGGATTCAACACCTAACTATTTAGTGCGAAAGGAGAACACGAGGTCGTAAGGCGACTGCTTGCGTCCCCGCCAAGCCGAGGGACGCAAAGTTGTTTTTATTGGGAGGCAAGGTGCCAAGTACCGTGCGCAATATCGCGAGAGGTTATGAAATACTACACCCATCAAAGCACTCATTGACGCAAGGAGCCAAATACCGTACACGACGCCGCGCGGGGCTACATCCACCAAGGCGCACTCGCGCGCTAGCCAACTCAGGCACCTCCACCAGCAACTAGCAGCGATGCTGCATGAAGCCTGAAACGAACGCCATCAAGTCAGCGGCACCCCTCAACGTGCGCATATCGACAAGGGGCTCGCGTTGCGGAGCCACCTCACTCCCCACCAGGTGCAAACCCTGCAAGTACCACAGCTAAGAAACCTTGAACTCACAAGTCAAAGCGAAGAAGACATCGATTTCCCAAAAGCCTTTATAAATCTATCACTAGGGCTACATACAAGTCAGGTACCAAAAGCACGACCACGTCGGCACAACCAAAAAGGGGAGCTTCTTCACACTGAGCGAAGCCAGAAAGTCGACATAGAAGTAAACGGACGAAAGAAACCCGACGCTCCCAGCCAAAAGCTACAAAAAAAAGGAGAAGCTAAAGAGACCTCACACCTCGGAGAGAGGACCGGAACCGACGCCCGCGCTCTCAGGAACCGAGGCCACCGCCCCCGCCTCGGCAACACGGCGAGCTTCCGCCACGGCGCTGAGGTACGCCTGGCCGTGTGCTGCCCACACGGTGAGGAAGGCACCCGAATCCGCCTTGACCTCCCTGAGGAAGCCCCGAAGGTCGCGATACCGAGGAGCCTTGCCCTGAAGCGGCACAAGCATGCCCGGCGAACCAACCCCGACGTGCCGAACGCACGAGAGCACGAGATCGGCAGTTGCCAGCGCGCAGTCCTCGTTGCGCCGACTCTCGCCACGTCGCACAGCGTCACAAGCTGACGTCGCCCACTGCAGCAGGCTGGCCGTCTCCCCCCTCTCCCTCGCCTGAGAAGGGGTCGACCCCCGCCTTGGAGGCCTCGCACAGGTCACGCAGGGCCGCGCACATGGTCGACGCCTGAGCAGAAACCTCACAGCGATGGGCCCGCTCCGCCTCCAACGAAGTCTGGAAGGAGTCCGCACGCCTCACGGTAGCGGCCAAGCACGTGTTGAGCTCTGTGTTCTCCCGACGCAACCCGTCCAGAAGTGCCTCCGCCTCAGCCTTCGCCTTCTCAGCGTCATGCAGCGCGGTCACAACCCGCCCCTGAGCGGCCCACGCACGCGACATGTGCTCCACCGCGAACAAACCCTACATCACAAAGAATGACCCGAGTCAGATAAACAAACCCGCGCAAGCAAGTGACCGAAGAACCAAAACTTATCTTACCTTCAAAAGCGAGGATCGTGCCGTGTCGCACGCCTGACCCACGGTCAATCCCAGGAACGCGGACTCCAGATCGGCAACAGCAATCCGCTCGGCGGCCTCCTGGTAGAACTCCGCCTCCACGGCGGTGTCGGTGAAGTGCGAGGGAGTGAGGCGCCCCGCCAAGCGGAGCGTGCCCGCCACCCTTGGTGGAGCGCTATCTCCAGTAGCTGCCAGGAGTGTCACAGGAGACTGCGCCGAGTGCGAGGCGGAGTTGGGGGCTGGCGACGCCCCCGCTGGCGCCGGCTCCTCGTCACTCCCCGGCGCCTCGGCTGGGACAGCCACGACGTCGACGACCCGGGGCGAGAGGACGATCACGTCGTCGTCAGAGTCAAGGTGGAGCACCCCCGAGGGAGGCGTCGCGACACGCACGTCGTGGCCCCTCAGCGCCGCCTCAAGCTCGCCAGCAAAGACGCCCGCCCCTACGTCGGGCGCGGTCTGCGTCTCCTCCGTGTCACCCGCGTCACCATCATCGTCGTCGTCTAGCGCGGACTCGCCGTCCCACCCGGTGCCACCAGGGGGGATGACACCGAAGAGGCCCTTCCCGATCCCGGGCCCCAAGCGAGGAGGAACAAGGATGGCGGCGTCCTCGGGAGCAGCATCACCTCGCACGATGTCGCCAGGAGCCGCGCTGCCTCGAACTCGCACAGTCGGTGAAGTGGCGGACGAGCCGGACTTGTCCACACGGGAGCCAGACGCTCGCTTCGAGGAAGGGGCCTTCCCCGCGTCGCTGGGCCGGGGACGCTTGGAGCTCCCCACACGCATCTCCTCGCTAGTCAGGGGCTTAGGACGCGCAGGCACCTCCAGCTTGTAGTACGCGCACCCCCTGTTCTCCCGACCTTCAGGGAGTGATTGGAGTAGCGTCCACTCCCTCACAATGAGCCGCCCCAGGAGCTCCGATGCCGCGTCCTCGGCGTGACGAAGCCCGACACCTGTCGCAAGGCGAACGAGGATGAGTAGCCAACGACAATAAAGTAAATGGAAGGGTGGGAGAGTTGAGTATCAGAAATGAGGCAAGAAAGACATACCCTCTCGGAGAGGACAACGCTGAAAGGCACATCCGCTCGCCCCCACCCTTGGAGGACAAGGAACGAGCTCCAAATCCCAATCTGTTGAGAGTGGGTCGATCCCCAGCAGGCAGAACTCCTCGACGAGGTCGCGCATCCCAAACCGACGCGACATACGCCCGAGCGCCTTGATCCGGGTCGTCTCCGTGCTGGACAAGTCAACGGGCACTGCACCGCTCACCTGAAAGGAGTCTGTGACAGGGGCGAACCTCTTCTCGTCGTCGCGGAAGAAGAACCACGCCTTCTCCCAATCGCCCCATTGGCCCTTGGACGCCTGGGCCGGGTAGTCAACAGAAAGGCCCTTCCACGGCGCGCGCTTCCTGAAGCTCACCGCGCCGATGCGAGAGAGAAAGTCACCGCTCTTCATCTCGAGGAGAGTGGTAGAGACCACAGGCTCGTAGAACCAAGCGAAGAGTCACGGGGTGGCCTTCATCTGCATGGTCCTCAACGCCCACTCGAAGACCGCTAGCTTCACGAACACCGACGGGTGAAGGTCGGAAACCCTGACTTGGTAGTACTCCAGGAAGTCGTGGAAGAACCCGCATGCCGGCAGGCAGAGCCCCGCATCGAACTGCGCGGCGAAGACGACGACGCCGCTGCCATCACCGCTGTCGCGCCTCACGTTCGCTGGGGGGACTACACCGGGGCACCTCTTCTCCTGAGTGGCGGCGGGAAGCTTGCCGGCCCGCACCAGGACGTCGATCAGCTCTTGATCAGCAGTGGAGCGCCCAATCCACGAAGTGTACTTCATCCCCTCGACGGACTTGTCCTTAGCCATCGCTCCCTACACGCACGAGTAAAAATGAGAAGACAGCGCTACCGCGCCGACAACGACTCACAAAGACACGGTGCCAAGTGCGTAGCGAAGCTGAAGACGAGGGTGCACGCATGACAAAATCGACGACTAACGCGTACCTCGTCACGCCGCGGTGGGAGCCCGGCGTCTGCCGCAGTGACCGGGTGTCTGGAGCTGCGTGGTACGCTGGGCACGGGAGTCTGGTGTCGAGCCCTCGAGAGCGCCCGTCCAACCACCTCGCGGTCTTGTCGCCGCCTCGCGTCACGGTGGACCTGAACGCGCCTGGCCGCTCCACGGCCTTGACGGGGAAAGCCGCCCACGTCACGTCCGCTCCGCTGCTGCTCCCTCAGTGGAGACCTCGAAGACTGCCCACGTCGAGCGGGGCTACGGCCGACTCGGCGAGCACCGTCGCCGTCCTCGCGTCGTGTCGCGCCGCTCCTTGCGCCCCGAATAGGAAGCCTCGCCAGCGCGCCCTCCACGTCGCCCCGGAGTGTCACGGGGGTCTTGAGTGAACGGGACCGCGGTCGATGCGACGCGGTCGCTGCGACGGGTCCCGTCACTATCTCCTCGCTTGTGCGTCCTCCACGTCGCCCCGGAATGTCACGGGGGTCTTGAGCAAACGAGACCACGATCGATGCGACGCGGTCGCTGCGATGGGTCTCGTCGCTACCTTCTCACCGAGCGATCCCAACGGCCGTGAACTGGACAGGCGTAGAAGCAGCCCAACCTGCGGTGTTCCTGTGCGAACAATAAGACAAGCGCAGCAGTAAGAGGAGTCATCGAGCGGAATGCCTCGCGCCCAGCAACCAAGGCGCACACGAGCACGATGTCGTCACGGCATGTGCGAGCGTTATGCCATTAATCAAACCAAAAGGGCGAGGATAACGACGAGAGTACGGCGTGTGTGAGCATGGTATTGACGACTCCCGATCATTCGAATCAACTCTTACGGACATGGCAAAAAACAGACAAAAGCGACAAGCAACTACGCATGCGATGGCAACGCGGTGCCCGAATTCATCTAATGCATCACAATGAAAAATAAAACAGTAACAGTCCATTGTTTAGAACAGATGCGCGCCACGGCGGCCCCTCACCTACGCACTGTCCTACGCATAAGTTGAATATCATACATTAACGTTCCATCTCATACAGGCATCTCCAATTTCACCCGACGACTGTGAGCCAATAAAAAAAAATTATTACGCACGAGCCGGGATGGTCACCCTTGGAGCGTAAGGGCTGCGATGACTCGGCGCGTAACAGCAGTGGCACCACTCCCAACCTGCAGGAGAGAAAGACGCGGACGGACCGAGGGAACGGCAGCAACCCCAGGCGGCCCACGGTCGGCGGCGGCTCCTCGAGGCCGGTGGCAGGCGGCCCACGGCCGGCGGCGACACCCAAGGCGGCGCGGCGGGCCCAGGCGGCGTGGCGGAGGCCCGAGCGGCCCGGAGGCGAAGACCCGAGCGGCGCCGGAGGCGGAGGCTCGAGGCCGGCCAGGGAAGGCGGCGTGCCGGAGGCCCGAGCGGCCCCGAAGGCGGGGGCCCGAGCGGCACCGGAGGCGGAGGCCCGAGGCCGGCCAGGGGACGGCGGCGTGGCGGAGGCCCAAGCGGCGCCGGAGGCGGAGGCCCGAGCGCCCCGGAGGCGGAGACTCGAGGCCGGCCGAGGAAGGCAGCGGGGCGGAGGCCCGGGGCCGGCGGGGCGAGAGGCCGGCGCGGCGGCGCGGCGCACGGCGGGGGCCCGGCGGCGGCGACCCGGATGGGGAGGCGGCGGCGCGGCACACGGCGGGGGCCCGGCGGCGCAAGGCGGCGGCGGCGCACGGCTGGGGGCGGCGGCGCACTGTGGAAGAGGCAAGGCGCGGGGGCTGCGTGGGGTGGGGTTGGGGGCGGCAGCTCAGAGGGGCTTTTATAGCCCGGGCGCCCCCCCCTCCAACCCTAAGATGAATGGGCCCTGGCCCATTTCGGTCGGTCGGCACGCACCAAGCAGCACAAGAAAAAAAAAGAAGAAAAGGAAAAAGGAAAGAAGAGGAAAAAGGAAAGAAGAGAAAAAGAAAGAAGAGAAAAGAAAAAAAAGAGAAAAAGAAAGAAGAGAAAAGAAAAGAAAAGAAAAGAAAAGAAAAGAAAAAAAAAGAAGAGGAAAAAATCTGGCCCGCGGGGGGCTCCGCCCCCCGCACCCCCCGGGGATAACTGTGCACCTTCGAACCCCCCCGATGGCTTGACTGGAGCTTGAATCGCGTATCAACAACCAAATCGCAGAAGATAGGGCCCTAGTGGTCGGTTCGGGCCGCGCATCGACCCCTCAAGAATCGGTGCGCCGCCTCGGGCGCTCGCTAGCCGATCGCCCAAATCGACGAGGGACTACTGTTGGGGAAGGGGTCCCCGCGCTACCCGGTTCCGACATTTTCTGTACTTAAGGGAGATCCGCGCAGTACCGCGACGACTCCGACCTCGTCGCGATGCCAAGACCGCTCGATGCCAACACCGCGACAACTCCAACCTCGTCGCGATGCCAAGACCGCTCGATGCCAACACCGCGACAACTCCAACCTCGTCGCGACACCGAGACCGCTCAACGCCGAGACCGTGACGGCGACAAGTCCGCGCGTGACAGGCAGGACCCACGGGATATTCCCGGAATATTCCCGAAGGAAAAGACCTATGTGCCCCTAGGGGCGTTAGTATATTTAGGGGCATAATTGTAAAACGCCTGAGGGCATTGCTGTAATCTCCCCTACCTCTCCTTTTTCCCTATAAATAGAGGGACACCCCTCCCATTTGGGGGGATCCCAGATATTCTGAAATCACTAGTTGGCTTGCTCCTCCACTTCTTCTGTTTGCAACCTCGCCGCGAGTTCGAACGTCTTCGCGTCGCGCAACCCGCGTGTGCGGCAGCGGTGTCTTCACACGACGTAGTTTCCCGTGCAACCCTGCGTCGGTCCGTGGAGCCGTACGGGGGTACCACAAGTTCACTGTCTAGTCCTCGTTGCTACGACAAATTTATTATCTTACTAAACAATAGAATCCAATCTTTACGTTTTGAGTTAGCTGGTTTGCTGGTGTTGTTCCTTCCCCTACACATGTGCGTAAATTTTGTTTGGTGTGTGCATGTGTGTTGTACGAGTACTCTACTATTATATCGTTGTAAGGCAAATCAGTATATTTTGTTATAGATTTATGGTTTTGGTCAGAACATGACATGTTGTTCTACTATCTAAGATTCCGTTGCAACGCACAGGCACCTTGCTAGTATATTCTAAAATAAAAGTGTACTTGATTATTTTTATTTTAGTACCTAAAAAGTACTACGCTAAAGAAACTTATACCAAAACTTCAACGAAGTCTCCTCGAAGATATATTATGGTGACATGTTTATTTATGGTTTTAAATGTTTGTCACGGTCACTGTAATTAGAGAGAAAAACAAACAACTGAACATATTCAAAGATTAATAACAACACGTAAATGACATGCAAGAAAGCTAGCCGTACAAATACATGGGCCATCTGCTAGTTATATTGATAAAGTAGGAGAAAAATGGAAACATACAAAGAATTGCACCGGTTTTGTGAGTTCTGAGAGTTCGATGTTGTCAAATGTCCGAGTGTCGCATAGTTGATGGTCGATTTCCAGACTTCGGCAAGAGTTGAGGCCTCGAGGGGTATAGAGGAGTTATTCCTCAATATTTCCACCCTTTTGAAGTTGTAAAAAGCTTCACTGTTAATGCATTTTTTGGTGGTACGTGACCTGTCAGTATCTACACTTGCTCCGGTTCCTAACTTGCTTGCACAAATGGACAGCATTCGTTTTGATTAGAACACTGCATATATTGTACACCAGATAACAAGCTTCACTCGGCGGAATTTAAGTGAGTGCCTGCACTCTTTCCTTGCTCCTGGACGAACCGCTTCCAGTACCAGTGCTTCACCCAGACAACTTACTAAGATCGCAGTAATTGGGCTTTAGCCTTTAGGTTACGGGCCATTGGATTTATGGGCTTGTTTCTAAGGATGATATATAGACCTTATCGCCTCGATACTTCACTTGGGTTTAGGTCGGACAAGTCCCTTCCGGGGACATCAGATAGTATAGGTCTGGGTAGGACAAACCATTTCTGCACATAGCTTATTGCCCGGAGCATTGGAGCGCACATCGCCTCCTTGTACGTAAAGTCATCAACCCCACTGTGGCCGGGGACGCAGCACGGGGAAAACGTACGCGCGTCACGCCTAGTCGTTCCGGGGAGACACCTCTGGGACCGGTGCCTTTCGCCCGTTGGTTTCCGCCGCGCCACCCTTCTGCGGCGCACAGCTTGCGGTCAGTTCAGGACTGCACTAACGTGGGGGAAGACGATCAATATATTTCAACATTTTTTTCACCATAGACTCTTCTGAGCTTTAGATATGAGATCCGAGTAGGCTGTGAATACTTTTATAATACTACGATGATCAAGTCTTAAATTCGAATTTTTTTGCCTCTGGTACCATATTGAATTGCATGAACCAATCAGTTCATCTAAATTATTTTTATTAATGACATTTTATACATGGACATAATCTCCGATATACAGTTTTGGATGTTACTTTTTGTACTATATTTTTCATTATAAGTTTAATAATACGATTTTCACATAAACAGCATAAATAGTTTTAGTATGCAGTCAAACGTAGCAAAGTTTGAATGCGGGTTTCTCAAAACATCATCTATCAACGTAGTCAACATGAAGGCTTTTCTTCGCGATTTGATATGACGTGCTCTCTTAACAAGAAAATTGGACTAGCTGTCTGAGAATAAATATCAGAGAAGACGACCACAGGAACGAACGAGTCCAGCGAACAATGGCTGGCTTTATACCGAGTATGTCAGCCGAAGACTTTGGATCATTCGCTGGTACATGCGTGTCAGATTAAAAAATAATGCGCTGCTGAATTCCTGACGTATCATGGAAGGCGACACTAACCTGCTGAATTCCAGACAGGTAACCAGCCAACTAGGGTTAGTAGCTAAACAGGTGGCCAGCCAACTAGGTATGGTTAGTAGGTGGCCAGCCAACTAGGTATGGTTAGTAGGTGGCCAGCCAACTCAAGGATATCAGCATGTTTCATTGCGCAAGATAAGTTACTGACAATGACATGGATTATCCAAGATGGCAAGACCTCAAATTCATCCGCAAGTCAGCACAGAGGATATTACAGCAAGTTGGACCAAGAAGAAGAAATTGTAAATTCTAAATGAATACGTGAGCACATCAAGGTTATCGAGCAAACGTAAGCACAGCTCATGTTCATGTAGATGGAGATGCTTGGACGCGCCGTCCGTCGCCGACGAACCGCTTCCAGTACCAGTGGCCCTGCCAGACGGAGCCCATGGACTCCAGGGGGACGCCCTTGGTCTCCGGCAGGAAGACCGCGACGAAGGCCGTCATGATCGCGACCCAGCCTGCGTAGTACGCGAACGTGGCGTACTTGAAGCGGCAGAGCAGGGCGAGGAACGTCTGCGTCTGCAGGAACGTCAGCCCCAGCGTGGCCGACACGCTCACAGACTGCCCGGCCGACCGGATCTCCAGCGGGAAGATCTCGCCGGGGATGACCCAGATGAGCGGTGCCCACGACATACCGAAGCCGGCGCCCTGCACGCAAGTGAGCACCAGCAACGCCAGCCCGTACGCCCGTGGCATCGCCACCTCCCCGCTCTTCCCGGATTGCGCCCCCATGATCCAGGCGTTCGCCACCTTCAAAACAAAAGCGTCGCGAATTTAACAGCGCGCTTACGTCGATCCGTCGGACGCTAGCTGCCATGTAGATACTTACCTGGCAAACGATCATGATAACCGCGCCGGCCATGACGAGCACCTTGCGGCCGTAGCGGTCGATCACCAGCGTGGAGAGGATGAGAGACCCGAACTTGACCGCGGCGAGGATGACCGCGCCCATCAGCGCCGCGTTGCTCCCGAAGCCGGCGATGCGGAACACCAGCGGCGAGAAGAACGTCAGGACCATCATGCCGCTGAGCTGGTGGCACAACGGCAAGGCGAGGGCGAACGTCAGGTGCGGGCGGTACTCCCGACCGGCGATCAGCCTCCCGAACGCGCCTTCCTCGCTGCTGCGCGCGGCCTCCACGGCGCGTGCGATGTCCTTGAGCTCGGCCTCCACGTTCGCGCTGGGCCCGCGCACCCGGAGGAGCGCCGCGCGGGCGAGGTCCACCTTCCCGCGCATGAGGAAGCTGCTGGGTGTATCGGTGAGGAAGAAGGCGCCGACGACGATGACGATGGCCGGTGCGCCGGCGAGGCCGAGGGAGAGCCGCCAGCCCCACGGGAGACGCGCGGTGCCGTAGTTGGTGAGGTTAGCGATGAGTATCCCTAGGGAGAGGAAGAACTGGAAGCCCACGGTGAGCGAGCCGCGCCAACGCGCGGGAGCCATCTCGGCGAGGTACAGCGGGGTGGCCTGGTTGGTGAACCCGACGCCGAAGCCGAGCAGCATCCGTCCGATGATGAGCATAGCGAGGTTCATCGCCGCGCCGGTCATGGCGCCACCTGCGAAGAACAGAGCCCCGCCCACCAGCATGACGCCGCGCCGGCCCAGCGACCTGGTGACACGGCCAGCGGCCAGAGACGCCACGAGCCCGGCAACGTACAGGGACGAAGTGAAGGCGGTGAGGGCGTGGCTGTCGAAGATGCAGTACTGGTTCCGCTTCGCGTCCGCCATCCTCCTGAGCACCTTGGGGAAGAAGGCCTCCAAGAACGGTTTCATTTGAGAAACGCCGCCTGAACTTGGCATTAGCAAGAGATCAGAATCGACACAAGCGTTCTGCGCAAGCCATCTGTTGTGCGTGCGCATAAACCTGACCTGAGATGCCGATGTCGTAGCCGAAGATGAGGCCGCCGGAGGCCGCCACGAGGCAGGTGATGAGGACGGAAAACGTCAGCTCCCCGCCGTAAACTGTAGCACCGCCATTGCCCGCCGCAGTGACACCTGCCGCCATCGCCCCCTCCTTTGCTGTGTGCAAGGTCTGTCGTCGTGCTACCAGTGTGGGAAGACTGCAGCTGTGGTGCTCACTGCAATGGTGACAAAACGTTTTATCGAAGTAGACCAGTATATGCGACTATGTGACTCGAGCGCACTGGAGTCGTGATACTGCTCACAGAGTAGGAACTAAAATTGAGATCAAAACAAATAACGGTATTGCTAATTCTTAGTTGGCCTAGAACTAGTTAAATCTGGATGGATCAACTCATATGCATATTTTTAAGCCTAAAATTACACTTAAAACTATGTATAACTTTAATCTTAGAAATAGCTAGTTAAATATCGATTGGTCAACTCAGATGTACATTTTAAAGCCTAGTGCAACTTTAAACTCAGAAATACGCAACTTGAGTGATTGTGCTCCAAGATCGAGGTCCACGCGCCTACCTCAGCCGACTGAAAATAACAGTCCAATGAGAGCTAGATGGACTAAAAAGATAGGAAGAAAACAGAGGACGAGGATTTATGAGTAAGTATAGTTTTAACGAAAACCGAGATGGACAAAGCACAGTGTCAAAGTCAAGTGACTAAGTATAGTTTTAATGGAAATCGACTTGTTTCTATCGTACTAGGAATCCGGGATACTCCAGCGACCGATAACCGTGCATACACATGCGGCCTAGGCGAGATCGGTGGGCCCACGGCCACCTGAAACCGTCGGTGTGCAGGCCGAAAATGACAATCCACTAGTACATGGATCCACGGGTCTTATTCTAGCCGTCCGTTTACTTTAAGATTCGTGCTGAATTTTTGTAAAAGAAACTCTTAGGTTTATTAATATTATAAAAAATATTACCAAAATATTACATTATTCAAAATATTTCATTTAATATTCAATATTTCAATATTATGCAAAAAATCTTATATTATTTCAATATTACATTATTTCTACAATTATGTATGATTTTTGTTTAGTCCTAAAAAGATATGTATAAATTTTTTGGTTAGTATCCGAAAAAGTAAAGAAATATACATGAATGATTCAAAATGGTGAGAAAATAATGCATGCGAATTTTGCATGCATTACTAACCAAACAAATATGTAATAAAAATATGCGTGAAAGAAATAATATAATATTTCAATAATATAAGATTTTTCTTTTGCATAATATTGAAATATTGAATATTGAATGAAATATTTTGAATAATGTAATATTTTGGTAATATTTTTTATAATATTGATAAACCTAAGGATTTCTTTTGCAAAAATTTAGCACGAATCTTAAAGCATACGGACGGCTAGGATAAGACCCGTGGGTCTAGTACTAGTGGAAAAACTGCACTCGTGTGCAGGCACGTGAACACCAGCAGCGCCAGCGCTTGCGACCTCGCCGTTCTTCTGACTTCTGGACTTGCACGCCCATGATCATCCGGCCATGCAACCTTCATGATTCAAACATGCGAGGAAACTAATGTACTTCTGTAACATGAGCGCCGCGTTGCTGCCGAACCCGACGGTGCGGATCACCAGCCAGCAGCGGCGAGAAACAGCTGAGAACGAGCACTCGGGTGAGCTGGAAGGACATGGGTGTGGCCGCGGCAAAATGAGGACGTCGGTTACTGAAGAAACAAATAGAGCGCACCGGAGATGCCAGTGCCATAGCCGACGATGAGGCCACCGGAGGTCGCCACAAAGGCAGGTGATAAGCACGAACACCGTCAGCCCTCCGCTGCGATTTGCAGCTGCCTGTCGTTACCCACCATAAGGCCTCCTCCTGCCATCTCTTATTTCTCCCAAATTTGCTCCGTACTCCCTGAGACTACTACCTCTAGTCGAAAGGCATTGGGACTTGGGAAGATGCAGCAAGGCAAAACTACACCCTTCATCCACTCCACTCAAAATGAATCATGAGTAAAGAAGTACGAGAGTCCTTTTGGGGCCATAACGCACTGTATGACGGGCGGGTTAAGGAAACAGTTCCTGACCAAGACGGGAAACTCGCCGAGTTTATCGGGACGGGCCACATGCCGAAGTTTAATTTACAATCGGTTACTTTCTCGAGATGTGTGATATATTATAACTTTGTAGGTAATACTATTTGGTATTTTTTCAGTGTTAAAGTACAATACATATCTATCTTTATGTCATATTGTGTCAGCCATCAGTAAAATCATTGGACTGGTCCACGCCACGAAATATCTCTCTCCCTCTCATTTTCAAATTCTGTTATATGCTTGCTGAGGTCTAGTGTATGACATATAGGCCAATAATAGAGTATGGACCACTTGTAAGTAAAGACGAACGAGTACATTTAGCAAATATCATTCCATGCCCACTGCTTCATGCATAACTAGAAAAGAGAGAGAATCCAGTGGAGGGGAAGATGACCCATGCATTTAATTTTCTTTCTAAAATTTCAAATGCTTGTACATTTTGAATCAAATATCTAATATACGATCTGTTTGAATGGTTGTGTTTGTTGTGAGGAGATCTTCAAATTGAGATCAATATTGGATATATTATTTAAAAAATAATTTTTTTATTTGAAACTCGATGAAACCAACGTGAAACAGTTCAACAATTGGAAAAGAGAGAACAATTATGCTTATGATATATTTTTTTCTCAAATTAGGATCCATAATTTCGTGGAAATATTTTGAAGTATTCAAAAGATACAGATCTATAAATGTTTTGAGAATTTGATATTTATAACATATTTCATATTGTACCATCTTGAAAACTCATTTAACTCCTAACATATTTCATCAAATTTCAGAGAGTTTCACATATGATATATTTAGTTTTTGTAGGTTTCACATGTGATCCATACATGGTTGATTACGTTTGACAAATATTTTGTGAATTCTTATGAAACTTTTGGTGATTTTCACCATACTTTGTAGTGTTTCATAGGTTTTGTTATGTTTTATATAGATTTCACTCCGGTTCTGGTTTATCACATGGTTTCACTCATGTTTTAGTGTGTTTCATTTTAATGTAACTATTTCAATACATCTAAAACAAAAAGTTGTCGTATCATCATTGTTTTCATACGTGATCCATACATGATCTTTTTTTGTTCTCATATTACTGAAACATGTTGAAACATTATTGAAACAAACTTAAATAATTGAAACAAACTTAAATCTTTTCTTTTGTTCTCGCATTTCTGAAACATTATTGAAAGAACTTAAATAATTGAGAAACATTATTGAAACAAGCTAAAACAATTATGAAACATACCAAAACAATTATGAAACATTTCTGAAACATGCAAAACAAGATGATATGAGGTATCGGTTTCGTCGAAACATCATGCGTCAAAACCAACAAACACCACTAGTTCCCGTAGCTAATCCCAACACTATAACTGATCTACAACAATATAATCAAAAGAACACATCAAAAGACAAGAAGCAATCCAGGAAGGAGACGAAAGAACTAAACGGCTCAAATATCTCAAACATTCGCACATGATCTGCTCGGCACTTCCTCCTGTCTTGCTGCCCTGATTTCTAATCTACCACTGGGAAGGATTTCGAAGACCGAAAACAATTACGAAGCCCCAACAGCCTCTAGAGTGGCGCAGGATCCCCCTGACGACGGCACCGATGAGGCCGGACTCCTTGTGCAGGAACTATAGCACACAGTAGAGGAGCTGACAGTGGTACGTGTGTAGCCACTTGGTCTGGTGCAACGGCAGCAGCACGCGGAGCAGGAACGCCCGGTGATCCTCCTTGGGTGGCACGGCGAAGCCGCTGATGATGCTGCTGCGACCTCTCCAGCAGCTCGCCAACGCTGCAGTGCCGCTGATCCCCTGCCTCAACGAGAAGGTCACCATCAGAAGGTCGCACGAGATGCCACCTCAACAGGGACGGCCCACACCTGCTCCTGCCATGGGTGGTTGGTTTGTTCTTGGCCAGAGTTCTTGCGATGTGGTAGCAAATGTAGAGTGGCTTTGTATGGAGAAAGACAGAGGGACATGTGATTGAAAGGTGGTCCCACATTGCAAATTAATTCTCATCACTACAGCGGGACCCATATGATGGGAAATACTGGACAAAATAGATGCTCATACTGGTGGAAATACCAATATATCAGCACAATAATAAGAATACGTCACGGATCTTAAAGCAATTGGATGGTGGATTTAACTACGACACGTGCCATGCATGCTAGAAAAGAGTTTCCCGAGTTTATCAGACTTTCCATCCACTGCACTTACAGACACGCGTACGATTTTATGGACATGACGTGTCTGCTGAAGAGATCAGGATAATAGCAAGCCGGCAACAACGCGCGTCAGCACTTCCATAGCTTTTATCCTTAAACGAACAGCAATCCAAAAAGGTAGGGGTACATTGGGTGGTAACATCCTATGTTGATTTTGGGTACTCCACTGTCTACTCCATAGTTTGGGACGAGCTCGGTTTATCTACAGAAGCGCACCAACGTACAAGAGAATCAATCGTGGTGGTCGTACGTAGCAAACTAGCAATGCCCAGATACATCAGAGTTAACGACACTCATATGAACACTAGGATGATCAGATGCCATGACCGGGGTAGGCCACAAGATCATTGGTTCAACCCGGAGGCAGCAGGGGATTTTGCAATCCAGATTCCGTTGCCATGCTTCTAAAGATCAGCACCTACAGATGTGAGCTGCAAGATGAGGTGCAATTTGAATTCAGGAGCTGTAACAAGAGAATAACAACGAAAGGAAGAGCATAAATACTCTACAACCTTTAGAATGGAACATTTTCTCACATTTTGAATAATACTGCTGAGTGCTGACTACAGTCTAAATTCTACATGAAGTGGTGTTCAGTATGCCATTGGAAGTCAAATACCGATGTCCTTGTAACAGAAACACAAAGAAAATACCGTTCTTGATTAATCAAACAGTACATATCATAATTCAGAAAAGCTACTAGTACAGTACAAGGGAAAATGTCTGATTTAACTAGGATTATACAAATGTATATAAAAGCATCCCTCTAAGCAAACATAAAACTAGAAAAGTTCATAAAAAATATCTTGGTTAAACCTTTGCACATCAATATGGAAATAAGTTGAAGTACACAGTATACTATACAATCATCATACCTTTCTCGTTTTTGTAACATCCTTGTCAGCAGTATTATGCGATGACTTCTGAGTGTTTGGTTCCTGAAAAGGTGAAGACAGCATTAAAATGAATGAAACAGGTAGACAATCAAATGCAAAGAAAAAAAAAGGAAAAGCTTGTACCCCAAACATGACGGCGCTCTTAGTTTTCCTGCGCTTTGTGATTTTTCCATTTGCTGTCTCCACTTCATATTCATGGTGTGTTACCTAGTTAAAGGTAACATGTAAAAAAAAAGGGCAAGAATATACATAGCATTAAAACATGGATTTTTCAGATTAACTCAGTGAAAAGTGAAACGTGGTCCATGCTAGAAAAAATGAAAAGAAAGAATATATATGTAATAAGAATTACCTTTCTGTGATTAGGAACATCCTGAGTTCCTTTCTCTACCTTCCTCAGCATGTTTGAAATTGGCAATTGTATTACTCCAGATAAGTTTACATCCTGAAACAAAAAGTTTGAAGTTTCTAAAATGCAGCATAGAGCAAGTAACAAAAGTTCATCACTGAAGGAGATATCGTACCTTCCGTTTGGTCTCAGGACCTGCTAATTGAAGCCGATGTTCTTTTCTGCCATATGGACCTCTCCTCTTTATCGATGAAACAGAGAATTCCTAAGAAAGTTATATTTAATTGATAATGAATGTATAAAACCTAATTATGTGATGAATTAAAAAGGAGAACAGCTAATGATTAACATGAACAGGAAAAGGGCAGTTAGGAAATGAGAACATTACTCTACCTGCCCCCAACACGGCCAAATTCTGATTAGCATTTTTTTCAAGTGAGAACATATGCAACTAAGTTTTTTTGTTGAAGGCTTAGCATACTTTACAACCAATACAGTAAAACTTCAAATAGATGTCATATACGCATTGCTTAAGAATACACTGTTATCAAATTTAGTAAGCAGAGAAATACCTTTTAGAGTTCACTTCTTGATCAACCTGTTGATTTTCACCCATTACTTTCCACTGTAACTGTAATAATGCCCTTTACTTCTCCTCCTGCACCAAACACTGTTAAGTATAGTTTCATGTAACGACCTTCAGAACAAAAAAATCTCAAGAGTTACTACCTTTGACTTCTGAAGCTCCAGTTCATCCTGAAGTTTCTGACAATCTTCCTCATGCTTTATATACAGTGAGTTCATTTGAGCTTCATGGGCTTTTATGAGTGAGGACAGCCTCTACATTTTTATCCAGATTTCATTAGCACAGAAAACCTACACAATCAAAACATCTGGTTGAACTTACTACTGACCTCCCTCAATTCATTCTCTGCCTGAGACTGAATGCACTGCAATTCTTCTTCGTGATAAGCCCGAAGAGTTGATTCCTTATGCTCATTATCCTGTTGAATTCTTGCCACCTGAATATCAGGAAATAACCTCTGGTCATTTCAGAAGAAAAACAGATTTACTGTACATCTCCACTGTGTATTGTGCAGTGCTTCCCTAGTCCTGACAGGCTGATACCATGTAAACAGCCTTAGAACAAGAGTTTACTACTGATGCAATGAAGGATTCTACTGATAGAAATAAGATTTTGAAAGTTCCAACAATTACAGGAACAAGTTTTAACAGAGTTTTCTCTCCTCACCTCTACTAAATATCATCTCTAAGCCGCTGTAAAACAAATGGAACACCAAAGTTCTATTACTGCAGGCGCTTTTATAAAGTGGTCTCTGATGCATTTCCCAGTACAAATATCTCGTGGTATTTTGACTTCTTAAAGCCATGGATGCTTAAATTAACCAGTATATTCTAAAGATCTTTAGCAATGTACATTGGTGAAATATAGACAGTTTGCAGTTCTCATATTTTGTCATCAGTACGGCCAGTTAAGTACAAGATAAAGGTGATGGAAATGTTACCCTAAAGGACCTTGAAGAAACTTTGAACTCATTTTGTTACCAGTGGGTGTTTTGGTATAACTTCCTATAAGGTTTACATGTCAACTCCATTTAGAGCAAACATAAAATAACATGCCAAGGAAATTCAGTAGTTCTTCTAGGCAATAAAGCCTCTTCAGCAGTGAGCATCATACATGAATGAACTTTCATGAAAGTCTAATATGCAACTTATCCATGCTATCTGCAGCTGAACTGTTCAGCCTACGTTCAACTACTCCAGAACTAACATTTTCCATGGAAATTGGTACATGTATTGTCATCAGAACTAGATCGATAATGTAGCCTTTATGGAGAAACCAAACTAGTTCTACCTACCATTGTGCCATGTTCATCCTTAAGACGTATCAAACAACTCTCGGGATCTTGCTTGTTCTCTAATATATTTTCATTACATTTGTTCTCCATTTCCCTTATGAGCTTTTCTGCCTGAATTTTTAAACATTCAGATAAACAGAGTATCATATTAACGTACCAAATATCTAGCATAAAGAACTTCTGAAAGAAAAGAGATAACTTACCTTCTCTTTTTCAGCATTAGTGATTTCTACCTTTTCTAGTTCATATTTCTTCGAATGTCATTGATTGCCTGCAAAAATCATTTGCAAACACTTGCGGCGGACTCCAATATTCTAAGACCAATAAGGATGGGGACAGCGAGCTTCCGTATATCCTTATATGCCGATGACGCGGGGATTTTTGCAAACCCAGACCAACACAAGCTCTCGGTGATCCGACAAATCCTTCAAACCTTTGGACAGGCGAGCGGACTGATCACTAACATGGACAAGACAGAGATATTTCCTATACAATGTGAGGGCATGGACATCGACTCCCTCTTGGCAAGCTTCCCCACTAGAGTTGGCAATTTTCCAACAAAGTACCTTGGCCTCCCACTGCATTTTCGCCGACTCCAGAAGGTGGACTTCCAACCTTTGGTCGACAAGGTGGCCGCCAAAATGGCAGGATGGAAGAGAAAAAGTCTGTCAAGGGCGGGACGAATAGTGCTTACAAAATCAGTGCTCTCACTGATTATCACATACCACCTTATAGTGCTCTAGGTTCCAAAATGGCCAAGAGACAAGATCAACCGCATCTCCCGCGGTTTTATCTGGAAAGGAGATGATGGACAAGTGGCAAAAGGCGGTCACTCGCTCGTTAACTGGAACACAGTGTGCCACCCCACTTCTCTGGGTGGCCTTGGTATAATGAACCTCCATAAATTTGGAAGGACCCTCCGTCTCCATTGGCCTTGGTTCCAGTGGACCGACCCTCGCAGACCATGGGTTGACTCACAACTCCCTTGTGACTCCACTGATATGGATCTATTCCGCGCATCCACCTCGATCACAATTGGTGACGGGTAAAAGGCCCTATTCTGGCACGACCGGTGGATTGGCGACCAAGCCCTCAAACTTAGAGCACCGGGGCTCTACAAAAATTGCAACAAGGAAGCATAGAACTGTTGCCACCGAACTCTTCAACAACAACTGGATTACCTCCCTTGCTCACACTAACTCAATCCCGTTGCTTTTCGAATTCATTGACATTTGGTCTATACTACAAAATTTCTCACTACGGAGTGACACTCAGGATACAATCAGATGGCTTTGGACTCAGAACGACACCTATTCGGCTAGCTCGGCATACCGTGCTCAATTTGACGGCTCCACCATGGCTTCAAGTCGGAGAAGATTTGAAAAGCGGCTGCCAAATCGAAATGCCGGTTATTTGCGTGGTTGGTTCTCCACAGTAGAACGCTCACTGCGGATGCCCTTGATATACGGGGATGGCCTCATGACCCGATCTATAAGCTTTGCAGAACATCCCCGGAAATCGCTAACCATCTTTGCATGGAATGTCTTTTCACTTAAGCGATATATGGGAGAATCTGTTCTTGGAACAATGACATCCACGCTCAAACTCCAACAGGTTTCTCGACTACAGAGGAATGGTGGGAAGAATTCCTCACATAGGCCACTAAGGATACAAAGCACCGACGAAGTGGCCTCCTCCTATATGTTTGGTGGAATGTGTGGAAAGAGAGACAGACGTATCTTCAACAATGAGTCCATGAATGATGAGGAAGTCGCTTTTCTTACACAACAAGATATCATACAACACACCACGGCCTTCTCTCCATGGCCGACCAGTAGCGAACCTCTCAGAGAGTAGTCTGTTTACTTATTTGTCACAGACGAGACCTTAGCCAACTCGTCTTGGTTTGTTTTAACCTCTAATGTACATACACCTTATTTAACTTCTTAATAGATGGTAGCACTCTTGCCGGTTTTTCAAAAAAAAATCATTTGCAAACTGTCATTTATGACTGAGATAGAAAAGTGCTAAACAATTAATAGAAATTTAATACCTGATCATTTCTGAGAGATAACTCTTTCAAATGCTTGGATAGCTCCATCTGTTTACCCTCAAGCATGAGATCTCATCATACTGTTTTTTGGCCTTGGTAAGTTGACTTTCTGTTGCAGCAAGTGATGCTTGGACCTGAGCAGGAGGTGGAAAAGGTTGTATGTTGTCTACAGATCATACATCATGAGACTTACAAGATATTATAAACACAAACCCGTAACTTCTGTTCCTACAAACTCTTTTCTCTTTCTACAGAACAAATATACAGCTGCTCCTTCTCATCAAGAACACAGCAGAGTTCGTTAACCTGATTTGCAAGTGTGTCAACCTGCTGGTCACGCTTAGCAATCTCTCCTTGGAGGGATTCTGTATCGTTAGATTTCTCCTGATTATCTGATTCTAGCTTCAAAGTCTTCTGTAGCAACTCTTGCTGCAAAATTCCAATCTCATGAGTAAGGAAACATACAGGTTTAAATAAAAATTATTCTTAACCAGCTAATTAACGAACCTTGTGATTTTCAGCAATGCTAGAATCCTCCAGTAACTTTTGAACTCTACCTTGTAGTTCAGTAGCTAATTTTTCTAATCGATTAATGTTGGAGGCAGATATTTCTGCTTCAGACTCCAATCTTCTAATTTTAACTTCAGTCACTTGGCATTCTTCTACACGTTGAACCATAACAATTTCTTCAGTTTTCTGCAACTCCGTGATTCTGGACTTCAATTCCCCAATCTCAATTTTGAGACAATTGTTTTCTGATGTCAAATCTACAAATTGGTTTTGAAGATGTTCAACTTTGTCCTTAGCAGATTGTGTTTTTTTAGATAATGGAAGAATAAACCCTCCCGGTCTCTGCATCATACAATGCATACAACCAACAATTTATTACATAGTCCTTACATAAGAAGAAACCGAAGAACAAAACAAGGCTACATGTAGAATTAAATCAAATACTACATAGCCTATTATGTGCACGTCCCCCAAACCGGGACATAAAGTCCCTGGTAAGCAATTCCAGTCGACTGGCAACCTCCATCAAAGGCTCCCTGTGGTGTTCCCATTGCAACGTAGACCAAAATCGCAAAAAGTTGGTACACGAGTATATAACCTGCACAGGATTAGATAGATTTTTCTTATTAAAAACTACATCATTGCGACACAACCAAATAGACCAACATAAAGCAGCAGCACCAACTAAAATGAGTGGTTTGATACGTCTATCCATGCTCTGAAGCCAGGTTTGAAAAATATGAGAAATACTCCGTGGAGGTGGAATGGAGAAAGCAAAGTAAATCGCATGCCAAACAAATCTAGCAATCGAACAATCGAAAAAAAGGTGTTGGATAGTCTCCTCTTGAGAACAAAAGCAACCTCGAGTATCCCCATGCCAATTTCGTTTTGCCAAATTATCTTTTGTTAAAATCACTCTACTGAGGTACCATGCAATTTTTTTTATCTTAAGAGGTAATTTTAGTCTCCAAAAGAATTTGGACCTATAATTATGCTGAGAATATATGAAAGATGTATACATAGATTGTACAGAGAAGACCCCAGAGGAGTGAAGGCTCCATCTGAAAATATCATTTTCAGAGGTAAGGTGGATATGGGTTACCATCTGAATAATGGTATGTCAATCCGCTAAATCATTACCTAACAAAGTCCTTCGGAAGAAACCATTCATAGGAGCCGAGCCTAACACTTTGGCTACTGCAGCGTGTTTGTACCTCGCAATATGAAAAAGCCGTGGATAGAAAATACATAAGGGGGTGTTGCCAATCTAAACATCTTCCCAAAATCTAACTTCTGTCCCATTTTGAACTTGAAATCATCCAAATTGTAGGAACTGCGCCTTAACCTTCATCAATCCTCTCCAAAAATGAGAATCAGTAGGTTTGGCTTGTACTTGGGAGAGTGGTTTGGAATGCAGGTATTTAGAACGCAAAAGCTCCTGCCAGACACCCTCCTCATGATAAAACTTAAACAACCACTTACTTAAAAGACAAACATTTTGAGCAGTGAGGTCTAGTATGCCCAATCCTCCTTGGTCCTTTGGAGAGCAAAGAATCCTCTATTTTGCAAGGCAATATTTGCGTTTGTGGTTATCACTTTGCCAAAAGAACCTAGATCGATAAAAATCTAATCTCTTACGAACCCCTTTGGGCAATTCAAAAAAAGACATCATGAACATTGGCAAGCTACTTAAAACAAAATTAATAAAGACCAAACGGCCCCCGGAAGACAAATGCCTACCCTTCCAACTACTGAGCCTTTTCTCAAACCTGTCCTCTACCCCTTTCCAGTCGCGGTTACGAAGCTTCCTAAAGTGTATAGGGATGCCAAGATATTTGAAAGGGAAGTTACCTACATCGCATCCAAACAATTGGGTATATTGAGACACATACTCTTGGGCCTTACCGAAGTAGTAAATCTCACTTTTATGAAAGTTAATTTTCAAACCAGAGAGTTATTCAAAGGTGCTCAAAATTAGTTTAAGATTTACAGCTTGTTCTAAATCATGATCTAAGAACAAAATTGTATCATCGGCATATTGCAAAGTGGACAGCCCTCCCTCAATCAAATGAGGTACTACCCCCCTAAGCATACCACAATCCTTGGCCCGCGATATCAAAATGGCTAACAAGTTGGCAACGATGTTAAAAAGAATGGGAGACAACGGATCTCCCTGACGCACGCCCTTGTTGGTCTGAAAGAAAGGCCCGACATCGTCATTGACCTTGACTACCATGCTGCCACCCTGAACAAATTGGTTAATCCAAGACCGCCATGTTGGACAAAAGCCTTTCATACATAACGCTTGTTGGAGGAAAGACCATCTAACTTTGTCATAGGCCTTTTCAAAGTCTATTTTAAAAATAACTCCATCTAACTTGCAAGTGCGTAGCTCGTGTATGGTTTCATGAAGGATGACCACCCCTTCATATCGGGAATAAAAGTCGTTTGAGTAGGTCTGATAACCTTATGCGCAATAACAGATATACGATTGGTGGCGACTTTAGTAAAAATCTTGAAAGTCACATTAAGAAGACAAATAGGTCGGTATTGTTGTATACATTTGACTTGGGTCCTTTTGGAAGTAAAGTAATAATGCCAAATTTTAGGCGATATAAAGGCAACAAAGAGCCGTGTAATGTAGCAAAGAGTGCCATTAAATCCGTTTTAATAACTTTCCAAAAAACCTGATAAAACTCAGCAGGGAAGCCATCAGGGCCCAGAGTGTCACATCCTGATTTTCAAAAATCTGCATGCTAGCATAACCCTGCATATAACTAGGGCATCTTCATCTAAACATGAACTCACTAACCTTGACCCCGCCACACACGCACCGCCCTGGACTAAACCCTAACGCGAAAATACACCCCATCTCAACATCTACATCATATACGCAGTTATATTCACGGCGCCTTGCAACCGACTAGTCCTAAGCCGAGGCGGGAGACTTCCCGAGAATTCCCATACCACTGTCCCACCTTACCACACCCAGAAACCCTAGTTCCACGCCCCAACTACTTTCCTCCTGGTAATTCTAATTTCGACCGAAACCCTAATCGGATGACCTATTGCCCTTCGGCCTTCCCAACAATTCGGGAAGAATTCGTGGAGCAACCTAAGGATATTTCCAACCCAAATATTTCATAATATGGGGGAGTCCAGTACAAAAATATTTACATATGGAATTAATAAAGTTTAGGGCAAATATGAGCATTGAACTACAACCCATTGGATTAGACCTCGAAAAATTCTGATAAAATTCTATAATGATCCTCTCATCTCCAGGAGCCCGAATATACAAAAACATGAACGCATTCCATTCAGAAATCCACATCTGCCAACATCGAACACCTTTGCCCTAATTCTTTCCTCAAATAAAATCACGTGCGAACCTCAGTGGAAATAGTTCAAAAGTCTGGTGAGGATTCTCCACTGCCCCTTATCATACCTAACTCATAACTCCCAGGTGCAGCCCCATGTTTTGTCCTTTTCTTTTAAGAACTAGCCATTGACACATCAGGACAGTACATAGCATTCAAGGAAATTCTGTCCGGCGTCTGCATTTTTGGTGCCTAACCTATTGTTCACATCGTCCACGTCCCCAAGTTTGGCCTGGCACAACGGTGCCCTTTCCCACGTTGCACAGGGCGCCTAATGCCAACCCATGCCGATCCGGACGCGCTCTGGACCGGCATCGGCTTGCCACGGCGTGCGCCACTATGGCATCGCCGTGCCGCACGCCGGTTGCAGCACCGCCCAGCGCGCCGCCTTGCGCCACGCCACGCCCACGACTCCCTATGAGAACTGCACGATCCCTATTCTCCTTATGCGTCGTCAAGTCGCCGGCCATGGCAAGCACAGCAGTAGCCGCACCATTCCCTCCCTTCTCCGGCCTATAAAAACCGCATTCCAGCATGCCCGAGCCTCCATACTTCACCCAAGCCATAGCCAGCCTTATCCTTTAGCTCAAGTCCTACCGAATCGCTTCCTCAAGCTCCCTACCTCCCTTCCGAGCTCGGCCGCCGACCAACTCGAGCACAGTTGCTCCGAGCCCTTGAAGCCGGAAGCCGTTGCCCCGCGTCAAAGGGACAGCCTGCTTCCCTGCCTCCGTCTTTCCAGCAATCGAACCGGACCCCGCCGAATGCCCGAGTGCCCACCGAGCTCCCGCCGCCAGCAACCCTCCCCGAGCTGTCCGAGCAGCCGACCAAACGGTCGGGATCACACCCACCGGTCCGAACAGAGCACGGGTGAGTGAGCCTCACCGACACGTGGGCCAGCGCAGGGGGTAAGGCCCACGAGCGGGTAAGGAACCGACGCCCGACGAGTTGCCATTTTTCCCCATTCAAAGCGTAATTAAACTGCCTGAAACCGAGTTTCCGCATCCGACCAGTTAATTGTGCTTTAACTCAGCCCGTGTCCAGCACATTGAAAGCGCGTTCATGCTGTCGGGAAGCGCAGTTAGGCCAGTTTCTCTGATTTTCAGAACCGGGCATCACCGGTTCGACCGGTTTTGAGCACTTCCCGGCCGGTTTTTGCAAGTCTTGTTCCGGTTCCTGGAAGCTAAGGGAAAATACAAACCTTTGGTTCAAAGAATTTTGAATTTTGAAGTCGTTTAAAGCATGGTCAGTAGGGTTTAGCATTAGGGTATTTCTTTTCTTTTCCTTGAACATAGCAAATACACTTTATATGCCAAGTTTAGGGCAGCCAAAATAAAATTTTCAAACCATTCAGTACACTGAGATGACTATAGCATTCATTAAGATAGTAGGGTGGATAACCGTATCCTTAGTAACTTGTTTTTCCTCCGATCGAAGAACCCTGTTATTTTAGGTATATCCCATTCCTTTTCTTAAAGCGACATATACGCTATATACGCCATTTTCAGAATAGTCCAGTTTAAACCCTACACCTTATTCAACATACCAAGATGCCCATAAAACTCAAAAAGGTCAATAGGTCAAATGATTTCGAAATACAACCTAAGAAATATAGGATCCTACCGATTGGTTGGATCTTCATTTTATGTATGCCATCTGCCTAAGGTCCTCTTTTCTTTCCGTAACCTCAGGCCTAGAACCTTGGCATCATATCATCAACTTGCAGTCCATATACACCTATCTAGGCCCTGTCTGGTAGTGCTCATAAGTTCGTTAACTCAAAAGCTAAATCGTCGATCTACTCTTCAAAACCCTAAACCCTAATTCTACCGGCTTAAAACCAAGACACTTATCACCTCACCCTAATAGCATCATCCCCGTTTGAACATGCATATTATTTGGATTTATTGAAGTTGCTCTTTTTGCTTCTTATTCGATGTTTCTCCGACGTGTAGTTGACGGAGTGAGGTACGTGCGCCAGGAAGAACCGGAATCACCCCCACATCAAGAACAAGAACAAGGATCGCCAGGCAAGCATTCCCACTTTGACCATGTTGAATCCCATATGTGTGAAATTTAATTATCTTGTTTGCGAAACTTGCATGCTATGTGGATATCAACGGTATTTTATGTAGACCTAGTTATACCCTATAGTTGCATATGACTTAGATTTGGAAATCCGACCCTTGTAAACCTAGACATATTAATCGGTTGGTATCCGACCGACAATAGTAATAAGGATATAGGCATTAGCCATGCTTAGACCTGCTATAGATAAAAACTAAATTTTTGTTCGGTTTAGACGAACTCCTTTGGGACATGGGAATAAAACCCTCGGATAGTATGTGCTTTCCGGGGTGACTGTTTCGAAAGAAATGTTTGCCAAAACCCTAAACAAAATGAAGGATGATTTTGATTCGGGTGAGAATGGTAAGGGCAGCCCGGGGCTGTAGAGTACCAGGAGGTAGCGTGCTCGTCGGGGACAAATATAGAGTCTTGCTCGAATCAATCAAGGACCGAGCCTAAGTACCGCTAAACCAATTCCTCACTGTACGTCCACATGGCCTTTATGAGAAGGACTTGGCTTATTAACCCGGCAAGTACTAGAGTATCGACCCGTGGGAAGTAGGAAGTATGTGACTAGGCGGTTAAAGTCCTAGAGATCCACTAGCGCTAGGCGTTTGGGTGTTGATTCGACACAAAGGTGGGGAGTCTCATTTTTGGTCCGGGACGCAAAAGTTGGGTTACCCATCTAGCGGGTCCAGCTCTAGTATGGAAGCGGACGAAAGGTCTCGTTGTAATAACCCTGCCGATACACCTCGTGAAATGTATCCATTAGCACTCGGCAACAAGGGAGACTTACATCTTGTGGGTAAAGCCATACAACCTCTGTAGAGTGTTAAAAACTATTCGAATAGCCGTGTCCTCGGTCATGGACATGAACTAGCAAGGCCACATATTGGTTAGACTGAGTTTTGTTTGCGAAAGCTTGGGAAGGGGACTAAAGACGTGGGCATGATGTGTCCACAGAGAGCAATGTACGCTACATGGCTGGTAGCAAGGAATTGCAGAAGGAAGAGGCTAGCCGTACTACCCGGGGTAGTGCGGGCTGGAGCCATAAGTTAGGCAATGATAGGCAGAGCTATCACTCTAAGATGAGGAAAAGAGGTAGCGGAGACTACCTCGAGAGAAGTTTTGTTTTCCTTGATTTACTCTAGTTTTATACTGCTTTGGAATCTACTATTCCCGTATTTAAATTGAAAACTTACATTTCCGCACAACTGGCAACCTAGAATAGTGCTACTCTTTTGAGCTATTTCTTGCATGAAATATTGCCGTATAAATTCTCCTCTCCTGTGGAGATTGCTTGCGAGTACATTCAAAGTACTCATCTGGCTTGTTGATATGGCCAGGCGAAGAAGAGTTCTGCTCCGATGACGATGACAGCGATTACGAGGTAGGACGTTTCCCCAGTCAGTTGCCTGTTGGGTTTGGCATATTGATGGGTTCTATCTACCAAATTTCTATCTTTTCGCTGCACACTTTGAATCAGCCAATCGGCTGTATTGTGTTGTAAAGACCATAATGGCTTGTTATGCAATATATTCAGTAATGTATGACGATGTTATCAAGTTCTTGTGTGTACTGACTACTGATCATGGGATCAGTACAGGAAACACAGGGGTTTATCCGGCCTCGAAAACCGGGTATGCCACACAGAGCTTTGTTATGTTCCATTTGAAAAGACAGCCCCTTTAACTTCTTGCTCGATGAAAGTAGCCGTTAGGATGGAATTTTCCTCCTCCGAAACTTGAGGAATATCCCTATCATAGACTCAATTAAGGAAAAATGATTTTGTTCAGGAGGACCAAATAAGGATCTATAAAATTTGGTAATATATGCTTTAACCTCACCCTCATCACGAATAACACCTTCTTCTTGATCCAGTTGATAAATCCTTTGTTTACGAAATTTGCCGTTCACTATAAGATGAAAATATTTGGTATTATTATCACCCTCTAAAAGATGCTTCACTTTGGCTCTCTTATACCATTTGAGCTCCTCCTTCCTCAAGAGCTTGGCTAAACACTCATTGGACTGCCGTTTGAGATCAATCTTAGAGGCAGAGAGCGTAGAAAAATTAGCCTTCTTGTCTAAAGCATCAATGGTTTGGAGAAGACTTTTTTTTCTTTTTTATACGCACCACTGGTGTTCTTCGCCCAACCCCATAAAAATTGTCAGAGCCCGCAAATTTTAAACTGCCAGCGTTTCAAAGCCGTGTTGCCCCGTTTTTCCCTCCGCCAGACCTTAGGCACCATGTCAAAAAAACCGTCGCGTTGCAACCAACCAAGTTCAAACTTAAAGAGGGGACGAGTAATGTGCGGCGAGGCCTGCCTGGTGTCCAGTAAGAGGGGTGTATGATCAGAGAGCGACCGGGGCAGAGCTTGGACGGTGACTAGTGGGAATTTCTTTTCCCAATCTGTATGCATGAGGACCCGATCTAATTTTTTAAAAGTGGGATTGGCCAAAGAATTGGCCCATGTGAAGGTACGGCCCGAGAGAGAAATCTCTCTTAGATCAAGATTGTCAATGACCGCATTAAATAAAAAAGGCCAGTGGGCGTCGTACCTATCATTATTTTTCTCAGCATGATGGCGAGTAATTTGAAATCTCCGCCTACTAACAAAGGATAGGTCTCCCTCCGGCAAGCCTGTGCTAGTTCCGTTAAAAATTCGGCTTTGTGTTCAGCTTGTGCTGAGCCATAAACGGCCATCAGACTTCATTGAAACTTGTCCTCCTTGTTTCTAAGATAAAATTTTAGGAAGAATTTGCCAGGATCGATAGATGCGATATCAAAAACAGATAGATTAATACCCAAGAGAATACCCCCGGACTGTCCTAATGGCGGAATCCAACTCCAAAGAAAATCCCGCCTAGCGCAGAGATTTTTTTGACAAGTGGAAGAAAACTCATCTTTCCTTGTCTCCAAAATAGCTACAAAATCTAGATTGTGCTCTTTAACTAAGTTTGATACGAGACGGTGTTTAGCTGGGTCACCAAAACCTATGCTATTCCAAAAAATACCCTTCATCTTCCTTTTTGCTTAAGTTTTTTTGATTGGACCTTTGATCGGGAAGTCTCAGGTGATTTTTTTTAACTTGAAAATGAGCTTTATTTCTGCGAGGCGCTAATTGAAAATCTAATTGAATTGCCTCCTCATCTAATTGCTAATGCTCCAGATCCGGACAAATAGAATCAACCAAAGCTAAATCTAAACCCTCGTCCTCTGCCACCAAAGTACACAGGTTTGGACGGTTGGTGTTAACTAAATTTTTGCTTGCAAGGAATCTACCAACCTCTCATATTCCACTCGCTTAAGCAAACTAATGGAATTATCTATCTCAGCATCATTAGATCCTAATGCAAGTCCAATTTTGGCCATATTGGAGGAAATAACAGAGTTCGGCATAGCTAGAAAAGATGTACCTGCAGGACGCTCCAAATTTTTAATTTGCGCCAAGCGCACGGCGCGTTCCATCGTGTCCTCATGCGGGTCTTGGCGCCGACTAATCCAGCTGCTTCTGCGAGGAGCCGCTGGTTTAGTCGTCCGTCCCATCGCAGGCGCCGGGGGAACAACGGACTGCCGAGCTGCAGACAAAACAACCGGCCCAACAGCCGCTTCAGCATCCGCCCGGGAGTAGCCAGCCTCCACGAACGTCTGGATCAGAGCCTCCCGAGAAGCAACTGCGTTGGCCGGACCAGCAGCCACACCCGCTACGGGAGCACCACCATCAGTCGCCGGCTTGGTGGCAGTAGTGGCGAGGGGGCTCCGGCCGCCTGCCGCAGAGCCCTTCGACCCACTCGGCGACACCCTCGCGGCGGGAACTGTGGCAGCCGAGGAAGTCTTGGAAGTCGTAGTCGCCATGGACGAAGACCGTGCAGCGGGTCCTGCCACGGCAGTTGTCCTCATGGTAGGACGAACAGCACGAGAGCCGGCCTGAGACACCGCACCCCGAGAAGACGGAGAAAGTCCAGTATCATCAGCAGTGGACGCGACCAGCACCGGAGAAAAATATGTGTTTTGCAGTCTAGCAGCGATTACAGCCGAGCACACCGAATCGGCTATGCCGGAACTCGCCGAGTGTCGGCCCAAACATCCGCGGGGATGTCCGCGAGATCCTCTCCCGCTGGCGCCGAGGAAAAAAACGGCGGAGCCGTCCACAACCGCCGAAGAAAACAGCTACAGCAAATGCTGCAGGCAGTGCGACCACAACCGGATGCTCTGCCATCGGTGACGCGTCAACTTCAGAAGAGCCCAGCGTAATCTCATCAACAACCTGAGTCTTCCCCTTGCTCGTGTGCGAGACCTCGCCACCGCCTCGACCTGAACCACTTGCACCATCAGAATTCTTACGCCGCTTTGGTTCTGGGTCGATGTTCATGTCCTTCAGATCATTACCGAGGCCTCAAAGTCATCGTCGTCGGGGTCATCAAATTTTTCATCCCCATCAGCCACAACCTCAGTCTCAACATGAAAAAAAATATCATAAGCCCAATCGCCTACTACAACCTCAACCTTTGGTGGAATCAACTCCCGATCAATGACAGCAACTTGAATGCGTGGCATATCGTGCTTGCGGGTGCTCACCATGTCAACGCGAACCGTAGCACCAAGCAAAGATCCGATAGCACATAAATTAAATAATCTCGAATTTCACGAGGTACACCCTGAACTCGGACCCAAACCTTCGTGAGCTGAAACTTAGCCTCCGAAATCGAAGTCCATTCCGATAGGTGCAATACCACACCATGGGGATCTCCACCAAAGCAAACTACGCTCAACCGGTGACGGGAACGGGACTAAAAAAGAATTTGGTCCATGAACCTTGACCTCCCAGTCCCAAGAAACTGGAACGACTCGACGAAGTTCTTTAATTATCACCTCCGACGGGCACTCACCACCTTCGATGCACACCAGGCAAATTGCCTCGCGACGAGGTGCCTTGCGCGAACTCGAAGGGTTGAAAACACAGAAGCCCAAACTTTTCGCCCCATACCCCACAAATGTGGCGGTCGGTTTTGGAAGATGAAGTAACGGGCATCGTGGAGCAAGGTGCTCCGGGCTCTCACAGATGTCACAAAGCAACAGAGGCCGAGTACATTCGTGAGATTTATCCTTGCAACGAGCGCACTTGGTCTTTCACGAAGTCCCGGCCACCTCTCTACGTTGATATCCTGCCGCCTGAGCCGCACTGTGAGAACCAGAGGACACCGAGGTTGCAGACTTGCAGCAACACCTTGTCGTGGCGCAATGGCTGCTTGCGTCGCTTCAACCTGATCAGCAGGAGAAACTTGAGGCCCCTGTCCAGCAACAGTCACCGGACGATGAGGTCCCCGCCGACCTCCTCCTTGCCGCTGACGCCGAATCCATTGCTTCCGAATACCTGGAGCACCACCTCGTCCACGGCCATCCATCGGCGGCGATCGGACAGCTTCCGCGTAGGTGCGTTGGTTGGTGATGCGGCTGCTCTTCCAGATGCGAGACAAAAAGCGAGACAAAGAGATTGAAGAGCGAGATAGGGTTTTAAGGTTACCCGAAGGAGGTGAAGCCGGTATGGATACAGACTCTGAGGCCCCGGGAGACACGGACCGCGCTGAACCCGGACGCGGAGGCTGCAACGGATCCGGCCGCAATCTGGACGAGAAGATCGGGCCCGTAGTTTCCTGCCGATTGGGACGCGCAATCAACGGGCAACAGGATTGTGGTGACGTGCGCTGCCGAATTCGGATACCCGGGCGCACAACAGCCGCTAACGCTGTATCGCCGCCGCCGGCCGCCGACGCCGACTTCAAACAACGAGACGTACTCGGAGGACGCCGGATGCCCTGAACAAAGGAGGTCAACGCCGCTGCGAGAACATCACCAATCGTGCGCGCCGGAGAAATGCGGTGTGGCGGTAATGGACCTTGCCAAGGCCGAACTGGCGCACAAGCTGAACGTCGATGTCGCCGCTGAACAACAGTCCAATCCCCCACAGCCGCTCCACCTGCATGCGGAAGGGCATGATCCCGGATGATGTAGGTGACGCCTGTGAAGGACATGTCTCAATCACGAAGATGGTGTAAGCGATGTCGGTGAAGGACATGTCTCGACGACGGCAGGGGGCGACGAAAACTCTGTTAATGGCGACGACAAAGGTTCAAAGCCACCATCCCTCGGAGCAGACACTGAAAGAGCTATTACGGGCTCATCAACGTCGTCGTCGGAGTCCACGTCCGACGAGATGGCCCAAAATCGACCCCGCGGACCTCCGCACTCATGCATGAACGCATAAACCACTTCTCAACGGAGACGGAGGCGGCCTTTCACGCATGAACGCATAAACGACTATGCATATGACACACCCCATGCACACATTCTTAGCTAGCTAGCTAGCTGGTTCTTAACTGGAGCTGAGATACCAAGATGATGATGTATGCTCACTGGGAATGCAGTCTGTTCTGATCAACGGGCGCGGAAGGTTCATCAACTGCTCGGCGATGGCGTCGTGCAACGCGAGCCACCACGAGTGCAGGACGCCGGTGTTCCACGTGGTGCCAGGCCTCACCTACCGTTTCCAGATCGCCAGCGTCACCTCCCTCTCTGCTCTCAACTTCGAAATCGACCTCCCTCTTAGCAGATCGTGTTATCAGCATTTTCTCCTCTTGGACCATTCCATTGTACTTCTCAAATGAAGAAAGCAACCTAGAGACATGACTTGACATTGATGCATGCTCTTTATCCAGTTCAGCTACTTTAGCCAACTGCTAAGCAATTCATTAACATCCTTATTGTCCTTGCATAGTCTTTCAACTTCCAGACTATATCCCTGGTTCCTAAGCTCCAAGTCCTTTTTTTTTCGCTTTCAGCACTTGCAAGGTTTTCTTTCAGGCAAATGCAAACATCTTGTTTTAGCTTCAACTCTTGCTCCATGCATTGCAAGCGGGAGTCAGCACACAACAAGCGGGCTTTATTTTCTTCAACTGTACCCTCCCAACTGTTTGATGAGAGAATCTGAATGTAAAAAGCGAACACAGTTGCTTTACTTATTGCTCGTGATTACTACTGTTACACAGAGGGCACCTTGAAAGTAGTAGTTGGAAATTGTTCAATGGAGTAGCATATGTCATCTTCCCAAACTCCCACCACACCTCTCCCAATAGGATAACTTGGGACAATATGACATATCTCCTCAGTAAAATTTTACTTTTTTAACAACTTGCCCATACATACTTTTTTGTGACGAAATGGCCTCAGCATGCCATTTATTACAAAAGAGGTCCATACACTCACTCATAATGCAATTTAAGCAGATGATTAATACCATTCCTTATTCATCAATTGGTACAGAAAAGCCAACACATACCTTTTTCCTTTATGGTAGTATCATTTGCATAAAGCTTTCTTTGTAACTCTGATCCATTTCTTCTTTCTCTTGTTTGATCCGCAACATCTCCTGTTTACCAGAGTTAATGCGACATTATTATGTAAATATTTAGCACATTACTAATCATTCTATCTATAAACTAATCATATAAAATAGGCACAGAATTGCAAACGTCATTACGGATCTAGATGACATAAACTGCAGTATAGCAGATAGCGGTCCCCTAGCGGAAAAAAAACCAATATTAGCCCCCCGCCGAGTGGCAACGCCGGGAGTAGCCCTTGACCGGCGGCAATGGCAAAATCGTCCCCGCGATGTGCTGGGCAGCTGACGCGTGGCTAAATCACGCGTGGGAAGCGCGACGGGCTAAAATCGCGCCCCTAACCCGCGAGTCCGTGTTTGTCTGCGTCCTCGGCGCGACGGTGCGTGTTGGGCCCGCGAGGCTGGCGTTGCGGCGGCCCCCACCCGCGAGCGGCTCAAGGCCGCACCCTCAGCCCGCGAGCTTGGCTGGGTCGCACCCGGTGCCCGCGAGGCCGAGCTCGCGCCCGAGGCCCGCGACGAGCCCAGCTTGCGCGTTAGGCCCGCAACAAGCCCGCCTGCTCCCGTGCTAATTTTCCGCCTTGTGACGCGCGCTGCACTGTCGGCCGCTTGCGCCGGTGCATGCGTCGGACCGGACATGATAGCGTTGTCCGATCGGATAGAATTTTTTTTTGCTTTTTCCTTTTCTCACCTACAGATTTTCTTCTCAATTTTTTTTGCTTTTTCCTTTCTCACCTGACACAGATTCTCTTCTCTCTTTACATTGCGCTGGTGCTGTGGTCTTCTCCCTTTCCCCTCTATCTAGCATAGTTTTCTGCTCTCACTCTCTACATCTGCGACTCTCTGCCTTCTAATCTTAATGAGCAAGCATGAGAGTATTAACTGCTTATTTAGAAGCTAAAAAGAGCAAAATCAGCCATCCGAGTAGTAGAAAAAAATTGAAGATCAAGTCGAGACCTACACACGAAGGTAAATTTCTTTGACATGTAAGATGTTATTATATTTTGTAGTTAGTATAAAATTAGATAAATAAAAATGTTAAGACTTTAGTTATAATTAAGTTGACTGTTATTTCGTGCATGCATAAAATGCAGTTGTCTCGAAAATTTGTAAATTTAGCTTGCTATGTAGTGTACACTGAAACTCATATCCCTGCACTTAGACGTAGTACGAGATGGAGTTTTGTAATGGATTTTGAAGCAAAAAAGAGCAAAATCAGCCATCTGAGTAGTAGAAAAAATTGAAGATCAAGTTGAGACCTACACACGAAGGTACATTTCTTTTACATGCAAGATATTATCATATTTTTTAGTTAGTCTGAAATAAGATAAATGACAATGTTAAGTTAAGACTTTAGTTTTAATTAAGTTGACTGTTATTTCATGCATGCATAAAATGCAGTTGTCTCGAGAATTTGTAAATTTAGCTTCTTATTTTATTTAATGTAGCACTGAAACATGGTTCCACGTAGATGGGAACGAGATGGAGATTTGCAATGGAATTTCAAGCTTTAGGGAGTAAAATTAGCTCGTGGAGAAGTTAAACAACGTGTAGATCTTGTGGTATTCTTCCAGAAAAGGTAAATCCATGTTGCATGAGATTCTGTGATTAATTGATTGATTAGCTTAATGTTAGTTAAGTGACATCATGTTTAGCCATTTTAGTGCGACAAATGACATTGTTATTCTATGTTATGGTTTGGGTACATACGTATGAAAGACGTTGAAGTTAAACTTATTTGACAGAAACTAGTATAATGTAAGTACTGTATAGACTAATTGTGACAAACAACGAGTACGTGAAATAAAAATTGTTAGCCACGGCTGAGGAGTTTACTGTTATTTAAATTAGTTTATGCTGGTAAAATGAGAAGATGTGATAAGCTAATATTAAATATACACTATTTTGGCTAGAGTTACATTGAGAAAAAATAACGTTTACATGTCATTCAAATTTTGGTTTGGTATGTACGTATGTACAATGAATGAACTGTTATTGTTCTACGGGCCGAATACAATACGCGACGGGCCCTACGGGCTCGACTTGTCCCAATGCGAGTACAAGGTTGCACATATAGATGGTTTGGAGGAGTTTAATATGTTAGACCTGAGGAGGTGCCCTCGCAAAAAACTAGTCATTGAAGTAGTCACATGTAGCAGTCGAGAGGACGGGTGATCAATCCCCTTATGGCAACTATACAAGGTGACTGGCAATGTATTATGGGCTAGGTACATGCGCCTTGTGAGTACTCCTGGGGCCTATATATATGGTCGATCCATGGTGTACGTACAGTTTATTGACAGCATGCGCCCGTTGACTGGCGATGAAGGTTCTACCGGAGTTGGTGAGTTACAAGTTATTGCAATAGAAGGAAGTGTTGGGGCAGCGGATGCAGCATTAGAGGTCAATCTCACACATCCTGAAGACCAGTTCGTCAGTAATGAAGATGCTGGTCCCTTCTGGTCTGCTCGTGTCGACTGCTTTGAACTGTTACCAAGCATGCCGAACGAGTTGGATTCTGCTGAAGACGGTAGCAACGAGGAGTCGGACGGTACCGACGAGGATGGGGGTGATGCGATAGGACGTGGTCTACTTGCAAAAGCTGTTGGCGAAGAAATGGATGAATTGACAGTGCAGAGGCTTGTGATATCAGAAGATGTGAACTCACGGTGGGGTTTCAAAGAGAACACTCTGATGATTGGTCAGCATTTTCCAACCAAGCATGCTGCACACATAGCTATTACAAAGTATGCCATCTCCTTAAATCGTGAGTATCGGCTCAAAAGGTCGAATCCTACATGTTTGAAACTTGTATGCACACATCCAAACTGTCCTGGATACTACAAAAGGTGAAGGACATGTACGAAGATGCCAAAGGAATTTTGAAATACTTGAATTGTGGTCGCACGGATGACGTACTACGTTCACATTCAAACTTGCTGGAGCTGAGGTCCGCACGACCCAGTGAGGCACGACCTAGTGAGGCACGGACTTTACGAACCGTTTCAGGACGACAAGAGGTAACTTATTTTAGTTCTGCGAGCCAAACTGCTGAATATAGGGCGTGTACAATTTTTAGTTAACCATATTGTTGTATTTTCGTAGTCCGATGTACGGGCAGACACGTCCCTACAAAGGATTTCTTCTAAGCGAGCTGGTCGAGGACATCAAGTGTGCCTAATTAGTCACACATACATGGTGCACATATATATTATGAGATTGTAATTGCCACGATGCTATTTGTAGTTCGACGTACGTGGGGACACATCACTCATGCGGATGTCGTCAAGACGAGCTGGTATAGGACATCAGGTGTGCTTTACTTTTCACAAGAACGCATTGCAATATTTAGAAAGTGTGCTTAGTCTTTTGCAATGGTCACTTGTTTTATGCAGTACGACTCGACGCAGGACGAACGTCAGACCTCTCATGGAGGTGCAGCTACCGATGTATGGTATTTTTTAATTATGTGTGCACAGATTGTGCGTATCATGTGTACTTAATCTTCGCACTTACTTTCATAGCTCTGAGAGGACACGTTGCTACAGCGAGACTCCTCAACGCGAGACGGTGGACACCTTCATGTTTTTTGTTAACTTATCACATATCCTCATTGCACCCAATACGACGGACTTAAATTTTATCTGAGAAATGGTACATTTTTGACGTAGTACGTGATCGATTCACCACATGAGCTACCGCAGGGTTCTCCGGGAGGAACATTTAGTCAGGTATGTCAAATTAAATTTATTGTTTTCTCAAAACAATAAACTTGTTTCTTAATTGCCATACCCTTTATTTTGATCATTTTGCAGATATTAGATGAAATTGATTCGCCTCCCCATGATGGTGCTTTTATTTACCAAAATTCATTTATGCAATCTTCACTTCAATACCAATCCCTAGTTGGAGGAGGAGATTTCGAGCCTGGTTCGTCCCACCAACAGGGTGATGAGTGGGTCGAAGATTTGTTTTGACATCAAGAGATCGTTAACAGCTAAATTTCTAGTCAACTATACACTACTCAGGACACTCGGGAGGATCAGGAAACTTATGAAACTCCTTAGTACAGGCTCCAAACAAACCCAAGACCAAGCGAACATTTTACTTTCCCCTCAGGTCACATGCCGCCGAGGCATAAGAGGGGAAGAGGCCGGTGATCGCAACTTTTTTAGTTCTGTCAATTACTTTTAATATTGTACTTTGCTGTATGCACTACTCTATGAAAGACTGAGTTTTATTTAATGCAGTTCAGAGTGCGAGAAATTATGGATTTGCAAATAAGAGATGATGGTGCGAAACAGTTCAAAATTACAACCATAACACGTAACAAGCTAGCAGTAGACTCTAGTAAGAAGATTTGAGATATTTCCCCTCCCGCCGCGTGCGCTTCTTCTCCTTCCGCCTTTGCGCGACGAGCCACCTCATGCTTCCTTGCTCTCTCGGCCTCACAAGCCTCCGCAGCGAGACGTTCGGCCTCCTTCTTACTGATTTCGTTGTGTAATGAGCTGCATAGAGAGAGTTCTTAGGAGAAAGGCTAGAGCTGGACGTCTTATATAGGCATAGAACGAATCTCAATCCATAGTAAAATCCAGCAGCACGAGAAAAAATGAGAAGGAATCTGCCAGTTTAAAGTCAAAAGTGATAGGACCTGACATGTCCGGTCTAATCCGGCACAGGCTATTGGAGTGAGCAGGCACAGAGCAAAAATCAAAGAGTAAAAGCAAAAAGCAAAATTTAACAAAATGTTTCTTTGTCTGGTCTTGGTCTAATCGGGCGCATGCAAAAATAAAACGGGAACCGACAGCGAACAATCCTAGCGGGACCCGCTTGCCAGGCGTGTGGGCCGCGAACAAACTGCGTCGCGGGCTGGAGGCGCGAGCTCGGGCCGTCACGGGCCCCGTCCGAGCCCACCTCGTCGCGGGTGGAGGGCGCAACCCCCAGGCCGGTCGCGGGCCTCCGGCGCGACCTAGCAGGCCGTCGTGGGCTGAGGGCGCGGCCTGGAGCGGCTCGCAGGTGGGGGCCACGGCAATGCCGGCCTCGCGGGCCACCCACGCAGCTCCTGGTCCGGGAGGCCGATTTTTTCAGGTGTCAATTGCGCGGTGCATCGCGAAGACAATCCCGCCGTTGCTCCCGGGCGGGGGCTATTCCCGGTATTGCCACTCGCGTGGGGGCCAATCTTGGCTTTTCCCCGTCCCCTAGCAGACGTTCACAGTCTAGCAGCCAGTTCCCGACGTTCTAGAAGATTACTACTAGCTGTGAACTGAGAAGACAGACCAACCTGAAATGATCTTTTGTTCTGCACACTCCAGTTTTATCTACACCTCAAAGAATTTCTTATCTTCCTCAGCTGCCAGTGTATTGTTTCGCCAGTTAGATCTGAACAATGGGTGTGCATGACAAAATGCCAGCACAAAAATTACCTCTTTCTGTCTGAATTGCTAATTGCTGCAGAGTTTCAGTCAATTGATCGCACAGGGTCTTTGTTGAGGAAACTTTTGAATCTAATCCCTGCCAGAGCTTCGAGTTTTCAGTCTGTTTCACCTTAAGCTTCACGTTTTCACTGACAGCTTGTTGAAGTTTTGCTTCTACAGATTTATCTGTTCTGTTGCTCTTCTCAGCTTGTTATGCTAAAGATACATAAATTTTATGTATCAGTAACAAGTAATCCTGTGAGAAACCAATATAATATGTTGCTGTGGAAAAATGCTGCTGCATGGTGATAAATTAGTTTTGTACTGGAGCCAATTTGCCCTATATCCATCACAGCACTGGAACATCTGAACCAAGTAAGGTGACTGTACTAATCATATCTATGCCATTCTGAGTTTAATATAACTAGATGCAATAAGCAAAGAAGGGCAATTAGAATTGATGGATGTAATTGGATGAAATCGTGCCAGGTATTTGATCTAGGGTTTTGAGATTCAAAACAACGACTTTAATTTGCAAACCACTACCAAACGATGTAGAGTTTCGAATTGACACAATTGAGGAAGTTGTAACCTTAGTCATAAGCTTTCCAACAGCACCGAGTTTGCCCAAACTGGAGTTGTGATTCAAAACTTACAGTCAAAATTATGTTAGTATTATGCTGTTTTTCTCGGGACGAGATTTGTCTAGCTTGATTAAGTGGTCTTAATAGTATAACTAAAATCTGGGCTCAACACAATAGTTGTCGAAAATTTTCTGTAGATATCTGTAAATTATTCATTACTTGATTTGGGTATACGAAATTAAAGATACAAAGTAACAGCAAGAGGTTAGAAAAGGTTAGTGACCTAAATTTTGTCGAGAAGCTCAACTTAGTGTTTTGTCGAGAGGCGTAAGTGTAGCTATAGCTCCACCGGTGGACGGTGCAGAAAGGTGTGGCGGCGGCTTAGAGGGAGGGTGAGATGAAAAGAGAGAGAGAGAGAGAGAGCACGAGTTGGGGTGGTTTATCTCGATCGATTCATTTGGACTCCGATTTGAATAAATTTATAGTCTATCTCCATCAATTCGATGAAATAAACACAACCACAATCTTAAATGTTCCATTCAATGCATGGTTTAAAAAAAAATCAAATTTATCCCTTTATCTCGAACTTTCGGTCAACCTTGATTTTTAATAACTCCGACATTTCTTTAATTAATTCTGGAGTGTTACAACTAGAACCAATGAGAAAAATGATGGTGATCCATCGAAATTGGAGAAGGCATGCACATAATAGTGGAGCAACAGAGACTAGATCAGATGACAGTAGAGTGAAGAAACGACAGTCAGGGGCAAAGTTGAGTGGATGACGAAGAGAGAGAAAGGGAGAAACAAGGGTGATCGCTAGAAATAGAAGGAAATGAGAGAAAGACACCGGTAATTGTTGTAAAAACCAAACATGCGTCACTTTTAATATGCTTATCTACTAACTAGAGTAACCCTTTTATTCATATCTTTAAACATCTTTATTTTGTTCTAGATATATGTTATAACATACAGGTATCTTACTAGTTATTAATATAAGTTGGTGGACACTTTTGAAAACAATATCTATACCTACGCCTCCGGTGAAACCCACGGCGATACCTTGTTTCCTTTTGATACGGTCAAATCTCTGCGCCCCCATCTACCACCAATTATGCCAGCCAACGATCTGAGCCATCCAAAACCATCTTCTCCACAGCTAGATTTTTCCTCTCCACCATCTCGTACATTTATTTCCTCTTCCTTCCCGATCCATTCCTCTCCCACGCTGCTCTCATGTTCTGACCTACCCCAGCTCCAATCCAACTAACCGCGTCTCTAAAATCTCTGGTAAAGTCCACCGCCGCAGAGTCACCGCCGCGCCGTAGCTTAGCGTCGCCGCCGACGCCTCACACCCCCAACCCCTCGCCTCTCACGCGCATCGCCGCCATCGCTGTTCCCGTTCTACCTCATCGCGTCCCTGCGGTCTCCACCCCGTCCGCAATCTTGGGCGTTGGTTTTTGAGGTATGAGCTTTTGGTCGTCCAGTGATTACTTAATCCCAAACTAACTCCAGAAATTTTGGGCGGCTGCGCACCCGGCACACCATCTAGATCCGCCCTGGCCTCGTCGGCGGCCGAGAGGAGCCGCTCCGGGCTCGGGTCAGGTTTCCGGTACCTCACCGGCGCCGCCACCGGGTGGTGGGACCGGTGGATGGTCATGGGAGCCAGCGGCTCCAAGCTCGAGAAGGCCCTCGGCGACCAGTTCCCCGAAGGCGAGCGCTACTTCGGCCTCGAGAACTTCGGCAATACCTGCTACTGCAACAGCGTACTCCAGGTCTCCATTTCCTATCCCTGACACCCGTAGCTTATAGATTTGTTACGCCCTGTGTGCTAGGTGTGGTGTCGGTAATTTATAGCATGCTACGTGGTAATCTGCGCAGTATACATGTGCAAATGGTTTGATTAGGTATCTCCCTTGCCTTGATTAGGTGGTCTCTTCGTTGGCCTTTGAGGCGCCTTTGTTTGTTTGTGGTTCACGTGGATATGCTCCTTATTATGTTGGTATAGTAGATGCTCACTAGATTCAAGGCTGTGCGAGTATAATGTGACATATATGTGGATACGGGTGGAATCTTTCGACGATGCAACGATACAGACTGTTCTGAGTTATGCGACACTTGGATGTTTGGTCATGATTGCACAATGTTCACATAGTCACACCGTTAGCATGTTTACAAATTCTACAACCAGGTACAATAGCAACATACTACCTTTTGGAGTGCAAGTACAAGCCTGCCTTTTATGAGTGCCCATGTATATGATACCTCTGAAATCTACCGAATTTAACATTTATAATTGTACTATATAGCATGCCTGGTTCATAATAGATTTACACATGGCAGTTCAATATCGGAAATTGATGTCTATCTGAAATGCTTTTGTACAAAGATTCAAACCCTTTCAACAAGATTACTTGCAAGTTAGAGGTGTGTCAATATGCCTCTATTTATCTGCTTAAAATTTAGAGCATCTACTTGTTTGTCTGTCATGAGTTATTTTGATGATTTGCCTTGATAAATTGTAGCTCTAGTCCAAAGCTCCTAATAGAGCTCGAGTCACCAACTTCAGGCTGTCATATCAGAAGAAAGCTTTAAATATCTACTCAAGCGATATAAAATACTCCTAACTTTTCATTTTAGTTCATTTAGGTTACTAGTAGTAGCATCAGCGGGCTGAAACCAGTGAAAACGTTCATGGTATATTAGATGAAGACAAGATAATTTTCTGGTTTTCCCTCAATGAGAAGTTTGAAAACATTATGTACTTAGGTGGCAGTGAAAGCCGCAACCGCAACTCATTGTTGATAATGTTTGTGGCCGTTTATCCACTTTGGAATGTTCTTGTTATTTGATTCAGGGTCTTGTTATGAGATACAATATCTTGTCTATCTTGAAAATTGTGATCATGATGATTTGGATCCTAATTATTCATTTATTCCTTTGGTGAGAAATGGAAGACATAGTGAACTAGTGCAGCTGTGTTGTTTGATAGAATATATTGCAATAATTTACTGTCTTGTGGAGTAAATAGTTGTCGACCCACTGAAACAGCGAGAGCCTGATATACCATGGTACACTATTGCAACAACTAGCTATCCACATCTAGTTATTACTTATTACCATTGCATAGGAGATATTATTTAAGGTTGCGCAATATTATTCTAATTTTCTAACTCTTATTATCTGAAACGTGCCAAACAATCCTATAGTTCACCAATGCGGTATACCCACTTTTTTTATGTACTGCTACTCCACCATGAATACATTAAGAATCACTTTTCATCACTGGGAGAGAGGTCCTAGCCATGTTCAGCGTAAAATAGAAAAATACTGTTTGATATTGTTTTGGCGCATATTGCAAATGTGCAGGCAAGGTTAGAACGTGTAGTTTTGTAGTTATCATTATCCCCGTACTCTCCATGACTTAGAGCAGATCCAGGAGTAGCATTAATTCCGTTTAATGCTACAATATTTTTCTCTCTAGGAAAAGATATCCTTTTGTGTATTCTATTCATGTATAGGCTATCTTAGCACTAGCTGTATGTCTATTTGCTAATTTGTGCAGAATGTTGTAGTTAGAGTGTAATGTTGTCTGGCTAATATGAACTTTCATGATTTGCTAGTTTAGCTTTTCAGGTAGGTTTGTACTGTTTGTAATCTAATAATGTTAGCATTCTTACGCCATGTCAAAGTGTGGTTTAGTTCTCTTCTCTACTTTCTTTGTGATAAATGTTTTTGCTATATCCTGTTCTTATCACAGATAGCTGTCTGCCATGCTGTGCAATCGACTGTTCTAACACATCTGACAAGTGCATTTTTACATGAACCTTACCATCATACTTTTGTTTCAGGCACTTTATTTTTGCATTCCGTTCAGGGAGCAATTACTGGATTATTATGCAAATAACAAAAATCCTGGAGATGCAGAGGAAAATCTTTTGACTTGTTTGGCAGATCTTTTCATGCAGGTAAGTGGATGGAAAGATAATTTGACCTTGTGATATGTAATTGTGTTTGAGCATGTTGTTACTTTGCAAATTGACTTGGAATTGTATAGCATATTGGCAAAATTATAGCATTTTCAATGGAGGTTTGAAAAATGAATCTGCACATTCAGTCTTACTTATGTAGGTTCCATGCTGGTTGCTGTCAACACATCTATATTGCTGTTTTTGGCTTCCCACTCTTGAGTTATTGGATGACTTGCTTAGGGTGATGAACACTTAGTGATCAGCATATATGATCTTAAGATTCTTCATGTAAAGTTGTAAACCAAAGATGGCAGATATATCTTAGCCACCAATTCATTGTTCCACTGCATCCATGCGCATCATTGTTACTGCATAGTCTTTTTTGTATGAAACTTATGCAGGATTTTTCCATTGGTAGTGAACTAATGATAGGTCATAATTATTCCCTAAAAAAAATTATAGCTCATAATATATCATGCAGGTAAGCCAATCCACGAAAAAGACAGGCGTTATTGCTCCAAAACGTTTTGTCCAACGAGTGAAGAAACAGAATGAGTTATTTCGCAGCTACATGCACCAGGTAACTTGGTACATATTATAGCTGTACGTATCATTGGTTGTGCCATGATAGCCTCATGATGACCTGATTGATGCAACGTAAGGCAACCTCTGTAAATATTCTCAATGTTAAATGTTCCAGTAATGGATCCAAGTGATGGCAGTTTCCTTGATGCTATTCGTGATATTTTGTGATGGCAACCTCAGCCATGTTATAGTAGTCTAGTATTGTTTGTCCTCTCATGTGCATTCATTTTTCTGCTATTTTGCTTTATTTTAACCGTGTTAGCTTCCAAAACAGTCTCTTAAGTGATAGAAATAATCTTCAAAGCTGACATTCGGTGGTATTGAAGGAAAAAATTTGGTACTTCTCTTAACATATTTGTCCTTGATTACTCTGTAGGATGCACATGAGTTCTTAAATTTTCTGTTGAATGAGCTTGTTGATATTCTGGAGAAAGAGTCTAGTGCTGCGAAGGACTCCCCCCAATCATCATCTCCTGAAAAAGTTCCAAATGGGCCAGTTCAACCTTTGGCCAATGGAGTTAGAAAAGAGCCACCGGTTACCTTGGTCCATAAGAATTTTCAGGTGACTGAACTCAATAAAAATGACTTAGAAGTTACGTTTACCTTGTTACCTACCTTCGAAATCTCAGTTACCTACCTTCAAGATCCAATTCATTGTTATCTTTATATACTTACAACCTACACAGGGCATACTGACCAATGAAACCAGATGCTTAAGATGTGAAACAGTAACTGCAAGGGACGAAACATTTTTTGATCTGAGTGTTGACATTGAGCAGAATAGTTCTATTACAAGCTGCCTGAAAAATTTCAGCTCCACAGAGACTTTAAATGCTGAGGACAAATTCTTCTGTGACAAATGCTGCAGGTATAACTATACCAGTTTTACTTTCTACTGCTTTTTCTTGTTGTCATCATGCAGCATGGTCTGCTTGACCTATTGACTTATTTTTCTACTGGTCATCTCCATCTTATGCCTTGAGCACCCTTTTTTTTGGTATATGTGCGTAACATCATAAAGCCCTGAGTGATCTCTTTTGTTTAATTCCTGTGTCAGAACCCTTTTTACACTGTAGATTTTGGCTGAAACAGAAAGAAAGAAAGAAAAATCTTAGCTACCATGGGAGGGGTCATCAGCTTAATTTTATTTGCTGAACTCCCATATATTTGGTCTTGTTCCAGTTTGCAAGAAGCACAGAAGAGAATGAAGATCAAGAAGGCTCCCCACATATTGGTGATTCACCTAAAGCGCTTTAAGTACATTGAGCAGCTTGGCCGGTATAAGAAGCTTTCATATCGGGTTGTGTTCCCCATGGAGCTGAAGATCAGTAGTACATCTGATGATGTAGATACTGAGTACTCTCTCTTTGCTGTCGTGGTCCATGTTGGAAGCGGCCCCAACCATGGCCATTATGTAAGCCTCGTTAAAAGCCACAACCACTGGTTGTTCTTCGATGATGAAAATGTGGAGATGGTTGAAGAGTCGACCCTGCAAACATTCTTTGGTTCTTCGCACGAATACTCGGGCAACACAGATCATGGATACATCTTGTTTTACGAGGGCCTTGGTGGGAAGAGTTAGGCTGATTTTCTTCGCCTTCCCTGTTCGTTTCGTTTTCTTGGAGCATGCAAGTTTACTGTTGTATGTACACAGCTATTTCATTATCTCCATGGAAAATTGTTGATCTCAGAGATTATGAGTATGAACCTGAGGATGCCAGATTTTTGGTGGTTTAATGTACAGCGGAAAATGGAACCTTGCTCCCAGTGATGAAATAAGGTGTAAATCATTAAGTACGCCTGACTTTTTTTTCCCTTCGCGTTGACATCTTTATCAAAGAATGGAATACTGCTATTCGGCGCCTTTATATTGATTCTAGTTTTGAATTTTTGATACAATAGATGTAGCCAGTTCCTAGTTCTGATGTACTAGTAAAGCCTATGTGGGATCCTCGGAATCAGACGCTCAGTTAAGATTATGTTGTATGTTTGATTTGATTTTTTAAAATTACGTTTGATTTGATTTTGGGAACGTGGCTAGTTAAGCTTGCTGTGAATTCATGTTATCCGATGTATTGCTCTAATGATGTGCTCGTGGAGGCAAATATTTCATAGGAAATGTTCCTTTTTCTTTTCATTCAATACGTCTTGTTGCGAAGAAATTTAGTCCGAACTTGAGCATGTGGTGACGTCAAGAAATATTATTTTTGTCGTAGCTATGGAACTAGGCAGTGTACTTTAGGCACCCCCGATCGGTTACGTCGACCTCCGGGGGTACTAGAGGAGTACGAGCAAGTATAGTGTCCGTCGAGGAGGAGCGCGCGCGAGCGTCCGATGAGGCGAAACATGGAACTCTCGACGCCGTAGGGGGAAAGTGAAAACTCTCGTGTTGAGGCGAAGTGAAAACTCTCGTATATATTTTAGAGTTTATGGTTCTACATCTCAGAAAAATATCCCTCTCTCTCCCCCTATGGGGGGTATTTATAGGGTTTGAGAATGAAAAATGTGAGATTACAATTTTACCCTCATATGAGAGGGAATTTATAAAGACATTATGGTCATTTTTTCATCCTTAGAGGATATTGGGAGAATATTCCCGGGCATTTTTAGGGAATATTCTTTGGTATCTTTGGAGGAAATCCTAAGCATGTTAAGGTGGTCCTTGACGACGTTGACGTAGTCCTCGACAGTGACGAGCGTCGACGTAGTCCTTAACGACGTCGACGTAAACCTTGATGACGACGGGCGTTGAGGTTGCCCTTGACATCGTCGATGTAGTCCTCGATGGTGACGGACATCGAGGTAGTCCTTCACGACGTCAACGTAGATCTTGATAGCGACGGGCGCTGAGGTTGCCCTTGATGTCGTCGATGTAGTCCTTGACGATGACGAACACTGTGGATGCCCCTTGATAGCGTCAGCTTGGTCATTGATGGCGGATACAGAAAACTTCGAAAACGGGCTAGCGCGGGGACCCCTCCCCCAACAGGGATCTTGATGCTGTCAAGGAGAAATCCGTCGGTTCGGGATAGCGCGGGGACCCTTCCCCCAAAAGTAGCCCCTTACCGGTTTGGGCGGTCGAGCGACGCCCGTCCGAGCCAGCGCACCAATTTCGAGAGGTTGGCACGCGGGCCGGACCGATAACCTCCCTGTACACCTTGATGATTGCCTGAAACCACAGTGTTCGCGCCAACATGAATGACCAAGTTGCGTTAGCAAGGCTAGCCATACCTGTCCCATCCCTCTCCCTTTTTTTCTCTTTTTTTTCTTGTTTTCTTTTTCTTCTTTTTTTATTTTTTAATTATTTTTTCTTTTCTCCTCTTTTTTTCCTTGTTTTCTCGCTTTTTTCTTTTCTTTTCTTTTATTATTATTATTATTTTATTTTTATTTTTATTCTCTTCCTTGTTTCCTCGCTTTTTTCTTTTCTTTTCTTTTATTATTATTATTATTTTCTTTTCTTTTCTTTTTCTTCTTCGCTTTTTCCTTTTTTCCTTTTTCCTTTTTTCTTCGCTTTTTTCTTCCTTTTCTTCTTTTTTTCTTTTTTCTTTTTTTCTTTCTTCCTCTTTTTTTTTCTTTTTTCATCTTTTTTCTTCCCCTTTTATTTTCTTTTTTTCTTTTTTTTACACGGATTCGCCCCGGGGTCTATAAATACCTCGGCCTTCGCCTCCCTGTCGCGAGGTCGCGGGAGCGCAGGGTCGCAAGGTTGCGAGGTCGCGTTGCCTCGACATTCGCTGGGACGGAGTGTTGCCTCGACGTCCGCGATGTCCGCCAGGACGGAGTGTTGCCTCGACGTCCGCCTCGACGTCCGTCGGGACGGAGCGTGGCCTCGACGTCCGCCGGGACGGACGACATCCACTCGGACAGAGTGTTGCCTCGACATCCATCGGGACGGACGATGTCCGCCGGGACGGAGTGTTGCCTCGACGTACGCGATGTCCGCCGGGATGGAGTGTTGCCTCAACGTCTGCCGGGACGGAGCGTTGCCTCGACGTCCGCGATGTCCACCGGGACGGAGTGTTGCCTCGACGTTCGCCGGGATGGAGCATTGCCTTGACGTCGTGACGACGTGTCGCCTCGACGTCCGCTGGGACGGAGCATCGTCTCGACGTCCGTCGGGATGGAGCGTGGCCTCGACGTCCGCCGGGACGGATGACATCCACTTGGACGGAGTGTTGCCTCGACGTCCGCTGAGACGGAGTGTTGCCTTGACATTTGCCGGGACGGAGAGTTGCCTTGACGTCGTGACGGCGTGTCACCTCGACGTCCGCCGGGACAGAACGTTGCCTTGACGTCCGCCAGAACGGGGCGTCGCCTTGACATCGTGACGGTGTGTCGCCCCGACGTCCGCCGGGACGGAGTGTCGCCTCGACGTCGTGACAGAGTGTCGCCTCGACGTCCGTCAGGACGGGGCGCCGCCTCGACGTCATGACAGAGTGTCGCCTCGACGGAGTGTCGCTTTGACGTCGTGACGGAGTGTCGCCTCGACGTCCGCCGGGATGGAGCGTCGCCTCGACGTCCGCCAGAACGGGGCGTCACCTCGACGTCGTGGCGGAATCGCCTCGACGTCGTGGCGGAGTCTCCTCGACATCCGCCGAGACGGGGCATCGCCTCGACGTCCGCCGGAACGGGGCGTCCCCTCGACATCGTGACGGAGTGTCGCCTCGACGTCCGCAAGGACGGAGCGTCGCCTCGACATCCGCCCAAACGGGGCGTCGCCTCGACGTCGTGACGGCGTGTCGCCCCGACATCCGCTAGGACGGAGCGTTGCCTTGATGTCGTGACGAAGTGTCGCCTCGACGTCCGCCGGGACGGAATGTCACCTCGACGTCCGCCGGAACGGGGCGTCGCCTCGACGTCGTGACGGCGTGTCGCCCCGACATCCGCCGGGACGGAGCGTTGCCTTGACGTCATGACGGAGTGTCGCCTCGACGTCCGCCGGGACGAAGCGTCGCCTCGACGTCCGCCGGAACGGGGCGTCGCCTCGACATCGTGACGGAGTGTCGACTCGACGTACACCGGGACGGAGCGTCGCCTCGACGTCCAACGGAACGGGGCGTCGCCTCGACGTCGTCACGGAGTGTCGCCTCGACGTCCGCCGGGACGGAGCATCACCTCGACGTCCGCCGGAACGGGGCGTCGCCTCGACGTCATGATGGAGTGTTGCCTCGACGTCCGCCAGAACGGGGCGTCGCCTCGACGTCGTGACGATGTGTTGCCCCGACATCCGCCAGGACGGAGCGTTGCCTTGATAGAGCGTTGCCTCGACGTCCGCCGGGACGGAGCGTCGTCTCGATGTCATGACGGCGTGTCGCCTCGACGTCGTGACGGAGTGTCGTCCCGACATCCGCCGAGACGGAGCGTTGCCTTGACAGAGCGTCGCCTCGACGTCTGCTAGGATGGAGTGTCGCCTCGATGTCGTGACGGCGTGTCGCCTCGACGTCCGCCGGGACGGAGCATCACCTCGACGTCGTGAGATCAGAGCTTTCTTTTTGTAGGTTTAGTGGGACCAGAGCTTTCTTTTGTAGCCCTCATATAACTAGGTTGTTGCTTCGAGGTGAAATGTCGTGGTTACACGGCATGGCACCCAGCCCCTAGTACGAGTGTCGTACAAGCATTGCTCTTTTTGCGGTTTGATGAAGACCAAATGGCCGCGGGTCAAGCGATGCCGTGACGGAGATAAGGTTGTCTCGACACAGCAACGGAAACGTTACTCACGTGACGGTGAGGAGATGCTCTACGCCGTGATGGAGCGTGCTCTACGCCACGGTAGAGCCAACGTTATCCCGATACGGCGACGGAGACGTTGCTCACGTAGCAGTGAGGGGATTCTCTACATCGCGGTGGAGCGTGCTCTACGCCACGGGGGAGATAAAGTTATCCCGACATGGCGACGGAGACGTTGCTCACGTGGCGGTGAGGGGACTCTCTACCCCGCGTCGGAGCCTGTTCTACACCACGGTGGAGCCGATATTTTCCCAACACGGCGACGGAGACGTTGCTCACGTGGCGGTGAAGGGATTCTCTACACCGCGGTGGAGCGTGCTCTACGCCACGGGGGAGATAAAGTTGTCCCGACACGACGATAGAGACGTTGCTCACGTGGCGGTGAGAGGACTCTCTACCCCGCGTCGAAGCCTGTTCTACACCACGGTGGAGTCAATATTTTCCCGACACGGCGACGGAGACGTTGCCCACAAAATGTATAAGGCAGTATTATTGTCTGATCAATAATACATATCCTTTTTAACAACTCTAACAAAGCTATAACACTCACCCATAGGTTGTAGAGGATTAGATTTACAGAACTATTATCACATTCAGGACGATTCCTGCCTTGCATGCTCATCAGACTATAGATGACCAAGTGGGTGGACAATTTACATATGAATTTTCCGTGTTGAGAAAACCCTAACCGATGAAATTTGGATGCACGAAATTTTCCACATCCCTGCCTGTTGTCCTGTAATTCAAGATTCATCAAATATCAGATCATAAGAATGACCATACATGTTGGCAACAGTGTTGCTGCAACAATGTTACATCTTAGTTAGAACAGCAGATTATCATCCATCTGCAAGAGTTGGCTGAGGAACAACCGAAAAACTAAAGACAAAAAATGAGTAACTCGCTGTTAAATGTGGTAATGAAATATTGTAACTTGTACAGAATTGGCGCCTGTAGGGATTTTATGTAGTGTGAATATCAGATGTGGTGTGGATGCAAGAACAACACAAGACTAAGATCTAAGCGTCAGAACAAATTCTACAAAAGAAGGAGGTTAAATGCTAGAGATCTGTCACCATGTGAAATGTCAAATTCCAATTCCACCACTACAATGAATGAATAAAGAAGTCATGGTGCAAGCTGAGGTAAAAAAGGACTTTGTTCGTCCTATTTCAAGTGCTTAAGGACTTAAAACTGTATATGATCATAAGTCACTCCAGCACCTAGATTCTCTGTTCTACAGAATATTTGGTTCACAACAAACTCAAGATACACATCGACCCTGTCTCTAGGTATATATAAATGTCTTAAGCCTTATGCTGCTTGATACATAAAACATTCTCTTTTAGATAGTTTATTAGTATTCCTTTTGCGAGGGTGATACTTTTTTACCATTAAGTACTACTAATCTTTCATACCGTGCATGTGTGACTCACAGTGACTGTGATAGCTGACTCCAGTTCATCAACCGGTGCGACTGCGGATGCCTATCCAAATAACTCCTACTTGAAACGTCACCTTCATCAGCTGCAAAGGTTTCCAAATGGCCTGATGCTGCAGGAGGTGACCAAACTGGGACCACACCACCTTCTCTCCCAGTCCAGCTACTTGACGCTTCTGACATAGATGGTGCAAAAAAACCTCTAGTACGGTGCTGAGGTTGCTGAAAGTTATTGTGCTGGTGAATGCCATTGGTTCTAACAGCATTGCCCGTGCTACGGATCATGTCCTCCCGCTCAGTTCGAGGCTCAAAATGCATGTGGGAAGGTACCTCTGCTCTACTATCCTCACTGTGCCCCAACTCAGCAGAATTCTCCGTTTCAACCCTGTTCAGTGATGATGTCATGGTAGGCACCATCTGATCCTGACGTCTTTGAGCAGTTGTGAGCACATTCGCCGTTACCCGGGCTGGTTCCCAATGGACTTCCATCTGTAACTCTTGGGGAAATTCGATTGGTGGCACCTCTGAGGAGTCACCGAGGCCTTCCTCCATCCCAATGTCCATTGCAGCCCTGGATGCTGCCTCAAGCTGCCACATTTCTGATAGAGCTTCCTGAAGCCTGTCTTTGGCTGCATCTAGCTCAACTATGGGGAGAGGGTAGTTGGAGCCTAACTCAACTCCTGCAGCTTGCAGCACGGATGCAGGTGCGTCCCATGGGTGGTGTATCCATTCTGTTGGCAGCCTTGCAAGTTCAGGAAGCCACCGTCGGACGTACTCCCCATGCGGGTCGAACTTGTAGCCTTCGAACTGAGATTGTATGATTAGATCAACATGACAATGCATCAGTGTTCAGTACTACTTATCATCACTGAATTTTCTCATTTTCTTCAAATTAAAAGTTGCACGTACCTGAGGGTTGTCAATGTGGTCAAGCTCTCGGCTATCAGGAAGAGAGCCAGAGATGTACTGCCAACCTAGCGCATCACTCTCAAGATCAGCATCCAGTAAAGTGTCCCAAAAGTACTTCATCCCCCATCGCCATGGTAGCTGAAGGACCTTGACAAAAAAGCTTGACACCACCACGCGTATCCGATCATGCAACCACCCTGTCGCCCACAGCTCCCTCATGCCAGCATCAACAAGAGGGTAACCAGTCCTTCCCTGGCGCCAAAACTTGAAGTTGCACTCATTGACCACCCAGGGGAAGAACCTGAGGTGTGCCAGGAGGGGCTTCTCATGGCTGCAGGGATGGTTGAAGCAAAGATACCGTGAGTACTCCCGGAGACCAATGGATCGGAGGAACAGGGTGCAGCTCTCCTCGGCTGCATGGTTGCCCTCATTGCTCCATACAAGTTGCTTCATTCGAACAAGGTGGAAGACCTTGCGCACACTCAGCTCACCAAAATGCAGGTAGGGTGATAGGAGGGAGGTGTTTGCGCTGTCTGCTTTCTTGCGGTTCACTGAGTAGTCAATCAAAGGACCATTCAGGAAGGCAGTTAGCGCCTTGTCTGCATTCTGCCAGCCCGGTGACCATGCTCGTGCGAGAAGCGCATTGCTTCCCCTCTCTGACTCATCCTCAAAGATCAGATTGTCTGATGGGCACATTGATAAGTCACCTGTTGAAAATTTGTCAGTGAATCAACTGGAGAATACATTCCAATATCAACTTGTGGTGAAGTGCTTGTTATAATCAAATTATTATGATTCAGACACAGAAAATCGAACATTTTAACTGTGTGATATCTTCCTATCAGTTTGTAGACTTATGCTTGGAACCTGAATTGATCCTCTTAGGGGGCAGCAGTGGTGCGGGGGGATCATACGGCATGCTGAGGCACCTATTCCAGAACGGCATAAACATGGTGAACGGACGGCCTTCCTCATCGAGGACCTCCCATGGGTCGTACAGCAGATCCGCATTGAATGATTGCACGATGATGCCCTCCACCGTCAGCATCTCCTTCAGCCGATGGTCCCTGACCAGCGAGATCGGATCTGAAAAGATGGACGTGGCACAGTAATTATTGAGTTAGATGAAGGCACGATGCCTTCTGTACAGGAACAGACCATAAGGTGTCAAGGCTTAAAGCATGAATCCTTAGGACAAGCAATTAACTAAGACTAGTAGAAAGTACAAGTACCTAAATGGAGAGAGTATTTAAATATGGTTATTGCATCATTGAATTGGTTAGTTGGTGGCAGGAAGAACTTTAGGGAATTAAGAATGGAGATGGCAAAATGTTCATATATAATTTACTTAATGGGGAAAGCCTAAACGCAGATTGCTAAATTGGGAATTGCTACTCCAATTGACTCGTGGAGGTTTGTTAAGACTTAAAAACCATGGTTGCTATACTGGAAGCAGTTGAAGTGTGGACCATCCAAATATGTTAAGATATGTTATCTCATATAATATCGTTAGGACAAAAGAGTGGATCTGGTTCAATTTGGAGCAGGCAGATGAAAAAATGGAAAAGAAAAAGTAAGTGAATTAAAGAATTTGCTTTGTTTCGTCTAGCCAAGCTAAGTTCAAGAATTAGCGTTAAAGCCTGAAGTCGTCATAAACTTTGATCATCAATAACTAACAAATTAAGAAAACTTAGCAAGAAGGGAGATCTTGGGCGCCGTCTAAAATAAGCTTCTTTTTGTTTAGAAAACACGCATACGAGCTAACACGAGTATATTCCACTGAAAGGAACCAAACCGTAGAGATGGTTGAAGAAGAGGTGCGTGGCGCCGGTGTCGCGGACGAGCTGGAGCAGCGCGACGACGGCGTCGGCCGACCTCCGGGTGACGAGCTTGCCGGCGCCGAGCCGGTGGAGCGAGGCTTCCAGGTGCTTCAGGCTCTGGCTGAGCCACCACCGGGACACGCGCCCCGGGAAGTACGGACCATCCTCCTCCGGCGACCACACGTACGCCGGCACCACCTCCCCGGCGGTACGCGCCGCCGCCGCAAGCGCTGGGTTGTCCTCCACCCTGAGGTCCCTCCGGAACCACACCACGCTCCTCATCCCGGCGTCCCCGCCGCACATGGACGAGGACGAGACCGACATGGCCGGCCAGTCCAATCCAATCTAATCCAAGAACCAACTCTCCAAGAAACCCCGACTTCTTGGCTCAGGGGGACGTCAGGGAAACCATGAAGCTGCTCTCTTCCTCTCGAGTTCCTCAGGAACAGTGGAGCTGCGCTGGATCGGATTGGGTTTGGTGATTTTTTGGTGTCCTCGAAGCGAGTGTACGCGCGCACGAGGCAGCTGGTGCAAGGAGTCTTTTTTTCCTCCTATTTTTTTGCGTATATTTGTGGAATTATTTGATTATTTTTCTTTGGTGTTGGTCTTCTTGCAGTGGGTGTTTCTAGTTTTGGTTGGCACAGTTCTGGTCCTATGGAGAGGGAAGTTGTGGATATCGGGATTGCTTGGCTGGACTTGATCTAACTTTTCCTCTGGTCCATTATCGTGGTGACCATGACCATTCTCCTCTCCCCCATAATATTCCCTCCATTTGTACCTATCTTATTTGTGAAAAATCAACTCGGCATGAGAGATTCCAAGTTAAATCTGGACCTAGGATGGTTTAAGGGCCAATAGTATTAGACCATCCATAGTGTACCTGATGTCAAATTTTTTTTCTTTTCTCACCAGCTAACCCCCATAGAAGGAGCCCGGCACCTTGCAGAACTAAAACTAAAAGAACATTTCTATCGTCTTAACCGGATATCCCCTCACATCTTTGTCTCTCAGTGTTTCCACCGGCCGCCGCAAATCCCCTTCTGGTACAAGCTTCCCGGCGTCCCCTTCACGGCCCTGGTCCAATGGCTCATCGCCGCTGTGTCTCCTAGCTCCTCCGTCATGCACGCCTAGCGAGCCCCGCCTTGTCGGCCTCGGGCTCATCCACGCGTGCGCTTAACGACACCCTGCACTGCCACAACGCCTTTCTCCTTAAGACTCCCAACACTCGCCATCGGTTCTGAATTGCTGTGGAGGTCGCGATTCCTTCTGATGTGTGGGCCTCGTCCATGGCATCGAAGAAAGAAGGTGTGCCGGTACTGGAATTCAGTTTGGCACCAAATGCTCCAATGTCACCGAAACCTCCCTTTCCAATTGCCAATTTGTGGTTGGTTGGTTGGACATGGATTTTGGCTCCTGGCTGCGCGTGCTCCTTTTGTACATTTCCCAAAATTGTGAAAAAGCCATACATGTACACTGTGTAGACATATGTGTACTAGCAAAATTCTGTACCAAAATATGATTATTTATTACCTAAAAAAAAAGACGAGTGATGAATGACTAATAATGCAATTATGGGTATACATTTTTTTCTTGAAAGGTCAGGTATTGGCAGTACAACGTGCATCTATTAAAAAAAATCTTAAAATGCACAAATGCCTTTTCACAACAAGAAAAACACATAACAGTGCAGCGAGAGCCACTTGACAATTTCCTTGGTTGAGGCCCCTAATTATGTGTCATGTCATAAGCACGTCACCATCACATAGGAGCACGGGTAAAAAAAGAAAAGAAAGAGAGAAAGCTATCGACCAAACAAAATTCTAATGTATTGGCTAGCCAAATTTCAACTAGTTATTGTGGAGGCCGCCTGTCATAGAAAGAGATAGGAAACTATGTGGCAACCAGCTTTTGGTTTAAGAATTTGCTAGCTTAGTTAGAGGTTACCGACTAATCTCTATTTCCCATAGTCAACTTCTGATGAAATATGAAAGGAACATTTATATCAATAAAATAATTTCTCATCGTAAAAACGGAAACAGGTCATCAACAAGTCCAGTACTGAAATAAAGTAGGAGGCAAAACAGAGGGAGGAAGACACCTTTTTTGGGATCGGAGCAAGAGAACTAAGGAACCATGAAGATAATTTTATGAACTGTCGTTTCTTCGTTTAGTCCCTGTTCGGCGCACCAGAAAAATAAATTGATGTGTCCATAATGCATCAGTGCCCTTATTTTTTCTTTGATACGATAAAAATAGCCTCTTACCTACATGAAATCTACACTTCGTTTGAAAATCTTGTCCACTGGTTCAAACCTTTTCTCTTCCTTGTACTACTAGCGAGCATCACACCTTCCAATAGTCAACTAAACCTTGACACAACATTCTTAACATGAATCATTGCTTCTCCTTTTGAGTTATTACTGTTAGAAAAGCAAGTTGGTTTTTGCTCGGTGCGGTCTGATCAAGCGACATGCACTGAATCAGGAGGATGAGTTGAGCCAGAAAAAGCTCTGAAACTATTCACACGGGCGCAGGGACCATCCACAATCCTAATGACGAATATATTCCTCTGTAGATGATAAGAGAACCTTGCTACCTGAGCACATGATCGTGGCAGAACCTTGCTACCTGAGCACATGATCGTGGCACGTCGGATGCAGCGGCTCTTGTCACCTCATGTTCGGAAGTAGGAGCACTGTTCCTGATATCGTTCCCAAACAGGAAGAGCCCAGCCGGCCCTTTGCATCCACTCCCCAAACCAAATTCGTTGTTCAATTAGTCACCACTTAGATCAAATGATGTCTCCACAGTCCAGGCTAGTACATAGCGGTAGGTCCAAGTATTTGGACAGTTAATACTGGGGGAGTGGAAACACTATCATCAGAGGAACTATACAGGAACAAAAGCTCTAGAAGAAACTTGGTACAAGACGTCACACACCATCTAACATCCATCATGTTCTTACACAACAATTTCGTTTCGCGTGGAGGAAAATGAAGTACAGATGCAAGATTCTCACAGGGATTCCGTGGGGTAAAAAGAACAAACGTTGCACGTCCAGTAATGGTAGAACATTTTCGTGTGCTTCGAGATTTACAATTTTCACTTCATGGGGAGCATAAATACTCCAGAGGCCATCCAAATAATCTGCACGCATGTGTGCCGCCAACGCTTCACCGAATTAAGCGAAAAGCCAGCCCAGATCGATGATGCCATGCATGGCGCGGAGCGAGTTAGAGAGGTCCTCCTGCATGTGTGTGCGGCGGCGCGTATTTTTCTTGGGCGCATTTTGAACGGGATCGTTGTTGTCGTGGGTGTGGGCGTGGATGCCATTCGGGCGTCGCCGTCGCCGTCGCCCCCCCCGTGCCCGTGGGCTTTTGCGTGGGTGGGCGCGCAAAGTCGCTCGCGGCGAGGGCGAGGGCGAGGGCTTCGCCCGCGCCCGCGCCCCGCGCGATTTGCACGATGGATACGGGCGGGGGGACGGGGCCGGCTCCATCTCGCCACTCGCACGACGGGGACGTTGTGCTCATCTGCAGCTACCTCGTGACGTGCCCGGGTTCGAATATTCACGGCGATGGATCGACTCGGTTCTATGCTTCTCACGTTTCCAAGGAGAAAGAAACCAGCTGCAGAAATCAGTTGCTTGGCCCAACAAGCAAGTGGCCTGGATAGTAAGTAGAATTGCCGTTTTGTGGGCGTGCAAGTATATTGAATGTGACGGCCCATTCAGCCCGGGTGTGCTTTATTGGGTCCATTGCTGTGCGAGCCCATGCACGGCCTGAATGGGTGAAATGGTAATTTCCTCTGCCCTTCTTTTAATCTTGTCCTCTCGTAAATCTGGCAAAGAACCTTATACCATGTGACGGAGCATCGAAAGGAGGTTTGTCTGTACGGAATATCCTGTAACTTTGCTAATTAAGTATGTATTGGGATGAGAATTAGAGCAGATGGCAGTTATTGCCTGCTTAAGGTTAACCTTTACTTTGATCATCTCATATCTGACGACTATAATAAGCTTTACTTTGATCATCTGAAGATGCTTCATATAAGCAAAGCTGTACTTTGTTCAGAAAATTACTTTTAATAATTGTACAGTAGAAATTGCACTGCCTGTACCATATGCTTTCGTGGTACTTATAGATTGACTACCGTTTACTTTGTTTACACAAAAGGCCATCAGCCATCAGGCCTCAGCTTCTGATGACTTGATTGTCGTTAGCTGTTAACTAGACCTGCTCTAAGATCCACTTGGAAGCAATCTCCCAAGTAAATTGTTTCATGAACTCACCTATGCGTGAAGCATTTTAACTAAATTGTCAGAAACTTAACTGATGCAATCTATATTGCGTTGGAACTTCAGCTATACTATTAGTTTACGCTTGCTGACTGTTCTGCTTGAATATAGTTGACAGGGCATCCATCAGCTGGTAAAGGGAAAGGCTGTCAGGGCCATGTCAAGGTTAGCTATGGGTTTAGCCTTGTAAGAGGAAAGACGAATCATCCTATGGAGGATTTTCATGTCGCAGAGCTCGTTGGAGCGAAAGGAACGAGCTTGGTCTTTTTTTGCTATTTCTGATGGCCATCTAGGAGATACAGTTCCCGCATACTTACAGAAAAATCTGTTTCCAAACAGTTTGAACGAGGCGAGTTTCTGGCATGTGTTTCAATAAGAAAATGTCTCATTTACTAATCCCAAAAAAGAAGAAAGAACATCAGCATGAACGAACGGTGGCCGCCCGCCGGCGATCCATCTAGCTCCTATCCTGGGCAAGCTGGTACATGGCGCTCCGCCAGCCTGCGCGCGTGCGCCCTGTTGAGTTTGTGCACCGCCAGGACGAGACCGAAGCAGCCCACGAACTGCAGCGTCTGACCAATCGCCATCACCGTCCGTCCGCGCACAAGTACCTACAGATTCTATCAAGATCGATGTACTTACGTTGAGGGGGCTTAATTTATGGTGTGGATTTGGAGGATGTGGAGATTCCGATCAGGAGAGAGAGAGAGCATGGGTGGGGTGGGGATGGGGAAGAGGAAGCAGCAGGAGATGAACACAACAAGGGATTGACATTGATTGAGATTCGGCTCCACAAACCAAAACCTACACACGGTTAGGTTCTTCTTTTCAGGGAATCCACACCACACGCACACAGTCGGGGGAATCTCGCGCGACCTACACGACCGTGTGCGCATCGACACGAGCGGGAGCGGGCCACCAGAGCCCACTACGCAAGAGCAGCTCTGTTACGCTCTTAGGACTTTGAAAATAACATCACGTGGACTTAGCATGATAGAGGGAGCCACTTTATATCATTTAGAGTCGATGATAAAATAAATTATATAATAGATTGTCTTTTAAACTGACTCTATACGAAGAGTTAGCATTAAATATAATATCATATAAATGTAATAGGATTAAATTTAGAGCTTTCATTCTTTATAGAGTCTAACTTGTCACAAAGAGATAATTTATTCTATCTCTTCTTTCTTTTCTTTCTACATCAACAATTATCTTACATGAAAGAACGAAAATTAACTAATATCATGTCTTTATAGATGCCCTTAGAGTTGAGTTCCCGTGTCTATACTGCTATGGCTTTGCCCATTTTTGTCCTTTCGAAATGTCAAGAAATAAAGCTGAGTTGGATACACGTCTGGATTAGCTCGTGTGTCCCTCCTTTTAAATCAAGACTCTAAAATATAATATGTTTTGAACCATCATGTTCTCTGCGACGATCTTTAGAAATAACTAAATGCTAAGAAGAATAACCCCGAAAAGCCCATACTCGAGTGTTGGAGCAAAAATATAAATTTGGCACAACCAAATCAAATTATTGATGGAACAATTCACGAGAAAGAATGGAAGCAATCAATGGTCTATGCATTATTCATTGGTGATCTAAAGTGCAGAAGCTAGTGAGTTGCATCCTCTTGAATGGTTCCGCCTCCCGTAAGAGCAATTGAGGTCTCCCCCTTTAACTTTGTCCCTCTCATTAGCACCAAATAGAGCTAGATCTGTGGAGAAACATATGCTAGACGCTGCTCTAGATGGAAGCCATCTCCAAGTAAATTATTTTATAGAATTGCTAAGTTATGTTTCTTATTAACATTCTTAAGCTTTTATGTTTAGTCAACAAGGTATATTATTCCAAGCTTTATGGTCATCAACCATCAGATGCATAGCCTGTGTGATGGAAAATATCATATGCATAGCCCGTGCAATGGAAATGAATCATAAAATAGCAATGCAACCACTTCTAGAAAATTGCTCTCCAAATTATTCTTATTGGAAATTTAATAATACAAACTCTTTCGCTTCTACGCTATATGAGACCATGGTGCATTCTGATTTGACATGTGGTGTATACTTGTATGCTTTCTTGCTCTAGTAATGGTCACTTGCACGCTATACTTGCTCTTGAAAACTTTTTTTAGAATTGAATTGTTTTCTAAAACACAAAACATTATGTATTACGGTGCAACTCTTTCTAATTTGTATTGGAAAGATTAATACTTGTCCAACATATGTTTCCCTGTTATTTTAGATCACATTTCCTCCATTCTTGGTACAGAAAGAAATCACAAATATGTTTTGGTTATATATGCAGATCAAAACACTACCACCTGCCGGTGATTAGTGTCTAGGTATCATTGCTATTGATGATGATTTGAGCTTAGAAACTCGTTCTTCAAAGTGGTTGTGCAATTCTCCTTTGAAAGCCTCTTGCTATTTGCTCACCACTCGTGCTCGACCATTCATTTTGTTATCTATTACTGTACCTTTTGTCCCAATGGAAATTCTTTATTATTTTTAGATAGATTGTTTTCGTCAAACCTTTAATAGAGTTTTAACATGGTACATATCTCAATCATGTTCTTTGCAGGTGCCTTCTTTTTATTTACTTCTTGCTTTAATAAGTATATTTTTCATTTATTAAATTGAGAACAAATCCTATAATTGTACTCTTACTTACACAAGGTTTCCACGTACTTTGCTGGTTCTAGCTCAAAGGTATAGTTTTGTTGTTGTTCTTTCTAGCTCAAAGAACCAATTTACTAAAATATATGTTAGCTGATCTCTCTTAAATTTGTTTACAAATTGTCACACTCCGGTTTTTCAAACCCTGCAAAGCATGGCATTGCATTAAGCTGACCAAATCTAAATCATACATGACGCCCCACATGGAATAATATTCGTAAAAATCCCAACAAACTTCCCAAAATTAATTGTAATTGTACTAGACCAAATGTGCAAAATATGAGGACCTTCAATTCAAAACTATTAAAATAATTCAAAGACCGTCTCGAACTGTTTTGAAATTTTTTTTAGCAAAACCCTAGAAACCACTATCTGCTAAGTAGCTGTTTTGCTGCACCAGTAAATGTAAAATCCATATCATGTATGGATTTCTGCCACCATAATTTTCCGAATAATTCCTGAAGATTCTTGGTAAGACTCCACAACTAACCACTCACATATCTGACCTACTCCTGCAGTAAAAGCCTTATATCTTCTTTCCGCAAATCTTGCTTCAAAATCAAATTAGAGTCTCTGATGTTCCACGTGCTACCTACGATGCTCACTTCTACCATAACAGGCCACCTCCTCCCCTGCAACAATATTCGGTGCCTAATTCTACTACTGCCACAGCATAGCTTGCCATTGGTCCCATAAATTCGTGGTGAACAGTGAACAGTGAATAGTGTCACGAACAGTGTCGTAAATAGTGAATAGTGCCATGAACAGTGCCGTGCACACCCACTCTTACAGTACATCTACAGTAACACACACGAACAGTACCCTCCCCCATCTACAGTACCATATACAATGCCCAACCTTACTGCAGTTTTACCTCCAACAGTAAGCGGTGTCCAACTCTATTGCAACCCACTCTCAACAGTAAGCGGTGCCCAACTCTACTGCAGCCCACCCTCAATAGTGAGCAGTGCCCAGCTGCAACTTCACTGCACGTGTGAGCTAATTAACTCCCCTGCCTTTTTTCCTCTATTTAAGCCAAGCACTTCCTCTCTCTCTCCCAATTCCCAACCAGCCCCGAGCTCATTTCTCCATCTGTTCTTCACATACTAGCCTCCCTTCTTCCTCACAAAAAAAATTAGCTCCCTTCAGTACAGATTTTCCTAAGGCCGAGCTCTACTTGTTTTCTTCTCCCAAGCCCCAAGTTGAAGCAAATTGCCACGAGCTCTCTCCTGTTCTTTAGCCTCTCTCTCGCTCCTACTCAAGCTGCATTTTCCTCTCACCCAGTTTTCTCTCATGGCAGAAACCTCAGAAGTCTATGTCTTCTCCGTTGTAACTCCGATCGAATAAAATCTTTCTCTGATGATCTCATAAATTTCAGAACTATCCATTATAGTAATTTTAATAATTTTTGAAACATTTGGAATCTCAATTTTGAAAATATTTCGAATATGAATGCTAAGTCGATACATCTTATTAGTCCCAAAAAATCAATTCTTTTACCTAAAAATCCTCCAAATAACTAAATAGATGAGTCTAGCGTGGTAGGCTCAGTGACACTTTAAAACTCTGATTCCCCTAGGTAAAGCTAACAGAAATCATGACGCGCTTCAAAACCTTTATCTTGCTAAGGTATATATGTATATGCAATCTTTTCCATAATACCTAATACCTTATGGTATCTGCATCCTCTTCTCTTACCATGTCATATCATTTAAATCTTATTTGAGTTTCTCTGGCTTGGTTGTTTATTCGACTCTCTCCGACGTGTAGTTAATGGAGTGAGGTACGTGCGCCAGGAAAGTCAAGAGTCATCCCCACGTCAAGAACAGGAACAAGAACTGCCAGGCAAGCATTCTCACCTTGATCATGTCGGATCCCATATGTGTGAAAACTTAATTATTTTGTTATAACTCTGCATGCTATGTGAGTATCAACGGTATTTTATGCTAGACCTAGCTATACCATGTAGTTGCATATGACTCAGGTTCGATAAATAAATCCTCGTAACCCTAGTACTAGTTGCCGCATATCGTACGTCCAGCAATGTATTTAGGAATATAGGCAATAGCCATGCTTAGACCTGCTATAGAGAAAAACCTAATTTTGTTCGATTTATACAAACTCTTTTGGACATGGGATTAAAACCCTCGGAATGGTAAGTGCTTTCCGAGGCGATTGTTTGAAGTGTGTTGTTGCCAAAATCCCAACTAAAACGGAGGATGATTTTGATTCCGGTAAGAATTGTAAGGGCAGTTCGGAGGATGTAAAAGTAGCAGGTGGTAGCATAGTTGTCGAGAACAAATATAGAGTCTTGCTCGAATGAACCAAGAACCGAGCCTAAGTGCCACTAAACCAGTTTCACACCGTACGTCCATATGACTTTATGGGAAGGACTTGGCTTATTATCCTGTCAAGTATTAGAACCTGGACTCGTGGGCAGTAGGAAGAGAGTGCTAGGTAGATTGGAATTCTTAGAGGACCTCCGCGTGTTCACGTAGGGAGTCGTTCGACACAAAGATAAGTCTACTTCGGGTTGTGGGGTCGGGCATAACTGAGCACAAGCGAAAACTGGGTAGATCTTATCTAGTGGGTCCAGCTCTGGTACAAAAATGGGTGAAAGGTCTCGCTGTAATAACTCTGCCGATACACCTCGAGAAGTGTATTCGTAGCGCTCGGCAACAAGGGGGATTTACATCTTGTGGGTAAAGCCGTACAACCTCTACAGAGTGTTAAAACCTATTCGAATAGCCGTGTCCTCCGTTATGGACATGAACTGGCAAGGCCACACATTGGTTAGACTAAGTTTTTTTTGTAAACACCTGGGAAAGGGACTAAGGACGTGGGCATGACGTGTCCACAGAGTGCAATTTATGCTACACGGCAGGTAGCAAGGAATTGCAGAAGAAAGGGACCAGTCGTACCATCAGGGGTGGTATGGGCTGATGCCACAACCTTAGACGGTGATAGGCAGAGCTATCGGATTGAGGCAAGGAAAGGAGGTAGTGGAATTTACCTCGTACGATGATTTGTTCTTTTGAAGTACTACCAATTTTAAAATTGCCTTAGAATCTACTATCCTAGTATTTAAATTGAAAACTTACTTTTCTGCACAATATGCAACCTAGAATAGAGCTACTCCTTTGAATCAAACCCTGCATGCAATATTGCTGTATTACTCTCCTATGAGAATTGTTTGCGAGTACATTCAAAGTACTCACCTGACTTGTTGATGTAGCCAGGTGAAGAGGAGTACCACTCCGACGACGACGACAGTGATTTTGAGGGCTAGGGCCTTACCCCAGTCAGTTGCCTGTCGGGTTGGCATATTGATGGGCTTAACTATTTATTTCTATCTTCCGCTGCAGACTTTTATTTAGCCAATCGGCTATATTATTCTATAAAGATCATAATGGCCTGTTTGTGTAAAATACTCGGTATTGTATAACAATGCTATCAAGTTTCTTGTGTGTACTGGCTACTAATCATGGGACCAGTACCGAAAACACAGGGGCTTATCCGGCCTTAAAGCCAGGTATGCCACACAAATTTGATACATGTTGTTCGAACTCTGCTCCGGTAGTCACTTATACTAATTATTGGTTGCTCATTGGACCATCCACCGAAGCAAAGTAACTTGCTATGTTACTTCGAGTAAATGTTACGGAGACGAGCGTTAAGCACTTTTGTTCTACAAAAATGTTCAGTCCAAAGTACCTGGTTTGCAAAAATATTCAATCCAAAGTATATGCCCCATGATGTAAGATGCTATCTAAAATTTAACCTTTATTCGAATGACAACTATATAGCCTTCTAATGTTTTCAACTATATGCATCATGCCCAATAACTATGCTTGAAAAGAACATGCCAATGATGTCGAACTATCTATTGAGAAGATTATATGAAGTATTGGTAGTTTAATGACTGGTGCAGCAATGCGTGCCTTGATGTTCTAGTAAGGAAAGAAGAAGAACACACAACATGAAATAAGAGGCCTTGTCCAACTTCCTTTCTCGGCTGCTGTAGATCACATGCGCTCTTCCTAGTTGACCAGCCTATGAGGGCTGCGTGATGAGAGCGTACGACGTGCATGCGAAATACTCCCTCTGTCAAGAAATATAATGTGCACACATTTTAAAAAACTTATCATTGACCAAAATTTATTCAATAATATATGGATTACATGATATAAAATTGATATTGTTGGATTGGTATTGAAAACCAACCACTTTTCAATGGTATCGATTTGTATTATGTAATCCATATATTATTAAATAAATTCTTGATCACAGATAAATTTTGAGAAGCTCTTAGTTATAGGCTTCTCAGTTTCTAAAGAAAAAGAACATGTTATAGCAATCGGTTGCTTTGCCCAACATGACCAGGTGTGGTTTATTGCGTCCATTGCTGTGAGCCCATGGTCGGCGTGAATGCGCGAAATGGGACATTTCTTCTTTTCTTTGTTTAATTTGGTCCTCTCGTAGATTCGGCAAAGAACCTTATACTATGTAAATGGAGCATATTAAGAGGTTTGCTCAAAAGAAACTGAAACGAATATAAAATCAGGTATGCTGAAAACAATTGCCAACCTTTAGTGATGAGAATCTTAACAACAATATGACATGTCACCTAAAATATTTCCTATACATGGAGCCGTGGAGTACATAGTAGTGTTTTCTAACCCCTTTCCCACAATCCCCAAAAAGTTCTCTTGAACAATGTGATTTTTGGCATATTTGGCTCATTTCCACTCATGTCGAGAGCATCACAAGCCAACACGTATCCAAAAGATGGGTTATGTGTATGCTGGTTGTTTAGGAGAAAGATGGAAAATTAAAACCTTTACAGAAAGCAGCTTTCTTTTTCTTCTTGTTATGATTTGATTCCAACAAAATGATTTCATAAAAAAATATATGGGAATTTTCGCGTGAAAAATGGTCGAAATCCTTTAGAAATGAGTAAAAATTTCAACATTCTAAACGGACCTTACCATTACACTAGCATCCAGTGGTAGTAACGGATTTTTCTCTTTTTCAAAACTGTACCAGTATAGTAACGGATTGAAGTGCTACAGTCTACCACAGTACCACCCCAATTAATGAATCGTGCGGCTCTTAATTTCTTCGGTCTCGTCGCAAAAATATATTCTTCGGTCTAATTTCCCAGTCGTCGCCTCTACCACCGAATTAAATTCCACGGCAACTCCCTCACCAGAAACCTGGTGCACAGAACCGAACCCCATCGCTGCCATCCATCACGAGGGACTGCTCAGTGCTCAGCAACTAGCCCCCTGCCTCCAGTCTATAGACCAGGTCTCCCGAAAGATCAGCAACACCTGTTTATTCCGGCTGGTAGACATGCAAGTCAAACCGGCGGGCCCCACTTCCCACCCCCAAAAATCCTTAATTTCCGCGCCCGGTTACCTCCACCGAACTGGAGTAAATGACACTCCGGCCCCACTTGTTTCTGGGCCCGCATGCCGGTGACTGGTGGGGTAAATTCCACGCTTGCACCCGTCAAGTAACGACCGTTTCTGTTCGCCTGTCGTCTCCTGGGATGACTCCTCTGCACGAACCGAATCTACTGTGAGGAGACATCCTCGCCGTTGATTTTGCCTCGTGATTGCAACATTGTGTGATTCTGATGGTCTGGTGTATGAACCGGGTCTATCTGTGTATGTGGGCCAGCCGGCTGCTCCCTGCCGAGTGTTGACCGTCGGAAAGGCCTTTGCCATAAACTTCTTCGTCCCGACGCGCAAACCCGACGAAAGAAAATTGCTAAAAACGAAGCCCCAAAGAGAAGCTCAGCTTCTTCGCTCCGACCGCTCAAACATCAGGCCTCTGAGCTCTTTTAGGTTTATCTTCTCTGCGAATCTTTGGGTTCTTGGAGCACTGGATCGGTCAGTACGTTGATCTGTTTACCTCAAAAAAATTGATATTTTTTTCCCGTTGCTGTTCGTGGATTCTGCTTCTGGCTTCGCTGCCGGATCTGAGCTGATCGAAATTTCCACTCGCTGTTTTGCTACCAGGGTGCGGAGTTCCATGAAAGAGGCGCGGTTTTGGGAGGGCCGACGTGACCAAAGCCGAGCCTTGTGGTATCCCGAGACGGGTCTCGGTGGCGGCGGAGGCTTCTGATTCTCCTACTCTTCAGTTATCTTAATTTGGTATTTTTAGTTCCCGGATTGGAACTGACAGGGAATTTACAAGACATGGCAAGGTTTTGCTGCTTCGGTGCTGGTTGCTCCGAGGTAATCCTAATTTTGATCAGTGGTTGTAGTAACCCCGTATTTTCTTCACTAGTTACATGTTTTTTGTCTGTACGGAATATCCTGTAATTTTGTTAATTAAGTATGTATTAGGATGAGAATTAGAGCGGATGGTAGGTGTTGCCTGCTTAAGGTTAAGCTTTACTTCGATCATCTCGCATCTGATAAGATTAAGCTTTACTTTGATCATCTGAAAATGCTTCATAATAAGCAAAGATGTACCTTGTTCAGAAAATTCTTTTGAATAATTGTATAGTAGAAATTTCACTGCCTGTAAGGCTGTAACATATGCTTTCGTGGTAATTATTGATTCATTACCGTTTATTTGTTGACACAAAAGGCCACCAGACATCAGGCCTCAGCTTCTGCTGACTTGATTTCCGTTAGTTGTTAACTAGACCTGCTCTAAGATCCACTTGTTAGAAACTCCCAAGTAAATTGTTTCCTGAACTATCACCTACTAGTAAGTTGTACGTGCTTCGCACGTGAGAGATCGGGGTACAACATAAAATTGACATACCACGTTATAACTGGAAAATATACAAATTTTGACATATATCTGGGTGAAAGGGAAGGGGATCAAGAGAGATATGGGTATACGTGTGTTTTGACATATATCTGGGTGAAAGGAAAGGGGATCAAGAGAGAGATGGGTATACGTGTGCATTGTATAGTGCGTGTTTGGGTCTATGCATAGCCTGGATTTGCCGCCTCTTCACCGTTGAATCGAGTTCACCAACGGCCAATATTCAAAGTTATTCGTGCACTATATAGTAGTATAGATATAGATGAGTGGAGCTTTTTAACTAAATTTTTAGAAACTTGTAGTGGATGCAATCTATGTAATGTTAGAACTTCAGCTATATTAGTTTACTCTTGCTGACTCTTCTGCTTGAATATAGTTGACAGGGCATGCATCAGCCACCTCTGGTAAAGGGAAAGGCTGTCAGGGCCAAGTCAAGGTTAGCTATGGATTTAGCCTTGTAAGAGGGAAGACAAATCATCCTATGGAGGATTTTCATGTCGCAGAACTTGTTGAAGCGAAAGGAAACGAGCTTGGTCTTTTTGCTATTTTTGATGGTCATCTAGGAGATACAGTTCCTGCATACTTACAGAAAAATTTGTTTCCAAACATTTTGAACGAGGCGAGTTTCTGGCATGTGTTTCAATGAGAAAAGGTCTCATTTACTAGAATTTTGTGGTGATCTTATTTTATACCGTGTCATTTCAGGAAGAGTTTTGGACACATCCGGATAGAGCAATCACAAAAGCTTATGAAAAGACAGACCAGGCTATTCTGTCACATACTCCGGATTTGGGACAGGGTGGTTCCACTGCTGTAACTGCCATTCTTATAAATGGTAAGAAGTTGTGGGTAGCTAATGTTGGGGATTCTCGAGCTGTTCTTTTGAAAGGAGGCGAGGCCATACAGATGTCGATTGACCATGACCCGAATGTAGAGCGTGGCGCTATTGAAAATAGGGGTGGCTTTGTTTCAAACATGCCAGGTGGGTCACTAACTCTTAAAAAAAAACATGTTATCTTGATTGAAATGGTTGTTACACCCAGTCATTCATTTGATGTTACCTTGTATTAGTGATAAGTAAATAGTAAGTCATTTGATCCATCTAGCTTCGGTGCTACACTATATGCATAGATTAATAGTTATATATATATTATATGTGTTGTGATGTGAATGTTGGTTCACATCCGGATAACTACCGTTCAGGACATGGACAGACAACATGGCTTGAAGGGAACTATGGTATTAGTAGGGGAGATAGACATACATTGGGATGAAAGAATTAAAGGAGGTTGAAAAATAGCAAATAGAGATGAGGGAGAATTATTTCACTTTTACTCCCTTGCGCACTCTTGTTCTGGTTGCTGCTATCCAAGTTGCAGAAGGACTGTGGCACTGTGCGGGTGCGTGTCTTGGCCGTTGTTGCAGTGCGTATTCTACTCTGCTGCTGCTCACCTCACGTTGGTTTTGAGATGCAGTACCTGACGTGAACTACACTCGTTGATTACTTGATGTTACAATATTTTGGGACAAAATTTACTTCATCAATCGACAGCTGCTATGTGGTGTACCCATGGAATTAACATGAGAATTCATTCACATGTTCATGCTCTACATTTCCATTGCCACCTTTCACACGAGAGCTTGTTCACAAGTTCATACTATACATTTGCATTGGCACCTTTCAGCAGAAACCATATAACCATTCTTGTTTCGACTCGTCTTGTTTCCAGTTGATAAAATGTTACTGTTCACGAGAAAAGCAAGCCTTCTTTCGAGGGAACCCCTTTTGTCATTGCTACTTGTGAATTCCATTTATTTATTTTGAATAAAAGCTAGTATTTGATATAGCTTCCAGTAACTTCATATTCTCAGTATGATCAGATTAATAATTATTCTTTCATGTGGAAATTATGTGTGCATTACTCCCCTTGTCTGTATACCAAGGACCTACAGAAGCAGAACAATGGCATTTGGTTTAGCACTCACTTTTCAAGCCTGTTAACTCTATGCTTCAGTGTGTTATTTAACTGCCTAGACCCAAAAAAAAAGACATTGCATTCATGGTTGAGATGTAATGCTGTAAATTTCAGGAGATGTTCCCCGGGTCTGTGGTCAGTTGGCTGTCTCCAGAGCTTTTGGAGACAGAAATCTAAAATCACTATTGAAATCAGAGCCTGATGTAAAAGTTGAAGATATAGATTACACTGCTGAGTTACTTGTCCTTGCGAGCGACGGACTTTGGAAGGTGTGGCTTGTTATTTATGTATTTGTCCAAATGGTTGGGATAAACTTGACCCGTAAGTTTATTTCTGGGAGTGTATATGCTTATTACTTCTGTGTCAACCAGGTAATGAACAATCAGGAAGCCGTTGATTTGGCCAAAAGGTTCAAGGATCCACAAGCAGCTGCCAAACAATTAGCTGCTGAAGCGCTAAAAAGAGACAGTAAAGATGACATATCATGTGTTGTTGTTCGGTTCAAGATGTAAATTGATTGCAGGTAACTCGTGAAGGATTGTCGCGCAAAAAGGAATTATACAGCAAAACATAGGCTGCCTGACATGGATAGTGGTAATCCAAAAAATAATTCCCTGGGATGCTGGTTGTAAATGATGCGTTAGCTCTTGTAAGTTCATATATAGATATGCTAGAATTCTTTGTTTGGCCGTTCAGAGCTACACGCAAGTTCTAAATAGCTTTCTTCTGTAAATAATGGTTTGCAGATATTGGAAGGTCACCGTGCTTCATTGTGAGAGTAGTCATTTGGTTATCTTCATCTCCCAACCTGGATTAAATTTCTCCTGACTGAATCACCATCTGGTTAAGTAATAGTATGTGCTTGTGAGTTTGGAGTTTGGCATTTGGTGCACACAATTAGGCACCAAGTAGTGACATCCTTTCATGCTACAAAAAAGGCATTACTTTCCTCTGTTTGAGGAGATGGTAAGCACAACACAGATATGGGAAGGCATTGCTTTAATAAGATGTTCGACCTTGAAACAAGTAGATTGCATACGGTGCCTACAATGCAACCAGTACATATGATGTGGATGAGCATACTTTACACGTTAGAGGCTTAAGAGACTCATCAAAGTGTCTTGACATTTTTTTTAAAATGAGAAGATCCATCCAGATTGTAAGCTGCGCAAGGATTTACAGTTCAAACGGACAGTTCGAGCTTAATATTATTTCGGTTGAGTTACATGCATCAAACCTAGTGCGAGCGTCGTTTCTATTTCTGAATGATGCATGATAACGCCGAGAGTGCAAGTCTACTAATAATAACTCTTTTCGTTAGCAGGTAGACTATATACACGTGGGCTCCGGATAGGTTCCGGGCGGTGAAGCGCCACTATGCAACAGCAGCTAGTCTCGGGTTTTATTCCTGCCAACCGAAAACACAATGCACCACATCGCATGTTCAAATGATCGGAGGAAACACTGCGTGAGCCTGTCTGGATAGGCGATTTGGCTTCCAATCGAATCACAAGAACATTCGGAAAGAAATCCCCCTCGTCCAAACACCTTTTGTAAGGGAATAAGAAAGTGGCGCAGATTCTGAGATTTTATAAATGCAGAGTCCCAGAAATACCGAGAGGTTTGCAAAGTGACGTTGCAAGGGTTGCATACTTATAACAGAATCTCGCAAGGAAACATATCTTATAAGGTATATAACAGAGTTCCAGTCCAGTATACTCGTTTGCGGGTGCGCACAAGAATTTTGCAGACCGCTTCAGTGCGATTTCCGTCGATCATTACTAGCTTAAAGTCCGAAGAAGTTGGCGTTGCTTGGACTTATTGGTCATTAGGACCGTATTTCGGTTCGAATGCTTCTCACGGCACTCTCCATGGTCAGTTGTGGAGATCAAAGTCACAATCCCCCAGTCTTGCCTTCCACAGCTAAAACCCCTCTTCACAGCTAACTGGGCGGCTAATTTGAGTGGAAGAAAACGGATAATAAAATTCACATATCCTTGCAAAACATTCTGGGATGAGTTAAGAACAAATAAAATCATGGAAACATCTATAAATACTCATCCCTCCTTCCCAAGAACATATACAAGCCGAATGATAGATCGGTCAATCAATCAAAAGGCACGGAGGGATCGCTCGTGAAGAAAGGACCTCGGGAAAAAAGATGCAGGTCACCGCTCGATGCAGCGCGCACGTGCACGAAACAGAACAAGCAAGCATCCACCGATCAATCCCCCATGCGTACACTTCAGCACTGCATCGATTCCCTGATGGCCATGGACGCCACGGCCTTGGCCCAGACGACCAGCTCCCGCTTCATTCTCCCCTCGTCGCCCCACAGCATCGGCACATCCATCGGGACAGCCCTCCCCAAGTCCCCTCTCTCCGTAGACAAAGCAGCGTCGTCCCTTGACAACGGACTCGCCTCGCTGACGACGATGACGCCGGCGGCGCAGGCGGTCGCTGCCGCGGCCGGCAGCAGGCCCTTGGCATCCAAAGCCATGGCTGAGCAGTGAGCAGTGAGGAATCCACACGAAGCTGATGATGAGTTTGGACCACGAGAGGCCTTGCTGTTCGATAGGTAGCTCGATCGGTTGGTGCAGCTGGGAGCTGAGGACACACGCACGCTCTATATATACGGGCCAGTGGCGCGTGCACAGGCGTCAGGCCAGCATGCGATGCACGAGTATGTGATCTCGTGTACGCGGCAGTATGTGACGACACAAACGTTGACACCGCACAGGTGTGGCAATGTCACTCCCTTATCACCTTTCTCGTAGGAGATCGCTGGCAAACGCACGCTGAAATTAAGCGGTTGGTTGGACGGAACGGGATTATGATATGTCATCTAGGTACTAGGTACGGATCGTGTTCTAGACTTGTCGGGCGGCTGGGGTTGTTGGAGCAGTGTTCACGCGTCATCATACTTGTGTTTTAAATAAAGTTTGCACGTGTCAATGCCGGGGGTGGAGGATCTTTTTTTCTATTCATATTTGTGTGGGATATGGTGATGACATAGCGGTATATGGTCGATCCTTGTCATCACCGAAATACGCGTCCCGATCGATGGACAAGTGTGTGTAAACTGAGGTCGTTGGCTGGTTGAGACATCGATGTTCATGCTGTAATTGGGGATTTTTTTTTGAAACATCCGACAAATTGTCGGCATATAGTTTATAAGCAGATAGCAACTAATTACATCCTGAAGCCGGGAGCAAATGAAAGAAACCGAGACAAGAACAAAAAACGAACAAGGATAAAGAAGAAGACCAAAAAAGGCAGAGCAGCCATACACTGATCTCTCACTCAAGGGCACTCAGGAGGGTCTCTAGGCTTGAAGCGCTCGCCAATAGCCATTCAAGGCTTCCTGCGCCTGGGCAACGATCGCATCGATCGAAAGAAATTTACCGTGAAAGATTCGTCAGTTTCGCTCGAGCAAATTTTCCAGCTAACTAGCCAGCAGCAAAACGAACAATTCTTTTCCGATTGTTTTGATCCAATCTGGCGATAATTGAGTTCCATAGACTGTCAAAAAAACAGATCCAGTGAAGCCAAGTTGATAGTACGACCGCACTGCAGCCGCGCCACGCCGCGACACACTGATATTTGCTTTGTGATCGGGCAGTCCACGAAGAGATGCTCGGCTGTTTCAAGAGAGTGGATGCACATCAGGCAGAAATAGTTGTGTTGGGGGAAGGGTCTCCGTATTACCCCAAACCGATGGGCTTTTCCCTGACGACGTTAAGACCCTTCTCCCTGCGTCAACCTGTTTCATCCAGCGTCGACAAACTCCGCTGGCATCGCCGAGGTGTTGAAGCCGTGCTCCGCCCCGGCGGGCGTCGAGGCCGTGCCCCATCCCAGCGGACGTCAAGGCCGAGCCCCGTCCCAGCGGACGTCAAGGCCGCGCTTCGCCCCGTCGCCAAGGACAAAACGTCGTCATAATATCGAGCATTAGGATATTACAGTATTTAAGTATTCCCTAAAGATTCTTGTAAAAAGACCAAAATGCCCCTGGGGGTGTATGGTCGTCCGAAGGGTATAATCGTAATCTTACCTTTTCTACTCCTAAACCCTATAAATACCCCCCATAGGAGGAGAGAGAAGGGGGCCATTTTGGGAGATATGAATTGTAATTCCTGAAATCAATACGAGAATTTCCATTTATTCTCAACACGAGCGTCTTACACTCCACGCCTTCGCCGGTCGAGCTCCCGCGCGCTTAGTCTCGGCAGACACTACACTTGTTCGTACACCGCTGGTACTCCCGGAGGTCGACGTAACCGATCGGGGGTGCCTAAAGTACACTGCCTAGTCCCATAGCTACGACAGTTGGCGCCGTCTATGGGAATCGAGCAAGAAGTTGTGTCATCTGAGATGCCGTCGAGAGGAGGCCCGCGGACAGCATCGACGACCGTGACACGCGCGCGTGAGTCTTTGACACCACACGCGCGCTTCTTCGTAAAGTAAGAAAGCATGCCTCCCAAGGCGAAAGCAATGAAGAGAACCAAGCGAAAGGTCGCAAGTATCGCCAACCTGGTTCCGAGCACCCTGGCTCGCGGCCCCCAGGTTGTCGCGAGGACAACGACACGCGCCGCCACCCCTACGACGAACAACGACGTCGCCCCTGCCATCAACGCCCAAGCCACCGGTCCAGACACCTCTGGGACCCCCACTCATGCTGAGCGAGAGATGGGGGCATTAAGGCAGCAGGTTGCGGCCGCAGCCCAGCAGGTGGAGCAGCTCCGGGTCCAGCTGGAAGCAGCTCAAGTCGAGGCCCTCCGCGCAGCGGCATTAGCCCGAGAAACTATGGAGCTCCGGGCACAACTTGCAGCTGCCCAAGGCAGAGCCGACGTTGTTCGTCGGCCGCAAGAAGAAGCCATAGCGGAAGCACGGGAGAATATCCGGCGCAATCACCAAGCAGCCAATGAGCTCCTCCAAGACTTGGCAAACGCGCAAGCACGCGCCGAACCCCTCCGTGAAGAGATCGGACGAAATCAACAAATAGTGCATGCGATCCTCCGCGATGCCGGGGCTGGCACCAGCAACCAAGGGGCGCTAGACCCGGGTCAACACCCGGGCAAAGAACACGCATACCCAGTTGCCTCACCCGACGCCTACATCCCAGCTCCGGCGGCCGCACCGGCCGCTCGCCTGCCAAGCCAGGAGGTCGTCAACCTCGCGGACATGCTCAGTCCGCTCAGCTCGGGGTTTGTGGCTAACCCGTGGCCAAGCAAGTTTCGCCCGGCGGACCTTCCCAAGTACAACGGTGAGACAGACCCCACAGAGTACACCCGTGTGTATGAGACTGCCGTATCAGCCGTCGGAGGGGGTGAAACGGTGATGGCGAAAAGTCTGCTGCTTGCGCTCACAGGGTTAGCTCGCACGTGGTACCTCACATTGCCTCCCAGCTCGGTGTACTCGTGGGAGCACCTTCGCGAGCAGATGCACAATCGCTTCCAGGGAAGCATAAACAAGCAAGTTACCTCTTCGGATCTGAACATCCTCAAGTAGGCCCCGGACGAATCCATCTGGGCATTCCGCAAACGCTTCTCCAACCTCCAATGCCAAGTCCGTGACATCACCAACCAAAGTGTGTGTGACGCTGCGCGTCGTGCCATACGTGATGAGGACCTGGTAGCCAAGCTCGACAGGAAGCAGCCAAGAACGATTAGGGAGCTCTATGACATCATGGACACGTACTCCCGGGCCGAGGAAGGGAGAGAGCAGAGAAGAGCCGAAGCCTTGGCCTCAGTCGCCCAGTTCACGCCTGACGCGGAGAATCATGACAAGCGTCAGCCATGCCAACGAGGAGTACACCACGTGGAGGAGTGCGAGGCTCCCTCCCCGCAAACACACTACCAAAGCCAAGGCTAGTGGCAAGGCGGTCGGCAGAACCAAGCACGCAGTGAAGAACGAGACCACCCACGCTTGGATCACCAAGATTGGAAGCGCGACGACCACCGCGACCACGAGAGCAACAGCCAGGCTGGGCACGGTAACCACAGAAGTGGCGGAGGCAGCAAGCCACAAGGCAAGTTCTGTGAAGTACACCGAGTAAGCACTCACTCCACGTCGGAGTGTGAGGTCGTCATCGCGGCCCGGCGGAGCCGACAACCACGGCGCCCCGGCTGCAGGGGCATCGCGGAGCAAGGAGAGCCTGCCTTATAGCTACTGCCGCCACCATCTCTGCCGCCACGTGGCAGAGCACCAGTGCAAGCCATCAGCCCCCAGTGAATCATCCACGCCATCACTGGAGGCAATGCTCACACCTACGCATCCAAGCGGCAGTGCCGAGCCTACACCCGTCAAGTCAACCACATTGGTTCCTTCCCACCCACTAAACTACCCGCGTGGGTCGGCGCCACCGTGACCTTCGGCCCGGAAGAGGCCGCCGGAATCACTTTTCTCCACTATGATGCTCTTGTCATCTCGGCGGTCATCAACAGCTGCGAGGTGCGCCGCGTCTTTATTGATGGAGGTAGCTCGGCGGACATCTTCTTCGCGGCTACGCTCGCTGAAATGGGAATCCCCCGCGTGTGCCTCACCCCCGCAAGGGTACCACTCCTGGGCTTTGGGGGCGAGCCAGTCCCGACCCTCGGCAAGATTGAGCTTCCAGTGGAATTTGGGGCCGGCGATTGCATCCGTAGGGAGAGCACTGTTTTCGACATTGTCGACATCTCCTACCAATACGACGTCATCCTCTGCCGGGTCACGCTGAACAAATTTGGTGCGGTTCTGCACCACGCCTTTCTCTGCATGAAGATCCTAGCCTCCGCAGGGGTCATCACAGTGCGGGGCAACCAAGACTTGTCCCGTAAGATCGACAGCAACATCCAAGCAGCCATCCGGTATGTCCACACCGTCCAGTCAGAAGGTGACAAGGCTATGCAAGGGGCTCCCGACCCACCAACATCAGGGTGGTGTGTGCCAAAACCAAAACCTGACGGCGAGACGCGCGCCGTGCCGCTCTCAGAAAGTGATTTGACCAAAACAGTGCTCATCGGGGTCAACCTCGACCCAATCAATGAGGAGGCCATCCTCAACACGTTGCGGACCAATGGAGACATGTTCGCCTAGGAGCACGAGGACCTCCCCGGTGTCTCCCAGGGGATCATGGAGCACAAATTACTCGTCAACCCCGACGTGCGTCCTGTCAAGCAGAAGCTGTGAAAGATGTCGGTGGAGCGTCAGATCACGGCACGGGAGCAGGTGGACAAGCTCCACAAGGCAGGAGTCATCCGCGAAGTCATGCACCCCGAATGGCTTGCTGTGACATCTTGGTTAATAGGATTGATAGACTACTCATATCAACAAGGTGCACCTTCTTTTTCGGAAGCTCATCTCTAAAGAACCTCTGGGTTAAGCGTGCTTGGCTTGAAGCAATTTGGGGATGGGTGACCGACCGGGAAGTTCTTCCTGGGTGCGCACGAGTGAGGACAAAATGTGCTAGGAAAGACTAGTGTTAATTTGTGGAGCCAGTCTAGATCCCAGGTGATAGTCAGGCGTAACGACCGCCGGTCCGGGTGAGAGGCCGGGGTGTTACACTTGCCAATCCTGTCCTAGTCGAGAAGGCCAACGGCAAGTGGCGCATGTGCGTGGACTACACCAACCTCAACCGCGCATACCCAAAGGACAACTTCTCACTGCCACGGATCGATCAACTAGTCGATGCTACCTCCGGGTGCGAACTTATGAGTTTCCTCGATGCCTACTCAGGGTATCACCAGGTGTGGATGGCGCGGGAAGACGAGGAGAAGACCAGCTTCATCACGCCTTCTGGGACATTTTGTTATGTCTGGATGGCGTTTGGGTTGAAGAATGCCGGAGCTACTTTCTCCAGGTTCGTACACAAGGCCCTCTCCAGCCAAGTCGGGCACAACATCGAGGCCTACATCGACGACGCCGTCGTCAAAAGCATGATAGCCACCGCCCACGCGGTAGACTTACAGGAGACATTCGACAACCTCCGTCAAGCCAGCATGAAACTCAATCCGGAGAAATGTGTGTTCGGTGTTCAAGCAGGGAAGCTGCTCGGCTTTCTCATGTCGAGAAGGGGAATCAAAGTGTCGGTTTACTGATCTGGCAATAATGAATATGGGGCGACGCATGCACAGTAGATCTAGATGGGTGCGCACGGGAGACAATGTTTAGACAGGTTCAGGTCCTCGAAGAGAGGTAATACCCTACGTCCTGTGTTTGGTGGCTGGTATTGTTTGGATCCCGAGTGCCGCAAGCCCTCGAGAACATATCTCAAGGTTGCTAGGGCTATGTGTATGAGAAGATACTAAAAAGCATACTGATCGGAGGATCCCTACCAAGCCTTATATAGGCAACCGGGGTAGGGTTACAAGGGTCCGGATCAGTTTACAGATTGGTTACCTAATTAGTTACAACAGAATCCAAGATTGCCGGATTTGTGTTTATCCCTGTCTTGTACTCCAAGTTGATGAGGTGGCCCCGTGTAGAAGTCGGACTCCGAGTAGTCAGGTCCATAGGGCCAGTATTGTCCTCCTTGATGATACCCGGGTGCCATGTCATCGTCAGTAGCCCCCGAGTCCTTCACGATCTGGCTGCAGCTAGACACGGCAACATTTTAGCCAAGTGCCTTCGCCTTCTCCCTTTTCGTGAGTGACATTTACCTGGGCGCGCCTTTTTGTCGCCTGTAGGAAGATCGTGAGGGGCTCATAGAACTCCTGTAGAGTAAAGGTAATTAGCCGTGTAACATTCACCCGTAAGGCAGGAATATCATGGTAGATGAGTTAATAACAGGTAAATCCTGGTGGTATCCAATCCATCCTGAGGGACAGAGACCGGCTGATAGCCCAGCATGGGACATACCATGAATTCCCGAGTGGCTCGGGTCCAGCTAGTGTCCCTCTGAGAGAATGCCTCTGAAATCCGTGTCAGAACCAGAACACAAGTTATGGCGCATAGATTCCCGAGTGACGAAGCCTGATACCCGGACATTCCACTGAATTCAAAAATTCCAGATCCCGAAAACTCTGGAGTGAATTTCATGGGAAGTTTGGGTGGAGAAACCGGTGGCTTTGAGTTACTCGGCGTCCGACTAGCGGCCTGTTGAAGGTGCACCATAACTGCCCTTCACTCGGGTGTATTCAAGTGATTGCGTTCCTGCGGGAGGCCAATCCTTGAAACCCTTCAAACCCGTAACGCTCGGTTCCGATTTAAGCGGTAACCGATTAGCAGCCTGCTAGAGGCACGTTACAGTTGCTTTTATGGGGGTATATTCCAAACGGCTACTTAACTCCGGAAGGCCAACCATTGGATCCCCTCTGTTAAATAGCGCAGATCGTGGTGAGACTTCGCGTAGTGGAAGCCGAAGAGGTGCATCGTGGGTGCGAAAAAACCGCGCGCGTGTGGAAGCGAAAGAGTCGCATGCCCAATCCATCCTCTTTTATAAGACCGGGAAAGCGGCGGGGTCCACTCACGCCTTCCAGTGCACGCTTCGCCTCCTTTGCGCCCAAAACCCCCTTCGTCTTCCTTGCGCCCCGCCGATTCGAGAGCGCCGCCACACCAAAACCCTAGCTCCGCACCGTCGGTATTGGATGCAAGCCCCCAATTGGGAAGCAGATCCGACCGAAGCAGAGGAGGACGCTTTGGTGTGGAGATTGTTGAGTGAGAAGGACTCCTCCGCCAATCCGATGGCCCCCGGATCAAATCGACGGCGACCGAATTGCGGCTGAGGGCCCTGGTGAGGTCGGATGTACTGCCGCCGAAGGAGTTGGTCGAGTGGCACGCTGCCGTAGGGGAGACAACCTCCACTCCAAACACGGGCGAAATGGTCATCCACGGCTCCTTCTTCGAGCGGGGCTTCTCCGTGCCCGTCCACCCCTTCCTACGAGGACTGCTGTACTACTACGGGTTAGAGCTCCACAACCTCAACACCAATAGCATGCTCCATGTCTCGTGCTTCATCACATTGTGTGAATGCTTCCTCAGCATCCAGCCGCATTTCGCATTGTGGAAGCACCTCTTCGTCGTGAAGTCGCAGCCGAGCAGGGACAGCCCGGCCGTGGTGGGAGGCGCCGGATTCCAGTTGAGGTCCGTAGTGGTGAAGAGCTACTTGACCCTGCTGATGCAGACCTCCAACAAGGGATGACACACGAATTGGTTCTACTGCGCCAATCCCGCGCCGTCGCTCCCGGCGTTCGTGGGTCAGCCTCCGGAGGTCAAGCCGAGCTGGTTCGAGCCACCACTGGACTGGGAGCAAGATGGGATCACGGTCCTCATGGCGCAGCTTGCCGAGGTGATCCAACCGGGGTCACCGGGGTCGTCATTATTTCGACCTTCATTCGGTGGCGGGCGCAGCCCGCGAAGCTAAGGGCTCACCCAATGTTCGAGTATGCCGGCAACCAAGAGACGACCTGAGAGTCCACTGAGGAGCTCCTGGATGATGCCGTCCAACGCTGAGTCGAGAAGCTCATGGCGCAGGGGACAGATCTGGACATCTCCGGACGGCCGCCGCCCTTCAGCAGATCGAACCCCCCAAGCCGGGTAAGTGACCGACTCCTTGATTCTTTTTTGTTGGCCGTGACATCAAGTCTGACTCGGGTGATGCTACTGTTTTTCGAATTCACAGATTCTCTTTGGCTTCAGCTCCGATGTGCCTCTTCCGGAGAAAGAGGTCTGGAACCAGCCACAGTACGCCGACATCCCCAGCGGCGGGGCATCTTCGCAGGGAACAGCTGGCGTGTCTTCCTCTGGAGCCGGGTCTTCGAAGGGGAAGGCGCCCGCTGCAGCGGCACCAAGCACTCCTCCTCCGAGTGCGCCGGCCCCGGAGGAGGAGGAGGAAGATGAAGACGACGTCCCGCTCCGCTTTCGAAGGAGTCAGGTGCCGCCTGCAAGCGCTGCCCCGGGAGGACAAGGCGGCTCCTCCGCCCGTCCAGACCCGGTGGCGTCGACTGCCACCTCGGTGGAGCCTCCTCAGGCAGCCGGAGATGAAGTCCCCTCCAGCCGACGGACGGCCGACGCCGCTTTCGGGGAGTAGAGTAGCTCCGTGGCGTCGCCGGCCCCTGCAGCTGACTCTTTGAAGCAGCCGGCCCCGGGGTCCAAGAAATGTATTCCTGTCCCCCAATCCGCCAAGTAAGTCATTTTGGCGAACATCATTTTGCTTGTCTTTTGTCTTCTAAACTTGATGTGTCCGGGTGTTTTTCACGGGACGTGGAGGATGGGAGATGTCCCAAAGGCGTCGTCAAGCGCCCCAGGATCCGGCCAAGGCGGGGACCAGTCGGGGTCAGATGCTCGACCCTCATCTCCTTTGAGGGTGGCCGCGACTCTGTCCCCCCGGCCTTCTCCTGGATGGGATGGTGCGTCCTCGACCTCGCCATCTGCTGCTCCACAGCCGGAGGCGCTCCCCGCTGGGGCGCCGACTCCGACCGCATCCGGAGACGCGGGTCCGAGTGCGGGGGCATCAGGGGAAGCGGGCCCGAGCTCGTCAGGAGATGCGCCGCCGGATCGCTGAGGCAACCTCAAGCTACCACCCACAATGGAGGAGGTTCCTCACACCTCGCCTTCGCAGCCAGAATCCGCGCTGGCGATCCAACTGCTGCGAATCCGACAGGCGGACCCTGGACGGCCGAGCCTGACCATCCGGGAGATCGACGACATCCGGGAGCACGAGGAGTGGAACGATGCGATGGGCGTCGTCACTCAACTCGGAGAGATGCTCCCGGCGTTGATGCAGACGGTGAAGGAAGGTGCCAACCTGCTAAATGGCAGGTTGCACCCATTGATGCAGGTAAAATTTCGCACTTGCTTCTGTTTTTGTCCGTAGGTGTTTCGCTGATACACCCACTGGGGAGTAGCCCCCGGGCCTCTGGCCGACTGCCTTAGTTGGGCGGAGGATCCCTTGTGTATTTCATAGATTTCACTCTGGGTGCACGATCAGTGCACCCAGAGGGTGTAGCCCCCGAGCCTTCGTTCGACTAGAGTGGTCGAGCAGAGGGTGTTTTGCCTTTTCTGTAGATTTCACTTTGGGTGCACGATAAGTGCACCCGGAGGGTGTAGCCCCGGAGCCTCTGCTGGGTCCAAGGGACCGAGTGGAGGGTCTTGACGATTCTCCCGAGTGGCTAAGCCTTTCTGTTGTGTTTTTGCAGAAACTGAACCGTCGGTCTCCGGATAAGATCGTCTTCCTCCAGAATCGACTGGAGGTTTTTAACCGACTCAGCCTTCGCAAGGAGGAGTGGGATAAACTGATAGGGAGCCTTCAAGCGGCGGAGGCTGTGGCCCGTAAGCGTGGGGCTAAAATCATCGCCCTGCAGACGGGCCTTTCCCAGGAAATCACCCGAACTAAGGGTAAAGAGCCAAGTCCCTTTGGTTATTTTTGCTTGTCGCTGCGCTGACTCATTGTCTTGTAGCTGCTGAAAATGAGGCCGCTGACTTCTGGGTAGAGCTTGAGGCAGTGAAGGCCTATGTCCGGGAACTCGATTCCGTCGAGGGCAGGGCCTTGAAGCTTCAAGAGATGCTCAAGGTGGAGAAAGACCTCGTGGAGCACCTGGAGAGCGAGGCGGCTATCATGGACGGTAGCCTGAGGCGGGTTTTGGAGGCTGCCGAGGTGGCAAACAAGAAGGCCGCAGACTCTGAGGCTGGTAAGTTTTTGACTCGGGCAGTAGCCGGTCGGGGTTCAGTGACCACTTCACTTACGCCTCTGTTCTGCTTTTCGTAGCCTTCAAGATTCGTCTCGGGAAAGTCGGTGAGCTAGTCGAGTCCTTGCAGGCGGTGGGTCGCGTGGCTTGCAACGCCCTGTGGGAGGACAACCCCGTTCAAGACCATGCGGACACGGTAGCGGAGCATCTTCGGCAGGTGTCGGACCAGGCGAGGCAGCTGCAGTCAGAGGCCATGCAAACCGGGGCTGTGCTGTCTCTCGCCGTGGCCAAGTCCCATTACCCGCTGCTTGACATGGAAGCAATCGGGGAGGGATACGCCGCTGATGTTCCTGATGAAGACGTCCCGAAGCTGATGATGGCGGTTGAAGCCACGGCCAACTCCCTTATTGACTACGCCGGCCTGTAGAAAAAGGCATGTAAAATATGTAGGTCAGGTGCTCGGGGAGTCTGAGTGAATTTTAGTTATGTATGTTTTGGAACAAGTGTGTTCTTTAAGTTTATTGATTTCTCTCATTCACCAAATATTCGTTCGTGCGTATGTTAATCCATCGTATGTGCTCTTGCCGACCCGTTTTGGCCTCCCTTGCGCAGAGATTAGCCGTGGACTATTTTTCCGTGTAGCATAGGGTTATGGCATAAACCGGCGATCGACAGTATACAGTTAACGCTGGACTGTGTACACAGTACTAAAATAGCTTGTTCAAAGGAAAAAAAGCCCGAGTGCGACTGAGCGCACCCGGAGGGTGTAATCGCTGAGTGTCCGCTATGTGTGGCTGTGAGCGTGCATAGCGGGCCAGTCGGGAACTCCGGAAGTTGTTTCTAGTGGAGAAAAAAGGAGAATTTATTCATATGTTTAAAATGTCAGAGTACAAAGTTTTAAGCATAGAAACGACGTAGCTGTTCAATGTTCCATGCATTGGTGATGATGTTGCCGTCGCTGTCCTTCAGTCGGTAAGCCCCCAGGTGCAATACTTCAGCGACCACGTACGGACCCTCCCATGGTGGAGAGAGCTTGTGCCTATCTTTGTTGGACTGGACTCGGCGTAGAACCAAGTGGCCAACATTGAACGAGCGGCCACGTACATGCCGATCGTGATAGCGTCGTAGGCCCTGCTGGTACTTTGTCGACCGAAAGAACGCGACCTCGCGCGCCTCTTCAAGCTAATCAACGGCGTCTTGTCGTGCTTCCTCTGACTCAGCCTCGGTGTAAGCGCGGATGCGTGGAGAGCCATGGTCCAAGTCAATCGGGAGCACGACCTCGGCTCCAAAGACCATGAAGAAAGGCGTGTACCCGGTTGACCGATTGGGCGTAGTCCGCAGACTCCAGAGCACTGAGGGTAACTCTTCTGCCCATTTACTGGTGAATTTCTTTAGGCGTTGGAAGATCTGAGGTTTGATGCCTTGCATAATCAGGCCATTGGACCGCTCAACCTGCCCGTTGGTGCGTGGGTGTGCGACCGCGGGAAAGTTGAGGCCAATGTTGTAATCATCACAGAATTCGAGGAAGACGACACCAGTGAACTGAGTGCCGTTATCCGTGATGATGCTGTTGGGGACGCCAAAGCGAAAAACGATATCCCGGAAGAATTTGGTGGCCCGCTCTAAAGTTAGCGTGGCCACCAGCTTGGCTTCAATCCATTTGGTGAACTTGTCGACAGCGACAAAGAGATGCGTATAGCCCCCGGGAGCTTTTTTTAAGGGGACCGACCATGTCTAGACCCCAAACGGCAAAAGGCCAAGCGATCGGAATAGGTTGGAGTGCCTGAGCTGGCAAGTGTGTCTCTCGGGCGAAGTATTGGCATCCCTCGCAGGTGCGCACAATGTGCTCGGCATCTGAGACGGCAGTTGGCTAGTAGAAGCCCTATCGGAAGGCTTTACCGACCAATGACTTTGGCGCCGCATGATGCCCGCAAATGCCCGAGTGAATGTCCTGTAGTAGTTGCTGGCTTTGATCTTGAGATATACACCGCTGGAGGATGCCCGAGGTGCTCTTTTTATATAGTTCCCCCTCAACTACGATGTATGCTTTGGCTCTCCTAGTAATGCGCCGCGCCTTGGTCTGGTCTGGCGGGAGGGTGTCTCGCAGGAGGTAGTCGAGGAAAGGCGTCGTCCAATCGGGAATGACGGCGAGGACCGCTGGTGACGTTTGCCGAGTGCTGTCAGTTTCTTCGGGTTGTGGTTCTTCGGTGTCGGGTGCTGTCCCTGCCTTGATGGAGGGGGTGTGCAATTCTTGGAGAAATACTCCAGCTGGGATGATGTCCCGACTGGACCCCAATTTGGCGAGTGCATCTGCCGCCTCGTTGTCTTGGCGGAGAATGTGCGTGATCTCGAGTCCGTCAAATCTGGCTTCGAGCTTGCGTACCTCCTGGCAGTAGGCTTCCATGGTAGGGTCTCTGCAGGACCATTCCTTCATGACCTGTCGAACCACCAGTTCGAATTCTCCCCGCACGAGGAGTCGGCGAATCCCGAGTGACGTGGCGATGCGCAGACCGTGCAACAAAGCTTCATACTCGGCGACATTGTTGGACGCGGGGAAGTGAATTTGGAGCACATACTTGAAGCGCTCCCCTTTTGGAGAGATGAGCACGATGCCAGCCCCCGCGCCCTGGAGCATTAGCGAACCGTCGAAGTAGAGAGTCCAATGTTCGAGATCGATGACAGAGGGAGGGATTGGACCTCGGTCCACTCGGCCACAAAGTCAGCCAGAGCTTGAGACTTGATGGCCGTGCGGGGGTATACATTATGTCAAATGCGAGCAATTCCATTGCCCATTTGGCGATCTGTCCGGTGGCGTCCCGATTGTTGATGACGTCGGCGATCGGGAAAGAGCTAGCCACCGAGATCGGATGCCCTTGGAAGTAGTGAACCAGCTTCCGAGATGTGACGAATACCGCATAGATAATCTTTTGAATCTGCGGGTAACGCGCCTTGGACTCGGAAAGTACTTCACTGATGAAGTAGATTGATCGCTGAACCTTCTGGACATGACCCGGCTCAGATTGTTCAACAACCAGGACCGTATTGACCACCTGAGTAGTTGCGGTGATGTAGAGTATCAGCGGCTCATTAGGCATTGGCGGGGCCAGCACCAGGGCGGTGGTCAGCAGTTTTTTCAAACCGTCAAGGGCGTCTTGAGCGTCAGGGGTCCAGGTGAAGTTGTCAGACTTCTTCATGAGCTTGTAGAGGGGTAGGGCCCTTTCGCTGAGTCGAGAGATGAACCGGCTAAGAGTTGCCACGCACCCAGTGAGTCTCTGGACGTCTTTGAGGCTTTTTGGCGGCTCAATTTTGACGATGGCATCGATTTTCTCCGGGTTAGCCTCGATTCCTCGTTCGGAAACAATGAATTCGAGTAGCTTTCCCGAAGGGACCCCGAAGACGCATTTCTCCGGGTTAAGTTTCATACTGAATCGCCTGAGGCTGGCAAAGGTTTCTGCCAGGTCGGTCAGGAGATCCTCTTTCTTTTCCGACTTAACCACCACGTCGTAAACATAGGCCTGCACATTCCTGCCGATCTGCCCCTGGAGCAGCGCTGTATGCACCGTTGGTACATCACACCGGCATTTTTTAAGCCGAACGGCATGGAGACGTAGCAGAAGGCCCCGAACGGCGTGATGAACGAGGTCTTGATTTGGTCCTCCTCTTTCATCTTGATCTGATGATAGCCCGAGTAGGCATCGAGGAAGCATAAAATTTCGCAGCCGGCCGTAGAGTCAATCACTTGGTCGATGCGAGGCAAAGTGAAGGGATCTTTGGGACATGCCTTGTTAAGGCTAGTGTAATCAACGCACATCCTCCACTTTCCATTCTTTTTGCGAACAAGAACTGGGTTCGCTAACCAGTCGGGATGATATACTTCTTTTATAAAGCCAGCGGATAAGAGCTTGGCTATCTCTTCTCCTATTGCTACATGCCTATCCTCAACAAAGCAGCGTAAGCGCGGTTTGACCGGCTTGGCGTCCGGCCAAACGTTCAGAGAGTGCTCGACAGCCTCCGTCGGAACTCCGGGCATGTCGGAAGATGTCCACGTGAAGACGTCCCGGTTGTCGCAGAGGAAGCTGACGAGTGCGCTTTCCTATTTGTCACGGGGCGCAGTCCCGATCTGCGTCGTCTTGGAGGAGTCATCTGGATCGAGCTGGATCGCCTTGGTGTCTCGCGTCGACTGGAACGACATCGATACTGAAGCTTTCTTTGTCGGGGGTGCCTCCTCGACCGCGGTCGACTTGAGGTTGTCAAGCTTGGCTGCAGCGACTTGGGCCACAGCGAGGTTGCAATTTTCCAGGTCGCACGCGTAGGCGTGCTAAAAACTGCTCTGCACCATTATAATCCCGTTGGGACCTGGCATCTTAAGATTCAGGTAGACATAGCTTGGGACGGCCATGAACTTGGCGTAGCAGGGGCGTCCCAAAATAGCGTGATATGAGCCCAAGAAGTCGATGACCTCGAAGGTGAGGGTCTCGGTCCAGAAATTTTCGGGGGTACCGAAAGTGACGGACAGGCTGATTTGCCCGAGTGGACTTGCCATCTTGCCGGGAACGATCCCGTGAAAGGGTGCCCCGGTGGGCTTGATGTCCAAGCGAGGAACCTTCATGTCGTCAAGTGTTTTGATGTAGAGGATGTTCAGACCACTCCCCCCATCCATGAGGACCTTGGTGAGGAGGACGATGTTGACAATTGGGTCCACCACCAAGGGGAACCTGCTCGGATGGGGTATGTAGTTGGGGTGGTCCGAGCGGCCAAAATAGATTATGGACTCGGACCATCGAAGGTATTGAGGTACGGCAGGCTCAACTGCGTTAACCTCTCGGCTTGTGATCTTCTAGCGGCGTTTGGATTCATAGCCGTCGGGGCCACCGAAGATCATCAAGCAAGCGGTTTCCTTCGGGACTCGTCACCTTCATCCGGAGGAAAATCCTTCTTGTCTTGATTGCGGGCGGAAGGCTTGTTCATGTTCTTCAGAAGATTGCAGTTGCGCGTGACGTGGTTCGACTTTGGCCCATGAAAGTGACATGACCGACTCTTCATTTCCTCAAAAGTCGCGTTGCCACGTTGAGGACGCCGTTGCGGGGCGCGCTCGGCCACAGCAACGAGATCTTCGCCATTGTGGTTTTTGTGCTTCTTCCAGGACGACTCGGGACGGTCCTTCCCCCTGGGGGACTCGGCAGTTTTGCCCTTTCCCTTGTTGCCCTTGCTTGCGCTGCGGACAGCTTCTTCGCCAGTAGCGAAGTTATTGGCGATGTCGAAGAGCTCACGTGTAGTTTGAGGATTCTTACGCGTGATTTTGTGGATGAGGTTGGTGCTGCGGACACCTTTGGAGAAGGCGGTGATGACGTCTCCTTCTCGGACCTCGGGGAGAGAGTTCTTCTTCTTGGAAAAGCGTTGACTTCTTGGAAAAGCGTTGAATGTACTCTCTTAGAGTTTCACCCTCCTCTTGGGTACAACTGTGGAGATCCCACGCATTCCCGGGTCTGTTGTAAGTACCCTGGAAATTGTTGACGAAGAGGGTCTTAAGGTTGGCCCATGACTGGATGCAACCTTGAGGCAAGCTGGTAAGCCAGGCTCGAGCTGAGTCGGCTAGAAACAAAGGCAGGTAGTGGATTGCAACGTAATCATCGCCACCACTGGTCCTGCATGCTGTGTGGTAGTCGGCCAGCCAGATGTCTGCCCGAGTTTCTCCCGTATACTTGTCGATTCTGGTAACCCGGAACCGTGACGGGAAGACAGCATTGCGGATGCGAGATCCAAATTCTTTTGGGCCTGCATAGGCCATGCCGGAAGGAGCTGGAGAGCTGCGTCGGCTTGTGGCGCTGCGGTCATTGTTGTCATCGTAACGACTGCTGCGATTGTCCCTCCCTGCGTCTCGACGGGCGTCGCGTTTATCATTAAGGATGTCCCGCGCGTCACAGTCCATCCCGAGTTGATCGCGCGCTGATCCGGCAGGGCGAACGTCTTTGTCTGCGCCTTGTCGGGCGCGGACTCTTGCGAGAATAGTCCCCCATGCGTCACGATTTGGTCCGAGTCGGTTATGAACCAACCCGGCAGGGTGACAACACTCGGGGTCGACGCGATGACGCGCTGTGGCTTGTGGATTTCCCGGAGGGGAAGCTCACCGACTCCTAGCACTCACCGATGAAGCCGCATGGTTCTCAGAGATCTCGGCTTGCTGGAGGGCTGCTTCTTCTACCAGGATCTGGAGCCGCCGAAGTTCATCGTGGCCCGGGGTGCCCTCAGGAATGCGAATGGCACGTGCCGCCACCGAGGCCGCGAAGATGTTGTGACTGGGAAGCGGGAAAATCGGGACGCCGTCCCTTTCACGAATGCGGAGAGCATCGTGAACCTGGTGCCCACGACCCCGCATGACATCATAACGTTCTTTCTCTTCGTGCTGGCGGGCCAGCGCGGCTTGCTGCTCGGCTAGTTCCGCCTCCTGTGCACAGGGACGGAGCCAAGTGGCTGTCAGCTGCTCAGGAGTCTGGTCTTCGATAGGAACTGGCTGGTCGTCGTTGTTAGGCAACATGCCCAGGTTCGCCATGAAGACTTCCCGAGAAGGGTGGTGGCTTTCGGAGCTCTCAAAGTCATCTGAGTCATACTCGAGGACGGGTAGGGGAGAGTCGATTGCCCCAACCAATTGGGACCCCCGCTCGACGAGTGGGAATCTGCGTTCGAGCGGTAGATCCGACTCCGGCGTAACCTCATCCTTGGGGAGAGGAGCCAAAGGTGTGGACTCGATAGCGAGTCCGAGTGGAGATGCCGATGATGCCTCCAACAATCGGTGAGATGCCGAGTCGAAGAGGTGAAGCTTGCCGATCTGATTGGCGACAAAGTCCAACTTTCCAAATCAGAAAAGCTGGCCTGGATCAGGGACAGTGTTCGTGGAATCAAATCGCATGATGTTGCCTGGAACGAAACTGCCGTTGCTAAAGAAGAAACCCATCTGGATCTGGCAGATGAACTTATGCGCACTCCCCCTACCTGGCGCGCCATCTATCGGTTTACTGATCCAGCAATAATGAATATGGGGTGGTGTACGCACAGTAGATCTAGATGGGTGCACACGGGAGACAATGTTTAGACAGGTTTAGGCCCTCGAAGAGAGGTAATACCCTACGTCCTGTGTTTGGTGGTTGGTATTGCTTGAATCCCGAGTGCCGCAAGCCCTCGAGAACAGATCTCAAGGTTGCTAGGGCTATGTGTATGAGAAGATACTAAAAAAAGCATACCGATCGGAGAATCCCTACCAGGCCTTATATAGGCAACCGGGGTAGGGTTACAAGGGTCCGGATCGGTTTACAGATTGGTTACCTAATTAGTTACAACAGAATCCGGGATTGCCGGATTTGTGTTTATCCCTATCTTGTGCTCTAAGTTGATGAGTCGGACTCCGAGTAGTCGGCCCATCCCACCCTATGTCCATAGGGCTAGTATTGTCCTCCTTGACGATACCCAGGTGCCATGTCATCGTCACGAAGCTAACCCTTCAAAAATCAAAGCCATCCTCGACATGCGCCCACCTGAGAATGTCAAGGAAGTACAAAAGCTTACCGGACGCCTCGCGGCGCTCGGGAGGTTTGTCTCCAGATCTGCTGAGAAGGGTCTCCCTTTCTTCAAAGCTCTGCGAGGGTCCACCAACTTCGAGTGGACGGTGGACAGCCAAGCAGCCCTAGATGACCTGAAGAGGTACCTCACCTCACCACCGCTGTTGCAAAGCCCTGCCCAAGGGGAGAGCCTATTGTTGTATCTAGTAGCTTCCCCGGCCGCGGTGAGCGCCGTCTTGGCCAAAGAAGAAAACACAATCCAGCACCCAGTATACTACGTTTCAGAAGCACTTCAAGGTGCCAGGGCGCGGTATACCGAGCTAGAAAAGCTCGCATACGCGTTGCTGATGGCATCTCGTAAACTGTGGCACTACTTCCTCGCTTACTCTATTCGAGTGCCATCCTCCTTCCCCCTCGAAGAGATGCTCCACAACAAAGAGGCCTCCGGACGCATCGGGAAGTGGGCAGCCGAGCTTGCCCCATTCGTCATTGACTTTCTCCCCCGGACGGCGATCAAGTCGCAGGTGCTGGCAGACTTTGTAGCAGAATGGGTCCCGTCGGAACATCCCGCCACCCAAGACCATGCTGACTTGCTGTGGACGATATGCGTGGATGGCTCCTGGTGCTCCGATGGTACCGGCGCAGGGGCTGTCCTGGAATCTCCCGAGGGGTCACGCACCTTGTACTTCGCGCGTCTCGAGTTTAAGGCCACCAACAACATCGCCGAGTACGAAGCATTGTTGCTCGGCCTGCGCAAGGCACGAGCCTTGGGGGCACGGAGGGTGATGGTCAAGAGCGACTCCCAGCTCATAGCGGGGCATGTTGACAAAAGTTATCAGGCCAAGGACCCCGAGATGATCAAGTACCTCGCCCTCGCGCGGGCTGTCGAGAAACACTTCATCAGCATCACTTGCGCGGCATCCCGCACTCGGAGAATGCTGACGCCGACGGTCTAGCGCGCGTCGCGAGCACGTGAGCTGAGGTCCCGTCGGGCGTCTTTTACGAGGTCATCACGGCGCCAGCAACAAAGGACCTCCCGGAGGTGCACCACATTGAAGAGCAAGACTGGAGGACGCCAATCCTCCGCTACCTCACAGATGAAACAGAGCTCGACGACCCCGTCAAGGCACGGAGACTGAAGAGCCGGGCCAGGGGCTTCATTATTCACCAGGAATTCCTTTACAAGCGTGGGGTGTGCACGCCGTACCTTCGGTGCGTCTCCAAAGAAGAAGGAGCAGACCTCGTGCGAGAAATCCGCCAGGGGCTGTGCGGCTCCCACCTCGCGCCGCACGCCCTAGTGTCCAAGGCCTTTCGCCAAGGCTTCTATTGGCCAACTGCCCTTCGTGACGCACAAGGCCTCGTCAAGACATGCCCGGCATGCCAGTGGATGGGTCGGGGAACAAATCTCCTTGCCCATGAGTTGCAACCAATCCCCCCCCTCGTGGCCCCTCGCGAGTTGGGGGGTTGACCTCGTCGGACTGTTCAAGGTCAAAAGTCATGGCCGCAAATTTGTGGTCGTTGCGGTCGATTATTTCTCCAAGTGGATCGAGGCCGAACCGTTGGCCAGCATAACATCGCTCGCTGTTCAGAAGTTTGTGTGGAAGAACCTCATCTGCCGCTTCGGAGTGCCGCGCGAGCTAACTATCGACAATGGCACTCAGTTCGACGCAGCCCAGTTCCGTAAGTTCTGCATTGGCCTTGGCATTAACTTGTGCTTCGCGTCAGTCGCCAATCCAAAGGCGAATGGCGTGGTGGAACGTGCCAATGGTATCATGCTCTCCGGCCTTCACACACGCCTCTTCGATATACCCAAGGGGGGTTGGGCGGATGAACTCCCCAGCGTGCTGTGGTCTACCCGTTCGACGGCAAGCCGTGCAACCGGCTTCACCCCCTTTAAGCTCCTATTTGGGGAGGAAGCAGTAACCCCCGAAGAAGTCAGGCTAGGGTCACTACGCACTACCTCACCGCTGGACGATAAAGCCCGTCAAGCATCGTTGGATGGCCTTGACGCCATAAGGCAAGAAGCCGCATTCAACATCGAATGATATCAAGTCTCGATGGCGAAGGCTTACAACAAGATCGTTCATCCGCGGCCCATCCAAGTGGGTGACATTGTGCTTAAGAAGAAGGCAAACCCCGAGGCTGATGGCAAGCTAAGCTCAAAGTGGGAGGGACCATATGAAGTTATCTGCGTCACACGCCCATCGTCATTCCATTTAAAAACTCTCGACGGAGCGGAGTTGAAGCATAGCTGGAACACCGACAACCTCCGCAAGTACTACGTGTAGCTCACGTACGGAAGCATCGTCGTGGGACGCCAAGTTGGCCCGGCACTTTTCTCGTAGCTCTCATATATTTCATTTTTAGTTTTACTAGCAAGCCACTGCGCCGGTTAGTACCACCTTTTGTAAAGGGCTTCACCCTAGGCTGCTGCGACTGCCTCTGTCACAACTATGTAATGGGCCTGCAAGCCGCAGTGTTGTCTGTATAAATGAAGAATAGCAGCCGGCCCGCGGCCGGCCCAACGAGGATGATAACGATTATCCCTCCATCGTGAGGAGGCATGGTTACGCTCCACCGTGGTGTAGAACACGCTCCGACGCGGGGTAGAGGGCCCCTTCACCGCCACGTGAGCAACGTCTCCGTCGTCGTGTCGAGACAATTTCGTCTCCCTCGTGACGTAGAGCACGCTCCATTACGGTGTAGAGAATCCCCTCACTACCACATGAGCAACGTCTCCGTCGCCGTGTCAGGATTACATTGGCTCCACCGTGGTGTAGAACACGCTCCGACGCGGGGTAGAGGGTCCCCCACCACCACGTGAGCAACGTTTCCGTCGCCGTGTCGGGACAACTTTGTCTCCCCCGTGACGTAGAGCACGCTCTACCGCGGCGTAGAGAATCCCCCCACCGCCACGTGAGCAACGTCTCCATCGCCGTGTCGGGATTACATTGTCTCCCCCGTGACGTAGAGCACGCTCCACCGCGGCGTAGAGAATCCCCCCACAGCCACGTGAGCAACGTCTCCATCGCCGTGTCGGGATTACATTGGCTCCACCGTGGTGTAGAGCACGCTCCGACGCGGGGTAGAGAGTCCCCTCACCGCCACGTGAGCAACGTCTCCATCGCCATGTCGGCACAACTTTGTCTTCCTCGTGACGTAGAGCACGCTCCACTACGGCGTAGAGAATCCCCCCACCGCCACGTGAGCAATGTCTCCGTCGCCGTGTCGGGATTACATTGGCTCCACCGTGGTGTAGAACACGCTCCGACGCGGGATAGAGAGTCCCCTCACCACCACATGAGTTTTTGGGCCACGCCCTCAGAACGATATGACCGCCCTCGACAAACGTCTCGGACGTTAGTTTTTGTGGTTGGGGGATAAATACTTGTCACAACCAATCCGGGTGCAAGGTACACTCAACGAGCCGACAATAACAAAAAAAATCCACACAAGTCGCTACACATCTCTCTCGACAAACGACGCAATCTCCTCGCTTGTCAAAAAATGTACGTTGTCATTGCACTGTTCGGCCTTTGTCAAACCGCCAAATGAGCAATGCTTGTACGACACCCGTACTAGGGGCTGGGTGCCGTACCGCCTAACCACGACCTTTCGCCTCGAAGCAACAATCTGTAAACAATACAAAAAGAAGAAATGATCACCAGAGACAAAGCATGGCTGCACTAATTTTCTGACTTTTTATTAACCAACAAGGTTACATGAGGGCTACAAAAGAATGCTCTGACCTCATTAAACCTACCAAAAGAAAGCTCTGACCTCATTAAAAACCTACCAAAAGAAAAAGCTCTGGCTATGCCAATCCTATAGCTACAGGGTTCACGCCCGCGCAGCGATAACCTGGGCATGTGAGCTACCAAGACACCAAAAGCTGAATTGAGACCCTACAATACTAAGGAAATCAAAGCACACTGGGCCAAGCAGTGAATCTCACACTTGAGGATACGGGCCTGCCCCGCCTGGGGCTTCCCCGGAACTGGACGCTGCGGAAGGATCCTCTCGCGTACGACGGGAGCACTGCCGGGCGCGAACGTGCGAAGGGCCGTGCTCACCCCACACAGAGCTGAGGAAGACTCGGGAGTGGCCCCGGATGCAATCCCGAACACCCCCCGAGTTCGTTGCGAGTCGGAGCGCAGTAACCACGTGCAGCAAATGTTTCGACATGGCTGCACTTGGCCACACTCAAGCAGCCAAGAACCAGCTCGGCAAAGGCCCGGGCACAGTCAAGCGGGTACCCTGAGACTGCGGCGCGCGTAGCGGCGCCAACAGTACCTACCTGGTGCAGCTGGGCGACGATGTCGCCCTCGCTGGAGACGTCAGGGGGGGAGGGACGGTGATGCCCAATGAACCAGCTAGCTCGTCCACCCCCGCAGCAACTAGCGCTGCTAGAGATGCAGCCTCCTTCTGACCCTCGGCGCGAGTAGCCAACTTCCCCAAAAGTCGCCCCGCCTCGGCCTCCGCACCAGCCAGCGTGGCACGAAGGGCGCCGATGGTAGCCTCAGCCGCCTCGAGCTTCTCGGCAGCCACAGCCTCAGTCTGGAAGCCGACTGAGACTTCTCCAACGCCTCCCGAGCAGCGGAGGCCTCTGCTTGAGCAACCACGCACTCCTCCTGGGCCGCCAACATGCCCGCCTGAGCGGCAGAAACTTCCCGGTGCTTGACTCCTTGCGCAAGGATCCAAGCGTCCTAGACCGCAGCACCTTGCTCCAAAGCGAAGAGGCCCTGTAAGAAAGAAAGGTAAGAAAAAAGGGGGGTGGGATCGGCAAAGCCCAGGATGGGGGTGAAGCACGGCCAAGAACCTCGTACTTGATATGTTACCTTGAGAAACGAGGCCCTGGCGCTGTCATACAGCTCGCGGCAGGTACACCCACCGAGCACGGTAGACAAGTCAGCCGGGATGATGAGCTCGGCCGCACGCCAGAAGAGGCGCCTCTCCTCCCTCGAGCTGACAAGACACTCCGGAGGGAGCTGACCCGTCACTCGCAGGGTACGCGGGGAAGCTCCTCATCATCATCGCTCACGTCCTCTGCGGTCGGAGGTGGCGGCAGTGGGGGTACTTGCCCCGAGGGCTCCCTCGAAGGCTCGTGGTGCCTCGACATCCCCGAAGCATTGGGAGCCACCCCATCCTCCCTATCCGAGTAACAAAGTCCCCTTCAGGCGACTCCGACGGGAGAAAAGGCCTCTCCACCTCGGAGTCATCATCATGACTATCATCGTAGTCAGTGGTACAGCTCTCCTCCGGCTTGTCTAGAGGTGCTGATTGGTGCAGCCCCGCCAGGTCGTTAGGAGAAGGCCCCGCTCTCACTGGCGAGCGGGACCTAGGCAGGGAAGGAGGCTCGGCAGAAGCAGGGCAAGGCCGAGTCGAGCGTGTCGGCGAGTCTGGGGAAGGCGATGGAGAGAGCTTTCGGAGTTGCATCTGCGCCGTCTTAGACAAGACGACCAGGCGCTCCGGACATTCCAGTCCGAAGGCAATGCAAGCATGGTTGCGGTGGCGTCCCTTAATTGCCTCCTTAATGGCAGCAGACTCCCATGGCATCACCGGCCCCAGTACTACCATGGCAGCATCCTCCCCTGTCTCAAGGGTCAGACCTACGATCAAAGCCAAAATAGACGTCAACACCGTGAGCACGTCACCGCTGAACGAAAAGACAGAAATATTACAAGAAACCTCATCCTCAGAGCGGGAGTAACCCGGTGCAGAAGGGTTCGAAGGTGACACTGCCCTCAGGCAGCACAGGCCCAGGAGGTGCCCCTCGCCCGCGGGTAGCAGGAAAGGCCCCCATCCTCTCACTAGGGGCACGATCTTCACCATGTGGTACTCCTCCACTAAGTCTCGCGCGCTCACCGACGAAGCCATGCGTGTGAGGATGCTAGCTCGCGAAGCATCTGTCGACGAGGGTGACGCGTAGGGAGGCGAGGTCTGGGGCACCGGGCCACGCCCCGCATGAGTGAAGGCGGGATTAGTGACAGTGCAGAGAAACCAATCCTGCCTCCAGTTGTCCCACTGGTTCTTGGTGGCCCACGCCGGGTATGAGAAGCCCCCATGACCTCGGCGCTTGACGAACGTGTCCGTGCCATACGGGGAGATTGCCTCCTCCCCGCTCCCGCTGGGTACGGCCACGCGAGCCACGTGTGCCTGGTGGCAGCAGGCAAAGAGCTCGGCAGAGCCCTCCATCTCCATGCTCTGTAATGCCCACTCAAAAACCACCAGACGAATGAAGGCACCTGGGCTGAGGTGCGCAACCTCGAGCCCGAAGAATTTGAACACCTTCTTCAGCAAATCCACAGCCGGAAAGCACAACCCAGCGTCAAATTGTGCGGCAAAGGCCACGACCTGGCCGGGCCCAGGCTTCCCCCACAGCTCCGTCCGTTTTGGGATGATGACGGCGTCGATTGTGGAGATCTTGCCCTCGTCGACAAGGTGCTGGATCAGGGTCATGTCCGCATGGGAACGACCGAGCCACCGGGTGTAGCGATCACCCTCGCCGGCCTCGGTCCTGTCCTCGTCGTTGCTGGTCACCGGCCCCTTTCCTTTGGCAAGTACCCACTTGGCCCTCGCAGACGTCTCCGCGCGCCCCTCCACAGGGGGTCCTCGTACCCCTGCAGACGTCTCCGTGCGCCCCTCCACAGGGGGTCCTTGCATACCTACGAACTCCCCCGCGCGCCACTCCGCGGGAGGTCCACTGTCACGGACCCGGAATTGCATATGATAAAGGGAACGCGAAGTCGCCAAGGACCGAAGGACTCGTCAGCCCGGTGGCACGGTACCTGCGCCGTATGCACCAAGACGGAACAATCCGACACCCGCCAAGTGCGAGCCGGCCGGAAGCGACCAATCTTCCCAGAACCACATACGATTCCGTAATCCGGTGAAGGTTTAGAGTCGTTCCCAATTACTACCAGACGAGACAAGGTCGGAGGAGCCCGACAGTTCTACCCACACCCTAACCTAGCTCGAAAGCTAGTGGGTCGCTCGAAAGCCCGGTAGAATGCCCACACCCTGCCTGGCCGGCACAGCATCTCAGCCAGCGGGTCACTCAACCGATTCCTGCCCAACCTAGTAATGACCGGTACAACCGTAACCCTTCACGGCATACCCCAAAACGCTTCATATCATACACGCATTGCGTAAGGGCAGCCTGGAATTAACAACTCGGATATCATCACAAAAGCTCTACAATACGGTATTACTAATAACAGTCCACGATGGGACAACATATTACATCAGTCGGTTACATCCGAAATCATATCCGAGTACGGAGTAAATAAACGACAGCGGAAACAAGGTAAATGAGTCCCACAGCGGTATAGTGACCGCTGAACAAAAGCTACGACCTATCCCATAGATCGACTAACTAACCGAGAAAGCAACAATTTCAGGCATCATCAAAATAGTCTTCAACCACCGGCTCACCTGCAAGCTCCAGGGATGACCTGGGTGAGTACAAAGTACTCGCAAGACTTAATCGTGCTTGATTAAATGCCCTACGCATGGATGTACTACTGCAAGAATTAAACATGATGCTTCTCAGAGTAACAATATACTTAACTTCAAAACACATCACAAATAACAGAAGGGGAGGACCAAGTGGATAACCTAATACTTCGAATGACAACAGACCAAAGGTAGGCTACCAATACATTCCTGCAACTCATTTTCCAATCCATTTGGGGACAGCCCATAGCTCAACTCCAAAGTAACCATCAACATAATAAACTTATTCAATCTCTCGGACCGTTCCGACGATACAACCACTACCGGTATTCGAGAGCATTATCCCTTGGAGGTTGCAAGGCTCCAAGCGGACATTAGGCTTACCATCCGACATACCCTAGGGTTGATCTCGGCAACGTCCACGCGGTGATAAGGGAAGTAGCCACGCTGGAGTTGCCTCAAGGTTGGTATCGCGACAAAACTTTCCATACACCTGGTCGCAACATGCTCCTCCAGTGATACCAACTTTATCCAGCTGACCCTTTTTCCCCCGGCTCTCACATCTTACCTTAGGTTCAAGTATTTAGTTCATCAATTTATTCCAATCATACTAGACACACAATACAGCACATCCTACATGCTAGTTAACCAACTCGACCATATTTTCATAGCAACGATCCACACATTGACATATAGGTGCGTAAAGTAAATAATAGGCAATAAGAGGGTGCAACAAGCTCTGCTTGCCTTGGGTGCTAGGATCTAGCTCTTGCTCGGTGTCGTAAGCCAAGTGGTCTTCCTCTTCGGCCTCTGTTATGGATAACGCAAGTACCGGAAAAGAAACAATAAAGAAATCCATAAGATCCAGCATGTATGCATGATATATTATGCTCAATATGCACTACTGGGGTGGCTTGAGGGTGGTTAAACATTAGGGTCGTCAAATTTTATGTGAAGCTTAGTGGAAGTGGTATGAAAACCCTAAATATACATGCATGTCATTTTATGCGAGATTAAGATGACTGAGGGTTAATGACATCGATGTCAGGGCTCGACAAGGTGCTGGTTAGGTTCTTATAACATATGTAGTGTAAGCCACGAGTCCGATGCCCCTAAGGTTACACTTGTCAAGTTAGGGTTTACGAGGTGCGACGACTAAAGGGGGCTACCAACACGTAACCCTTCGCGCATGTGCCATTACTGGAATTTCAGTGGTTCCTAATCGTAGGAAATCTCGCAAGGATTCCAGAACTACAAGATTCGTCGAAATCGGAGTTACGGTCGCGAACTTAGGGTTAACGGACTCTCGGTCGCAACCAAACTTCTACCCTAAACAATATGCTGTGCATGTAACCAAAATTACTTTTTGATTCAGCCATATTGTAGGAAATTCCAAGAGCTTTCCAAATATATAATTTTTTTGAATTTGGACTTGTAGTTTGAAAGTTATGGCCAATTGAATTTTGGTGCAATTTCTGCCCTAGAAATTCAAAACCCTAAATGCTTCGGGTACCCAGACCTTACCCCGAACTAAACCTAATTCTCTCGCGTACCCGAACCGATCTCACCCCAGATCTGCTACACATAAACCATCCCTACTGACATATGGGCCCATCCGCTACATGCGTGGCCCAATCACAGGCAGCCACGTGGCCCTGCTTCACTCTCTCTCTCTTTTCCCTCTCTCCTCTCCTCTCTCTCTCACTGGACCCGGCCGGCGCTGAGGGGGATGGCGGCGCACTCGCCGGCGTGGAGGCCGAAGGGGCTTCGGGTCGACGGCGGGCTCGGGGAGTAGGGGAAAATGGACGGCGGCTCACCCTGGGCTGGTCTCGGTGGCGCGGGGAGGTCGAGGAGGTCCGAAGGGGAGGCAGCGGCGAGGGGAACAGCGGCAGCCACCGGAGCTCGTCGGGGAGGGTGCTCGGGACTTGTTCCTGCGAGGAGAAGGGGTGGAGGGGTTAGAGGGGGAAGAGGCGGAGCTCGGAGGAGGAGAATAGGAGGTGGGGGAGGTCGGGACCGGCGGCAATTTGTCGTCGGAGCGGGGCGTCGGAGTTGAGGGAGGAGGCGGTGGCGTCGGCTCTGGAGAGGGGAAATGGGGGCGGGGGTTTAGGGTTTGGAGGGCGTGGGGAGGAGGCGCGGTCGGGAGGCCCCTTTTATGGGGCGGCGGCTTGGTCGGAGGGGCGGACAGCGGGGGCAGCGCCGCCCCGCTTGGCCGGTGGGTGGCGGCGACGTGGCGGGGGCGCCCTGACAGGCGGGGCCCGCGTGCCAGGAGGAGGGAGGAGGCGGGAGAACCGGCGGGAGAAGGTGGGCCGGCACGGGGAGGCCCAATAGGCCACGGCCTGCGCCCCCTTTTCTTTATTCTTTTGATTTTTCTTTTTATACCTGACAGAGGAAGTATTCTTATTATTTCATGTGCCAATATTACTCCAAAAATTCCCAAATTTTGGCAGGGCATTCTAAACTTTATTTTCAAGCTACTGTAGAATTTTGGCTCAATTTGGGGCTGGTTTAGATGGGGTTCCAGTTCAAACCCTAGTTTTGACCTAATCGACGATTCGAACTAGGGTTAGGTCTTAAAGTGTTCCAAAAAAAATTGTGAAACTTGGCATGGACCTAGTATTCACTATTTCATGCCCAATCCCAAAGTTTGAAAAGGTTTCATCCACCTTTGGTCCACTTTTTCTCAAACCCTAGTTTCCTCGACGCTTTAGGGTTTCGTCTCGGTGGGGCTATTCGAGCTATGATTTCACGTGATCTTGGGGCAACTTTGGGGGAAGGGAGAGAGGTTAGGAGGGAGAAGGTTATCCGGGGAATTCATCGACGGGGTCCACTGGCCCCCACCCCTTGCTAGGGTTTTTATCGAAGTTCGGCACTTCAAATAAATTGATTGGTGTTTGCAACAATTAGCCACCGAGGATGAAATATTAACATATTCTATAAAATTAAATCGATATACAACTAGGTTTAAACAAGGTGTGGTGATGATGATGCCATGTATGCATGAACGCCGATCAAAACCTAATTATCGACTTTGGGTATTACATCCACGCGCCCCCATGGGTGGCTCCGCGCGCCTCCCCGCGGAGGGTCGACGCATCTCCATGGAGGGTGGCGCACGCTGCGCCGCCGAGGGTCCTCGTGCACTCGCGTACCGCTTCTCGCGTGTAGGAACTCGATGTCCTGAAGTCAGGTCCCGGCCTCCCGGACGACCCTCACGATGTGACGGCATCGTAGGCGAGCCCACTGCTCGCCGTCCCCGCGACCCTCGGTGTGCAACGGCGTCACGCACCAGCACTCCCTTCAAGCGTCGCAAGGACGGTGGGGAGCAGGGTGGCGAGGCGGGCAACCAGGGTGTGGGCAACAACGTGTAGCCCAGCCGAGGAGGACAATACTGTACTCACTTAAATTCCTCTGCAAGCTTCTAGCAGAAATTATCGCCCAGGACTTGCTCTTTTCTGTCTGAAACCAACTTTTTTTACCCGTGCAACCTGTACCAAGAGTACTTACTAATTAACATTAGCTAGCATCAAAAACACACTAAGACAATGAAAATGACATAGGTATGAGGCATGGCACAACACAATGCATGTACATTAAGCTACACACCATGGTGCAAAAAACTCCACAATCCAAAGGTCCTTGGCTTCGATGACAAGTTTATCAAAGTTACATGAATTCAATTCTATCGATTCATTCGTTTCGGTACATCGCAAAGAAGAGCCTTGACCTATACATCACAAAGCACACTGGTGTTTTCCCTTGCATTAAAATCGAAGCTCGCAAGACGAGATAAAAATCGAACCTCGCATCTTTGCAACATAACCGAAAATTCTGGATAATACATGCGATGAATCATGATCACTAAGTGATGGTTATAACAATATCCATACCCACAGATAGCATCAACCATATTTTTTTTAAAAGCAGGGCCATATTGCTGCCTTTAAAGTTCAGCAAATACAGACACGACAAACATTCCTATAGTGCTAATGATTGGAAGCAAAAAGGGCTATGACCCCAAAAATATTATGCCATAAAACTTCACCACTGCAAACAAGAAATACGTAGCTGATGAGTAAGAACCTGCAAGAAGCATTAAACAGTAACATAATATAAAGATTCCTAAACCTTCATGTCGGATAGAAATTGAAAGCAGCCAATTTAATCTCACCATCACAAAATTGCATCACAGTTCATACTAATCTCACCATCACGCAATTGCATCACAGTTCATACTAATCTCACCATCACTCAATTACATCATAGTTTATACTAATCTCACCATCACACAGTTGCATCACATTACTCAAGCTACACCGCAATTTAGAGATAACAACCTTCACAGATCTGGTTGCTGGAGGGCCGGCCGGGTGACAGCTCGGGAAAGCAGCTTGGAGAGGCCGACGGAGCTGCGGGGCCAGCTCGCGCTCAGCAGCGGCTCAGGCCGGTGGGAGAGGCCGGTGAAGCTGCGGGCCGACGGGGGCCGCGGGGTCGGCGCGAGCGGGAGAGGTCGGCTTGATCTCGGAACGAGAAATCTTCATGTCGTCAAGAGTTTTGACATAGAGGATGTTGAAACCACTCTCGCCGTCCATGAGGACCTTGGTGAGGCGGACGCCGCAAACGATCGGGTCTACCACCAGGGGGAATCGTCCCGGTTGGGGAATGTAGTCGGGGTGATCCGCGCGTCCGAATGAAATTATGGACTCGGACCATCGCAGGTACTTGGGCACGGCCGGTTCCACTGCGTTGACCTCTCTATCTGTGATCTTCTGGCGGCGCTTGGATTCGTAGCCGTTGGGTCCGCCGAAGATCATTAGACAAGCGGTCTCTTTTGGGAACTCGTCGCCTTCATCCTGGGGGGGCTCTTTTTTGCCCCGATTGGGGACGAAGGGTTTGTTCAGATTCTTCAAGAGATTGTAGTCGCGTGTCAGATGATTGGACTTGGGTCCATGGAAGTGACACAGCTGACTCATCATCTCCTCGAAGGTCACGTTGGTGCGCTGAGGTCGGCGCGGCGGGGCGCGCTCAGCCGCAGCAACGAGATCTCCGCCTTTACGCTTCCGGTGCTTCTTCCTGGATGACTCGGGTTGAGCGTCCCGACTGGGTGAGTCGGACACCTTGCCCTTGCTTCTTCCCTTGTCGTCCCGAGTAGCACTGCGGACAGCCTCTTCACCGGTGGCAAAGTTGTTGGCTATGTCAAAAAGCTCGCGCGTAGTCTGGGGATTCTTGCGCGCTATCTTGTGGATGAGGTCGGTGCTTCGAACTCCCTTGGAGAAGGTAGTGATGACGTCACCCTCTCGGACCTCGGGCAAAGAGTTCTTCTTCTTGGAGAAACACTGGATGTACTCGCGGAGAGTCTCATCCGCCTCTTGTGTACAACTGTGGAGATCCCACGCGTTCCCGGGTCAATTGTACGTGCCCTGGAAGTTGTTCATGAAGAGGGTCTCAAGGTCGCTCCATGTCTAGATGCAACCCGGAGGTAAGCTGGTGAGCCAGGCCCGCGCCGAGTCGGCCAAGAACAGCGGCAAGTAGTGGATCGCGACGTAGTCGTTCCCACCATTGGTCCTGCACGCTGTGTGGTAGTCGACCAGCCAAATGACGGGGCTGCGGGGCCAGCGCGAGCAGGAGAGGCTGGTGGAGCCGCGGGGCTAGCCTGTGCTCAGTAGCTGCTCGGGCCGGCGGGGCTGTAGGCCGACGGAGCTCGTGGGAGGCGGCGGCGAACCGGCGTGCGCTTGGAGGCCGGCGGCAAGCGGGCCGACGGGGCCGCGGGGCTGGCGCGAATGGGAGAGGCCGGTGGAGCCGCGGGGCTAGCCCGCGCTCGGCAGCGGCTCTGGCCAGCGGGAGAGGCCGGCGGAGTTGCGGGCCGGCGGAGCTCGCGGGAGGCTGCGGCGGACCGGTGTGCGCTTGGAGGCCAGCGGCGAGCGGGCTAAGGGAGCTGCGTGGGAGGAGGATGCGGGGGCCGGCGGAGCTCGCGCGAGGCGGCGGCGGGCCGGTGGGTGCTTGGAGGCTGGCGGCGGCAGGCCGGCGTGTGCGGGAGGCGTGGCAGTGGAGTGAGGGGAGTGAGGGGAGAGATGGGGTCTCGGTGGTGGCAAGGGGATATTTTTATCCCCCCCACCACTAACCGACCTAAGGCACGGGATGGGCCGTGGCCCATTATGCTAGGGTGGCCGGCCGACAGGAAAAAGAAGGGAGAAAAAGAAAAGAAGAAAAGAGAAGGGAGAAAAGAAAAAAAGAAAGAAAAGAAGAAAAAGAGGAAAAAGAGAAAAGAAGAAGAAGAGGAAAAAGAAAAAAAGAGGGGGAGGGGCAGAAAAAAAGAAAGAAGAGAAAAGAAAAAGGAAAAAGGGAGGGAGAAGTCGTCGATCTGGCCTGCGCGCCAACCCCTCGGAATTGGTGCGCCGGCTCGGACGGGCGTCACCTGACCGCCCGAACCGGCATGGGGCTACTGTTGGGGGAAGGGTCCCCGCGTTACCCCGAACCGACGGGCTTCCCCCTGACGACGTCAAGACCCCCTTCCCTGCGTCGACCTGTTTCATCCAGCGTGGACAAACTCCGCTGGCATCGCCGAGGTGTTGAAGCCACGCTCCGCCCCGGCGGGCGTCGAGGCCGTGCCCCGTCCCAGCGGACGTCAAGGCCGAGCCCTGTCCCAGCGGACATCAAGGCCGCGCTTTGCCCCGTCGCGAAGGACAAAACATCGTCATAATATCGAGCATATTACAGTATTTAAGTATTCCCTAAAGATTCTTGTAAAAAGATCGAAATGCCCCTAGGGTGTGTGGTTGTCCGAAGGGCATAATTGTAATCTTGCCTTTTCTACTCCCAAACCCTATAAATAAGAAGGGAGCCATTTTGAGAGATATGAATTGTAATTCCTGAAATCAATACGAGAATTTCCATTTATTCTCAACACGAGCGTCTTACACTCCACGCCTTCGTCGGTCGAGCTCCCGAGCGCTTAGTCTCGGCCGACACTACACTTGTTCGTACACCGCTGGTACTCCCGGAGGTCGACGTAACCGATCGGGGGTGCCTAAAGTACACTGCCTAGTCCCGTAGCTACGACAAGTTGTTAGGCCACCGTTGCTGCATCATCCTATCCGAGGTCCATAGCCGACATTGCTCCTCAACTAGGCAAAGAACTTGCATCTTGCCGGCGTCCACACTTTCCAGATGGTGTCCTTGAAGTTCGTTTTTAGTGAGCCATGGAATTGCAGCCGGTATGCTGAGTGCATCGAGTATGCGTCGTTTGCCGTAAGCTTCCAAGAGATGGAGTCATTGATGCCATAGTGAGCTCAGCATGCCGAAGCAGGCGGCAGACCATCAAGAAATCATGGATTATCTTGGTAGTGCGCTCGTGGCAAACGTCAGCAATCCACTTATTTTCCCAGAGCGCCTCCACAGTAGAGCGTGCCTTGCGGCGCGAGTGCCCGAAGAGCGTCGGGGCGGCCGACCACAGTTGCAGTGAAAAAGCCACGTTGACTCCTAGAAGGAAGTCTTGCCATTGCCAATTATGACGGATGTTGCAGTCGTGAACAGGTCCCGGTCCAGAGCATCGTAGGGCGTGGGCATGCCAACCCAGAGGCGATTCGCGGTGCACCATTTGAACCACAACTAGCGGATCTGGAGGGCGCGGCTAAAATGATCCAGGTCCGGCATGCCAAGTCCAGCATGATCTGTCGAGGAGCAAAACTTTTTCCAGCTAACCTTGCACTTTCCCCCATGAAATTTGTCATATTTGCTCCGCAGGAAGCATCGATGGGATTTGTTGATATCTTTCATAACCTTCTTGGTTGGACGAAGCACGGTGAGGAAGTATGTTGGCTGAGCACTCAGGACCATGGCGACGAGCACTTTTTATACTCCCGACATGAAGAAGCGACCCTTACAGGTAGCCATCTTCCCGCAAATTTGGTCAACAATAGGTTGGAAGTGGACGTAATAGATGTGGCCAATGTAAAGAACCCTTGATGTTCAACCATGTACGTAGACCTATAAAGTTCTAAATGTAATGAAGTTGAGTTTGGCATCTTAATTCATCATATAGGTGGACTAAAGTTGCATAAACTCAAAACCCAAATCTTGGACCTAAAAACTGACCGTGATAATCCTATGCAAGTAATTTTCACTAAAACTTGCCTGAACAGCTTCATGGGTCAAAAATATCCTAACAAGGCCCTTTGCTGATTTTTCAAAAATACTGGAGCTATTTCGATTGTTAAACAAAGGTACTTGAGTAAAGGCCAAATAGGGAGCAGGAAATTGATCTACTAGTTATGGAGTAACCTTTGGCAAAATTATACCAAATTTTATATTTGAATCATAAATATCTTCTTGAATTCCTACAAAGTTTTTCCCAAAATTCTAGAACAATATCTTGTATAGTGTCGGAGTATTATTCCGGCAATACTAATTATGGGGCGGCGTGAGCACAGCAAATCTGGATGGGTGCACACGGGAGACAGAGTTTAGACAGGTTCAGGCCCTCACGGAGAGGTAATACCCTACGTCCTGTGTTTGGTGGCTAGTATTGCTTGTATCCTGAGTGCCACAAGCCCTAGAGATTCGATCTCAAGGTTGCTTGGACTTGGAAACGATAGAGATTGTCTATGACCTAGATAATACTGGAAGACTTGATTGCCTGCCGATCGGAGGTCCCCTACCGGGCCTTATATAGGTGACCGGGGTAGGGTTACAAGAGTCCGAGTCGGTTAACAGATTGATTTCCTATTCGGTTACAACAGATTCCGGGTATGCCGGGTAGGTATTAGTCCTTGTCTTGTACTCCACGCTGATGAGGCGCCCCCGTGTTGGAGTCGGACTCCGAGTAATCGGCCCGGCCCATCTCGTGGCCGGAAGGCCGGATTCGTCCTCCTTGATGATACTCGGGTGCCATGTCATCATCATATAGCTATACTTAAAACCTATTTTTAGTTCCTTCCACAATTATGCTAAAATGAGTAATAAAATGATTTTTTATTCTCACAAAATTATCATAAGTAGCCAGGAACCCTTATGAATTTTCTAAAGTTTTGAAACAAAGAATTGTCCCTTCTAAAAATTTGAATGCCAATAAGGAGGAGAAGAAAATGAAAAAAAGAGAGAGAAAGGGAGCCCTAAGGCTAACTGGGCCCACGATAGGCCTGTTTCTTCTCTCTATCGAGCTGAGCCCAATTTCTTCCCTCGTAGGTTTGGTCGCACCTTTCTCCCCTTTTTTGTCTTCCTTCATAGCTGGCACCCACACACGCATCCGCCTTCCCTCTCCCACTAACCAGTGGGCCCGCTAGTCAGTTCCACCTCCCTCCTCCACGCGTCGCCTCTTTCTTGCCTAGAGCACTACCGTGCCCGGCTCACCCATGCGCTGGTCATCTCCTCCCCCTACCATTTTCTTCCTCTTGCCAACATCACCAACGGGTCCTAGCGTCGCACCGCACCTCTCGCCGCCTGAACCGAACTCCTCCCGAGCAGGATATCTCCGGCATTAGAGCACCGCCGAGTGCACGTGAATGGCATAATCTCCTTACCCATCACTGATAGCTCCCCTCCTTTCCTCTCTTTGTCTTTCCACCTTGCCGAGTCGCCCTGAGTTCATCAGTGCACCTAATTGCTCCATTGCCGCAGTGAAGCCTTCGATTTCTTCGTCTTCTCCGACGATGACCATTTCCTCACCGTCATGCTTGCCACTGTCAGTCACCTCTCCGACCCCCCGTGCAGCCAAGCCACAAGCAGCACCAGGACGACCCCGCGGAGCTGCTGGAACAAGGGATCGGACCCCGACGTTACCCTTCTACTCCGTCCTTGACATTACCAGTCCGCCCCTACTGGTCTTCCTCGTCACGTTGTTCTCAACTTCCCCGGGCTTGGCAGGAGCATCAAGGTAAGCTCCTCTCTTCCCCACCTTTTCCTGTTCAAATCCCTACTAGGTTCTCACCCCTGCTCCACCCCTGTTCTATACGCCGCCGGCAACCTTGCCGTCCTTACCCCGGCCAACCAACGCCCCCTGCCTACCATAAAAACTGAACCTTGACCTCCCTAGGGCCTAAATGAGCCTTTTGTTGAGCTTGGGTGTGCTCTAGATCAGCTGCTCATCTCCCCACCGATGTGTCCTTGTGCTCAGAATCGCCAGAGTCCGATCACCGGTCTGACCGGTAATTAACAACAGTCAGACCACTGGTGATTGTTGTTGTACGAGTTTGGAGCTGCTGACGTGTGGGCCCGAAGCTTAACCAAAAAACTGAACCGGTTGATCTTTGTACTTGTTAGGCCCTGGATAGCTGACAAGCAGGCCAATATTTTCATAGGGAGAAGAAGGATTAAAGGAAAAATGAGAATAGAAAAGAAAATGGCTAGATGTATAGGCCCCACTTGTCATACACCATGGTTAGAGCAGCCTGTGGAAAAGTTATAATCTGATTAGTTGATTCTAGAATTTCAGCAAATAGTCAAAAGAGGCTGAAACTTTGAAAATTCATAGACAATTCATATGGACTCCAAATGGAGTGATTCTTGTTTTGTAGGTTTTCATTTTATTTTTAGAAATCATATACTTCTCATCTATGTTTGCTGGAAAATTTGAAAATGCCCGTAATACCCTTTTTGCTTAGAATTGCAATATGATTTCTAGAAAATAATTAATAACTCCAAAAAGGATATACATGGTACCAAAAGCTAATTTAGGTCATATGCTGTAAACTGGTCTTATAACTTCCTCCATGAACTTTTCTCATATGTTAAAATCATACATGAACCAACAAAACCCTAATTTTGACATATGCAATTTCGGAAATGCATAATTTTAACTCCGTAACTCCGAATCTGACGAAACTAATTGCGTTAGCTTCATATAAACATCATCTACATGTTAGAGTGCATATCATTCATTTTTTAGGTCTCTATACTTGCTTGTTTTAATTAAAATTCCTTTTATCGTTTCTTTTCGGTGTTCTGACATTCGATTTTGGTAGAACCGAGCAACGAGGACTTTTCCGAAGCCATCTATTATTGTGAACCAGATCAATCCCAGCAAGGCAAGCATACAAAGAGCTCACTAAAATTCCTTTAATTTATTTCATGCTATGCTATATGATTGAGATGAAATGCTGGTTTGTATTTATGTGATGACGACATGTCTTGTGATGGCGTAATCACTAGCATGATTAGGGTTCAATATGTTATAAGATTAGTGGAGATCTTTTAATTGGGCTAACTAAATATGGAACCTTAATGGTGAGTTGTGAGAGCCGGGGTACTGTCACCTACAGATGGGTCGCTGGCCGAGGTGATGGTAAGCACCACAGTCGTTAAGTCGATGCTGGTGTCATAGGGCTTTATCTGTCAACTACAGTGGAAGATTTAGTGTGATGTTGGATAGTCAGGGTCCACCAACCCTGAACTAACGGCATTTCGGAAGTACTTCGCTTGATCAAACCTTGTGTGGTTTTGCTCAAAACACTTAACATAAGCTTGGTTGGCTATCTTTAATGGAATCAAGCTTGATTGCCTTGATTTGGTTGATTGAAATAGAATGCTTGGTTGAATTTCTATGGATTCGAATCTGAAATTTTTCATGGTCGTGATGGATACATGTTGGTATTGTTTTATCATCTATGTTCATGCCATGTTTGATTTGCTGGAATTGTATGCATGCTTGGTATTCATTCTTATCATCTGCTAAGCTGAAATTAAATTGGGATGAACTTACAAATGTATCTTACAAGTTCAAAAGTACTTAGGGAATTTCATTCCTAACTTGTTGTAGGTGATCCTAGCCTCGGTGAGTATTATGATGCTGAAAATGCAGATGTCGACGTCTAGCTTTAGCCTTATCCTTAACGGTCGAAATGTGTGGGTTATGTGCTTTCTTTTGGAGATGGTTGGACTGCCATCTCATGGATGTTACTTTTATTTCCGCTGCTGTTTTTAAGGTTTGAAAACTTATAAACGAACTTCGAGTCGTCTTTTGTGTGTTGAATGACCTCCCTTGGGTAAGAGATGAACTTATGTATCTTGTAATACCTTCGTTTAGAGTTTGTCTTGAGATATGCAAGTTGTTAAATTGACCTTCCATATACCATGTGTGAATGTTTGAAGTATATGGAAATGGTCATAAAGAAGTAATGCTTAATCCCGTGTTTCATTTTGTGAGGTAATTTTGGTTGAGTGACCCGCTAGCTGAGATGTTGTGCTGGCTAGGCAGGGTATGGTCAATCGTACCGAGCTTTCGAGCGACCCACTAGCCCTAGGGATAGGTTAGGGTGAGGGTACAGTTGTCGGGCTCCATCGATTCTACCTTTAGAGCGGCATTAGTTCTTTATCGGGCGTTGAATTTGCTTTCAACTCTTCTTGTGATGAGTATGTATTTGCCCGGCTTGACCAACCATGAGTGCATACGACATGTGGTGATCGTATGATGTTCAGGTGTCGGATCGTCCAATAGTGAGTGCATACGACATTGTAGTGAGCGTATGGTGTGTTGGACGATTTCTCGGGTATTCAAACTTCACATCGCAGTGGGGTCGATAGTGAACTCGGGGTCCTGACAGCCAAGAATCAGAGGAAGCCCTAGATAAGTAGTAGGGAAATTGATCTGCTAACCTGGCAAGCTTTGCAGAGCATCATCAAGGTCAATCCCTTGACAACGAATAGGGGCTATTATGTTCTTGCCCATGTTAACTTTGAGATCCGTTGCCGCTCTAAAGCTATCAAGGATTCCAACAATAAGATCCAATTCTGTGTGCACCGGATTGGCAAAGATGATCACATTGTCTATATACAGAGAGACTCGTAGCTTTGCATTGCGGCTAGGAGTGTGCTTAGGACCCTGCCCGTCAGTGCTATGCCGAAGAGGCACTAGAGGGGATCGATCACAAGAATGAAGAGGTAGGGGGATAGGGGGTCCCCCTTCTACAGCCCTCGACAGTGGCGAATGCGTACTTCCTTTGAACCATTGAGTATTATTTTTGATGAAGCGGAAGACAGAATTATGAAGATCCAGTCTCTCCAGCACGCATTGAAACTAGTAGCTTGCAAGAGCTCTAGCAAGTATTCCTAGGATATTGAATCGAAGGCTCGTGCAATATCGAGTTTTAGCATTAGCGCCCGCTTCTTCTTTCTATGGAAAGCCTGGGCTAGATTTTGGACATACAGGAAGTTATCCTATATAGAACACTACTTGATAAATGTGCTTTGTCAGGCCGATATGAGATGATCAATGTGGCTGGATAGCCAAATTGCCAGAACCTTCAAGAAGAGCTTTATGATGGAGTTGATTACACTGATCAGTCTGTAGTCACCGATGATGGATGGTTGAGGTTTCTTCGTGATCAGAGTGACTAGAGCATCATTTAGGCAATGGAAATCATCTTTCGCCAGGTTGTAGAACTGATGGAAAGCTTGTACAATGTCCTCCTTGATGATGTCCTAGCATCAATGAAGGAAAGCCCCGATGAAGCCGTCTGGCCCCGGTGCCTTTTTCGAGGTAGTTCCTTGATCGTGGCCTAGATCTCTTCTTTGGTGAAGGGATTGTTGATGCCCCTGTTCACAATGGTTGAAAGCTGCAAGGATTGCCAGTTGAGAGAGCAAAGCCGATGTTTTTTTGTTCCTATGACCACATCAAAGTGGTCACGGTGAGCCACCGCCTTGTCGTCGTGCGTCGTGCCGATGCCACCCCGTGTGTGCAACGAGTGAATGAAATTGTTTCACTTTCACCCATTTGCTTTGACATGAAAGTAATGAGAATTGGAAGCTCCTTCCTATAGCCAAATCACATGCGAGCATTGTTGTCATCTCACCTGCTCAATCGCCACAGATCCGAGGATCCGCTCCTTCAGGCGTTTTCACAGCTGCCACTCCCTGGGAGAAAGAGATTGAGATTCCTGTGCAACATCCAATCTGAAGATAATCTCTTCTGCCATGTGGAATTTCAGGTTTGATCCGTTGAACATGGTCTTAATCCAGCGCTTCAGAGCCATGGCTGTAGCTTGCATCTTGAGGTGAAGATGCATTCTTGGGTTGGAAGCCTGCAATTTAGCCGACTATTACATGGTGGCCCCTTGACATTGGAGAGGTGAATTGGGCAGTGGTCAGAGAAGGAGGATGAGATGGCTTGCAGCATGAATGTCAAGAAGAGGACGTCCCAAGAATGGTTGCATAAAGCCCGTCCAGCTTTACCATCATGACCGCCTCCCGCTCATTCATCCATGTGAAAGCTCTGTTTTGGAGCCTAAGCTCTGTTAACTCGGTATTATTCAGCGCGGCTCTAAGTTTCCCTATTAACCATCAATTTAAATTTGCATTGTTTTTACCCACGTTTCATAGATGAGGTTGAAATTGCCTAAAATCAGCCATGGGGATGAAGCCGGACAAGCAACAATGATCATCTCAGCCAGGAAATCCTCTTTCCAGGCGTAGTCTGTTGGGCCATAGAGCGTGGTCAGAAGAAAAGAGGTAGAGAAGCAACATAAGGAGATGGTAATGGAGAAGTCACAAATGATCGGCGCTGAGGCTATGATGATCTCAGGATCCCAGAAAATCATGGCACCCCCATGGGTACTGTCTGTTGGGAGAAAAGCAAATTCTTAGAGGTGAGATCCCCTGATGTCGAAGGCCATTGAGGTGCCGATGTTGACAGAGCTTCGTTTCTTGAATACATAGGAGTCCAACCTTTGCCTTTTCTGCAATCTCCCGGAGAGCTTCCCGTTGGGGCAATGGTATTGAGCCCATTCACGTTCCAACAAAAGGTGGCATTGTTGGAGTTATTCATTGACAAATCGGATTGGGAGCAGGAGGAACAAGCAACAACTTGAAGTAAGAACAGAGGAACAGGGGACGCGATGGTGATCATCTCAGGTCCCCAAAAACACCATCATGGGGGGACAACCACATATCTGAAGTACATGCTAACGGACAGACCTAGCACGAGTCAGATTAAGGCCAGCTGCTACAAGCCAGCTTGAGTCCGGTAGCTATTTCAAAAATAGTGAAGGGACTAACATCTAAGATAGGGGGAAATAGCCTCTGAAGATGAAGGCAAAGGTGGCTAGACGATAGTCATCCCTTCCACCCCCATGGTGATGGCGCGATGGATTGTGCCTGTTGGGGAACGCGCTACGCAAAACAAAATTTTTCCGCGCACGAACCAAACCAAGAAACACTATCGAGGTGTAGGTAACGATATCATACCTTCGACGATCACGTCAATGCAGCGGAGAAGTTGACCGATGTCGATGAAGTCCGCAGACTCCCGCAGCTAGGTTATACCTCCCAGCCGCGAGAGCGATCTCCTCGTGAATAGTTCGCCCGATCAAACGCCGAAGTATACGACGTCTCCGAGGTATCCACGCGTACCGGATCAGCGACACCGCCGTAATGTGTGGACCAGCACACAAGAACAGCAGGGATCTACGAGAAGGAGAAGCAGCAGCGCGCCGGCAGCTGTACTAGATCCAATCTAGAAGAGAGAGAAAAAGAAGGCTGTGGCCAATCTAGAGATGGCCGGCCTAGGGTTTAGTCCAAGGGACTAGGGCTGCCTCTGGGGCTGCTTGGGATACCCTTTGAGGTGCCCTGCCCCTCTATTTATAGGGGTTGGGGCAGCTCTCCCTAGGCAGGTGGAGTCCTACTCCAGCAGGGACACCCTGTTGGAGTTGGAGTCCAACTCCACTAGAACCTTCTAGAACCTTCTAGAATTTCTAGAACCTTCCAGAACCTTCTAGAATTTCTAGAACCTTCCAGAACCTTCCAGAACCTTCCAGAACCTTCTAGAACCTTCCAATACTTTCCGGAACACTTTCGGACATCACCGGAACCATCCGGGACCTCCCGGAACACTTTCGAGATCATCCGAAACACTTTCGGAACCCTTCTCTCTCGTTCTCCATAAATCGTAGCATTCCTAAATGTCGCTAAAACGTTAAGCGTGTGACCCTATAGGTTCGAGTATATGTGGACATGTCCGGAATACATTCCGGTCAATAATCGTCAGCGGGATCTGGACACCCATAACGACTCCCACATATCATCGAAGATCTTTATCGAGCAAACCTTGTATTGTCGCATACAATTCCTTTTGCCTCACGATACATTACACAACCCGAGGCGAGACTTTGACGGTATCCCTGTGATCAACTCCTTGATCACCATACCTAGTTATCCTCGTTACCGGTTTGTACTCTTTTCTCGTTTCCGTATTCCGGTATCCCCGTGACTAACCTTTTAGTCACAATACCTGGCCAGGCGATGCTGGACACCGTAATACCGAGTGGGCCCAGAGTGTATCTCTCCATCGCTGGATGGGCAAATCCCAGTCTTGACATATCTAGAACCACTATATACTTTCTGGTGTACCTGGAAGTCACCTTTATAATTACCCAGTTACGGCGTAACGTTTGATGACCCCAAAGCAACCATCCGGTATCCGGGTCTATGGTATTCTCATGGTCTAAGGACGCAAGTAAACGTTAACACATCATGAGAAGATACTGACAACATATTGACGAAGTGATCTCGCAGTATCTCATAAGGGGTCTATCCAACACCATTGTTACCCTAACAATGTGTTCCCATTATTGCCGGCATCCTTGTTACATTAACAATGCCCATGATCAGGAAAACAAGATCATCAACAATACATGAGCTAGTCCAGAGGCCTGACTAGGGATCTGAATGGTGTTTATTATTCCACACATGCAATTAGGTTTTCCTCTGAATCTCATATTCAAGAACCAATGCAATTTTAGCATAGAACATAAACTTAATCATGAACATGAAAATAGAATAATAACAACTTTATTATTGCCTCTAGGGCATATTTCCAACAGTGCCATCATCGAGGTTGGTCAAGGCTGCCAGCCTATCTGTGTCGTCCTAGTGAGGGGCTTGTCGAAGCGGAGAGAGTAAGCTGCTAGAGCCTCTTTGTAGGGTCCCACAATTCCAAGGCTGTGGACGAGGCAGAGAGTGGCACGCTCAGCCATTGGAACAGGGCAAGGGTTCACCACTTGACATGCACTTTTTCGTGTTGGTTCTTGCTTCTGGCAAGCTCCATGGTCCCGTTCTCATGGAGCCGGGGATGGAAGCGGCGAAGGCAGCACCTCAGAGGAAAGGTGCCGGAAAATACCCCCGGCAGGTCGGCATTGGTGGAGATGTTGAGTCGGCTCACTTGATGAGTAAACAGAGTGCATATGGGTGCCTCCCTCGTGATGCACATGCTGGCTAGAGGCTTGGACAAGCTTTGACAGTGTGGAGAAGCTCAAGCAGAAGCTAGGCGTTTGGGCTCCCATATCTTGGGAAATTGTGGCTAGCGACATGCTCGTGGTAGACATGACTAGGCTGTAAGAGGAGACATGGGCCACACAGATCTATGTGGGCTGTCAAGGATGTTGGTTGGGCCCTTGGAGCGGTAGGCCTGGCAAGCTTGAGGAGTGTTTGCCCTGTGGAAGATCACCACCTCGAGCTCATTTTGGACTGGGTCATCACGTCCCTAGGATGCAGTCACGTACTCGGGGGATGTGAATCTGAAGAGGTCCCTATCTGGAGAGAAAGACAGTGAGCATTCCTCAACCATGACAGTGGATTTTTCAAACTCGAGGAACATTGGGTCCTCTACTGCTAGAGCACACCCCAAGGCCCCCCAAAGTGGCCAACAGCGTCAGCAAATTAGAAGAAGTCAACAATTGAGTCCGAGGCAATCACAAGTGGTGCAGTAGTTCGGGAGTAGTGCACGTGACCTGCAGCGACAGGTCATGGGAAGGGGCTAGTGCCACTTCGGAGTCGTTAGGCCTTTGGTGGTGCGCCACGGCCTCGAGGGCTATGTCCTGCCTAATTGCGGTGGTGATGGTGGCCTACTGGGGTTTGGCTACGTTAGTGCTGGCCATTCTGTTGCTGGCCAGAGGGGGGGGGGAGAGAAAGAAGGGGCCAGTTTGCACATCGGCTTGCCCCTACCGAATAGGGTGTCGCACCAACTACTATGCTGCTCCCGGCCCTTGTCACTATCGCCATCGTCCTTCCTCCTAGCTGGGTGAGTTGGGGGATCCCTACAGATGCCGATGACTTTCTGGTCCTAGTGAAACCGCGCTTTTGCAACACACAGCTGTCCACCATGCCCAGCATCTAGGAGGACTGAATGCATGGGAAAGGGGTGTCAGAGTCAGAGATGACAACCCACTGAGATGGGAATGTGGAGAATGGGCCTCACGTATTGTCCAATCCTTGATCCTATCAAAGTGCACAATTAACTCATACCTTATGCCATCTGGCGGTGCGGGGACTTCGCGCCATGGCATGGTGTAACCGTCCATTTCATTCACCTGGCCAGAGCCCTGGGGGAAGATCGTGAGCGTGAATGTCTCAGGGATGACATCCGGATTCCAACACCAGACCCAACAGTTGAAATGCATGGTATCCTCGCGCTCAAAGGTTTGGGTGTCCATACGGTTGAAGATGCGATGGGGACCCATGATTTCCTCCATTGCTTCAGGAGACCAAGCATGAAGGGGGAGGCCCTCAATGCAGAGGTGCATGTGGAAGTTCCAGTTTGGTGCATCCCAAGTTTGGACTCCCTCCAGGCGTTGAGCAAAAACATGGTGCCGTCAATTAGCTCCATGTCTCGATGCCCCGGCTAGTCAAAGAGCATGAAGAAATTTTCAGGGTGATGGCGAGAGATGCGAAGGTTGTGGACGGGGACCCGAACTGACGGATGAGCACCCTGGCCACGATCATGAGGTTGGCACCGTGAATATAGTTGAGTGCCTTGATGATGACACCATGGTGGCGGAGGTGGAAGATCTGATGCTCCATGATGTGTGAAGCCACAATGATGGCTCGCCCACTAGCCGGCCACTAGGACAGGTGCCCTGACACAAGGGAATTCACCATCCTTCGCTGGTTGATGTCAACACTGAGGAAGACGTTTGTATATCAGACGTCGTGACAGATGCTTGTGAGCGGGAAGTGGAGGGAAGACAAGGCGGCTGTGGATAGGTGGAGGGGCGGGAGGGCTGGAGCCATGCTGCACTAGCAAGGGGCACTTGCTGGCAAGGTGACCGTTCCTCTTGTAGTTGAGGCAGCAAAGAGGGTCTCTTCATTGAGAGCGGCGGTGATCTGTGGCTAGGCAACGAAATAAGTGTCCCCCGAGCCTCCTTAAGAGGGCGTCACGGGTTGGGGCTGTAGTAAAGGCTTCTCTGATAGCACTGTCCGGATTTTTGGCACGCGTGGCATAAAGGACAAGGCCAAGGGTGCCTTTCTGTCATGTCAAGCTTGCGACCTCCCATCCTTGTGAGTCATCAATGCGGGTATTGGCTAAGTTTGAGGCTAGGAGCTCTCTTGATCCACCCGGTCATCAAGGCAAGTGTGTCGGAGCGAGGGGAGCGGGCTGGTGACCTGGTCCGAGAGGTTGGCGGTAGGGCCACAGCTGTATTCACCCTCAGGAGGACACGCGGAGCAGTTAATGTCAACTCGTTGGGGGCAGGCTTCGGGGAGAGTGTTGTCGCTAGAACCTGCGAAGGACTAGAGTGGAACTCAGCCTCCTCACCCACCAAAGAAAGGAGAGGAGGGGCTGGTGGTCACCGCGACCAGAGTGGCCAACAGTGCAAGGGTGGCCGCCGCGACTGGATTGGTCAGCGGCGTGTCTGGGTGGCCAGAGTGGCCAGCAGTGCGGGGTTAGGAGCTATTGAAGCCCGGAGTGCTTCTACCTCACATTTAATTCTTACCACTGCAGACTTGTAATTGGGGATAATCTTTTTATCAGGGTGCTTCTAGTTCCCATTATATTCATACACTACAGAGAAACCACAGCACTTTCAACTCCCTATTTGAACCGTCAAACCGCAAATCAAAACCACTATCAGCTATTATTTCAAATTTTCGACTGTAAATCTGGACCATTTTGAATCCCACTCGTTACTCTCAAATATAAATTCAAAGCACTTCCGGTTCCGGCTCCAAATTCAAGCTCCTTGGCACACATATTGTCGGAGTATTATTCCGGCAATACTATTTATGGGGCGGTGTGAGCACAGCAAATCAGGATGGCTGCACACGGGAGACAAGATTTAGACAGGTTCAGGCCCTCTCGGAGAGGTAATACCCTACGTCCTGTGTTCGGTGGCTGGTATTGCTGTATCCCGAATGCCGCAAGCCCTAGAGAATCGATCTCGAAGGGGCCTGAGCTACGAAACAATGGAGATTAAGCTAGAAGAGGTGTTCTGCCGATCGGAGGTCCCCTACCGGGCCTTATATAGTCGGCCGGGGTAGGGTTACAGAGTCCGAGTTGGTTAACAGATTGGTTTCCTATTCGGTTACAACTGATTCCGGGTAAGCCGGACAGGTATTAGTCCTTGCCTTGTACTCCACGCTGGTGAGGTGCCCCCGTGCTGTAGTCGGACTCCAAGTAGCCGGCCCGGCCCATCCCGTTGCTGGAAGGCCGGATTCGTCCTCCTTAGTGATACCCGGGTGGCATATCACCATCAGTAGCCCCCGAGTCCTTCACGATCTCGCCGCCGCCGGTCTTGGCCTCTGGATGACCTTCCCGACTGACTTCGGCTCGCCGGGAGATTGTGAAGGGCTGACTGGACTCCTGCAAACAAGACAATTTAAGCCAAGTAACATTCACCCGTAAGGCAGGAATGTCAAGGCGGGTGAGCTGTTAACTGGGTAATCTCTAGTGGCATCCGGTCCACCCCTGGGGGGCAGGGACCGACTGATAACCTGGCGTGGGGCTTGCCATAAATCCCGACTGAATTCCCGAGTAGCACCCGGCCTTCCCGAGAGGGTTAAGGCCGGCTAGGGTCCCCTGAGGGAATGCCTCTGGAACTCTAAGTCCGAACCAGAGAAAAGCAGACATGGCGCATAGGCTTCTGAGTTTCAAAGTCTTATGCCGGGTCATTCCACTGAATCTGGAGATCCCAGAGACCAGAGCTTCGAGGCTTAAGCGCTCGATGAGCTCTGGGTGGAGAATCCAGCGGCTCCAAGTTGCTCAGCATCCGACTCGCGGCCTTCGGGAGGCACGCCATTACTGCCCCTCACTCGGGTGTACTCAGCCGACTGCGTTCCTCGCTGGAGGCCAGTCTCTGATACCCTCTGTGGCCAAAACGCCTGGCGCCGAGTCCCTCTAGGCAGCCAGCTAGTGATTCCTGGAGAATACGCTTTAGCCACCATATAGCGGAGACGTATTCCGTCGGGTTATACAGCCTGGAAGGCTAACCGTCGGATCTCCTTCATTAAGCCCGCACGAATCGCGACGCAGCCTAGTCGTGGGCGCGAGATACGCGCGGCGTGGCCCGCCCGAACGTGCGGCGGAATCCGAAACGGCGCGGTCGTGGGCGCGGCGAATCCGGGAACGTGGAGACGCGGGGAATCCGAACCGCCCGATCCTTCCCTTTATATCCGGCAGAGGCTGCGGGAGTGGCCCACGCTCTCAAACGCATCCGCATTCTCCTCGCGCCCGCCGCTTCGTCTTCTTCTTGCTCCCAGCCGCTCTGCGCCCCGCCCCGCAAAAACCCTAATCCCCTCCCCGGCTCCCTCGGATGCAAGCCCCGGATTGGGAAGCCGATCAAAGCGAGACCGAGGAGGACGCCTTAGTTTGGAAGTTGCTGGGCGAGGAGGGATCGTCGGCCGAGCCAATGGCCCCCTCTCCATGGATGAAGTCGACGGTGACGGAGGCGAAGCTGGAGATCCTCGTCCGGATGGGGCTCCTCCCCCCAAAGGAGCTGGTCGAGTGGCGCGCTGCCACGGGGGAGACCATCCCCACGCCGGACACCCGTGAGCTGGTGGTAAACAGCTCGTTCTTCGAGCGAGGGTTCTCGGTTCCGGTCCACCCGTTCCTGCGCGGTCTTCTGTACTACTACGGGCTGGAGCTGCACAACCTGAATCCCAACAGCGTCCTACACGTCGCCAGCTTCATCACGCTCTGCGAATGCTACCTCGGCATTCGCCCGCATTTCGCGCTGTGGAAGCATCTATTCATGGTGAAGCCGCAGCCGAGCAAGGACAGCCCGGCCGTAGTCGGAGGCGCCGGGTTTCAGTTGAGGGCGAAGTTGGCGAAAAGCTACCCGGCCCCGCCGATGCCATCGTCCCTCAAGGGTTGGCACGCCCAGTGGTTCTATTGTGCCAATGCCGACCCAGCGCTGCCATCCTTCTCGGGTCAGGCGCCGGTAGCCAGGTCAAGCTGGACGGATCCACCCCTCGACCGAGAGCAGGACAGCGTCGACGTCCTGATGGCACAGCTCGGCCAGGCGATGGAGGCCGGGGTCACCGGGGCGACTGTCGTTGCCACCTTCGTCCGGTGGCGGGTGCAGCCGGCCAAACTCCGAGCGCACCCCATGTACGAGTACACCGGCGCGGAGGATCCGACCCGGGAGGCCGCCGACGAGCTGTCGAGAGGGCGAGGTGCAAGGTCGACTCGAGAAGATCCTAGCTCAGGGGACGAGCCTGGACTTCTCCGGACGACCGGCTCCTTTCTGCCGAGCGAACCCGCCGAACGACGTAAGTAGCCGATGCTTGGTCCTTTTGATCTCAGCTTTTGGCCGAGCCTTACTCGGGTGTTGTCTTCGTGTTCTCTACAGGTTCTGTTCGGCTTCTGTTCCAGCGCTCCCCTCCCGGAGGACGAGATCTGGAACCAGCCGCGATACGCCGACGTTCCAAAGGGCGGGCCGTCGCCGCCGGGGGCAGCGGGAGCTTCATCTTCCGGCGCCGGCCACTCGGGAAGCGCCGGGTCTTCTGCTTCCGGCGCCCGTCGATCGACGGGCGCCGGGTTGTCTTCTTCTGGCGCCGGCCGCCCAAAGGGCTCCGGGGCGCCGAAGGGCGTCAGGGTCTCTAAGACCCCGCCGGTCGCTCCGCCTCCTCCTCCGCCAAGCGCAGCCGCCCGGGAGGAAGACGAAGACTCGGACGACATCAGCGCCTATCTGTTAAGGAGGCGGACGCGGCGACGGAGCGGCGCCGCCCCCCAGCCCTACCGTTGTCGTCAGGGGCGCCGGCTCGCCGGAGCGGGACGGCTCGACTCCCCTAGGCAGTCCGACGGCTCCGTCTGCCGCCGGAGCCACGCCTACGGAACAGGAGGACGCCGCCGCGGACGCCGACCTAGAAACGCCGAACGCCCCCGAGTCTGCCCGGACGGAGCAAGAGGGCTCCGCCGTGGGAGCCGACCGGGCGAGGCCGGATGTCGCGGGGGCCGTGGAGGCGGGGCGGGAAGATCCCGCCCCCAGCGCCGATCCCGTGGCGCCGGCGGCCGTGGGAGCCGCGCCCGCGGAGCAGGAGGGCCCTGCCTCTGGCACCGTTCCGGCGGTGCCAGCCGCCGCCCCGAGTGACATTACTCGGGCGGCTGAGGACGACGCTCCCCCCGGCCGGGGGGAGAAGAGGGACGCCGACACTGCCTTCGGAGCATCCGCCGGGTCGGGGACCACGCCGGCCCCGGCCGCCGCCGCGGCCGGGCCGCGAGTCGCGGGGGCCAAGAAGCGCCTTGTCGTCCCTCGGTCTTCAAAGTAAGTAACTTGCCGAGTGTTTGCTTGGTTTTATATTTCTTCATGTGCTGATGTGGCTGATCTTGTCGTTTCTGCAGGACGCGGAAGACGGGGGACACCACCAAGGCACCCCGAGCGGCCCGGGATCCAAACAGGGTGGAGACCCCCCGGCGCCCGACACCCGGGCGTCGCCGCCTCCGCCGGCGGCTGCTCTTTCCTCCTCTCGGCCGGCGTCGCCTCCAATCGTGGTCGCTCGCGAGCCAACCCCCGAGCAACCCGGCACACAGGCAGTCCCGCCAGTCGCTCCTCAGGAGGAGTCCTCCATCGAAGCGTTGGTGCCGGCGGGGGCCGCGGATGCTAACCGGGACGTGGCGATGGCGGAAGGTGCGGCTCCGGAAGCGGGCGGGGCTGCTTCGCCGGTGCGTGAGGACGAGCCCGCCGAGACCTCGCCAATGCGGGAGATCAGCGGGGCTCCGCCCTCAAAGCCATGCTCGGAGTTGGTGGCGCGACCGCTCCGAATCGGGGAGAAGGAGCCGGGGCAGCCGGCCGCGGTGGTGGTCGACGACACCGAGGAGGAGAGGGAGTGGCGCGCGGCTGCGGAGTGCGCCGAGCAAATCGGGGAGATCCTCCCGGCTTTGCTGAAAGCGTCAAGGGAGGCGGCCAACCTGCTGAACGGCAGGCTGTGCCCGTTGATGGAGGTGAGTACTGTCCTTTTTGTGAGAATGTGTCCCTAGGAAGTAGCCCCCGGGCCTCTGCCCGACTAAGGTAGTCGGGCAGGGGACCCCTTGTTTTTTTTTGTAGTTGCTGCTCTGGGTGCACGAACAGTGCACCCAGAGGGTGTAGCCCCCGAGCCTGCGGTCGACTAGGATAGTCGGGCGGAGGGTAGATGTAGGATAGTCTGTAGACTCTTCTCCGGGTGCACGAACAGTGCACCCGGAGGGTGTAGCCCCCGAGCCTCCACTGGGTCCTTGGGGCCGAGTGGAGGGTTTTGATGATGCAGCCGGGCGGCCTAACTTGTTTGTCTTCTGCAGCAGGCGCTGAACCAGCGGTCGCAAAGCAAGACCGCCGTCCTCCAGGACCGACTGCCGGTGATCGAGCGGATGGAGCTGCGGAAGTCCGAGTGGGACAAAATAACCGCGGCCCGGCAGACGGCGGAGGACGTGGCGCGCAAGCGCGGGGTGGAAATCAACGGCCTGCAGGCAGCGCTGTCGCAGGAGATGGCCAAGTCCCGGGGTAAGTAAGCTAGTTCACCCGTTGCGTTTCTCCTGCTGCTTTTATATTGCTGTCATCGCTGACATGCTGGCACGTGCAGCCGCCGAAGAAGAGGTTGCCCGGCTGAGGGCGGAGCTCGACACGACGACGGCCCGCGCCCGAGACGTAGACGCCGCCAGGGAGCAGGCCCGGGAGCTCGAAGATGCGCTCGCGGCGGAAAGGACCCGGGCGGATCAACTCGGGCGCGAGGCCGAGTTGGCGCAGGCCCGTGCCCGGGACCTTGATGACGCCGAGGAGCGGATCCGCAAGCTTGAGGAGGCGCTCACGGCGGAGAAGGCCCGGGCGGACCTGGCGGAGAAGATGGAGGCGCAGCTTGGGCGCGATGCCGAGTTGGCGGCCCAGCGGGCCACTGACGCGGAGGCGGCCGCTGAAGCCGCGAAGAAGGCAGCCGCAGCGGCGGAGTCCGGTAAGTGCCCGTGTGGACTTTGGTTTTGCTTTGGCCTGTTTTCGTCGTTGCTCATACTTAGCCTTTTGCTTGCAGAGTCGAAGGCGAATCTCGAGAAGTCCCGGGGGATGATCGAGTCGCTGATGAAGGCCGGGCAGGTGGCGTGTGGCGCCGCCTGGCCAGACGACACGGCACCTGACTCCGTCGCGTCGGTGGCCGAGCGGTTGCGCCAGGTCCCCGACCGGGTGGTATCCATCGAGGCGGAGGGCGCGCGGACGGGGGCCAGCCTGGTCTTGGCAGTGGCGCGGTCCCACTACCCGTCGCTGGACATGGAGGCGATCGGGGAAGGGTATGCCGCGGATTTGCTCGATGAGGACATTCCGGAGCTGGTGCAGTCCGTCGAGTCTACCGCCGACACCCTTCTGAAGCGGTCTGGCCTGTAAAAGATAGGATTAGCTGTAAATTGCTCGGGTTAGCCGAGTAAATTTTGCAAAGTACTCGGGGGTGCCGAGTACACTTTGTAAAGGACTCGGGGATGCCGAGTGAATTAAGCACTTGCTGTGTTAACAAGTTTTTGGTCTGTCCGGGAAAAGACTTGCGTTCCTGTGTACGTTGGTCTGTTCGTTTGTGCTCTTCGCCAATCCGTTGTAGCCTCCTTGGCGTAGGGATTAGCCGGTGGCGTGTGTCCCCGAGTAGCGCAAGGGTGTGGCGTAAACCGGCGACTGGAGTCGAAGAGTTAACGTTGGACTTTATACACAGTACTTAAGCATTCCGCGCGGACAGGGCCGTGTATGAGCCGAGTGCCTGCTACGGGCGGGCGTAGCAGGCTTAGTCGGGAGAAAGGAAGACTTGCTTTTGGATGAAAAAATGGAGATTCTTTATTCATGTATTCAAGTTCATAAAACACTTAAGCATAGAAGCGACGTAGCTGTTCTATGTTCCAGGCGTTGGTGAAGACGTTGCCGTCGCTGTCCTTCAGTCGGTAAGCCCCCGGGCGGAGCACTTCGGCGATGATGTACGGGCCTTCCCACGGCGGGGAAAGCTTGTGCTGCTCTTTATTGGACTGTACTCGGCGTAGGACCAAGTCGCCGACGTTGAAGGAGCGGCTTCGCACGTGCTGACTGTGGTACCGCCGCAGGGCCTGCTGGTACTTGGCTGAGCGAAGGAGCGCGACCTCGCGTGCCTCCTCGAGTTGGTCGAGGGCGTCCTGCCGTGCTTCCGCTGACTCGGCCTCGTTGAAGGCGCGGGCCCGCGGGGAGCCGTAGTCCAGGTCAGTCGGGAGCACTGCCTCGGCGCCGTAGACCATGAAGAACGGCGTGTAACCGGTTGACCGGTTAGGTGTGGTGCGCAGGCTCCATAGCACCGAGGGTAGTTCGGCTGCCCATTTGCCGGCGAACTTGTTCAGTCGTTGGAAGATCCGGGGCTTGAGACCTTGCATGATCAGGCCGTTGGACCGCTCGACTTGCCCGTTGGAGCGCGGGTGTGCCACGGCGGCGAAGTCGAGGCTGATGTTGAAGTCGTCGCAGAACTGGAGGAACGCGCGTCCGGTGAATTGGGTGCCGTTGTCCGTGATAATGCTGTTGGGTACGCCGAATCGGAAGACGATGTCCCGCACGAACTCGACGGCCTTCTCAGCAGTTATCGTGGCGACCGGCTTGGCTTCGATCCACTTGGTGAATTTGTCGACTGCGACGAAAAGGTGCGTGTAGCCCCCGGGCGCCTTCTTGAGGGGACCGACCATGTCCAGACCCCAGACCGCGAAGGGCCAGGTGATCGGAATAGTCTGGAGCGCCTGGGCCGGCAAGTGTGTCTGCCGGGCGAAGTATTGGCATCCTTCGCAGGTGCGGACGATGTGATCGGCGTCCGTGACGGCAGTCGGCCAGTAGAAACCTTGTCGGAAGGCTTTCCCGACTAGCGTCTTTGGAGCCGCGTGGTGACCGCATACGCCCGAGTGGATGTCGGACAACAGCTGCTGTCCTCGTTCCTGAGGTATGCACCGTTGGAGGATCCCGGAGGTACTCTTCTTGTAAAGCTCGTCGTTAATGACGACGAAGGACTTGGAGCGCCGCGCGACGCGGCGTGCCTCAGTCTTGTCGGACGGGAGGACATCCCGCAGCAGGTAATCCAGAAAGGGCACGGTCCAGTCGGGGGTGACAGCCAGGACCTCCGGAGAGGTTTGCCGACTGGTTTCGCCTTCGGGGACCTGCTGTTCAGCGGTCTTGGGTGTTGTGTCCGCTTTGACGGAGGGGGTGTGCAACTCGTGAAGGAAAACCCCGGCCGGGACGACGTCCCGACTGGATCCTAGCTTGGCGAGTGCATCCGCTGCCTCGTTGTCTCGGCGTAAAACGTGGGTGATCTCAAGACCGTCGAACTTGGCTTCGAGCTTGCGAACTTCTTGGCAGTAGGCTTCCATGGAGGGATCTCGGCATGACCAGTCCTTCATGACCTGCCGCACCACCAACTCGGAGTCTCCGCGTGCTAGGAGCCGGCGGATCCCGAGTGAGGCGGCAAGTCGGAGACCGTGGAGTAGAGCTTCGTACTCGGCGACGTTGTTGGAAGCCGGGAAGTGGATCTGCAGCGCGTACTTGAAGCGCTCGCCTTTAGGCGAGATGAGCACGACGCCAGCCCCTGCGCCTTGGAGCATCAGGGAGCCGTCGAAATAGAGCGTCCAGTGCTCGAGGTCGACGACGGAGGGCGGGGACTGGACTTCTGTCCACTCGGCCATGAAGTCGGCAAGAGCCTGGGACTTGATGGCCGTGCGGGGGGCGTAGACTATGCTGAAAGCCAGGAGTTCCATTGCCCACTTTGCAATCCTGCCCGTAGCATCACGATTGTTGATGACGTCGGCGATCGGGAAGGAGCTGACCACCGTGATGGGGTGTCCTTGAAAGTAATGTACTAACTTCCGTGATGTTATGAACACCGCGTAGATGATCTTCTGGATCTGAGGGTACCGCGCCTTGGACTCGGACAGGACTTCACTGATGAAGTAGACCGGTCGTTGTACCTGCTGTATGTGGCCGGGCTCGGCGCGTTCCACGACCAGAACCGTACTGACCACCTGAGTAGTCGCTGCGACGTAAAGAAGCAGTGGTTCGTTGGGCATGGGGGACGCCAGCACCGGGGGGGGTGGATAAGAACTTCTTCAAGCCGTCAAGGGCATCCTGGGCTTCGGATGTCCAGGTGAAGGACTCCGATTTCTTCATGAGCTTGTAGAGGGGCATGGCCTTCTCGCCGAGTCGGGAGATGAACCGGCTGAGAGCTGCCATGCACCCGGTTAGCCGCTGGACGTCTTTGAGTTCTTCGGTGGACCCATATTGATGATGGCGTCGATCTTCTCCGGGTTGACCTCGATTCCTCGTTCGGAGACGATGAAGCCGAGTAGTTTACCCGAAGGGACCCCGAAAACGCACTTCTCGGGGTTGAGCTTCATGCTGAATCTTCGAAGATTAGCGAAAGTCTCTCCCAAGTCACTCAGGAGGTCTTCTTTCTTTTGGGACTTGATCACCACATCGTCGACGTAGGCTTGCACGTTCCGGCCGATCTGGGACTGAAGGCAGCGCTGTATGCACCGTTGGTACGTAGCGCCGGCATTCTTGAGTCCGAAGGGCATGGAGACGTAGCAGAAGGCGCCGAACGGAGTGATGAAAGATGTCTTGATCTCGTCATCCTCCTTCATCTTGATCTGGTGATAGCCCGAGTAGCGTCGAGAAAGCATAAAATTTCGCACCCGGCCGTGGAGTCAACCACTTGGTCGATGCGAGGAAGGGTGAAAGGATCTTTGGGACACGCCTTGTTAAGGCTAGTATAATCAACACACATCCTCCACTTTCCATTCTTTTTGCGAACAAGAACTGGGTTCGCTAACCAGTCGGGATGATACACTTCTTTAATAAAGCCAGCTGCTAGAAGCTTAGCTATTTCTTCTCCTATAGCCTGACGTCTATCCTCAGCGAAACGGCGTAAACGCTGTTTGACCGGCTTGGCGTCCGGCCGAACGTTGAGAGAGTGCTCGGTAGCCTCCCTGGGAACCCCGGGCATGTCGGAGGATGTCCATGCGAAGATATCCCGGTTATCCTGGAGGAAACTGACGAGCGCGCTTTCCTATTTGTCGCTGAGCGCAGTCCCGATCTGCGTCGTCTTGGAGGAGTCTTCTGGGTCGAGTCGGATCGACTTGGTGTCCCGAGCCGACTGGAAAGATGTCGACGTTGAAGCCTTCTTGGATGGCGGTGCTTCCTCGACCACGGCCGACTTGAGATCGGAGAGGGAGGCCTCGGCGATCTGAGCTGCGGCGAGGTTGCAGTTCTCGAGATCACATGTGTAAGCATGCTGGAAGCTGCTTTGCACTGTAATAACCCCATGGGGGCCCAGCATCTTGAGCTTCAGGTAGACGTAGCTGGGGACAGCCATGAACTTGGCGTAGCAAGGACGCCCCAGGATGGCATGGTATGATCCTGGGAAGTCGACGACCTCGAAGGTGAGAGTCTCGGTCCGGAAGTTGCCGGGAGTACCAAAGGTAACGGGCAGGCTGACCTGCCCGAGTGGACTCGCCATCTTGCCGGGCACCACCCCGTGGAAGGGGGCACCAGTCGGCTTGATCTCGGATCGAGGAATCTTCATATCGTCGAGGGTCTTGACGTAGAGGATATTAAGACCACTCCCGCCGTCCATAAGGACCTTGGTGAGGCGGACGCCAGAGACGATCGGATCCACCACCAAGGGGAAACGTCCCGGCTGGGGTATGTAGTCGGGGGTGATCCGCGCGTCCGAATGAGATCACGGACTCGGACCATCGCAGGTACTTGGGCACGGCCGGTTCCGCTGCGTTGACCTCTCGGTCGATGATCTTCTGGCGACGTTTGGACTCGTAACCGTTAGGGCCGCCGAAAATCATCAAGCAAGCGGTTTCTTTCGGGAACTCATCACCCTCGTCCTGAGGGGGTTCCTTCTTGCCCTTGTTGGGGGCGTAGGGTTTGTTCAGGTTCTTCAAGAGGTTGCAGTCGCGCGTCAGATGATTGGACTTGGGTCCCATGGAAGTGACACGGCTGACTCATCATCTCCTCGAAGGTTGTGTTGGTGCGCGGCGGACGGCGCGCCGGGGCGCGCTCGGCAGCCGCAACGAGATCTCCGCCCTTACGCTTTCGGTGCTTCTTTCTAGACGACTCGGGATGGTCGTCCGACTGGAGGACTCGGACGCCTTGCCCTTGCCTCTGCCCTTGTCGTCCCGAGTAACACTGCGGACAGCCTCTTCGCCGGTAGCGAAGCTGTTGGCTATATCAAAAAGCTCGCGCGTAGTTTGAGGATTCTTCCGCGCAATCTTGTGGATCAGGTCGGTGCTCCGAACCCCCTTTGGAGAAAGCGGTAATTACGTCGCCTTCCCGGATCTCGGGCAAAGAATTCTTCTTCTTGGAGAAGCGTTGGATGTACTCACGGAGAGTCTCATCTGCCCTTGCGTACAACTGTGGAGGTCCCACGCGTTCCCGGGTCGATTGTAGGTGCCCTGGAAGTTGTTCACGAAGAGGGTCTCGAGGTCCTTCCACGTATGGATGCACCCCGGAGGTAAGCTGGTCAGCCAGGCTCGCGCCGAGTCGGCCAGGAAGAGCGGCAGGTAGTGGATCGCGACGTAGTCGTTCCCACCGTTAGTTCTGCATGCTGTGTGGTAGTCGGACAGCCAGATGTCCGGTCGAGTCTCTCCCGTGTACTTGTCGATGCCGGTGACTCGGAATCGCGCCGGGAAGACGACGCTGCGGACACGAGGGCCGAAAGCTTTTGGACCCGAATATCCCGCGCCAGAGGAAGCCGGAGGAGAACGTTCCTGGCTGGTAGCGCCGCTATCATTGCATTGGTAGCCACGATCTTCTCTCCTGGAATCGTGATGGGCGCTTCCCTCAGCGTCCGCGAGGTTCCGGGGTCCGAGTCGATTGTGGACCGGCGCAGCCTGGCGAGCGTTGTTGGCCGCGTCTCGTCGGGCGTGGGTTCTGGCGTCGATGGTGCCACGAGCGTCTCGATCGGGGCCGAGTCGCCCATGGACGTTGCCAGTCGGCTGACGCCGGGCGGCGCTTGCTTGTTGGCCATCCATGCGTGATGGACTCTTCTGGGGTGTAGAGCGCCGGCTCCTCGCACCTGCGGAGGAGCCGGGGTGGTCTTTGAAAACTTCAGCGTGCTGGAGGGCGGTTTTCCTCCAGCAGAACGCGGAGCCATCGAAGTTCGTCATGTCCCGGGTTGCCCTCGGGGATATCAATGGCGCGGGCCGCCACTGTGGCCGCAACGATATTGTGACTCGGGAGAGGAAATATCGGGACTCCTTCCCTTTCACGCATGCGGAGCTCATTGTGAACCTGGCGTCCACGAGCCCTCATGTCATCATTGCGTCGCTGGTCGTCACACTGGCGGACAAGCCGAGTCTGTTGCTCGATCAACTCTTCCTCCTTGGCGAGGAGTCGGAGCCGGGTGGCCTCGAGCTCGGCCGGTGTTTGTTGGTTGATGGGGACTTCTCGGCCATCGCCGTCAATTTGCGAGTCGGCGTTAGCCATGAAGACTTCCCTAGACGGATGGTGGCTGCTAGAGCTTTCATCCTCGTCCGAGTTGTACTCGAGGACGGGGAGGAGAGATTCGATAGCGCCCACCAGTCGGGATCCGAGGGCGAACTCGTGTGCGACAAACGGATCTGGTTTCGGCGAAGCCTCTTCCCTGGGGAGAGGGGGCCGAGTATGCGGGCTCCATGGGAGGCCCGGGCTGAAGAGCTGATGAAGCCTCTACCAATCGCGATGTCGTCAAGTGGCAGAGGTGAAGCTGGCGACCTTGTCGGCGATGAAGCTTAACTTCCCAAACTGGAGAAGCTGGCCAGGATCCGGGACAATGCTCATGAAGGCGAATCTCATGATGCACCCCGGGACGAAGGCGTTGTTGCTGTCACGAAAGCCATCCCGACTCGTGCAGATGGATCTATGCGCACGGCCCCTACCTGGCGCGCCAACTGTCGGAGTATTATTCCGGCAATACTATTTATGGGGCGGTGTGAGCACAGCAAATCAGGATGGCTGCACACGGGAGACAAGATTTAGACAGGTTCAGGCCCTCTCGGAGAGGTAATACCCTACGTCCTGTGTTCGGTGGCTGGTATTGCTGTATCCCGAGTGCCGCAAGCCCTAGAGAATCGATCTCGAAGGGGCCTGAGCTACGAAACAATGGAGATTAAGCTAGAAGAGGTGTTCTGCCGATCGGAGGTCCCCTACCGGGCCTTATATAGTCGGCCGGGGTAGGGTTACAGAGTCCGAGTCGGTTAACAGATTGGTTTCCTATTCGGTTACAACTGATTCCGGGTAAGCCGGACAGGTATTAGTCCTTGCCTTGTACTCCACGCTGGTGAGGTGCCCCCGTGCTGTAGTCGGACTCCAAGTAGCCGGCCCGGCCCATCCCGTTGCTGGAAGGCCGGATTCGTCCTCCTTAGTGATACCGGGTGGCATATCACCATCACATATATACAACATGTTATAGCATCACATATCTAGATAGACTTTTCTTTATAACTATAAGGAAGATGTACACGGGCACGCACATATATACCACATGCACACACCCATGTGAGCATGATATGAGCGCGTTCCGTAATCACACGTTAGAATTGACAGAGATCGAAGATAAATCCATAGATCTCTCTAAATTTCTATTGAACGCATCCATGTTTATAATATGAGCACTTTCAATTGATGAAAAGAAAAAGGGAAATCTATTATAGTTTAAGAAAATATTTAGCGTGACAACTCAACACATACCGCAAGATTACGAAAAGGACGAACACATAACATCGTAAAGAATGTCGATGTCTCGTCTCCTACGTGGTTAGCTAGCCTTGTTTCATATATGCGTTTCGTAATAAAGTTTTCAATTTCTTATCCAAAAGTAACATGATGGGCAAGGCATGCAATCCTCGTGTCGTTTGAAATAATAGAGGTGTTATTCCTGGCGAACACGAGAACTGTCAGATATATGAATTCTACATCGTGGATGCCTTTTTACCACGGTGATTATGTTTATGGCATCTCCCGTCGGCTAAGCTTATCTGTTGGGAATGTTGTGGCATATTTCCTATCAGTGTATATCCCGATCGTGCAGTAGAACTGACATGAATATTCTCCGGTGTCATTTGGGCAAGCACGACACTTAGTATGCACTACTACAGAATTCATTTAACGGGACGCCTGGTTTTTGAAGCCGTCTGTACAAATAGTATCACAGACGGTTCCAAATGAAAAACCGTCTGAGAAAATGAGTACAAACGGTTCCCAACAAGCGGGACGCTACAGTACAGACGGTTCTAATTGGAACCGTCTGTACAAATATCACAGACGGATCCAAATTGGAACCGTCTGTACAAATCAAACAGTACGGACGGTTCTAAGTTGGAACCATCTGTACAAATCTGTAAACAATACAGATGGTTCTAAACTGGAACCGTCTGTGCAAATCGAACAGTACAGACGGTTCTAAGTTTGGAACAGTCTGTACAAATCTGTAAACAGTACAGACGGTTCTAAACTTGGAACGTCTGTACAAATCGAACAGTACAGACGGTTCTAAACTTGGAACCGTCTGTATAAATCGAACAGTACAGACGGTTCCAAACTTGAACCTTCTGTACAAATAGATGAAGCAAGGCTAGTTGATCTCTGCTGCCGCGGCAGCAAAAACTGCAGATTTTCTTACGCGGCAGGAAAGTGGCAGCGTCGGGGAGGGAGTTTGACAGCTCCGATTGTCAAACGGTTTTCACGGCTATGAGCGGGAGGCCAAACTCTACGTCTCTAGAAATTTTAAGCCAATTCCGAGAAAGTCGACGAAACGATTAGTGGAAATCCCGGCCCGAAATCGAAGATTTTGAAAACGGCGCCCAGACAAAAGTGCTCGGCAGAAGTTGGGATCAAGGTGGAAAGCAAGTCCTCGACTCAAGCTAACCAAGGAAACAAGAATCACCCAATTTGGAGTCCGGGTGAAGGAGATATGCCCTCCGCAAGATCAAAAAAAGTAACGGAAAAACTTCCGGAGCCAAAAATTCCTACTTAGAAGCCAAATTTTGAAGGTCAAGATGCGTACAGGTGTATACACATATATTTTTTGAGATGCGCGTCGTCGTTAGCTTCGATTTGAGTGGTCGTGGACCCAAAACGGACTTCGTATGAGAAGTTATGGCTGTTTTACTAAAACCTCTCAAACTAGAGTTGAATTTCGACTCAAACTAGCACTTGGAGCTACAGCACAGACGGGTCCAAATTGCAGCCGTCTGTACAAATCGAACAGTACAGACGGTTCTCAGTTTGGAACCGTCTGTGCTATTTGTACATACGGTTCCAAATTTAGAAAACCGTCTGTACTAGAAGCGTCCCGCTTAGTCGTAGGCATGAGTTAAGAAGAAAGCCGTCCATATGTATCGCATACTCAGACTAGATCAGCTGGCAACTCCCCTTGCTGGACAACACGAGGTTGCGGGATCGAAAACCCGCTGGAGCATATTGTGCGATTTAATTCAAGCGGTTGGATGGGACTGCTCGCGAACGGTGGGATGAGACGCGGCTGAAGGTTTGGCACATGGCGTGAGGGGTTATATTTTTATTTTTATAACATGGACATCACAGACGGATGCTAATCGATAGTACAGACGGTTCCAAACTAGAAACCGTCTGTACTGTTCGATTTGTACAGACGGTTGTAGTTTGGAACCGTCTGTACTAACGATTGTACAAACAGTTCAAAACCGTCTGTACAAACCTGATTTGTACAGACTGTTCAGAAAAACCGTTCCGCATGGGAGTTCCGAACCGTCTGTACGAATGATTTCTTTAGTAGTGATGGTCCCGTCGATAATTCTATTCATGTCAGTTTGCTTACCGTCGAGGATTAGGTGTACATAGATACCTCCAAATCCCATTTTTCTCCTTCTGTACACACTCCTCCCATCTCCCCGCTGCATCCCTCCCCCTCTTCCCCGTCGCATCACCCTAATCCATCGTGCTTGTCGCCACCATATCATGGGGCTCGGTCGTTGCCACATTCTTGGCATTAGTCACAGCTGTATCCTGGGACTTGACCACCCACAACCTGAGCCCTGGGCACTGCTTCCATCCTTGACGTCGAGCGTCGATTGTCTGACGTCGATCCAGCCGCCTCCATCTGACCGTCAATCACCACAACATGACAACTCTCCCTTGCCATGATTTGCCACATGGAATTGTGGCAAGGATTACTTAGCTGAGCTGAGTTGTGGATTCATTTTTTTTTGCTACAAGTTAGCCAAGTACGATAAAAAGATGTTTCACATGTTTATACATTCTTACCCTTCGACCTAGGGGCGGCACCAGGGAGGGTGCCCCGTGCACCGGCACCACCAAAAAAGTGAGAAAACTTGCAAGGATGCAGCTAGGACATTGGAATGATCAGTAAAATATGAAAGGAAAACTGACTGATTTTCTTGTGATCTATAAAATGTACAAGAAAAATTGCATCTATTGTACATGACTTAATTTTTCATAGTGTGTACTCTCGTTGAAAAACTCCTGGATCCGCCGCTGCTTTGACCGACCCTTGTAAGTAACTGATCCATGAGAAGTATTAACCATATATGAACGAAACATTCTACTACAAAATCTCTCTTTCTTCAGGATGCCGAATAAATTAATTTGGAATAAGTTAAAGAACAGATGAAATCATGGAAAACATCTGCCAACTCTCTTCCATTCTCTCCATAAGCATGTACAGACTGAATGATCGGTCGATCAAGAAGCACCACAGACGCAGGCATAAGGTGCAAAACACGGAGCAAATTAGCAAAAGCATCCACCGAGATTAGTTATCCCCACGTATACATCCTAGCACTGCATCGATGCTCTGATGGCCAAGGACGCCACGGCCTTGGCCCAGGCGATCAGCTCCTGCTTCATCCTCCTCTCATCGCTCAACAGCAGCGGCGTATCCATCACAACGGCGCCCACCAAGTCCCCTCTCTCTGGGGACGGTGCACCGCCGTTCCCTGCAGGCCACGGCGCCCTCGCCGCATCAAAGTCGACTTCGACGGCGAGGTCGCAGGCGGTCGCCGCTGCCTGCAGGGCCCTATCTTCAAAGTGTCGTAGATACAAGTCTAGACAGTGAATTTGTGGCACCCCCGGTCGGCTACAGCGACCTCCGGGCGTGCGAGGGGCAAATGAGCGAGAGCACGAACGCACGAGACGGTCGTCGAAGTGAGTCGGTGTTTGTATTAGGGTTTGAACTTGAGAGCTTACAAGCGAGAGAAATGGAAAAGGGATGCCCCTCTCTCCACCCCCTGGGGGGTATTTATAGGGTTTGAGAATAAAAAATGGAAGATTACAATTTTGCCCTCACATGAGAGGGAATTTACAAGGGCATTATGGTCATTTGCCCACTTCTAAGGAATCCTAGGAGAATATTCCTGAGCATCTTCGGGAGAATCTTCGGGAGAATCTTCTTGGAGAACGTGTCGGCCCTGCGTGAGGGTTCGTCGGAGACAGCCCTGACGCGGAGTGCGGGCGCGTCGGAGATAGCCGGACGTGCGGACGGACGCGGGCGACGAGCCGACGGACGCGGGTGACGTGCCGACGGACGCAGGCGAAGAGTGTCGACGAAAAACCCGAACAGTGTTGCGACGATTCTGAACAGCATCGATTCGGGGTAGCGCGGAAACCCTCCTCCAACAGTAGCCCCTTGCCGGTTGGGGCGGTCGGACAACGCCCGTCCGAGCCGGCACATTAATCCATAATGGGTTGATGCGCAGGCCGGATCGATCACCCGGTTTTTCTTTTTCTTTTTCTCCTCTCTTTCCCCTTTTCTTTTTCTCTTCTAACTGAGCCGCACCTTACCTTCTCCTTTCGTTTGCTGGCCAGTTCGGACGGAAGGATGGCGGCCCATGGCTTGGCGGCGATGGCAACCGACAGCGGTGAAAAGCTTGGGCGGCGCTCCCGAGGGCTCGGGGCGGCAGGCCCTTGGGATAGATCAGGTCGTACTTGTGCCCCTTTTAGTCAATTACCTCTACCCTTCCCTTTGCCTGACTTATAACTAACAAACGCCTTCCATCCTCTCAACAATACATGCCTAGACCAGCTGGCTCACGCTGCTAACCCTTTAATTTTGACATTACCTTTACCTCTCCCCTTGCACAGCCTAACTAATAAACATCAGCCAATATCTCAACAACCACTCATAGGTCAATTGGCTCACGTGCTCATTTTCCAGAGGCAGGTCCTGGGTTCAAATACCAGGCTGCACGTTTTAACCTTCTTGGAGCGACCGGCCTCCCTGGCTTAATGGGCCGCGGCCCACCTGAGTTAGGTCAACTGGGTGTATAAAAAAAAGGGCCGGCCACCCCTTTTTTTTCTTGGCTTTTTTTTCCTGCCGCGTACACACCCGCCGCCTCCTCTGCTTTTGCAAGCGCCGCCGCCCTCCTCTGCTTTTCCACGCGCCGCCGCCCCTTGCTCGCCTGCGCCCGGCCTCCCGTCGACAGCCGCCGCCGCCACCCCCCTTGCGGGCTCGCCCCCGCCGTCCCCTTGCCGCGCGCGGGCGAAGCGGGCTCGGGCGGGGCACTGCGGAGCCACGCGGGCCACCGCCGCCGCCACCTGGTGCCGCCGCCGCTGCCGGTTCCCCCGGACGCCGCCGGCCAGCCCCTTCGCCGGCTTGCCTCCGCCGCCCCTTGCCACGCACGGGCAGAGCGGGCTCGGGCGAGGCTCAGCGGAGGCCCGCGGGCTACCGCCGCCGTTACCGGGCGCCGCCGCCGCTGCCGGTTCCTCCGGGCGCCGCCGGCCGGCCTCCCGCCGCCGGTCGAGCCGCCGACGCCGCCGCACCCCCGGGCGGGCTTGAGCGGGCAACGGCGGGGCGCAGCGGGCGCCGGCGGCCTTCCTGCCGTCTCCCGGTTCTCCCTCCGCCGCCGACCGCCTCCTGTGCGCCGCTCCTCGGCTCCCCCACGCCCGGCCGACGTCGTCTCCTTCTCCACCGGGCAGCCGAGCACGCCGCCCTCTCCGGGACTCTCCTCGCACGGCTGGGCCCTGACGACCTCAAGCGGCCGAGAGCGGGCGACGGCAGCACGGCAGCGCGTGAGCCCCGGCCTTTGCCGACCGTGGCTTGCCAGGTCTCGGTTTGTTGAGCAGCGCGAGGCTTCGCCTTCGACCTCTGAGCACAGACGACGCCACGGACACGAGCACACACGGGGACGACTGCAAACGATCCTAGCAACAGGCGGACACGCGCGAACGAACGCGTGCGGCGACAACCCGACGAGCGCGAGCGCCAACGAACGCGAGCGCGGCGACGACCCGACGAACGCGAGCGCGACGACGCTCTGACGCACGCGAGCCCGGACGAACGCGAGGCAGACGAACGCGAGCGCGGCGACGACTGACGAACGCGAGCGCGAACGAGCGCGCGCGGCGACGACTATGACGAACGCGAGCGCGAGCGAACGCGAGCGCGGACGAACGCGAGCGCGGCGACGACTCGACGAACGCGAGCGCGGCGACGACCCGACGAACGCGAGCGCGACGACGCTCTGACACACGTGAGCGCGAACGAACGCGAGCGCGGACGAACGCGAGCGCGGCGACGACTCGACGAACGCGAGCGCGAACGAACGCGCGCGCGGCGACGACTTGACGAACGCGAGCGCGAGCGAACGCGAGCGCGGACGAACGCGAGCGTGGCGACGACTCGACGAACGCGAGCGCGAACGAACGCGCGCGCGGCGACGACTTGACGAACGCGAGCGCGAGCGAACGCGAGCGCGGCGACGACCTGACGAACACGAGCGTAGGAGAACGGTTTGCAATGTCGACGAACCAGCGCAAGAGCCGCGCGACCACTGCTCCTGATTTGACAGCGAAGGATTACTCCCGCTACTTGGGTCCCTCCAGCGCGGACATGTCGCTCATCAAACGCCTAACGGCGGAGGGCAAGATCCCAGGCCTTGACAGCCCGTACGGCGTCGAGCTCCCCAAACCCTCAGAGGTGAGGGCGGAGCCAGCGGACGGGCGTATTGTGGTGTTCGCGGCTCAGTTTGATGCCGGGCTTCGCGTTCCGGCGGCCCCGCTGCTGCTGGAGGTGCTGACACTGTTCGGCTTGGAGGTTTCAGACCTTCACCCGTCTGCCTTCGTTCGTCTGGCTGCCTTCGAGTGGGCGATGCGGAGCATGGAGACGAGCGGCCGGGCAGAGGTCTTTGCTTGGAATCACCAGGCGGTGGCGACGCGGACGAAGGCGACGGGAAAGCTGTACTCGTTGTACGGGACTGTCAGCTTCGCACGTCGTCGTAGCCGCAACAAGTTTGACTTCCCGGCGCTCGCGGTCAAGGGCAAGTGGGCCGATTGGCGGGATGCTTGGTTCTATTGTCGAGTTCATGACTCGGGCTTCTTCTGCTCCACGAGCATCCCGGTCCCGACGATCGCGCTCCCCGCTCTCACCGGGAGTGGCGAGGCGCAGCGGTTCTTGCTCCAGCGCTTGGCCCTCGAGCTGAGCGTGCGGGACTTGGTGGAGGAGTACCTCCTGCTGGGGATTTCACCGCTTGCCACCGGCTGGACGCTGCGTTTGTTGCCGAAGAGTCGGGACGAGCCTCACGGTCTGCGGGTGCTGGGGAAGTACCTCCCTTCGACATGTAAGGCTTTTAATTTCATTGTATCAGCGGCTTCTGTTGCGTCGAGGTTCCTTGTCTCTTTTTTTTTATCTCAAGCTTCCTTGTTCTCCATTTTCTTGGCTTTGTAGACTCCTCATTGGCGCAGGGAGAGGAGGCAGCGGACATGCTGCTTGGCCGCTACAGCAGGGCCGAGGCTGCGGACGTAAAGCTGCTGATCACGAAGCCCCGACGTAACAGGGCGTGCGTGGCCTTTGGATGGGCTGTGCCTGCGCGGATGCCTCCTCATCCCACCGAGGGGGCCAGCGGGATCAAGCGGACGCTGCCGAGCGCGTCAGCTTCGCCTCCCCGGAGGGTCCGAGCTTGTGGACCACAGGCCACCGCTACCGCTGACGGGCGTTCTCTGAGTCCGCAGCGTGAGCTACCCCGCCGACGCCCCGGACTTGGGAAGGGCCCGATGGGGGTTCCTATCCCGCTTGAGCTTGAGTCGAGCAGCGAGGATTACGAAGACAGCGGCGACGAGTCCGAGGTCGCACCCGAGGACTCAGGAGGCGGCGGCCGTCCTCCTCGCCTTCCGGACACGGCTTCCTCCAGTGGCTTTGACTTCGGCGCAGACAGGATGGCTGAGGTTGACACGGGCACCTCTGTCGCCACAGGGGCGGCGGCGGCGACGACGTCCTCAGCGGCGCACCCGGCGTCGTCCTCCCCAGTCGCCGAGCTGGAGATGGCCGCTCCACCAGGCCACCTCCACCGGCCTGTCGCGTGCCTGCGCCTGGCGGTGACGAAAGCAGCGGGGCTGTCCCGGGTGCCTTGTTGGTGGCCGGACGACTGCGCCCGGGGCATTTCGCCGACTCGGAGATCGAGGCTAGCTTCTACCACGACGCGGCGCTCCGGATCTCACCGGCCGACCTTGACGTTGCTTTTGACGGGATGTCGCTCGCGGAAGTTCGCGACGCTTCCAAGTCTGCCCTGCTTAAGGTATTGTGAGCTTTCAGTTTTTTTTTGAGTTACCGGCATACATCATTTTCTTGATGGCTTATTGACTCTTATGTTGCTTCCCTAGGGCTTCCTTGCGACCGAGCGGCTTCTGGAGATGAACGGCTCTGAGGTTGACGGCGCACGCACTCGAGTCCGGGAAGAGAAGAGGATCGCCAAGCTTGCCAAGGCTGAGGCCGCGGAGGCCACAAGGAAGCTGGCCGAGGCGGAGAACAGCATTACCTCGCTCCGCGCCGAGCTTTGTGCCCTGCAGGCCGAGCGCGCGGCTGCGGAGGGCCGGCAGCAGGAGGCGGACGCGCTGGCGGTGTCCGTTGCCACGGAGGTCGGCGACCTGGGTAGTGGCCTTGGCGTCTCCGCCGCGACCTTTCGAGCGAGGGACACGGACGGCCGCCCGACTGCGGTGGGCGATCGCGGTTGCCGCTACTTCGAGGGACGCGATCCCGGTGCACGCGCGGGACTTGCGCGCAGGCTTGCGCCGAGCTAGCTTTCGTCTGCCTTCGCGAGGCTGGCTGCGATCCGGCGGGGAAGTTTGAGGCGGTGGCTTACGTGGCTCCGAGCAAGCGGACCATCTTGGACTCTCGGCCTCTTGTACGGGATGGCGTTCGGGCCTTCCTGTCCCAGGTGTGGGACAAGCGCGGCGCGAAGTACCTTGCTGCACTCTGGAAGGCGCGCTTCCTTGGAGGATCTTCCGGCGGGGCGTCGGAGGGCGCCCCTGGCGAGCCGTTCTTGCCTCCGCAGGTGTGAGGCTCGCCACTTGGCTTTGCGCGTCGTGTCTGTGTTGCCGAGTTTGTACTGCCCTTTTGGTTTCGCTTTCTGCATAGCTTAGGACTTACTTTAGTCTCTGTAGCGCTCTTTTGCTAGGGTTGTTGCTGTGTCGACGAGAGCCCCTTTGTTTGGTGGCCCGTCTTTTGCTAGGGTTTACATGGTCGGACTTTCTTTTGTAACTCTCAAGCGATTTTGCTAGTTATTAATGAAAATCCAGAAAATTGCCCGACTTTGCACTTGCAGCTTGTGAATTGTTTGTTATCTGGTTTGCAGGGTAATAACTTTCGATGGAAGGCTGCCGCGGGGCGCCTAGGGACGGCACCTGCCAGGCGTGAGTCCACCAAGTGCCCTGTCTCGCGCCGGTTAACGAAAATCGGGCGACAAGATGACGACGTGCATGTCTTGAGCGAGGCGGAGATCGCAGTGTTTCTCGCGGGCCTGGCTAGGCGTTCTTAATAAGTGAGTTTTCTTCGCGGGCGCCTTGGCATGTCTACCTGTATTAGGTGTGTGAGAGGGCGGTGCTGTACCCCTCCCATCCAAAAACATTAAGCGCTCGATGGCGTGCTTGAGAGCGATTGGAGAACGAAATAACAAAGCAATAAATGCGTCATTGGGTACGTAGCACCGTACTCGTTCCTTGTTCAAATACACTTAGAGTGTGCACAAGAATGTTCCTGCCTTACCCGGACGTATGTCGCGCGACCCCGGAGGGAAGGGACACTATCCTGGACGGAGATGGCTCGACATCGCGGGGAGCTTTCGTCGCGCGACCCCGGAGGGAAGGGACACTCTATCCCGGACGGAGGGGGCTCGACATCACGGGGAGCTTTCGTCGCGCGACCCCGGAGGGAAGGGACACTATCCCGGACGGAGGGGGCTCGACATCGCGGGGAGCTTTCGTCGCGCGACCCCGGAGGGAAGGGACACTCTATCCCGGACGGAGGGGGCTCGACATCGCGGGGAGCTTTCGTCGCGCGACCCCGGAGGGAAGGGACACTCTATCCCGGACGGAGGGGGCTCGACATCGCGGGGAGCTTTCGTCGCGCGACCCCGGAGGGAAGGGACACTCTATCCCGGACGGAGGGGGCTCGACATCGCAGGGAGCTTTCGTCGCGCGACCCCGGAGGGAAGGGACACTCTATCCCGGATGGAGGGGGCTCGACATCGCGGGGAGCTTTCGTCGCGCGACCCCGGAGGGAAGGGACACTATCCTGGACGGAGATGGTGGATCCTTTTGTCTTGCGTGGCAGTGCTGCTGTTTTGAGTTTTCCATTAAGGCTTAGCATCCTGGGGGCACTAAGGCCGATTACAAAAAGCGGCGACAGTGGCGCGCTGACTTCAACACAAGTAGATGACCGAGCGGGGGCGGAGACCGTCGCAGCGGCCCTGACCCTCGCTACACTACTTCAAAAGCTGCAAAAGATGCCGACGCAGCGGCTACCTCTAGAGGGGCTATAGCTTATACATAGTACTTACGGAGGTTGTCGGCGTTCCAGCTATGCTTTAACTCGCCTCCGTCGAGTGTTGCCAAACGAAACGCTCCAGGCCGGGTGGCGCGGACCACCTCGTATGGTCCTTCCCACTTTGAGCTTAGTTTGCCGTCGGCTTCTGGGTTCGCCTTCTTCTTGAGCACGAGGTCGCCGACGTGGATGGGTCGTGGGCGGACAGTCTTGTTGTACGCCTTCGCCATGGTGGCCTGGTACCGATCAATGTTGAGAGCAGCCTCCTGCCGAGCAGCATCGAGCGTCTCGAGGGCTACCTCATGGGAATCTCCGTTGACGATCGTCGTAGTGCGCAGGGATCCAATCTTGATTTCTTCGGGGGTCACCGCCTCCTCTCCATATAATAACTTGAAGGGAGTGAGGCCGGTGGCCCTACTGGCCGCCGTGCGGGTGGACCATAAGACGCTAGGGAGCTCGTCCGCCCAACGACCCTTGGGCAGGTTGAAGAGGCGTTTCCGGAGGCCTGAAAGGATGATTCCGTTGGCCCGCTCGACGGCGCCATTTGCCTTCGGATTGGACACGGAGGCGAAGCATAAGTTGACGCCGAGGCCGATGCAGAATCTCCGGAAGGGAGCCGCGTCGAACTGAGTCCCGTTATCGACGGTGAGTTCCCTTGGGACGCCGAAGCGGCAGATGAGGTTTCTTCCACACGAACTTCTGCACGGCTGCCGATGTTATCTTGGCTAAGGGTTCGGCCTCGATCCACTTGGAGAAGTAGTCGACGGCGACGACGACGAACTTGAACCCGTGGCTCCTTGACCCGAAAGGGCCAACGAGGTCGACGCCCCAGCGGGCCAATGGCCACGACGGTGGAATGGGCTGCAGCTCGTTCGCGGGGAGCTTGGTGCCCCGCGTCATCCATTGGCACGCAGGGCACGTTCTGACGAGGCTTTGGGCGTCGCGAGGGGCGGTGGGCCAATAGAACCCTTGACGGAATGCCTTCGCTACCAAGGCACGGGGAGCGAGGTGTGACCCACATAGCCCCTGGTGAATTTCGCGAACCAGATCGAGTCCCTCCTCCTTAGAGATGCACCGGAGATAGGGCGCGCATACCCCGCGCTTGTACAGGGCGTCGTCGTGGACGACGAAGCCCCGGGCCCGGCTCTTGAGCCTTCGTGTCTCTACGGGATCGGCAGGTTCTGTTTCGTCAGAGAGATAGCTCAGGATGGGAGTCCTCCAGTCTTGCTCACCGATGAGGCACACCTCGGGGAGCCCCTTCGTGGCAGGCTCCGAGATCACTTCATAGAAAGCCCCTTGGGGGACCTCGGTCTTCATGCTCGCGGCTCTTGCGAGGCAGTCGGCGTCGGCGTTCGCAGCACGCGGGATGCTGCGAACGGTGAAGCCAGTGAAGTGCTTTTCCAATGCCCGGGCCAGAGCCAAGTACTTGATCATCTCGGGATCCTTGGCTTGGTAGCTTTTGTCGACATGGCCGGTGACGAGCTGCGAGTCGCTCTTGACGACCATCCTCCGCACGCCTGAGGCGCGTGCCTTTCGGAGACCGAGGAGGAGCGCCTCGTATTCCGCTCCATTGTTAGTGGTCTTGAATTCAAGACGCGCGCTGTAGGAGGTGGTGTTGCCTTCCGGGGATTCGAGGACTGCTCCAGCGCCAGCGCCTTCCGAGCACCACGAGCCGTCGACATAGATCGTCCACAGCGGGTCGGAGGGGTTCGGAAGCACGACGCGCTCCGACGGGGCCCATTCCGCCAAGAGTCGGCCAACACCTGCGACTTGATCGCCGTCCTTGGCACGAATTCGATGGAGAATGGAGCGAGCTCGGCCGACCACTTGCCGACGCGCCCAGACGCTTCCTTGTTGCGAAGCATCTCGCCAATTGGGAAAGCCGACGGCACTCGGATCGGATGGGCGAGGAAGCAGTGTCGCAGCTTCCGCGACGCCATGAGGAGTGCATACACGAGCTTCTCCAACTCGGTGTACCGCACTTTTGCTCCCTGCAGCGCCTCAGACACGTAGTAGACCGGGTGCTGGGCTTTGTCCTTTTCCTTGGCGAGAACGGCGCTTACCGCCACCGGGGTGGCTGCGAGGTAGAGCAACAATGCCTCCCCCGGACAGGGCTTTGCAGCAGGGGCGGCGATGTGAGGTACGTTTTTAATTCTTCCAAGGCGGCTTGGCTTTCGCTTGTCCACTCGAAGCCAGAGGATCCTCGCAGCGTTTTGAAGAACGGGAGTCCTCTTTCAGCTGAGCGAGAGACGAACCTCCCCAACGCGGCGAGACGCCCTGTCAACTTCTGCACTTCTTTGATGTTCTCTGGCGGCCGCATATCGAGCACGGCTTGGATTTTTGCCGGGTTGGCCTCAATACCCCTTGCCGACACGAGGAAACCGAGGAGCTTCCCAGCCCGGACGCCGAACACTGCACTTCTCCGGGTTGAGCTTCATGCCTGCCTTCTTGAGGTTGTCAACGTCTCTCGCAGGTCCGCGGCGTGGGTGTCGGCGCGGACGCTTTTGACGACGATGTCATCAACGTAGGCCTCGATGTTTCGCCCCAGCTGGGGCGCAAGGGCCTTGCACACGAGCCGCGCGAAGGTTGCACCAGCGTTCTTGAGCCCGAAGGCCATCCGAACGTAGCAGAACGTTCCGGATGGCGTGATGAAGCTCGTCTTCTCCTCGTCCTCCTTGGCCATCCATACTTGGTGGTACCCAGAGTACGCGTCCAGGAAACTCATGAGCTCGCATCCTGATGTGGCATCGACCAGCTGGTCGATCCGCGGGAGTGGGAAGTTGTCCTTCGGACACGCGCGGTTGAGGTTGGTGTAGTCCACGCACATGCGCCATTTCCCGTTGGCCTTCTTGACGAGGACAGGATTGGCTAGCCAGTCCGGGTACATGACCTCGCGGATGACCCCGGCCTTGTAGAGCTTATCGACTTGCTCACGGGCCGCGGCTTGACGCTCTGCGCACATCCTCCGGAGCTTCTTCTGCTTCACGGGGCGCGCATCTGGCTTGACGTATAGCTGGTGCTCGATGATCTCCCTGGGTACGCCGGGGAGGTCTTCGTGCTCCCAGGCGAAGAGGTCGTGGTCGGACTGGAGCGCATCGAGCAGGGCCTCGGCGACCTTTGGGTCGAGCTCCGCCCCGACGAGCACCGTCTTGACAGGGTCTTCTTCTGACAGCGGCACTGCGCGTGTCTCGCCGTCGGGCTTTGGGCTTAGGGACCCACCATCCGGATGTCGGGGGGTCAGCAGCCCCTAGGGCGACCTTCGTGCCTTCGGCCTCATCGTGAACGGTGTGGACGTAGCGAATAGCCGCCTGGATGTCGCTGTCGATTTTGCGGGACAAGTCTTGTTTCCCCGGACAGTGATGACACCGCAGGGGGACGGGATTTTCATGCAGAGGAAAGCATGATGAGGGATGGCGCCGAACTTGTTCAATGTGACCCGACCAGGATGACATTATACTGGTAGGGGAGATCAACCACGTCGAAGACGATATTCTCTTGCCGCTTGCACTCCCCTTCTCCGAACTCCACTGGGAGCTCATCTTCCCGAGCCCTGGGACCGGCTCGCCTCCGAAGCCAAGGAGCGGGATGCCAGCGGGGGCGAGGCAGGCCCGTGGTATCCCCATCTCTGCGAGGGTAGATGCGAACAGGATGTCCGCCGAGCTTCCTCCGTCGATGAAGACACGACGCACTTCACAGTCGTTTATGACCGCCGAGATGACGAGGGCGTCGTGATGGGGGAGGCTGATCCCCGCGGCGTCCTCGGGGCCGAAGGTCACCGTGGCGCCGACCCACGGAGGTAGCTCGGTGGGCGGCGACGAGTTGATGTGATGCACTTGTCGGGTGTACGCCCGGCGTTGCCGCTTGGATGGGAATGTGTGGGCATGGCCGCCAGTTATGGCGTGCACGACGCGGCGCCGCGGATCATCGGCTTGCTTCGGTGGCTCCCCAAGGAACGGGAGCGGTGGCGGAGGGGGCAGGGCCTGACGTTCTTGAGCTGGCGGGCGATCGTGTCGCGGGGCGCTGGCCCTTGTGGCCAGCCCGCGCTGCTTGATTGCGCGGGCGGCGGCGACTAGGTCGCACTCGGCGGTGGTGTGGAAGAGCCAGCCGTGAAGCTCACAGAATACTCGGTTGTTGTTGCCGGGTCTTCGTCCTCCGCCTCCGTTGTTACCACCTCTTCCGCGCCCGGAGTTGTTTCCGTGTTCCTGGCCTTGACCGCGACCTCCGTGCGGGTAAGCCTGGCTACGGGAGTCCCGCTCGGGACGGCCCGACCCGTGGCCGCCGGAGTCCCGCTCAGGGCGGCCCGACCCGTGGCCGCCAGAGTCCTGCTCGGGGCGGCCCGGCTTGCAGCCCCGGTCACTGCTACGCGCCTGCTTAGCGGAGCGACGCTCCTCCTCTTCCACGTGGTACACATCCTTCTGCCTCCTGGCGCGCCGGTCGTAGGTTTCCGCTTTTGGCCCGGTCCAGGCGGCAAGCGCCTGTGCCTCTGCTTGCCTACGGGTTTTTCCCGTCCTCGGACTTGGAGTAGGTGCGCATAATCTCGTACAACTCTGCGACCGACTTGGGCTCTTTCCTGTCGAGCTTTCCGGCCAAGTCGGGGTTATAGATCGCGTGGCGGGCTGCCTCGCACACGCTCTTGTCGGTAATGTCCGGGATCTGGCACTGCACCTGAGCAAAGCGTTGCGTGAAGTCCCGTATCGACTCGTCAGGGGCCTGCTTGAGGGAGAACAAGTCCGAGGAGGTGACTTCCTTATTCCGGTGGGCAATGAAGTGGCTGGTGAGCTTATCGCGGAGCTGTTCCCATGAGTACATCGAGCGAGGAGCCAGCCCGAGGTACCACTTCCTGGCCAGACCGGAGAGCACTAGCAGTAGCCCCTTGGCCATGATCGCTTCGTTGCCTCCTGCTGAGGAAACAGCGATCTCGTACACCCTAAGGAACTCGACGGCATCAGAGTTCCCGTCAAAGCTGGCGATACTGGGTGCCCGGTACTTGCTCGGCCATGGCGTCGCCGCTAGCCCTAGGCTCAGCGGGTTGTACACGTCGGTGAGGCCCGGGGCGTTTGACGATGGCTGGCAGGTTCTGATCTCGAGTTGGTGCGGGGCGGCGTCGGCGAGCCGTCCGGCTACCCCTCTCGGGTGGCGGATCTCCGGGCGCGGCGGAGGCGCTGGGACCCATGCAGGGTAGTGATCCGCTGGCCGACGCGGCGAGGCCGGGGCCTGCCCGCCTGGCTGCGCGACGGGGTGATAGAAGGGCTGGTAGCTGGGGCCTTCCCCCGCGCCATAGAGGGATGCCGCGGCCATCTCTCGGCTAGCCTCCAACTGATGCCGCAGGGCCGCGGCTTCTTCGGCGCACGCGGGTGGGGAAGGAATCGCTCTCGCGCGGTTGTCGGTCAGGGTTTGACGGAGGGCGGCGGCCTCCTGCGCCCCCACTGGGGATGGCAGCCTGGCGCGCGCTTGGGCTTCCGCTACTTCCTGCATGACCTCCTCGGCGGCAAGGGTGTTACGTCGGGTTTGCTCTTGCGCATCGGCTAGGGTCTCGTCCAGGCGGCGCCGTACTGCCGCGGCCTCGGCTGCTTCGGGGACCGGCAGGGGAGCTGCCGCGGTTCGTGCAGCGTCACGCTCGGCGCGAAGCAGGCCTGCCTCGGCGCGAGCATTGTTTGAAGCTTGAAGGGCCTGGAGGGCCTCAGCCTTTGCCCTAACGAGCTCTTCCCTGAGCTCGTTAGCCTCGCGCCTCAAGGTTTCAGCCTCCGTCTCGACGCGTGCTTCTGAGTTTGCCGCGTTGACCGCGGCTGTGGGGGGCCCCGCCGCGCGGACCTCGGCTGGCGCGCGCTCGACTCGAGGGCTAGCAGTCGACAAGTTGCTGACGCGGGCGTCGCCCAGCTCCGCGGCGACGGCCGTGTTGTTCGTTCTTGCCTGACGCGTCGGGTTTGGTGTACGGGGTGCGATCGTTTTGGCTGTGCTCTTTTTCTTCGGTGCCATGGCTTTTCGCTCAAGCTCCCCACGGTCGGCGCCAACTGTCGTAGATACAAGTCTAGACAGTGAATTTGTGGCACCCCCGGTCGGCTACAGCGACCTCCGGGCGTGCGAGGGGCAAATGAGCGAGAGCACGAACGCACGAGACGGTCGTCGAAGTGAGTCGGTGTTTGTATTAGGGTTTGAACTTGAGAGCTTACAAGCGAGAGAAAAATGGAAAAAGGATCCCCCTCTCTCCACCCCTGGGGGGTATTTATAGGGTTTGAGAATAAAAAATGGAAGATTACAATTTTGCCCTCACATGAGAGGGAATTTACAAGGGCATTATGGTCATTTGCCCACTTCTAAGGAATCCTAGGAGAATATTCCTGAGCATCTTCGGGAGAATCTTCGGGAGAATCTTCTTGGAGAATGTGTCGGCCCTGCGTGAGGGTTCGTCGGAGACAGCCCTGACGCGGAGAGCGGGCGCGTCGGAGATAGCCGGACGTGCGGACGGACGCGGGCGACGAGCCGACGGACGCGGGTGACGTGCCGACGGACGCAGGCGAAGAGTGTCGACGAAAAACCCGAACAGTGTTGCGATGATTCTGAACAGCATCGATTCGGGGTAGCGCGGAAACCCTCCTCCAACACAAAGCCATGCAGCTGAGCAATCCACACGAAACTGATGACCAGTGGGTGCAAAATGAGCTGACTCGGTAGCTCGGTTGGTGCAACTAGGAGTTTAGGACACACACTCTATATATATACCGGCTAGGGCGCGTGCACAAAGCGAGCATGTGATGCACGAGTAGCATATATGTAATTATGTATGATCTTGTATACATGCTACGTGCTATTAGTGTGTGAATGGTGCAACGCTGACATTACACAGGTGGCACTTCTTTTGTCACCTTTTCCAACGATCGCCGGCTGACACGCTGAAAATTTATAAGTATAATAATTAATTTGTTGGAGACATGGAGGAAAGGGGCATCATATAATATGCATGCTAGCTACTTCCTTCAGCTCACGAGAAAATGACGTTTTAAATATGAACATAATCTTTTAAACATATTTTTGATCACAAATTTCTATTATTATTAAAATCCTATAATATTTAGATGTATGAAAGAATTTTTCAAGAAAAATTTGTATATATAGTTTACACATATCCAATATAAATATTTTTAAAAATATAACTAGATGAAGATTTATAATTTTAACTAAACCTATATCTAAAACATCACATTTTTTTGAACTGGACGGAGTACTACATGGCCACAGCACGCACGCGGACCGATCGGACAATTCGGATGGCTTGTCTCACTGATCGAACGATTAGGAATTAGGAGTACTTTGGAGCAGCAGTCAGGCGTGATCACATTTTATGATTTGTGTATCAGCTAAAGTTTCGCATGTATCATCATCCACGTCATTAGTGCCGCGGCTCCGGCTGGGGAGTTTTAACATAGGGAATAGTAACATGTACACGTATACTCTATAAAAAGTGAGTCAACATTTTTTGTTAGTTTTGTGGTTCCTATGGTCTCTATTGGGTGGTAAACATATCAGATTTTGATCAAAAAACGTGCCACATGACCTGAAAACGCGTCAAACTCTATTCTACGCGCTTTTTCTAGGTTGAACAGTTAGCATCTGTACATGTTTGATGAAATCAGCATTTTAAAATCGATTCCGAAACTTTAAAGAGCCATTGATCTCAAACTATGCGTCCAAATCAAAATTCGTTTTTATTATTGTGTTTATTTGGACGATATCTTCAAGACTAGATCCGATTGAATATGTTTTGATGACTTCTTTTACTACAATCTATAATATTGTGTATTCTATTTTTTGGTGACGCATGGTTTTTTCTCTGATTTCATGTGGTGCTATAGTTGTATTTCATAGTTTTAGTTGTCTCTAATATTTTCTATTGCTATTATCTACTACATATATTTCTCTACCGTATTTTTGATTGTTCTCTACTGCATATTTTTATCTATTGTATTTTTTTCAGTTGTCTGCTAAAATTACTGACAATTATCTACTACATATTTGTCTACTGTATTCATAGTAGTTGTCTATTGCATATTTACATTTTTCACAGTCTATTGCATCTTTTTTACATCTAGGTTTCCTACGTGTCTCCCCCATTTCCTTGCAAAGATAGCTGTGGAAAAAATGTAGAAAAGTGACCAAAGAGAACCTAAGATCAATGAAAACCTCGATAAAAAAACTGATAGAAAAAGAGGAAAATACGTAAAAAATATAGATAACTAGGAAGAGGAAAGATGTTGGGAAAAAGTTAGAAAAAAAAGGCAGAAAATGAAAAAAAGAAAAGGAAACAAACTGTTAGTAGTCTTTAGTGATTTGTTATACTACTAATAGTGGTCTTAAAGAGTGTTTACTTAACTTTTATAGGGTAAACGTCTACCGGTTATACTAGCCCTTGAGATACGGAGTGGTGAGCTGGATTGATGTGGCCGGTCATGGGCGCGTCCCGATCGATGGGCCGCAGCGCGTACGTGTTGGATCGAGGTCATTGGTTGTTTAAGAGATCGATGCTCATGTCAATCTTGTTTTAATAAAAAAGGCGCCATGGGTTAATTTTATCATCACTGCTAGCTAGGCGAGATGAGTATGACTGGTTGACTGTTATTTATCGAATTATCAATCCTGTACGTCCTAGCGAAAAACATGTGTATAAACCCAAGTTTAGAAAGTTATACTGCGATCGCAAAACTGCACTCTTTGTAACGTTGGAACGAGAACTGTCTAAGACGTCGTTGTCTTACTGTAGGTGGTGTCTGAACTCGATGGGCTGACAGGTTTGACACTTGTAATGTCCACACATGGTTAGCCTCATCCGTGCATGCATTGCCATCAGATAGTATTCATCTTTTTTACTTCAAAAGCAACGGCCTTGTTAAGACAGGCAACTCTCATGCCGTATGAATGAACTGAATAGGTCACGAATGATCGGTAGCAACTAAAATGCAGTCGGAGGTTTAGGTGCACAGGTGCAATCAACCATCAAACAGGGAAGTCAGGAAAATATTTTAAAAAAATTCGACAACATTAGTGTTAAGTTGTTTCTATCATGTCACACGACATGAAGGCCAAAGTCGATCCACACGTCAAAAAAAAGAAGACAAATTCTATTGTGAATAGTAGCTGTTTGGACTTGAAATTTTATGACATGGTAGATACATCTTGTGTCAATGTTGTCATTTAAAAAAAATTCATGACTTATTCAATTTCCAAATCACTAGATTGCACCTAAAGTCTAGATTGTATAGCAGTTCGTCACCGAATGATCTCAGGTCCATGTTTTGGTGTCACCAGAAGTGTCCATCAAGACTGACGTAGTCTTTTACAAGTAGTTGGACATTTTAGACCTATCTTCACCAACTGTCATACTTTGAGATTTGTGCCGAGCAACCTGAACTCTATTTTACAGTCTTAACCTTTACATTTCACACTTTACCATTATCTACACAACCAAAGTCTACATGTACATCTCAACAACCCCAATTTTCTCTCCCTCTTGCCCTGCACTCTCTTGGGGTCTCTCCCATCACCAACTGCATCCAGGACAGGACTGAATGCCATGGATCCGCCGCCTCCGCGGCGCCCCAGCCACCCTATCCATCAACGCCTCCATCTCCTCCACTTGTGTCACCACCTCCATCAACTTCGGCGATCACTCTTTCATCCTCAACTACTCCAGCAGCCTCCTCTCTCCTCTATGGTGCTGCCCGCCAATTTACTACCACTGACGGACCCGTGTCCGAAATCCATTTTTGCAGTTTTTGTCTTCTTTTTTGTTTTCTGATTTTCGATAAAAATTGTTGTTCTTGTTACATTCCGGTCCGAAATGTTTGGGAGAGATTGCATGAGTTTCTGAGAGGTTATTGGTAGCATGATTTTGGGAGAGGAACCGAATGTGAATATTCTAAATTTTGGGAGATGTGGAATTTAAATTTTGAGTGAAAATTTTGTTTGTTGGTCACGGTTTGTGCTCAAGAATTTATTATTCATGGTTCTTCAACCGAAGCTGCACATTTTATTCATGACCCAATTTCTCCGTTCATGAACTAAAATTGTTCATTAACCATGGAACAAAAATATCGTGTTAGATTGTACATTTATTCTCCAAAATTAGGTCATGAATTAAATCCACACCAAATGTGATGGTACAAACCAATTAATGTAATCATTTGCTCAATTATTTTGTTCTTGAATGGTTCTTTGCATGGTTAATTAGAGAGAAGTAGGGGATGAGTGGAGGATATGTTTTCCAAAATTGGAGAGACTGCTCATGAGAAATGGATGTAGTTTAGGATGTTTTTTTTGTAAAATGCAAGCACTAATCTTGAAGCAAATGGAGGGGTGTGATAAGACCTGGATTTCCATGTACACTTGTGGAATTGCATTTTCTCCATCGAGACTACGCCTTCTATTTCACTAACATTAACTAGTAGTACGTACTAACCAAAAATCATATCAAGTGCGTGATCGTTTCGACGAACGATTCTTTTCCTAGTCCCTACCTCTCACCGTGTGGGGTCCACCCTACCCCTTTTCCTTTTCCACACCTGGTTCCTATCAACGGCAATGGAAGCACACCTGACTCTCTCTCTCTTGTATCCCCAAATCGAGCCCGACGCCATGTCAATACCTCGCATCGCCTTTCCATTCCACTGCGCCACCCCCACCATATTGCTGCTGTTGTGGGGGGTCTCCGCACCCCGTGGATAAGTACCCACGATCGACCAGGTACATATCGAGAGCCTTCACCATCCCCTTTGACATTAATGCATGTGTTGTCTACTTTTTCCCCAGGAAAGCCAGAGTCGAGCATGAGCCTTGGCGAGGAATTCTTGTCCAAGGAGTACCTGGGGGGAGCTATCGAGGTCGGCACCTGAAGGAAGCCCCATCATTGTAATGTATCCCTTCTCCTTGTCTAAGCAGTGCCCGGGGGAAGCTGTTGAAGCCGGTGCACGAAGGAAGCCCCACCCTCACAAGAAATCTCTTCTTCTTGTCCGAGGCGTTGACAAGACGAAGTGTTTGGTAGAATCCCACTAGGGAGAGCTCGATATGAGCACCAGAGAGGAACACTAAGGGAAGGATGTTGGAGCCACAGGTCATCACTGGCAACCCTCAGGGGCGGGACCCGTGAAGATGCCGAAGCATATTCCGCTAGGGGTAGTAGGGAAATGACTAAAACATCTCGGGCGAGGTTATGAGCCCAGCGGGGACACCGTAAACTGTCTAGAGACAGAAATGTAATTGAACTCTGCCTCCATCCTTCTTATAAAGAGGGAGGCCGCCCTCCACTTGGAGGGAGAGAAAAAAATAGAAGAAGACCAGAGCAATACACTTCACCTTGCCACGTCCATCCTCGTTTACATATCCGTGTCAGCGTAGCGGGTAGCCTCGCAAGCCGCACTACTACAGAACGGCTCATCCTGGACGGCACATCGCAGACGGTTACTATAGCCCGTCTAGGATAGCAGACATTCCAGACGAGCAGACAAATGACCCCGTCTGCGATGACTTTTGTCCAGACCCCAGTGCCCTGGATGATATGTCATCCTAGCCGACCCGTCTCGAAAGACTCATCGCAGACGGTTCGAGGTATCACCCGCCTGCGATGTAAGCAATTATCGTAGACGGCTTGAAACTGAACCGTCTGTGATGACACATCAGAGGGCATGCTAGCATTTCCTGAGGCTAGCCAAAATTCTGGTAGCACATAGCCCATGTACAGACTCATCACAGATGGGTCAGGACAGATGCCCGTCTGGGATGACGATCATCCAAGATGGGCAACTGTAGTCAACCCGTCTGGGATGACGATCATCCCTGACGGGTAACTCACTTAGCCTGTCTGCGATGATCTTACTACATATACATCGGGGACTTAGAAAAATTTCGGAACCCCACGCGTGCTTCGCATTCCAAATCCCCCCTGTGCCCTAATTCCCCTCCCGCGCCGCCGCTGTCCGAGCCCGCGCCGCCACCCATTCCGCGCCGCCGTCGGAGAAGGAGCCGAGCCTGGGCCACCGTCGTCTCCACCGCGTCGCCGCCGGTATGTGTGCCACTCTTCCTCTCTTCCTCTCTTCCCGTGTCTGCTCCGTTGACTGGTTCGTTTCTTGGATTTCTGATCTAAAAAGTTCCTTTTTTTTGTTATTGCTAACGCACATCCGAGAAATCTCCGAGAAATTGTTTTGTTAGTTTACAAAGATATGTCGGACGCTGTTGGGGGAGGTTTTCCGCACTAGTCCAAATCAACACTGTTCAGAATCACTGCCGCACCATTAGGATTCTCGTCGACACCCTCCTGCGTCAGGGTTGACTCCGACGAGCCCACGCTCCGCGTCGGGGCTGTCTCCGTCAAGTCCGCGCGCCGCGTCAGGGTTGACTCTGACGAGCCTACGCTCTGCGTCGGGGCTGTCTCCGTCAAGTCCGCGCCCCGCGTCAGGGTTGACTCCGACGAGCCCGTGCCCTGCGGTGGGGCCGTCTTCGGCGAGCCCGCACGTGGGACCATCTCGCCATCTGTTGGGGGAGTCCGGCCGAGCCCTCGGGCCGAGGTACCCCCTATTCCTTATGCGTGTTATGTTTAACGGGTACGATGCTATGCAGGGATCTTCGATAGGTTTTGGATGGCGCAAAGTCGTCCCAGGAGGGCGACGTGAGTACAAGGGGCAGCGAGCAAGTCGGCCGCCAGGGACGAGGTGAGACGGTGCCTCGGGCGGGACGAGAAGGAAGGAGAGGCGGCCTCGTCCGGCACGAGCGACGCGCGGGCGCGGAGGACGACAAGGCGGAGGAGGGCCGTACCGGCGAGACGGATCTAAGAATATGCCGGCGCATATAGTAGGTAGCGGCGAGGTGGAGAGTACATGTTCGGCCAGTGTACGGTGACACAGGCTAGAAAAAGATTGTAACTTTTTAAGGGGCAGCAATGTATTTACACTTGTATGTCAGTTTTGCCTATATAAGGGCAAGTTGGCACCCCATATCAGAGAGAGATATACGCATCACTACGCATTCACCCGAATCCCTGTGTTCTCGGCGGTAGTTGGATAGTCCCCGTGAATATTTGGCTTCGTTCCCCAAGTCTTCCCCTAGCACCTCGGTCTCCCGACCCGGGGTGCCCATACTTACTATCCGAGGTACTACTCGTCTACACCATCCAAGAAGATTCTCCTAAAAAGATGCCCGGGAATATTCTCCCAAGATTCCTTAGGAGTAGGGAAATGACCGTCATGCCCTTGTAATAGTTCCGTGCTTTCGGGGCAAAACTGTAATTTCGCATTTCCCTTTTTTGGAACCCTATAAATACCTCCCTGGGGGTAGAGGTGGGGGGATCCATTCATTCATTTCCTCTCTGGTGAGCTCTCTATTCTATGCCCTAATACGAATATTGATTTCCGTCGTCGACTGTCTCACGCGTATTGCTTCTCGCTCGTTTGTCCCTCGCACGCCCCGAGGTCGTTGTAGCCGACCGAGGGTGCCACAAATCTATTGTCTAGACTTATATCTACGACAGTTGGCGCCGACCGTGGGGACGCGAGCGAAAAGCCATGGCGCCGAAGAGAAAGAGCGCGGAGGACGATCGTCCCCCCCGCACCAAACCCGACGCGTCGAGCCAGGACGAACAACATGGTTGTCACCATGGAGCTTAGCGGCGCCCGCGTCAACGACCCGTCGGCCGCTAACGTCCGAGCCGATGACTCATCAGCCGACGTCCGGGCTGCTGGACTCCCCGCGGCCGTGATCAACGTGGCAAACTCTGAAGCACGCATTGAAACGGAGGCCAAAACCCTAGGGCACAAAGCTAATGAGCTCAGGGAGGCGCTGTAATTAATCCAAATGTTGCGTGACGGCGACACCAGGGGCTTGTCATCGACATCGCCTTCGTCCACGCTCTCGGATTTGGCATCCTCCGCGCCCATCCTCGGTGACATCAGGGGCTGGTCGTTGGCATCGCCATTGTCCGCCGTGCTCATCCGCCACCCGCGTACGCCGTGCCGCGCTCGTCTGCCGCGAAGGGGTCATCCACCGTGCACGTCCGCCGTGACGACATCATCCGCCGCACGCATCCGCCGCGCACATCCGCCGCACGCGTCTGTCGCGACGAGGTCATCCGCTGCGCTCATCCGCCGCTGGCGTCCGCCGCGAAGAGGTCATCCGGCGCGCTCATCCGCCGCGCGCGTCCGCCGTGCCGCGCTCGCCCGCCGCACGCGTCCGCCGCGACGAGGTCATCCACCGCGTGCATCCGTCGCGACGCGGTCTTCCGCCGTGCTCATCTGCCGCTCGCGTCTGCCGCGACGCGGTCTTCCGCCATGCTCATCCGCCGCGTTCGTTCGCTGCACCACACTCGTGTGCCACACGCGTCCGCCTCGTCGCACTCGCCATCGATGTCGCCCTCGTCCATGCTCTCGGGCTTGGCATCCTCCGCGCCCGTCCTCGGCGACATCAGGGGCTCGTCAACATCACCCACGCCCCACGCGCTCGCCCTCGGTGACATCACGCGACCTCATCGTCCTGATAAGCGCCTGCCACTTCGGACTACGTCCTTTGCTCCTATTGTGGTCGACACCGCACGGGATCATCATCTACATCATTCACGCGCACGTCCGCATCGTCCGGGCCGCTTCGACCAAGCATGTCAGGAGCAGACATTTATATTAGCGTCACCACGCTTCATCCACAAGTGTAGACAACCCTGTCTCAGCAAAGGGCTTAACGCATCGACATGGCATGAAGCCCCCCTGTGACAGGTTTCAATCATCTCCGTCCGGGATATAGTGTCCCTTCCCTCCGGGGTCGTGCGACGATAAGCTCCCCGCGACGTCCGAGCCATCTCCGTCCGGGATAGAGTGTCCCTTCCCTCCGGGGTCGTGCGACGATAAGCTCCCCGCGACGTCCGAGCCATCTCTGTCCGGGATAGAGTGTGCCTTCCCTCTAGGGTCGTGCTATAATAAGCTCCCCGCGACGTCCGAGCCATCTCCGTCCGGGATAGAGTATCCCTTCCCTCCGGGGTCGTGAGACGAATAGCTCCCCGCGATGTCGAGCCACCTCCATCCGGGATAGAGTGTCCCTTTCCTCCGGGGTCGTGCGACGATAAGCTCCCCACGATGTCGAGCCATCTTCGTCCGGGTAGAGCGTCCTTCCCTCCGGGGTCGCGCGACGATAAGCTCCCCGCGATGTCGAGCCACCTCCGTCCGGGATAGAGTGTCCCTTCCCTCTGGGGTCGCACGACGAGAGCTCCCCGCGATGTCAAGCCATCTCCGTCCGGGATAGAGCGTCCCTTCCCTCCGGGGTCATGCGACGGTAAGCTCCCCACGACGTCGAAACAGGCATATATACGTCAAAGTAAGGCGGAAATATTCTTACACGCACCATCGAGTGTCATGTGTTTGCCACCATCGAGTGTCAATCGAGTGTCATGTGTTGTCGTCATCATACATTAAGTAACTGCAGCAATTGCACGTTAATTATTGGTTCCTGTCGTATGCGAAGTGCCCATGCCAGGCGAAGCATCAATGCACTCCTTGCTATGCCGGTGGGCATCAAAGGTTGTGGTTAGGGAAGGCTATAAGCGCTCTCAGACATGTCCTCGAGCGCTATGTTTTTTCGTTGGGAGGCAGGGTGCTACGCACCTTGCAACAAACGCCTCAATGCCCTCCCCGGGCATGGTCCGTGTGTGCCTCGACACCTTCCGTGCTCGGCACCATCTGGACAAGGGGCTCCCCCAGAAACAAAGCCAAGCTGCCAGGCGTCATCACTCTGCTCGACATCGACATGCCTTGCACGGTGTCAACACGCCTCGCGCGGCGTTGACACTCTGCCCAGCGTCAGCGTCTTCTGTCCGGCATGGACGTGCTCCTCGGCGCCGACACACTTCGCCGTCATGAACATGCTCCACCAAAGTCGACATGTTTCCCGGCGTCGACATGTTCCCTCCGGCATCGACGCTCCACCCGGCATCCACATGTTCTGCCCAGCGTCGACGTGCTCCGCTGATGTGGACATACTCCTCGGTATCAACATACCCCGCCGACGCGGACATGCCTCATCTGGCTTCGACATACTTCGCTAAGGTCGACATGCTCCTCAGCGTTGACATGCTCCGCCGACGTAGATGGGCGCTGAGTTTCTCTCCTAAGGACGAAGAGCCGCGATATGACCCGTCAACCGGGGCGACGTGCGCTATTGTCCCGTCTTAGGCGACGTCTCCGTCGCCGTGTCGGGACAACCTTCACTCCGCTGCGGCGTAGAGCATCCCCTCACCGTGGTGTTGAGCAACGTCTCCGTCACCGTGTCGAGATAACCTTCACTCCGACGTGGGGTAGAGCACGCTCTGCACGGCGTAGAGCATCCCCTCACCGCGGCGTTGAACAACATCTCCGTCACAGTGTCGGAACAACCTTCACTCCATGCACCACCTCCCCGGCGCATGGCTATGTATCGCCCCTGTGCGCACCCCTGTAGGACGCCCTGCGCACCCCGTGCGTGCACCTGCGGGAGGCTCCATGCGCACCCTGCGCTCACCCTGCGCATACCCCTGCAGGAGGCTCCGTGTACACCCTGAGCGCACCCCTGTAGGAGCGCTGCGCACCCTGCGCGTGCCCCATCGTGGTATCCCTGTCGTGGCGTCCAACGCGGCATCCAGTGTGGCGCTCCGTCGCGGCGTCGACCGCGACGTTTCGTCGTGGTGCAAGGGACTACGCCACCTAAGTCTCCGTCGCGGCATCAACCGCGTCGCTTCGTCCTGGCGCACAGGGCTACGCCACCCAAGTCTCCGTCGCGGCGTCAACCACGCCGCTTCGTCCTGGCGCACGAGGCTACGCCACCCAAGTCTCCGTCACGGCGTCAACCGCGTTGCTTCGTCCTGGCGCACGGGGCTATGCCAACCAAGTTTCCGTCACGGCGTCGACCGCGGCGCTCCATCGTGGCGCAAAGAGCTACGCCACACAAGTACCCCGTCACGGCGTCCAACGCGGCATCTAGCGTAGTGCTCCGACGCCATCCCCGTGACCCACGGCGTGCAACAGCGTCACGCACCAGCGCTCCCTTACAGCGTCGCAAGGACGGTGGGGGAGCGGGGTGGCGAGGCATGCAACCGGGGTGCGAGCGGCGACCGCGGTGCTCCATCGAGGTGTCCGTCGCGTCATCGACCTCGTCGCTCCGTCGTGGCGTCTCCGTCACGTCGTCCAACGCGGCGTCCAGCGTGGCGCTCCATCGCGACGTCAACCACGGTGCCCCGTCGTGGTGCAAGGAGCTACGCCACACAAGTACCCCGTCGCGGCGTCCAACGCGGCGTCTAGCGTAGTGCTCCGACGCTGTCCCCGCGACCCACGGCGTGCAACAGCGTCACGCACCAGCGCTCCCTTACAGCGTCGGAAGGACGGTGGGGGAGCGGGGTGGCAAGGCAGGCAACCGGGGTGCGAGCGGCGACCGCGGTGCTCCATCGAGGTGTCTCCGTCGCGTCATCGACCTCGTCGCTCCGTTGTGGCGTCTCCGTCACGTCGTCCGACGCAGCGTCCAGCGTGGCGCTCCATCGCGATGTCAACCACGGTGCCCCGTCGTGGTGCAAGGAGCTATGCCACCCAAGTACCCCGTCGCGGCGTCCAACACAGTGTCCAGCGTAGTGCTCTGACGCCGTCCCCGCGACCCACGGCGTGCAACAGCGTCACGCACCAGCGCTCCCTTACAGCATCGCAAGGACGGTGGGGGAGCGGGGTGGCGAGGCAGGCAACCGGGGTGCAAGCGGTGACCGCGGTGCTCCATCGAGGTGTCTCCGTCGCGTCATCGCCCTCATCGCTCCGTCGTGGCGTCTCCGACACGTCGTCCAACGCGGCGTCCAGCGTGGCGTTCCATCACAACGTCAACCACGGTGCCCCGTCGTGGTGCAAGGAGCTACGCCACCCAAGTACCCCGTCGCGGCATCCAACGCAGCGTCCAGCGTAGTGCTCTAACGCCGTCCCCACGACCCACGGCCTGCAACAGCGTCACGCACCGGTGCTCCCTTACAATGTCGCAAGGACGGTGGGGGAGCGGGGTGGCGAGGTGGGCAACCGGGGTGCGAGCGGCAATCGTGGCGCTCCGTCAAGGCATCTCCGTCGCGTCGTCGACCTCGTCGCTCTATCATGGCGTCTTCGTCACGTTGTCCAACGCGGCGTCCATCGAGGCATCTCCGTCGCGACATCGACCGCGGCACTCCGTCGTGGCACAAGGAGCTACACCACCCAAATACCCCGTCGTGGCGTCCAACACGGCGTCCGGCGTGGCGCTCCACCGCGGCGGTCCCGGCCTCCCGGACGACCCTCGCGATGTGATGACATCGCAGGTGAGCCCTCTGCTCATTGCCCCCGCGACCCTCGGCGTGCAACGGCCTCACGCACCAGCGCTCCCTTCAAGCATCACGAGGATGGTGGGGGAACGGGGCGGGGAGGTGGGCAACCGGGGTGCATGTGGTGTTGGCGGTGCTCTGTCGCGACGTCTTCATCATGACGTCGAGCTTGCCACTGCGTCGCAGCGTCTCTATCATGGCTACGGCCGACACGGTGAGCCCCGTTGCCATCCGCACGTCGTGTCGCTTCGCTCCCCACGGCCGGAGTAGGAGGCCCCGCCAGCGCGCCCTCCGCGTCGCTCTGAGTGGCCACAGGTGTCTTGAGCGGACCGGACCACGGTCCACGCGATGCGGTCGCTACGACATGTCCCGTTGCTGTCTCGTCGCCGGTCAGTCACAACGGCTGCATGCTAAGTGGGGGCAGAAGCTGCTTGACCTGCTGTGTCCCTGCAAAGAAGGCCAAACGGGGGTGAAAACAAAAGAAGTCATCGCACGCAACCAGGTATGCCATCCACAGAGTGCAACGGCCATTCCTCCACGCAGGCAGACATCTCATACCACACAAAAACATGCATGCATTCGGTCATTCTACACACACCCGCCTCATGCCAAAAACTACGACGTAGCAGTCCATTGTTCAAAATGAATAAACGCCGCGACAACCCGGCACCTATGCGCTGTCTGCACATGACACGTAAAATAAAGGAATGCGGCAGCAGTTCGTCATACAGTAGCAGTTCATCTCATACATCACATGAGCTATACGCATCTCGTGACATACTATAAGGATAAAGGCAAGTACAGTGCCCCGGAACGGTTACCCTCGAAGACCGGCAGTGGAGTCGAGAACGCCGACAGGAGCTGCCTCGGCCACGGCAAAAAAAAAGGGTGACGGCAGAACATCGGCTCCGTGCGCTGTGATGGTCCGTGGCGGCGGCGCGGCGAGCCTCAGTACGCGACCGGGAGCGGCGAGCAGCGGTGGACCCAGGGAGCAACGGTCGCGGTCCGGGACGCCAGCTTCCCGAGGTGGCAGCGCGCAGCAGGGGCTAGCCGGCGGCCGGAGGCGGCTCGGCCAAGGAGCGGCGGCGACCTCCGGGGCTGAGGCCAGAGGCGACCACGGCGGCTCCACGGGCCGCGCGGCGATGAGGGCCCGGGCGGCGGCCTGACCCTGAGCGGAGGCGCGGCGGCCCCTGGTGCACGGGAGGACCCGGAGAAGACGGCGGTGGCCCCCGGTGTCGGTGTCCCAGGGGGCGGCGGCGGCCCTGGGCGGAGGCGGCGACTGACCGGGCAAGCGGCGGCAGCACGCAACGGAGGGCGGCGTCCCGGTGGCGGCGCGACAAAAGGGGCGGCGACGTCGGACCAGGGGAGGCGGCGGCGTCGGACCCGGGAGCGGCGACGGGCCCGAGCCGGCGGTAGCCCAAGCCGAAGGCGGCCCGGTCAGGTGGCGGCGGCGGCTCGGCCAGAGGCCGGCGGTGAGCGCAGGCTGCCCTGGGGCCGGCGGCCAAGCGCGGCTCGGTCAGGGGTGGCAGCGGACTCGGGGGCCGACAACAGCACGGCGCACGATGGCGGGAGCGGTGCAGAGCGGCGGCGGTGGTGGGAGAGCAGGGCGGCGGCGGCGGTGAAGAAATGAGGAGCGGCGGCAATAGAAAAAAAAGAGAAAGAAAAACAAAGCAAGCAGCCTAGGGAGGCCTTATAAGCTGGCGGCTACCTCCCCCTGGGTGCCCTAATCGGGTGGGCCGTGGCCCGTTTCCAGCCCAAAATCGCCGGTCATTGCATGCATAGGCAAAGAAAGAAAAAAATATAGAAGAAAGAAAAGGAAAAAGAGGAGAAAAAGAAAGAAGAGAAAAGAAGAAAGGAAAGAAGAAGAAGGAGAGAAAAAAACCGCGCCGTCGAGCACTTCTCGGTAGAAAATTGTGATTCGCGAAGAGCCGTCGGTCCGGCCTGCGCACCAACCCGTTAGGGATTAGTGTGCCGGCTCGGACGGGCGCTTTCCGACCGCCCCAACCGGCAAGGGGCTACTGTTGGGGAGGTTTTCCGCGCTAGTCCAAATCAACACTGTTCAGAATCACTGCTGCACCATTAGGATTCTCGTCGACACCCTCCTGCGTCAGGGTTGACTTCGACGAGCCCACGCTCCGCGTTGGGGCTGTCTCTGTCAAGTCCGCACCCCGCGTCAGGGTTGACTCCGACGAGCCCACGCTCCGCGTCGGGGCTGTCTCCGTCAAGTCCGCACCCCGCGTCAGGGTTGACTCCGACGAGCCCGTGCCCTGCGGTGGGGCCGTCTTCGGCGAGCCCGCACGTGGGACCATCTCGCCATCCAAGAAGATTCTCCTAAAAAGATGCCCGGGAATATTCTCCCAAGATTCCTTAGGAGTAGGGAAATGACTGTCATGCCCTTGTAATAGTTCCGTGCTTTCGGGGCAAAACTGTAATTTCGCATTTCCCTTTTTTGGAACCCTATAAATACCTCCCCGGGGGTAGAGGTGGGGGGATCCATTCTTTCATTTCCTCTCTGGTGAGCTCTCTATTCCATGCCCTAATACGAATATTGATTTCCGTCGTCGACTATCTCGCGCGTATTGCTTCTCGCTCGTTTGTCCCTCGCACGCCCGGAGGTCGCTGTAGCCGACCGGGGGTGCCACAAATCTATTGTCTAGACTTATATCTATGACAGACGCTAATTCTTCTTCTAATTCCTCGTCGGGGCACTCATCGTTGTCGAACTCTACTTCGGGCAACGATGAACGAAGTACGCAAAAAAGTAGTCGGAAGCCCCGAACAATGTCGAAGGCCCCTAGTAGACGTATGGTCATCACGCAAGTATCTACGAAGTCTGGTGTGCTGACGAAACCGGATGACGTAGCGAACAAATTTCGCACATTCTGCGGGATACTTGGGCGGGAGAGGGTCAACATAACCATTGCGAACTAGAAGGATATTACCACTGCGAAGGAGGAGGAGTTAATGGCTGAAGTAAAAAGGTCGTTCGAGATCCCGCTCAGAACACGAAGAACATGTCAAAGCGTCTGCAATGAAGACCATGGGCAAGGCGTGGAGGTCGTTCAAGAGCATCCTGACAACAAAGTTCGTACGGACGGGTGAGAGCCCGTTTGAGAAGTACGGCTTCTTGGACGAGCAAGTATACAACAGATATGTTGAGATGAAGTCCACGCAGAAGAAGTGGCGAAGAGTGAACGGCAGAAGGCCCTTCAAGCAAGAAACAAGCACCCGCATAGGCTTGGAAACACAGGATATGAAGGTGCATCGGTGAAATGGGAGATGTAGGATCGATTGGCAATGGAGAAAAATTTACCCCCTCCATTTCCCAGCGTGGTTGTTGGCCGCGCCGCATCCTGGTGCAGAGCACATGCCAAGTCAGATCCGCAGAGTGGTTCAGCTATATTTCCAAACCCCGCTGACCAGGAAGTGGTCGATCGCATGGTAATATACATGACTATGTACACAATTCTTCGGAACCATACGAGTATCATTTGTAATGTAACTTGCGCGCGTGATCGTTGCAGGTGCAGATAGCTTCGCAAGGGTCACTAGATGATGATGAAGAAGCACAATCATCTAGGACCAAAGACATCCTTACCGTAGCGTTGGGAAACCCGGAGCACCCAGGTCGCACAAGAGGTGTTGGGGTTGCAGTTCCCTGGAGAGAGGGATTCCCTGAGACCGAGGAGCAGTACGAGAGGAGGAAGGCCGCTAAGAGGAGTCGTAGTCAGTCAACAACGACTACGAGAGATGAAGAAGATTTGGAAGGCGTATTCAGGAGGAAGTCAGGAGGCAGGTTGCGACATTTAAGGAGGAGTTCAAAGCTCAACTTGCACTCTCTAACGTAGATTTGGCGAGCCCCAGAAATATTCGGAGTAGCTGCGCATCCGCCGAAGAACCGGGTGAAACATATCTCTGCGACACCATCTCGGTAAGGGCCATTTATAGGGTTTTTACAATAGCAAGTACATAACTTTGGACTTAATCAACAAGGTACGTACTCAATAATTTTGTAGGAGACGACTCCTTGCACGTTGTTGGCAAGGGTAGCCGGAGATGTCTCCCTCGATGCTGCATTTGGGATTGCATATCCCAAGGAGGCGGGGACTCTACTGCATGGTCGCCCCATAGCACCAAACTTTCAAAAGGTGCATGTGGACGACGTGGTTGAAGGTTTCAAGGAGCTCCCGCTTGCCATGCCACCAAATGACGAGATCACGGTGCTGCATCAGACGGTTGGCACCTTTATCCAGTGGCCAAAGAGGGACATCAAATTACTCGTCTCGGCTGCCTCTCAGAGCACATCACACTCTGAGTCAGCTAGGATACCCGAAGTTAACCCTACCCCGATGGAGCTAGTACGGTAGCGCAACGGGCTGATAACCCAGCTTCATCTCTGGTCAAGCCGGCAGAGCCAGCACCCGCTACCTCCATAGGGACTAAGGAGGTGCTACAGATGAGACTAGTTCCTTCACCGGTGAAGCACACTTATGCTAAGGGGACTAGCAATACCGGCAAGGGCAGGAGTCGTAGTAGTGCCCCCAAGACTTCCAAGGGCAGCAAAAAATCGAAGGCACTAGCGATAGTGGAAGAACTTGGGTTTGATCCAGACAGAGTGGATGATCTCCCTTTCGCGCCTCTGGCTCGTCGATTTGTGAATGGACAAGTCTTCGTCATGCCAGAGGACATATCGAAACTCAATGGCATGTCAGAGGTTGCATGATTGGTATATGACGGCTACGAACAACCTACAGCCTGGCCAAACCATGCCACGATGCCTCAAAGTCGCTTTCAAGGAGGAACACCTTTTCCACCAGGACATGGGCGGGTTGTTCTACGTGTACTTTGAAGACCTATTCGAACTCTTCAACCTCGACGCCCTGGAGCAGAACTGTTGAGATGCTGGACATTGTAAGTCTACAACTTCTCAGTCAATCAGTTTTCTCCATACCTATGCAACTTAATTAAGCCGTGACATGATTTCCATTTTGCATAGATACATGCGTACTGAAGCCAGACTTAACAAGGAACCTATCGGGTTCATTGACCCGGCAAGGGTGACTTGGAGAAATATTAGAGACAACAAAGAGCAAGTTCTGGAGTATGTTAAGCATGCAATATTGTCCCAAAAGGATAAAGAGTACATCGTATTTCCCTTCAACCCAGGGTAAGTGTTGCATCGCATCCAATACTTATAATTTCACCATTATGCATATATCACAAAGCTGATTTGGTAGTACGTCTATATATATGCAGCTACCATTGGGTTTTGGTCGTACTTGTACCAAAATGGAACAGGGTTATATACCTTGATTCCTCGAGAGATCCTTCACGCGACTTTGGGCTGATTCACAACGTACTTGACCAGGCGTTCATCGATTACAAAGCTCGTGGAGGGAGAAGTGGCAAAGGGTCCAAGTTGCGACATAAATTTGACTTTCTGGTACATATATATCCATTACTATGTTAATATAGCATATTGACATGCTTCATAATAGATTCTTCTTAGCTAACGTATATTTGTTTGTTGTTTTCGTGCAAAAAACAACCCAAGGCGACAAACCTATGTGGATTCTATGTTTGCTACCACATGGAGGCTATCGCGGATTTCGTTAAGCGAAAACTAGATGAGGAGGTATACCCAAATGCAAGCATTATTTTCAGTTTGTTTACATTTTGTAATTTTGTAGTCCTTATTGATTTTATGACAGCAACAAGCGTGGAAGATTGAAAATACCACAATTGATGAAGCTCAACTCAAGCGCATTCGAGGGATTTTTGCCTTCTTTATCAATACACAAATCATCAATCCCAGATGGCGAGTTCTATGGTGGCGGCTTAGCAGAGTAGCATTGTCTTTCATCTATGTACTTAGCACTCTCTTGCAACTTTCCTTTTCAAACATTGAAGTATGCGATTGTTGGCAGCGGGCTCTCAATTCTGAACGGTGTGACTCATTTCTAGCTAGCAATTGTGAATATATCTAGTTAACAATTGTGAATGTATATATCATATCCAAGTATGTGATTGTTTCAGTGTATCACTGTCTGTGAATGTATCTATCTGTATCTGTGTTAAATATGTGAATATTCTGTGCAATATATATCTACTGTTTCAAAGGGCATGGCTAGCAATTCCTGAGGACTAGCCACAAAACAGGCAGAGTTATGCCCTCTGTACACACCCATCCCAAACGGGTCAATAGTTAAACCCGTCTGTAATAACAGTCATCCGAGACGGGTCAGAGATATTACCCGTCTGGGATGGTTGTCGCAGATGGGTGGTTGAGTCGACCCGTCTAGGATGAATGGTTATCACAAACGGGTAGCCCACCCGTCTGCAATAACTGTGTCATCACACACTACCAATTTCAGACGGAGCGGCCAACCGTCTGGGATGCTTGTTTCAGCCCGTCTCGGATGGGCCGTTTTGTAGTAGTGCCAATCTAAGGTTAGGTTGGCTTCCCTTGCATCTCCATTCGGATGAGCGTGCAAACAGGAGTGCCTCAAGTTTACTGTCCGACCGAGTAGTCAACGACAGCCACCATGCCACCGTTCCGCCATCTCGCTGCCACTGATGCACCCCTAACCCCTACACGTGCTTCCTCTTGTCGCAATTCGCTGTCATGGCACCCACTTCCGTACATCGCGATCGGCGACCCCACCGCTACTAGCTGCTGGCCACCAACGACCTCCACTGCATTCGCTAGCTGGTCACTACTCCCAATGCCCACTACACCGTGCTTGCCGCCTCCCTTGTGCTTCACTCTATGCTTGGCAGGGCTGCGCATCACTGGATCACCACGATGCCTCTTCCTGTTGTGTGGCGCAGCTTGATCTTGTTGGAGCCTCTGCCATGGCCGCCTGCAGTCTCAAGTCGAGGTAGGTTTGCTGCCAAGAGGTTGTAGTAGCCAGATCTAGTTGGTTTTTTGTTTCTTGGTTTTGTTGCTGGAAGTAGGTGTTGTTGTAGTTGAGAGCTTCGGTCCTATGGATGGAAAGTTGGAAGCACGTATTTGTATAGTTGAAAGCTCGAATTTTTTGAGTTGAAAGTTTGTATTCCACAATTTGAAAGCTCAAATTTGGGGTTGAAAGCTTATCACCTTGGGGTTAAATTTGATTTCGGTTGAAAGCTGTTGTGAATCTAGTTGAAAGTTGGATCCACGTTCGGTTGAAAGCTGTTTTTTTTTCTTGATTTTGGTTTTCCTCTCCAGCTCTGGTGGTTGCGGCAGTGCCACTCGCTAGTGACCACCGGTGCGTACAGGAGGAGGGGCACCTTTTCAGATGAGAAAGGAAAAGAAGGAGTGTCGGGATCACATTTTGACAGGTGGATGTGAACTTGGTGAAAAATTGTTCATTTGAACGATCGTGCGTAAATTAGTGATCCCGTACTAACATGCCCCTTCCAAAAAAGAGTAGCACTAACATCGGTTATCGGGAACAAAGTACAGGGGAAATGGGAACAAGTTCGACAATCACATCGGTAGTTCGCGATTTCAATCACCAACTACGGAGAATAAACCTGTGGACGCATATCTTGAGTCAAATTTAGCTTTCTTATTACACGTTGTTCTTAGCAGGAAGAGGGGATAACCACTACCAAGAGCCCATCACGCGGCCACACATTTTCCGAAAACAGTTGCAACATTTTCCGAAACAAATACGCAACAAATCAACAAAACAATGGCAAAATCATTTGTACTTCAGGAAATTGGTACACTTCTTGGGCAATTGAGAAAACTTTGCTCCGACAAAGTTAGTAAATGCATACAACAATGCAACGGAGCAAAAGAAAAACATATAATCCAACATTACAAAATGCTCGCAGGAGAAGAGTTAGTCATTTCCGTAGGCAAACATGTTAAGAGTTAATGGGCCTTGGGCCTTTAATTCAGTGAAAGAAGCCGAGGAGTGTATGGTTAGTTGGTAATTAGGAATTTTGTCCCACGTAGTCAATGAAACTGGACAAAACCAGCATATAAGGGGTTTCATTTAACTGATGACATGACAAGAACCAGCTATGCTATGTGTACACCACATATGATTATGGCATACTAAAATGAGAGACGTCCCTATTGATAAATAACACACCGAAACACCTACGGCCAACCTCATTCACTGTGGTCACCGTCTGTGAGTTTCGCCACCCTTTTATCTACCGTGCAGCAAGCCGAGGGGAAGCAGTAGTCTTCAGGCTTTGTCCGATGATTAGGTTTCTAGGAAGTGCAATGCATGGCTGCTCATGTCTTCGTCTCTTCTTCGCATCTTTATTGACGCTGAGTGTTCGAGTCACCAACTCTCCCTCCCATTTCTAATAAGGAAAATCAATCTCTTATGTGTTGCTTGTGAACTGCCATTATGATCTTTGTGGTCTTATGTCCAATCTAGTATGGTTAATATGTTTTTGATCCATGCAGTACTATCTATCAATCCGCTAATTGCTGGTAATATTTGTGTATACATAACGTTGTTATTCAATCTGTTGGTAATCTCATAATTAAATAAGTGTTAGGCTTTGCACTATTTCCAGCAAAACAGAAGACCTCAAATGAGGGGCCGCTAGCTTAAGCAAGTATTTGGTTTTAAGGAAGTGCCAAACTTGCTCCAAAGCTTAGCAAGCAAATCTTACCAAATTGGCCCCTCCATATTTTCTCTCATGCTTAGTGAGGGAGTATGACAGATTGCGGGTGGGTGGGGTGGGGTGGGGTGGGGGGCGGTTGAGGTGGTGGCGGAGGGTCCTTGGAGTGGGTTCAGATTCTGCGCGCGTTCTTAGTACCACGAGCATTCTCCTGTCCCGATCGAGTGTTGGAGCAGGCATGGATTTCGCTGGAGCAGTGGATGACTTGATCGGAGGCGCGGTCGAGTGAGAAATGGATAAGAAATGAACGGATTAGAATGAGATGCGTGGTGGTGGCGCTGGGGCTTCACGTTGGGAAGCGTCCGTAGCAAAGAGTCCGTCCGGACGCAAGAGTCTCGATCTGATATATCGATATCGCAATAACGCGCGCGTCGTCGTCAGGAAGATTTCACGGCACCATTTCAGCGCTCGCGCGAGCTGACGACCACCTACTTTTTAAGATATGGAGCAAATGCACCTCAATCTGTTACATCAAGGTATACAACAAGCATCGACGTGCTTCGGTCACGGAAACGTCAAAATCAGATAGAGCGACTCGCATGCACATGCGTTGGACGTGTTACAGAACCCGTGAGCGACTCGCATGCACATGCGTTGGACGTGTCACAGAACACGTGGGCGGCGTGTCGATAAAAGTTATCTACGTAGATCAATGGTATATTATAGCGTAAAAAGTAAAAAAGATACGGATAGAAGAATATAGTTACGATGTTTCTCCCTTTCTATTATATTGAAATCTTATAAGTATAATTGTTTATTGCATAAACAAAAATGATCTCTTTATTTATAGACTATCCACATATTGGATAGGGTTTAGTAATTAATCACATGTGTCCTAGAGGGACGCGGCGTATCGGCCGGGCCACCTCCTAGGAGGCCTGGTTTTATAGCACTCTCTTTTGGGCAATTACTATGAAATACCCATACCTCTCTAAAACTCCAAAAACTCAGTGGAAAAAATTGAAGAAATGGCACATAGCATTCGTTGTTTTATACTGAACTAGTTGCCTTATTAAAGACCTTATAGATCATAAACTTCCGATAAAACTCATCAAAAAGAAAAAAGTACAAGAATCTAAGTTTGATTAATCTTTAATTGATCTAATCAATAAATGATATTTCTTGTAATATTCATCATTACTATATCATTTGGTCAATTCTTAATTTAGGAAACTCTCCCCCTGAGTTATGCGCTCATACGAAGCGAATTTCAAGTCTTTTGAGAATTGATACTTTAATCTACATTCTTGCTTGCAGAAGATATCTCATAGAACAAAGTAATTATCTTTGTTTGATTTTTTTTGAGTAAATCAAATGAGGACCTTTCATAGTTCAAGCATGATAATTAAAGTTTCTTTTTTAATTTACTCTCCCTCGAGATGGCTTCCGTTAGAATCTTCTCGTCTAACTTGTATGTTTCTAGAGGAAACACTAGTTTTGTGTAGAGTATGATTACCATATAATAATTTAATCTTTATGATTTCTTTCTCACAATTAGTTCTGGAAATTGTGACGAGCCTTCCAGCGTATCCACTTTGTTTTATTCATTCATGAACAATGCGAGTGGTACATGATGGAGTAATGACATCAGTGTGCAATATAACCAATCTCAATTGTGCTATATAAGCCGTTTCAATTTCATGGGAACTTCATGTAGGTAGACGGTCGTGCCGTAAAGCTCCATGCATTCTTACGGTACAATTGGTTACCTTGGAGTCACATCTTTGTGCATGATTCTATAGAGAAATATAAAGCGTTCTGATCCCAAAACTTGTGTTTCTCTATGGGGTCTCCTTGACTCACAAGTACAAAGTGGTTTGCATTGTGTTAAAACATATTCAAACATAATTGATCAAGTTGGTGTATTATATCCCTTCGTGGGTTTTGTTTAAACTATGAGAATAAACACAACTTGACCTTTCCTAGATACTTCATTCCATTTGAAACTCAGATTTCATATACAATCTTGCTTTCTTTATGTCCTTTTGGTGTCTCAATGATGTTCAAAACATCAGTATAAATTGAGAGTATAAAAAAAATGCTTGATGGTTTTTTCTGTATAAACATAGAAGGACAATTTCTCATTTGTTCGTGTAGCCTCTCTTGCATAGAAAGGTCGCTTAAAGCGATATAACATATTATTTTGGACCCTTTTTTAATCCGTATAGCAACTTACGAAATTTCACACTATACAAGAATGATCTTGATATACCTTCATATAAATTTCCGAATCTAGCTTTTCATAAAAATATCATATAACCAAATCCATTAATACCATCTTAAAATTCAGGTTGTACTGGAGATTAAAATATCTAAAGGGTAATTCCACCCATGACTAGAGAATAGATTTCTTCACAATCATTTTCTTTCTTTGAGTGAAATCTTGAGCAATAAGCCATACATTGAGAGCCATAAGTATCAACTTTAACTAATTTTCAAACGAACACCCATTTAAATCCTGTAGGATATACATTGAGAGGCATACTAGCTTCTTGTGCAAGTACTTCCCTTTTATAAAGTGATTACAAAACATTTGTGTCCGTATTAGCTCGGTAAAAATTCTTCACTTAAGTTAATGTGATTGGTGAAAATCTTTTCGTGAGAAGCTTCTTCCTGGCCTCTTCATGTATACCACTATTTTCCCATTTGTGGGTACATGGTCCTTTAGTCTCCCAATGCTAATGTGTGTGCACTCATCCCCACTGGTTGCTTCCTCCGTAGAAAGGTTTAAGTCAGGAAGGCCACTTGAATTTGGCTCTAGACTTGTGCCAGGTGACTTGTGCCAGGTCTCAATTGGCTCCCCTTCTTTCCCTTTTAGGGTACTTTATTAATCTGAACAAGCAAATGTCCCTTGCCCCAACTTTCCAAGAGGTCTTCGAGTATTTGGGGTTCTAGGAAGTTGGAGTCCCCGTCCTCTTACTAGAAGAAGGCCTATAGATCAGGACGGTAGGGGCGGGCCCTCCACACTCTCCAATGGATTTCAAACAACTATATACGACTTTACATGCTTTATGATCGGTAAAGTGTAAAGTAATAGGGTAGTTACTTTTCTAATCATTTATTTTTGAACATCTATAGTGTTCATCTCACTAGTGCATTTTCCCGAGCATCGATCCTTGTGCCTCCCCACATGATTTCCAACATTCTTCATCAATGGTTTGTGATGGCAATAGGGGTTCCCAATCTTTCAATGAGAGGGTAAATTTCGATTTGCTGGATGTGATTCTCACGATACGGCTAGGACCGTACAATGACCGTTGCAACCTACAATCGCTGAACCAACTCTAAGACGTTGTCGACCTTGCTAAAAGCACGATCGATCTGACAACGAGGGTATTTTCTTGCGAGCAATTAAAGAACAAGCATAAAAATAGTAATAAGCAATCTGAATATTGTGAATAGGAATTGTAGACGAAATTTATTGAAGTGGGGTTCCAAAGACATTGTTGTTGCTGAACTAGCCAAACAGGAGAAACAACGAAAGTTTTCACAGGTGAAAAAACCAATCTAACAAAACCCAAGTTGTAGAGGGGGTTTCGGGTCCTATTTAAAGGAGAGGGGAAGGGGAATTTCGGCCAGCCAAGAGGGGTGGCCGAATCCAACCCTAAAACGAACTCATCCCTGGACTCTAATGCTAATATATATATACTTTTACCCTAATTTTAAAATTACATAGGCCAGGCCCGACTAGAGGTGGTGCAACACCATATGCAGGGGTGGCCGAAAATCATCAAGTCTTCATGTAGAAGGTGTCGGCCATCTCTCCATTGCTTTCTCATGGTGAATTCAAAGTCTTGTAACAGCTAGACAACAAATCATCATCACCATTCTTGGTCCTTATCTTGCTGCTCCTAGCTCCATCTCCACTTACCTTGCTGCCATCATCTCCAAATCTATCGTTCCTAAGTAATAGAACATCACATACATTAGGCAGCACCAAAATGTTCATAATATTTGAGTGCATGCTGAGAAACAAAGTTATCTGTTAATTAAATTGACGTGCACATGCTCTTGTCATTGGTCCTTGTATATCAACTTGAGAAGTGGTAGTAGGTTTTAGTTGAGGAGTGGCAGCAGGTGTTGTGGTTGTCTCAGTGGTAGTGATGACCTCGACAATTTGATTCCCTCCCCCCTAATGTCAGGAATCTATCCTAATTGAAGATCTAAATCATATATGTTGATTCAATTTTGACATAAATCCCTACTACATGTGGGAGTCAAATATTTAAGTAATTTAGCGAAAACTCAGGTTTGCATTCTTCGCACTAGTTCATGAGGTGATGTGATATTATTTTCAAAAATTTGTCTAAGACCGATGAGAGTTGGTGCGTGCAAGACTGCATGTCTCTAAAGTGATGCTTAATAATTTTCTATTTTGAAGGAGAACCTGGCATTGTATTTGATCTCCTTGATCATTGCTTTTGTGAGTCCGTTGTACAATAGAACGTGTACCTTGAAGTACATAAACGACCCTAGAAATGGTTGAGTGGGACCGTATATATCCCCTGGGTTCATTCTAGGAATGTCAGCTTTCTATCCATCATTTTCAGTGCAAAAGGTTACATTATTAGTTTCCCTTGTGCACGAACTTTGCACCAAAAATCTTCTTGATTTGGGAAATAATTAATAATAATACCATGAACAATAGCATTAATTATGATCTTTCTCATCACTCTCAGACTTGGATGGGTCATGCACACTTCTTATGGATTTTATTTTTGTATTACACGAGTTCTATATTAAAGTAAATAATTTAATAAATATGCGGCAAAGGAGGAGCAACATGATAATGCTTTAATAATAGAACCTGACTTATTATAAAACGCTAAAAATATATGGCTATGTGCACACGAAATACTTAATAATATTTACTCTCACTCTCACAAAGCTTGAAAACCATTATAAAATCTCAATTGCAATAACCACTAGAAGATGTCTCATAGAATGCTAAGAGTACTTGCCAGGAACTAGACTGACTTTGTGAAGTAAGAGTCGATCTCCCCATTAATCTGCTCATTTGCAAGGTTCTCCCCCTCAATAGATATTGTCGTTCCAATCTCCAAGAGAGCGACTTCGTTGACATTCAAGAGGACATTGTCAATAAGGATGGAAGCATTATCGATGTGCAAAGGGGCTTCTAGAGCTTCATGCCCTATCTCATGTGTCTGATGGACAATAAGTTGAGCCTCCTTGTTCCTTCGTCCTTCGTTCTTCTGATGGAAAGCATCGACAATGTGTTTGCGAGTGTAGCACATTTTGGACCACTCTCTAAAATGTGATATACATAGCAATTTTGGTCCTTCAAACCATATGGCTTCTTGCCTTCTTGGTTTTCCCACGTCCCTTTTGAGGTTGAGGGATGGGATGATCTAGTCCTTCAAACTATATGGCTTCTCGCCTTCTTGATTTTCCCACGTCCCTTTTGAGGTTGAGGGATGGGATGCACTTTGTGAGAATTCATATCCTTTCTTTACCCGCCTTCCATGCCCGTCCTTGCTACTAACATGGCGTGAGGCGAGTAGAGAATGGTTGGCAAACTCCTTGTTGGCGAACTGACATCCTACATATCCATTCATAATATTCGTAAGTTTTACTTTGCGCAAAACATGTGTGTGGCATGCATTCGTGATGTTGTAAGAAATTCTTAAAAAATTTCAACATGTTTAAGCAATTATAGTAAATAAAACAAAGAAATTAAATTATAAGCCAATATGTAGGAAACAAATGCGGAAAGTAATCCTAGGGGTATTCCCGTGAGAATATATTTCAGTGAGTTTACGTGAATTTAGTAAAATGTAGGAGGGTTTATAGCAATACTTCTACACATGAAAATATTTGTGTAATTTCTTATGTCCCAGGGTATTTTCACAAAATCTCTTGCCCACCAGCCTGAAGCATACGTGGCCCACAAGCACAGTGCAACATGCCCGCCAAGCCTACGAGGCAGGCATGCATGGCGTGGCTTGCCCGCCCACCTGGCCTACACGGCTGACAAGCATGGTGGGGCAACGTGGCATGCTTTCCTGTCCAGCCCGCGTGGCTGACAAGCATAGCTTGGCTACATGTACGGGTGCCATGGCCTGCTAGCTCGCCTAGCCCTCAAGGCCAGCAAGGGCAGCATGAATACGCGCATGTGTGCGCTAACCCATCGACCCGCCTACCTAGCCCTCGAGGTTGGCAAGAGCAACTACGCTACATGAGCACATGTGGTGGCCCGCCCGCTCGCCTGGCCCGCGAGGCCAGCAAGCGCAGCGTGGCTTGCTATGACGGCCTGCTCGACCACCTGGCCCATGAGGCCAAAAAGCGCAACGTGGCCTGCCTGCATGCTGCTCACCGCGCCCTACCTACCTGCCTGGCTTGCTATGCTAGCAAGTGTGGCTGGGCCGGTGGCTCGCCCGCTTGCTTGGCTTGCTAAGCCGGCAAGCGTGGTTGGGCCACGTGACCTATTAGAGTGTCGTGGCCCGCCTCTAGTTGGCACGGTGACTTGCTCATGTGTCGCAACCCGCCTCTAGTTGGCACGGCCTGCGGTGGGTTGATCCACTTGGCCTATGCGGCAGCCACCCGCCCGCTTGGCCCGTCAGGCCGTCAAGCACGGCTAGGTTGGGCACAGTCTGGCTAGCGTGACGTGGCGGTGCGTGTTGATTTATATGTTGATTTCATATGCTCCTAGGCTTCCGCAAGCCACTCTATCGATGATGAACGTGATTATGCCAAACGCACATCGATCAAAGATCAGAAATTAAGATTGATCTTACATAGCAAGCAAAGGTAGAACAATAGTAACAGGTATGAGCAATCTCGTACTGATAATGTGTTACAAGACCTATGGGCGTCGCGTTGTCAACATAGATCAATCACATACCACAATGTGAAAAGTAAACACGACATGAACACAAAAATGTAGAGGTGATGTTTCTCTCTTTATTAAATTGAATCTCATGAGTATAATTGCTTGTTGAATAAACAAAAATCACTATTTTATTTATAGAATATTTACATGATGGCCAAGGTTTAATAATGGGAGTGTCTAATTAGCAAGCGACTATTTTTTATTTGGACACGGTCACTTTTTTCACCGTAGGATCAAAATAAAACCCCACTAGATGACAGATGCATATCCAACCTCAAGACTACTATGGCCCGCTAAACGGTTATCAGGCTGATTCATGTAGTGGGACCCACTATTACTTTTTCTAAATTTGTTCTGGTTGGGTTGTCTGTTTTTCTTTCGGTTGTATTTTTTTCTTTGGGTTGTCTCATTTTCTACTAGGCTTGTCTGTTCTTCAATGGGCTTCCTATTTTTTATCGGGCTTGTCTATTTTTCAGTGGGCTTCTTATGGTAAACATAAATAACTAAAGAAATAATTGTGATAAACAAAAAGTTGAAGAAAAGAAATACACATATTTTATATTGACATCTTTGAAACACTGTAAAATTTTCTATAAAAGAAAATAAAAAATAAAAAAATACATAAAATAAAATTTTGTGAAGATCAAAGTACCAATCATAAAAAAGCACCTCTATAACAAAAGAATTAAAGTTACAGTTGTTAAAAATTGTAAAACGTGAATACCTAGACTATAAGTCGTTAGATTATTTTATAAAAAATTGAATTGCGGGTTATTAATTACAATGCTTGATCAGTTTGAACCCTTTTTTAAGGAAACAAACAATTCTTGACCTAGCATCTAAAGCATGCAGTTGAAATAGACGACATATACAACAAAACCAAAAGTTACTAAAAAAAGAAAATACCGTGAAAATAGACATACCATAAAAATATGATAGGTCATGAAGGGCAAATAAAATACCATAAAAGAAAATTTTGGTCACATCAGCGGTCCCAAAATGTTCAGATAGTACGTCACACCAGTCCATCCTACAGTTACAATTTAAGCTACATGGAGTTATAGTTTCAAAAAAATTAATCATTAGTATAAATGTAAATAAGGTACAAGATAAAATATACAGTGCATAATGATACATGTGTTGTCAAAATAAAGTTTCCCATAATTATTTCCCTTTTGGTAGTGCCAGTAGTAATTTTTTTGAGGAGTAATATGCATCTTTATAATTTGCTAGAAAGGCAGAGAATTGGCATACAAATTTTTCTACGAAAGGAAGTAAAAGACGAGGGAAATACTTAAATGGGACAAGGAAAATGACATACTGAATTTTGTAGGAGAGAAAATAAAAAACAAGAAAGTACTCAGAAGAGACATAAAAAATGCATACCATTTTATATGAGAAGAAATAGAAGACAAGGAAACTAACCAAGGATATATGGACATAGACATACAAAAAACATTCTATTAGAGGAGATAAACGGAAAGGAAAGTACCCAAATTAAAAAACACAAGAAACCAAAACTATATGTATGTATAGATATTGGAGAACTGAACAAAATAGTAATAGAACATGAAAGGCAATCATCAAAATGTAGCAAGACCCTTGATAAGCATAGTATCACTGAATTATGCATCAGATTAACAATAGTTAAAATTAGAATGCCATAAATTTATAGAACTAGTAACGGCAAGAATATCAAATATAGTGTGTAACTAATGAACATGTCAACATATATGCTACAAAAATGACATGTGAATTACCCAAAACAGAAATAGAAATAGACAAAAAATAGAAATACGATCTAATTATCCAAAAAAATTAAATGGAAATTACCCAACATACAAACATAAATATGAATTTACATTTTAGAGTTATAAAAGTTACCATAAGGAAACATCATAAGAAAACCTTGATAGAATTTTAAGAAATTTAGTTTATGGATGGACGTGTGATTTTGTAATACTTCTTAAATGTTACTGTAGGAAAACTTCTCTTTTCAAGTGACCATGAACAATTTTACTAATTCTCTAATCCACAAAAATTGCATGAGTAAAGGTAAGCAATTTACTATATCTTGCAAGTAGGATTTATGTTTACTATTGTGGAAAATTTAAATGAGTTAATAAAGGACATTCAAATTAACAAACATTTAGAAGCAGGTTGAGATCCTTAGACTAAAACCCAAAAAGGGAAAGAAATATCTTTTCCAGCTTGTCCATACTAATCAAAAAAGAAGAAGCAGGTTAATCTCCTTATACTACAGCCAAAGTAAAAACAAATCGTGAATATTAGATTAATCATGTGGGTATTATATTGTCTTAATATTTGAGGTTAACTCTTAGATACATTTGGGAGTTTGGTTGCATGTTGTTCAGGAGTTTACTTCTGTAGCTTCAGGTTCAAGCTCAGGCTGTCCCAAATTTCAAACAAAAAGCTGCCACTTTTTGTATGAAACAAAAGTTGGGAGAGAAGTTAGGAATCATGGATGTGGCAAATCACAAACAATCTAACAAAAACTATAAACCTCAACCGAGTAGAACCACATGCAAAAACAAAGAGTTAGTGGCTTATGTGTAATTGGAAGTATTAGTACCTCCCTCATCCAGAGCGACAGATAAGGAAAGGCAATATACAAGAAAGGAAGTAACATTCTCTATGGCACTAGCAAAGTTCATTGCTACACATTATTGACAGAGACATTCCAAAGTATAGAACAAGAAAGAGCAAATAGCCTAAGACTTCATCAAATCCAAAGCAAAAATATCCTATTAGGATCCAGTTTGAATTTGTTGGGGGAGGGGTCCCCGTGCGCCCCGGACGCCACGAGCAACGGTAAGGCACGCATCCCTGCTACGAGCTCACGACTTACTCTTTTGTAGACATGAGATGCGGGATACACGCGCAAGTGCAGACGCGGGGTACGTGCGCAAGTGCAGACGCGGGGTGCAAGCGCAGGTGCAGACGCGGGTGCAAGCGCAGGTGCAGACGTGGGTGCAAGCGCAGATACAGACGCGGGGTGCAAGCGCAGGTGCAGACGCGGGGTGCAAGCGCAGGTGCAGACGCGGGGTGCAAGCGCAGGTGCAGACGCGGGGTACGAACGCCCCGGGGATAGGACCCCACCATGTGACGTACCGTACGGCATGTCGTACCGGACGTCACGTAGATGCTAGGGTATATGCTTCCGCGGGTGACATGTAAATGACCTGCGTGCCCTTGTCCATACGGCGGACCGGGGGTAAGACCGTAACCTGCCTAGGGGCAGAATTATAATCCGGCCATGCGCTCCCCGAGGCCTATAAATAGGGGAGCACCCCCCAGGTCGGGGGTACGGAATAAAATCTACACTCACTTCTTGACTTGCCCAAATTTTCACTAAGTGTCGGTTCGCTGCTGCGCGCCCTGTCTCGCGACCCCCTGTGCACACCCGGGTGACCCAGCACTCAACCGGGGGTGCCTCAAGTTCACTGTCCGACCGCGTAGTCAACGACAGTTGGCGCCGTCCGTGGGGATCGCAGACGAGAAGTCACGTGCAACACAGCAGCGAACGCGACGAGATCATGCCTCCAAAGACGAAGAGAAGCACCAAGAGGAAGCCCGCGGGTGCCTCAACGGTGAGAGCAGCGTCCGCAAGGACCCGAGCACGCGCGCCTGACTTGGGCGAGACTTCGACGCGCACGGAACCCGCCCCGCAGGTCGCCTCTGCGGAGGGCGTCGTCGGAGCCAGCACCGTGCAAGGGGCTCCCCCGGCAGCACCCCGGAGGATGGCCACTCGCTCCCTGACGAGCGCCGGGGATCCCCCGGGTGTCGTCGACGGTCGCCCAGACCCACCCGTCCCCGCTCCCGCAGCAACGACGGCTCCGGAGGCATTGGTCGACGACCTACGCCGGCAGGCCGAGGAGGCAACTCAGCGTGCGGAGGAGCTCCGCGAACGTCTGCGCGCAACCGAGTGCGACGTCCTCCGTGCGACGGCCCAGACCATGCACGTCGCCGACCTCTACCGCGCGCAACTCGAAGCAACCCAAGCGCTCGCCGCCCCCGCCGCCAAACCCAGAGACACCTGCAGCGGACGACCTCCGCCGTCAACAGAGCGACGCGCGTGCAGCAACGCGCGCCAGCATCCGCCCCCCCAAGCTCCGTCGACCAGGATGCCGAGGCACTCCGAGCCACCATCCAGCAGAATCAAGAGGCGGCGTATGCAGCCCTCTACGGCCATGCGGCTGGCACAAGTGCGCAGGGGCTTGGCGACCCTGCGCAGTGCGCTGGTAAAGCGCTCTTCGCCCAGTCGCCCGCCCATGTGACGTACGCGCCCATCCCGCACCCGCCGCGGCGCGCGCATTCGCTCCGGCATACCACAACGTAACATCCCTCGAGCCCGGCAGTCTTCAACGTCGCGTCCGCCTGCGTGGTAACATCCCGCCGCGGCGCGCGCAGTCGCTCCGGCATACCGCGACGTAACATCCCACGAGCCCAGCAGCCCTCAACGCCGCGTCCGCCCGTGTGGTAACATCCCGCCGCGGCGCGTGCCCCTCGCTCCGGCATACCGCGACGTAAAATCCCGCGAGCCCGGCGGCCTTAACGCCGCGTCCGCCTGCGTGGTAACATCCCGCCGCGGCGCGTGCCCCTCGCTCCGGCATACCGCGACGTAACATCCCGCGAGCCCGGCTCGCTCCGGCATACCGCGACGTAACATCCCGCGAGCCCGGCAGCCTTCAACGCCGCGTTCGCCCGCGTGGTAACATCCCGCCGCGGCGCGTGCCCTTCGCTCCGGCATACCGCGACGTAACATCCCGCGAGCCCGGCAGCCTTCAACGCCGCGTCCGCCCGCGTGGTAACATCCCGCCGCGGTGCGTGCCCCAGCCCTCAACGCCGCGTCCGCCCGCGTGGTAACATCCCGCCACGGCGCGTGCCCCTCGCTCCGGCATACCGCGACGTAACATCCCGCGAGCCCGGCGGCCTTAACGCCGCGTCCGCCTGCGTGGTAACATCCCGCCGCGGCGCGTGCCCCTCGCTCCGGCATACCGCGACGTAACATCCCGCGAGCCCGGCAGCCTTAATGCCGCGTCCGCCTGCGTGGTAACATCCCGCCGCGGTGCGTGCCCCTCGCTCCGGCATACCGCGACGTAACATCCCGTGAGCCCGGCAGCCTTAACGCCGCGTCCGCCCGCATGGTAACATCCCGCCGCGACGCGTGCCCTTCGCTCCGGCATACCACGACATAACATCCCGCGAGCCCGGAAGCCCTTAACGCCGCGTCCGCCCCCGTGGTAACATCCCGCCACGGTGCACACCTCTCAGCTTCGGCAAACCGCGAAGTACATCCCGCGAGCCCGGAAGCCCTTAACGCCGCGTCCGCCCATGTGGTAACATCCCGCCGCAGCACGTGCCCGTTGCTCTGACATATCACGATGTCACATCCCGCGGGCCCGGAAGCCTTTAACCCCCTGCTCCGTGATGGTGCGAGGTTACATTCCTCAAGCCTGGAAGCCCCACGATGCTACAGCAAGTTTGCAAGACATCCGCCTCTACCATGTATCGCCCCGTGACACACGTCGATGGTTCCCCCTATAATCATGCCATCGCATCATTTCAGCTTATTACACCTTAAACAGCGACTAGTCGCATAGCTAGTCGCTCGGTTTTTTCATTGGGAGCATAGCGCGTCACGCCGCTACACCTTATTACAAGCAAGGTATATCGTCCCGCTACACTATTACATACGAAGAGTAGACATGAGAACTAGCATTATGGCATCTCGGGCAACAGAGTGTCATGCAGACAGCTCGCGACCATTGCAAGCAAGGATAGTGCGACGCTGCACGATGCCACGACATTGGATCCCCCGCATGCGGCATGCCTCGACGTCCGTCGGCACAGCACCTCCCGTCGTGTCTCCTGCGGCGAATTCGGCGCCCCGCCATTCCGAGCTCGAGTAAAGCAATATCCCACGTGTCCGACATACGTAGCAGCACACGCCTAACGCCTCTAATGGATGCAAAATGCCTCCCGTGCTGCCATTACATAATATAACGCTCGAACCGCTGCCGGAAACAGCGCAGCGCCACAATTTATTACAAGCTGAATGCATCGTCTGTTACAAGTTCAACACCGTGCAGAGCAGCACACAAATAACAATAGCGGCTATCGCTGCTCTCCAGTCGCTCGGTTTTTCCGTTGGGAGCATGGTGCACCTCACTGCTACACCTTATACGAGCAGGGCGCACCATTTTGCTGCTCCATTACATGCAAAAAATGTGGTATACGAGCTATGATACTACGACGACCCTCGTTGTTGACAGCGGCGAAAGGATTCCGGAGCAAACGTGCGGAGGGGTGACGCGCCGTCGCTGGTGCGGGATTGACCGGGACACGAAGTTTATATGACATCGATACAAGGGGCTGGATGCCGATAGGCCAGCTATGGTGAGACAAGAAGTGAAAAAGGGAAAGTTATAACTCTCATAGGAGATCGTCACAAATAATAAGCATCGATGATACGGATCTTAGACGGCAAGTAAATATCTTAGGAACTCCGTGGGGACTCATCGAGAAGTCGCATGAAAGGAAGCGGTGGACGTTGCTGACATCAATTACGTCTACACACGCGACATAGGTCGTTAGCATGTGGGGGACTTGCCATCAAGCAAAGCGTTTTCCGTACTCTCAGTACCACGCGTCATGGGACTCCACCCCATGATGCAGAGCCATTTCGCCTCCTGTTCGCGAGGTTCTGCTATGTGCTGCTCGACTCCTCCACACATGACAGAACGTCCAAAGCCCGAAGCTCCATGTCATCGCCATCACACCCGGAAGGCAGAAGCGACGACAAGCTCGAGCGAGGGCTCCGACCCTGACACTAGTTCACAACAAGGCCGTTCGAGTGGGCTCGATGATGGTGTTACAAGTGGCAAGAAAACATCCTCAGTGAATGTAAGCGAAGCATAATTTCTGCCACATTGTGAGAAGAGTAGACGACCGCCGTGTATGGTCATGTGGCAACATCCCACGACAACACGTGTGCGCGCACACACCAACGCTTTGTGAAGATGCAAAATCGCACCAGGCAACCCCAAAGGCTAACGTGCTTGTGAACTTAGCCATTCTTACAGTCACATCCGCACGCGCTTACACCTCCGGCGTTGCCGTCCATGTGCCTGCGTGCGCCCACTTCCGATGGAGTACTCATACGTTGGGACTTAGCCTTTTGAGCAACCACACCCACGGGCACTTTAGGACCTTGCCGCTTTGGAGAATATATCGTTTGGGTGCACGCTCTGAGACCTAGCCCCGTTGTTAGCGTGTGCATCGTCCGGTGTTGTCTCTTTACCTCCAATAATCACAATGAAGAAATTGACACCTTCCTCATAAGCACTTGGTGGGGACATCTCCAGTATAACATGAGATGAGGACCACGGGGCTCCGAACGAGTGGCGCTGACAAGGGGTGCACTAGAGGAGGTGAACTCTGCACGAGTCAAACTCGAGAGTCCAGACGCATTGCGTGGTGTACGTCGGACGCGTGGACAACAGTCCTCCGTACTTTGGACAGCAGCGGGGTACTCTTGACGCGTCATGTGGATTACCTCGGACGTGCGGGCAGCAGTCATCCACACTCCGGATGGAGGCGACATACTCCAAACACCTCGCGCGAACTCCGACCTCGTACACGCGCGGGGGCAAAACCCAGACTTCAACCAGAGGCAACGTATTCCACACATGTCCAACTCCGGATGCCTCGCGTGGATTACCTCGGACGTGTAGACAATGGTCCCCCGCATCCTAGACGGAGCTGGAGTACTCTGAACGCCTCACATGGAGTACCTCATACGCGCGTGGTAAGGAAACCCAGACTTCGGATGGAGGCAGCATACTCCGCACGTGTCGAACTCCGGACGCGTTGCACGAAGTACCTTGGACGAGTGGGCAGAAGCCCTCTGCACTTATGACGGCGGAGGCATATTCCGCACGCGTCGAACTCCAGACGCATTGTGGGGTACCTCGGATGCGCGGATAGCAGTCCTCCATACACTGGACGGGGGCGACATACTTCGGACGCATGGGGGGTGAAACCCAAACATCGGACGGAGGTGGCGTATTCTGCACGCGTCGAACTCTGGATGCCTCGTGCAGAGTACCTCGGACACGCGGACATCGGTCCCCTGCCCTTCGGACGGAGGTAGCATACTCCGAACGCCTCAAGTAGAGTACCTTGTACGCACACGGTGACGAAACCCAGACTTCGAATGTTCCGGATGTATCACACGCGTACTCCGGGTGCACGTCTCATACCACCTCTGGATGCCGCGGGAATGCCCACCCCGGACCAGCAAGGATAGCAAGCCCCGGCCGCCGAACAATCCAGCAAAAAATGCTACCATCGGGATTTGATCTCGTGACCTCCGCCTACACATCCCGCTGCTTCAACCAACGGGCTACAGCGACCTTTGCTGGATTGTAGCCCGGGCTACCCCCGGGCAACCCCGGCTGCAAACCTCGGCTGAGACACGGGCGAACCCCGGACGAAGCCCGGGGCAACCCCGGCTGCGGCGTGCGTGAAGCCCGGACTCCGCCCCTGCCGCGCGTGGATCTCGGACGAAGCCCGGACGAACCTCGGCTGCGACGCGCACGAACCCCGGACGAAGCCTGGGCCAACCCCGGCTGCAACGTGCGTGAAGCCCGGACTCCGCCCCGCCTGCGACGTGCGTGAAGCCCGGGCGAGCGAAGCATACGCGGCACATGTACTCCGGACGAGCTGCACATGTACTTCCGCACGCACGCAGCGCGAGCACCCCGGACCAGTGCGTCTGTTATTCCGGATGCCGCCGCGTGTACTCCGGACACGTCCACACTGGGAGCAGCCCGTGCGCGCTTACAGCAGGTCGGCAGCTACTCCGGATCAGCCACTAAGCTGGGCGGCATGCCAAAGGTATCACACTCCGGAAAAAAAACCAATCTGGCAAAAAATTGTGCTCCCAACAGGATTTGATCCCGTGACCACCACCTCTATTTCCGCATGCATCAACCAAGAAGACGAGTTAGGCTTTGTGCAATAAGGGGGCCAGCGCCTTACTTAACCATGCTTTAGATATGGCAAAAAAGGGGGGAGGCCACCGGGTTTTGGACCAATCGCGCTGGTCTCAACCCCGGTAAGCTGGATCACTCCGGGTTGCTTTCGAACAATGGCAAACCCCCGGGCCTCTGGAGTGCACCAAATGGAGCGTCAGGACGCACTCCGTATTACTCTGGACGTCGCGCCTACCCGGAACACCCCCCCGCTGAGTGCGTGTAGACTCAGAGGCGAGTGCCTTGTGCTTACTCCGGATAACACGCCTTACTACAGTAGAGGCGACGAGATTACCCAGGATTGCGCATGAACTCCGAGTGTAGCCCACGCGTACTCTGGATACAGTCCACATATACCCAGGGAGCAGCCTGGGCATACTCCGGAGGCAGCCCAAGTATACTCCGGATGCAGCCCATGCATACTCCGGGTGCAAACGTCACGTGTACCCTGGGCGAACCAGGTCCCCTACTCGTGCTCCGTGCTACCTCGAATAAGCAAAGACAACACGCCCCGGTCACTGAACAAATCCAACAAAAAATGCCGCCCACAGGTTTTGACCCCGCGTGTACCCCGGGTGAGCAGCGCGTGTACCCCGGACAAGTCCTCCGCCCAAGTACTCCGCCGAGTACTCTGTCTGGGTACTCCGTCCGGGACCTCCGCCCGAGTAATCCGTCCGGGTACTCCGTCCGTGAAATCAGCCAAGTACTTCGCCCGAGTTCCTCCCGAGTTCATCTGAGTACTCTGCCCGAGTGCGGTGCCGAGTACGCCGCCCGAGCACTCCGCTCGAGTCCACCGCAGAGTACTCCGCCAAGTACTCCGTGCGAGGGCTCCGCCAAGTGCTCCGCCCAAGTGCGGCGCCGAGTACGCCCCGAGTGCTCCGCCCAAGTACTTCCCGAGTGCTCCACCTGAGTACCGCCCGAACACTTCCCAAGTACTCCGCCCGAGTATTCCGCCTACTCCGGATCTCCCGCCGTACCTCCGCGCCTACCCCGGGCGAGCCCCGGCACCGAGCGCCGCCTCGCCGGAAGCCCGGGCTACCCCGGTCCCGTGCGCCACCCCGCCTGGAGCCCGGGCTACCCCGGCTCCGTGCGCCGCCGCGCCTACCCCGGGCGAGCCCCGGCACCGAGCGTCGCCTCGCCAAGTCCGGGCGAACCCCGGCCCCGAGCGCCGCCTCGCCTAGCCCGGGTGAGCCCCGGCCCTCCGCCTCGCAGCAGCCCGTGGTGCCCCGGCCTGCGCCCGGACTACGCCGCCGCCCCGGATGCCGCTCCGCGTGCCGAAGCCCGCGGTACCCCGGTCGAAGCCCGCGGTGCTCCGGCCTACGCCCGGGCTACGCCGCCGCCCCGGGTGCCGCTCCGCGTGCCGAAGCCCGCGGTACCCCGGTCAAAGCCCGCGGTGCTCCGGCCTACGCCCGGGCTACACCGCCGTCCCGGACGCTGCTCCGCGTGCCGAAGCCCGTGGTGCCCCCGCGCGCGCCGACTTAGCTCCGGGCGTTGCTCCGCGCGTGCGCATGTCTCTCCATGTCATGCCTACTCCGGACGCAGCCCACGCGTACCCCGGACGCCGCCTGTGCATACTTCGGACGCGGCTTGTATCTACTCCAGACGCCGCCTGCGAATCCGCGAAAGCTTGTGCGTACTCCGAGCGTGTAACCATGTCGCGCGCAGCAGCCCGTGGTGCCCCGGACCCCGCCCCGCGTGCCGAAGCCCGTGGCGCTCCGCGCACGCCGACTTAGCTCCGGGCGCTACTCCGCGCGTGCGCATGCCTCTCCACGTCGTGCCTATTCCGGACGCAGCCCCCGCGTACCCCGGATGCCGCCTATGCGCGCTCCGGGCACGGCGTGTCTACTCCGGGCAACCCGTGCGTTCCGGACATGTTGTCTACCCTGGGCGACGTAGGCGCTCCAGGCATGGCGCGGCAGCTCCAAACGTCACGTGTGCTTCGGGCATCGTACATCTGTCCCGGACACAGGGCCACCTCGTACATGACGCGTATACTTCGGACACGGAGCTCTTGACGCACACTCCGGACGCAGAGCTTAGGACGCATACTCCGAAGGCATCTCCCCTACCTCGAATGCATGGCTCCGCTCCGGACGCAGTGTGTCTGCTTTGTACGACGGGTCTATTCCCGACAACTCGCCTACTCCGGGCAGTCTTTGTCACCTGGATGCATCGCCTCTGCGCTGGGTACGAAGGCCCTGTTTGCCAGGTGAAGAAGGAGATGGAAGGTCGACTCCGTGGGAGGACCTCGTTGGCCCGGGCCGCCCGTCAACCCCTTTTTAAGGGGTATAACGCCGGTCCGAACGGGCGCTTCTCGACCGCCCACACCGGCAAGGGGCTACTGTTGGGGGAGGGGTCCCCGTGCGCCCCGGACGCCACGAGCAACGGTAAGGCACGCATCCCTGCTACGAGCTCACGACTTACTCTTTTGCAGACATGAGATGCGGGATACACGCGCAAGTGCAGACGCGGGGTACGTGCGCAACTGCAGACGCGGGTGCAAGCGCAGGTGCAGACGCGGGGTGCAAGCGCAGGTGCAGACGCGGGGTACGAACGCCCCGGGGATAGGACCCCACCATGTGACGTACCGTACGGCATGTCGTACCGGACGTCACGTAGATGCTAGGGTATATGCTTCCACGGGTGACATGTAAATGACCTGCGTGCCCTTGTCTGTACAGTGGACCGGGGGTAAGACCGTAACCTGTCTAGGGGCAGAATTGTAATCCGGTCATGCGCTCCCCGAGGCCTATAAATAGGGGAGCACCCTCCAGGTCGGGGGGTACGGAATAAAATCTACACTCACTTCTTGACTTGCCCAAATTTTCACTAAGTGTCGGTTCGCTGCTGCGCGCCCTGTCTCGCGACCCCCTGTGCACACCCGGGTGACCCAGCACTCAACCGGGGGTGCTTCAAGTTCACTGTCCGACCGCGTAGTCGACGACAGAATTAAAGTCTAAATTTACAATATAGAGACTATAGAAGAAACAAATCTAACCACTACTACACTTTGATTTGCTCTAGTAGAACTCTACCACTAGTCCTATTTGATTTCCAAATGAAATAACACAACTACAAATCCTCTTTAATTTCCTCTAATCATGCAAACACGAAAAACAAAGTAAATAGACCAGATTGCTAATCCTAATTTCAACTCAGCAAGCAAAATAAATAAGCCTCTTCGCTTCACTAAGCAAATAAAATCAAAATCACCTAAATGAAGAAGACGAATCAATACAGAACACTGAGAATTCCAAACCGACTATGAAATTGGCAAGTCATCGACGAACCACTTGAAATTGCCTGCCGGCCATCCTGTTCGATTGATGCACGGAGGAAAAACTACAAACAAAACATAGCAAAACATAAGAAAATTCAGTAACATACAAACCTGAAGATTTGCCCGAGCAAGCAAAAAATACAGAGCAAACAGAAGGAGATCAGTGGGCTGCGACATCTGGTAGAGGTTGCGACGGAAGCGGCAGGGCAGCAAGGTCGAAAGAGGGCCACAAACGGTCAATTGCGATGGCGGTGGCACTCGAAAGGCCGACACCTAGGGTTTCGGTCCCACTACTGGCCTCCGCCTGACATATTCTAGAGGACGGTGGATGGCGAGTGGAGGAGGCTCGTGGAGAGCAGCCCCGTCCCCAGCCGCCCTATGGAATTCCTCTCGCTCTCACAATTTCTCAGTCTCTTCCTCTCTCTTTGGGTGGGTGATAGCAGGGAGACATAGGATAGGAAGAGACAAAAAAAGGGGCATAAACGGGCGCAACCGAAAAACCATAAACGAACCCGAGAAACTATCAAGCACACGCATGAATCATAAAGAAAATCGGGCGACAGAAAATTCGACTGCAGTAAATTAAAAGATAGTCGACTATCCGATAGCAAAACCGTTAATGATTGATCACTTGAATCCGAGGCATGGTATACTGACTGGGCCAACTTTAGGAGGCCCGATTTCATATAGCAGGACTTAAGTATGGAGCCGTGACTCAACAGTTCTCGCCACCCGAGCGGAGCGCGTCCGTGACCAGCTTCTCGAGGTTGGCGTACGAGCGCCCGCCGGGCCGCGTCGCGCGGACGCCGGTCTCTCTCCACTCCACGGCACGGCGGCGCATCTCCTTCCCCTTCTCGCCTCCGATGACCTCCCGTATCCTGGCGTCCACCACCTCCCGCCGCACGTCATGCCCGATCTCCATGGCGACACCCCACTCCACGCAGCTGTACCGGCAGTTGGTCTGCTGCTCCGCGAAGAATGGCCAGCACAGCATCGGCACCCCGCCGCAGAGGCTCTCCACCGTCGAGTTCCACCCGGAGTGCGTCAGGAACACGCCCACGGCCTCGTGCCGCAGCACCGCCTCCTGCGGGCACCAGTTCGCCAGGACGCCGCGCCCTTTGATGGACTCCAGGAACTCAGGCGGCAGCACGGCGGCGTCGCCCTTGACGAGGTCCGGCCTGACGATCCACAGGAACTCGTGGCCGCTGTTGGCCAGCCCCCACGCGAACTCAAGGAGCTCCTCGTTGCTCATCACCGTGACGCTGCCGTAGTTCACGTACACGACAGAGCCGGGCTCCTTCCCGTCGAGCCAGTCGAAGCAGGAGACGTCCTCCTTCCACAGGTTGGAGCCCAGCGCGTCGAGCGGGCCGCCCTGGGGCACGATCTCCTGTGCGAGGAAGGCCAGGGGGCCGACGGTGTGGATGGGCGCGGTAGGCGGGAGCATGGCGCGCATCGCGTCGAGCGCCGCCGGCTCGAGCTCGTCGAAGGTGTTGAGGACGATGGCGTCCGCCTCCGCCAGCCGCTCCGTCACGTGGAGGGCAAAGTGTGCCATGTACTCGTCGGGGTCCGTCGAGCAGATGAAGCTCGGGAAGTCCTTGAGCCGCATGTGCCTGCTCATCCCCGTCGCCCAGTCCACCGGCGTGTCCAAGAACCCGTTTGTCAGCTGCTCAGCGTCTGCATGTTCACCATGCACGTACAATTAGTCCGTAAAACACATGCTTTTCTTCCCGTAACACTGAGGCACGTAGCATTGTTGTAAGAGTTTGGCCGTTACCTTTGAGTGGGAAGAAGCCCTTGTCGAAGAGGGTGCGGTAATGGCGGTAGCCAATGTAGCCGCAGGCGCTGGCCGTCCAGAACAGCGCGCACGGCACGCCGATCCCCCTGGAGGCGTCGAGGGCGAAGCTCATGACGTCGTCGGCGACGACGCACGTGACCGGCGGCGACCTGGGGGACGCGTTGAGGTCGGCGAGGAGGCTCCTGAAGTGGGGGAGGCAGGTCTCCCTGGTGGAGCGGCAGAGGGACGGCACGTCCTGGGTGGCGTCCGCGTCGGACGGGGGCAGGCCGTCCGGTATGGTGGCGAAGCGGAATCCCTCGAGGCCGTCGAGCGCGCCGGCGCCGCGGGAGCGGAGGAGCCGGCGGTGGTTGAACTCTGAGTTGACGAAGGTGACGTGGAAGCCCCTGCAGTGGAGGATCTTGGCCAGCTTCAGCATCGGCGTGACGTGCCCCTGCGCCGGGAACGGCACGCACACGGCGTGCGGCTTGCCGGCATCGGTCGCCACGGAGCACATGTCGATACGTGCCTGTACAAACAAGTGTGCACTCGAGAATTGAGTTGGTATGTTGAACTGTTTGCTGCGTACGGGAGAGGGACGTGATGAAATCTGGTATTTATAGATCTAACACAGTATGCGCGGAAAACATCTTTTAACTATCTTTAGTAGTAACACTATATGATTACCAAATATGTCGTTTATACCTGATATTATGTCGATTCGTAAAATTAAAATTCATGTCGTGAGTTAGGGGTTACACTGTTACTCGTGATGCCAGTTGCAGCAAGTTGGAACGGGAGCAACCATACCACGTCTCCATCGCAGGGAGACGATAATATTAGGGACTCGCGCATGGGGCTCTTGTCTTGCCGCACGCAAGCAAATGCGCTAGCCACGTGACAATGGCCCCTTCTAGACGGCTCCGGCTTGTGCATAAGCCATCTAGAGCTTAATGGTGTGAAGAAGCTACGGTGTAGAGAAGCTCAAGAAGCCCCACCTTCCCCTTCTAGACGGTTTCTGATATTTGAGCTTATAGACAGAGGTTGATTGTAAAAAATCTGTAATACTCTTTGTGTTGTTTGTTAGCTGTTCATCACAGCATTCATCATTACACAACTTAAACCAATTGTTTGCATCTAATATCATCTTTTTCATCATTTAAACTTCAATAATCTTTTAGACAATTGTCCCTTTTGCTAAGCTCTCTTCCTTGCATGCAGCACCTCTTTGCTCATACAAGAACAATGCTTTCACACACAAAAAAAGCACATATTTTCACACATACATGAACAATACAGCACATACATCACACATACCAGCAATGCTAGGATTTTACACATACAAGCACATACTGATGGTTCGAGTTGGGGCGGACGTGGCCGTCGGGGAGGGCTGTCGACGTGAGGCCGACAAGGGGAGGACGTAGTGGCGACGGCCGGTGACCTCTTTGCTCGTCCTTCCTCGGCGGCGACCAGCACGGGGATCGCGACCACCTAGGTGATGCGGCCGGAGTCGGGGAGGTGGCCGGAGGTCGGGGGAGGTGGCCGGAGGTCGGAGCACGGCGCCAACGGTCGTCGGAAGGCGGCCCAGAGTCGGGAGAGGTGGTCGGAGGTCGGGGGAGTCATCGGAGCCGGTCGGGAAGCGGCGGGAGGTGGGGGAGGAGCCGGGTGGCGGCCGGAGGGGAGGGAGGAGCCGGGTGGCGGCGGGGGTGCTGGATCTGGAAGAGAGGGAGGTGGGGAAGGAGCCGGGTGGCGGCCGGACGCGGAGGAGGCGGCCGGAGGTGGGGGAGGAGCTGGGTGGCGGCGGGATAGGGGGAGGCGGCGGGGCTTCTCCGGCGGAGGTGCAGCGCGCGGGGCGGCAGTGGAGGGGGCCCGGTGGCCGACCTCAGCGGCGGCTACCGCTAGATCTGGGCGAGGCCAGCGCGGGGAGGGCGAAGGCGGCGCGGGAGAGGTGAGGGCGACGCAGATCTGGTGGGGAGGAGGAGAGGGAGGGCTTCGGGCCGGCGGGGAGGCGGTGCTTCTGCCGGTGGGGAGGTGGGGGCACGGGGAGGAGAGGAGGGCGCCGGCGGCCGGGGGTAGGAGGAGGGAGCGCCGGATGCCGGTTTGAGCTCCATGGGTGAGGGCACCAGGTAGAGGAGAATTAGGGGAGGAGGGAGACGCGTTCGGGAGTGGAGGTCGGTTGGGGAAGGAAGGGAGAAAAAAATCAGAAGGATTGATTTATATAGCAATGGCATTTGCAGGTAAATATTTTTGAACTTGGAGGGCAATTCTGTAACATGAGGATTGAGAAGCTCGGGAAGCCTCCATTTTGGTGCTTCTAGCCACCATCAGAAAAAGAAGATGCTTAATTTTTAAGCCTAAACTGATATTTATCCTTCTAGACAGCTTATGGCTTTTTGGGGCCATAAGCCACCCCCATAAGCTGTCTAGAAGGGGGCCAATATGTGGGGACCGCAAATAGGCCCATGCCAGGCTCGCAGTGGACACCTAGAAGCTGGATCATGGACCTCGTGAAGCATTCAGAAATTGTCAGATCAACTCTGACTATTGTGACACCGAGATGCAATAGATGTGTGGCATACACGTATGACAGCGTAGATTTGCATCAATGAAAATGATTTATTTAAAAAAAGCTCAACCTTGGACATGAAAGGTTGTACTAACAACTTTCTTGAAAACGGAGATGATCAATAACTAAGAACCTTAAAATCGGAGACTCGGAGAGTGACAACTGGTAACCAGAGGCAGCGATAGATGGCAAAAGAGCATAGACTAGGTTATTGAGCAGGAGAAACCAAATGACTGCATGAGTGATGAGTCCCTTGTCCATGACAAGGCAAAAACCTGTACCATCCAGGTTAAGTGATGTGACAAGATCTAACTTTACCTGGGATTAGCGAACCTTTTATTAACCGATCAATAAGCAAGCTGATTGATCCAGCCGCTCCATGTGACCTGGCTGCAGAATATGGAGGCATCAGCGAAATCAATTAGTAAAGAATACAGCACGCGGATATGAAGTACAAACTACGAGAACATGCATGCATGGGAAGATTTATAATGCACGGACAAATGTAGATGAGATGCGATCTACAGCAATCTTACAGTACTGGAGGGTGAGGGTTCACTGGAAAAAACCAGGCATCAAATCGCATTGCGTCCTACCAGTGGATATGTAAGGCCCACTCAATTGGCTTGAAGTTTTTCATTTTGGAATCAAGACCAAACAATTTATGACAGGAGCCCTTTTTTCTTCCAAAACAGATAAAGGACCACATTTTGATATATTATCACTTGGGATCTCAGAACAAGAATTTCATTACGAGATTGCAACTATATGCAAAACTCAAGGGTAGGAATTTCTTTTACGATTTCCAGTAGTCAATCATCTAAGCCAATGACAACGTAGAAGGCACTAGCTATAACCAACCGAACCAGGCAGAAAATCTCATGAGAAATACCGGCCGTTATAGGATGCATTGAGCAATCATTACATATATCATAAATATGTTTCTACCCGTGGACAGCCCTAGATCTAAAGTGAGTTTATGCTTTAAGATTCACATATTCTATTTGCATCACTGTAATATACTTTTATTTCATACCTTAATAAAGTTAAATTTACAGTGTTATCGTGTCTGGGACATGGTCAATGCAGATTCCATCTTCATCACTATAATACACCCTTATTTCACACCTTAATAATGTTATCGTATCTAGGACATGGTCAATACGGTCTGGATTCAACTATCAATTAACCGTGAATCCATTTTCATTTAATCAATATAAGCTAGATATGGATTAATTCATCATGAAGAGTACAATGTTGTATAATGTAGAGACATAAAACATACAAATCTAAGAGCGTAAACTTACGCTTTGGAATACAACAATGACATTATCAAAAAAAACAGATGAAGTTAAAGACGGATAATTTGTTACTCACCGCTTTTGTACATCCGAATGTCCATATATCGCAGCAACATGCGGCGGATGTTAAAAGTATTGTTAATCACATCATCCTACAACACAAAATTGAACTAATTAACGGTTAGACATGCATCAATACGCTTATGATTTTAAGTGAGTGACAATATCATTAGAAACACTCACCTCATAATCATACCTGCAAGATAGTTAAAACAAGTCATTGGTGCAATACCTGTATTCATTAATGTTGTACAGAAAAAACTTTCCCAAATATTGATAAGGTGATTCATAGTTTAGTGTAACTTGTTTCTATTTTCTTAGATCATTCACCAGTTAGGTGTGGAGTACCCGGTTTTAAGGACCAGATAAACCATCGTGTTTACTGTACTGGTCCCATGATCAGTGGCCAGTACACACAAGTTGTCTTGAATATCACAATCATACAACGATACGTAGTTTGATACATCGACCGGCAAGGTCTTTAGGTTACCACGTGGCCTATTGGCCGAATTCAAAGAGTTCTGCAGCGGAAAATAAGACACACGTGAATGGTGCCCATCAGTATACCAGGCAACCGACTGGGGTAAGCCCTAACCTTCTTAGTTGCTATTGTCTTCGGAGAGGCACTCCTCCTCATCTGGCCAATCAACAAGCCAGGTGAGTACATTGAATGTACTCGCAAGCAATCCCGCAGGGGTAAATAACAGCTATATTCACGCAGAGTTTATTTTCAAAGAAGACATACTAGACTAGGTTGCATGTTGGACAAAAAGTAAGTCCTTATCAATAATACGATAATAGATTGAAAAGCATTTTGACAAACCTTGTCTGAAGATAAATTCAACGAGACAGTAGGTACTAGCTACCGCCTCCCACAGCTTCATACTGATCATTCATACCAAGTCCTCGCATCACCGCCGTGTGGCACGACCTCAAGCACACTTCTGCGGTTCCTGCTACCGACCCGTAGCTCAAACTGCACACTGCGGGCACATCATGCCCCCGCGTCCTTAAACCCATGACCCATATTTTGAAATCAAAACAAGTCTAACCAGGGTGTGGCTTAAACCAAGTTGTGTCCATGACCGAGGATACGGCCATTCAAATAGATTTTTAACACTCTTTAGAGGTTGTACGGCTTTACCCACATGATGTGATCCTCCCTTCTTGCCAAGATCAGGTGAGTACACTTTACGAGGTGTACTGGCAGGGATTACACAACGAGACTTTTCCTCCATATAGCTCTAGCGACGAACCCACTAGATGAGCCATTCTCGCACTGCTTGTTGAACCACGCCACAATGCAGACCCGTCTTTGTGTCGAACAACTTTCTATGCTAAACCGCGAGAAGGCTCTCTGGAGTCTACCTACTCTCTACACTTTCTACCTTTCGCCGTCCTTTCCATAAAGGACATGTGGACGTACGATATAAACTTGGCCAAGCGGCACTTAGATTCGGTCCTTAATTGATCCGAGCAAGACTCCGATTAATCCCAAGTCACACAGGACTGGATTACTAACGGTGCCGCATAAGGCATCCTCATTTCGACAATCCTTCCTCCAAACACCACATTATGTCTCTCACCCGGATCCAAATCAACTCCGGTTTGATTTAGGGTTTTGTCTGAAAGCCTTTCCACAAACAATCTTTCCCCATGACGATGGACACCTCTCTGAGGTTCCATCCTACACAAGAATGAGTATTTTGTATCATGTATCCAAAATTCCTTTCCCTTAAGATGGCACTAGCTCAATCTACTTATACCCTTGGTTCCCGACGGTATAACAACACCACTAGAGGGATTATTCCTAAGGCGACAAGGAAGGTATATTGACAACATGCAATAATAGGTCGTAGCTACGTCTATCACAAAATAGTGGTATCTTCAACATAGCATGCAGGGTTCTCAATCAACATAAGTAGGTTTTGAAAATATAGGGTTCCACATGATCAAGGCGGGGATGCTTGCCTGGTGATTTGGGGTACTGATATCCCTCCTAGAATTGGTTCTATGGAAATCCGGGATCCTCCTCGAGGGAATCCGGTGTGTCGGTAACTACACGTTAAAAAGGGTGACAAATAAACCATGACGTTGAGAACTCCAATAAGAACCAAATGATGCACATACCATGATTTTAACTGAGGGAGCATTCTTGGATTGTAGGGTTTTAGGTTAAGTTGACGATTTCTGAATGAGGTACATGATCACACGTGTATATCCTGGTCCTTCTTCATATTAGGGTTAGCATAGCTCGACATCTTCTCTGAGCGAGTCCAGAGGGTATGAGGGTGGTAAAACCTAGTTAAGATTATCCCGGATCCAAGAATTCCTTTCGAGATTTAGGAAGGTAGGGTTTATTATGTCGTCACATGAAATAAGGTTCTAATGATAAAACCTAGGGTGAGACTTTATTATTTCATCTTGATACTTCTCGGGTGCACACATAAGTAGAGGTGGACATATAACTCGAAACTCGCGAGTTAAACGAGTACTCGGAAAACTCGGCTCGACTCGGCTCGAACTCGGTCCTTAACGAGTCGAGTCGAGTTTGAATTTTAACTCGTTAACATAACGAGTTAAACGAGCCGAGTTACCGAGTACTCGAGTAACTCGTTAAACTCGTTAATCCAGTAGCCCTCCAAAAATATCGGGCAGGCCGAAACCTGCAAGGCCCAAGGCGGCAAAGGCCCATTCGCAACTCATTTGCCCTAACTCCCGAAATCTCTCTAGCTCCCGTGCTCCCCAAAATTGTCCAGCGCAGGCGGCGGCTCCATTTAGGGCTAGCTCTATCGCAGCTCCGGTGGCGGCTCCAGCGGGGGACTGCAGAACTGCCAGCCCCCATCATGGCTCCGGTGAGGTGCCCTACTCCTCCAATCCTCCTCCCCATCAACCCTTTCCGGCTGCCGCCGCTTGGCACGGCCGGACTGCGCGGCAGCGGCGAGGCGGCAGTGCTCGGCACAACCGGACCACGCGGCAGCGGCGAGGCGGGCAGGCGGCAGTGCTCGGCACCGCCAGACCGCGCGGCAGCTGTGCACGGGAGCGGCAAGGCGGCAGTGCTCGGCACCGTCGGACCGCGCTGGGCAGCGGCGCGACAGCTGCTCCGTTCTCTGGCTGCTCCGTTAACGAGTAATTAACGAGTTACTCGAGTAATTAGCGAGTCGAGCCGAGTTCGCATTTTAGCTCGTTTCGTTAACGAGTCGAGTCGAGCTAACTCGTTAAGTTAACGAGTATTTACGAGTCGAGTCGAGTCGAGTCGAGTTGGCTCAATAGCCACCCCTACACATAAGGTGAACTACAGGGGATACTAATGCCTTTAAGTATTTAGTTTACTCGCTACGGTCATCAGGACTCATACTCGAATTTTTTGCTTAGGACCTTTTAGGAAAAAGGAGAACGATGATTGCTATACACGAAGGGAACCATGCTCATTTGTCCCCTTTCAAATCTTAGTTGGTCATGTGTGTTGTATGGGTCACAGAGGTTTATAGTTTAGAGAATGCTCCTATACTAACCTAGGGTACTCTGAAATCATTCTGAATCCTTTTAAGATTTAAAGAAAAATCATTTTCTCACACATACAAGGATAATTCTCTGTTCCTATTTAAAATAGTTTGAAATTCAAAAATGTATTTGAATGAAAAGGTGGGAAATGTTTTTTTGATTATTCTAGAACCAGTTTAGTTTCTCAGAAAACCGTCTGAAATGTCTCTGAACCGGTCAAACCGAGTCTGTCGGAAGAAATAAATGCACTTTGATTCGACAGAGGCGGAAAGCGGTTGGGCACTATCACTCGAGCTGACATGCGGGCCCGACGGGTTGCGGACCCACCCATCAGTGGCTCGAATCACGTACCGTGTACCGGTTCGAGACTTAAGACAGGAGTAGGGCCCGCTTGGCAGTGGGTCAGGCCGCGCTTACTTACCGGTACAAGTGGAGCAACCGGGGCGGGGACCACCTGGCAGCCGGACCAGAGCAATGCCGCCGCTTGGTTCAAGCCCAGCACGACGAAGAGAGCTACCGCCGGCGAGGGATTAGGTTTTCTTGATCCATCGGTCCTTTCAGGAAATTAGAGGAGGGCTTTGGTTCGGAAAGAGGAAGGAAAACTTATGGTAGGGGTTAATTGACACGGGAAGCTTTGCATTGGATGGCTTGTTGAGGATTAGGGCAGTGGGTCTTTGGTTTGAAATTGAGGAGAGAAGGCTCAGGGATGGGAATTGGGCTCGGTTGCGGCTTGAGGGGAATGGGAGGAGGTGGATGAGGTGCTTGGGGAGCTCGGGTAGCTCCTTATATAGGCTGTGAGCGGGAAGTGCTTGCGAGGTGGCTACCGGGACGGATGAGCTCGCCGGTGAGGGGCCCCAGGCCTGGTCCGGTGAGGTGGCGAGTTCGGGTAGAGTCAAGGGAAGGCCCCGGCGCAAGCTGACCTACGAGCACTGCTTTGAAGCGGCGGGAAGCTCGGAGATGTCACTGTGTGCATCGGGTGCATGCTCCCTGGCATGTCTGTGCACATCCTGGGCGCGTCCAGCGCCTGCATGGGTCGGCATGGTCATGCCCCGGAGTGTCTGGAGGTTTTCTAGCTTGCATCATCATGTCATCGAGGAAGATTACAGTATTAAGAGGAGTTCTGGAAAAGCTGGGGCAGAATGGTAGGGAGGAACAGAGGGAAAGCTAGATGCCACTTATGGCATAGCTAAGCTTTTAGCATGGTTGAAGAACAAGGGCAGCCTTGCAGGAGTAGCTGGTGCCATGGGAGGGAGTCTGGAGTGTAAGGAGGGGTTTAGAGGAGTTTGGGAAATTTTCACTGACTTTTGACCAAGACTTCATGTGATTAGGTGATTAGGTCAAAGGTGTTTGATGATGACATTGCACCCGGGTATCATCAAGGAGGACGAATCCGGCCCTTCGGCCATGGGGCGGGCCGGGCCGACTACTCGGAGTCCGACTTCTACACGGGGGCGCCTCATCAACGTGGAGTACAAGACATGGACTAATACCTGTCCGGCATACCCGGAATCAGTTGTAACAAGTTAGGAAATCAGTCTGTTAGCCGATTCAGACTCCTGTAACCCTACCCAGGCCGCCTATATAAGGCCCGGCAGGGGACCTCCGATCGGCAGAAGTCTCTAGGCCAGAAAGTATCTTACGATCTCCATTGTTTCCAAGTCCAAGCAACCTCGAGATCGAATCTCCAGGGCTTGCGGCACTCGGGATACACGCTATACCAGCCACCAAACACAGGACGTAGGGTATTACCTCTCCGTGAGGGCCTGAACATGTCTAAATCTTGTCTCCCGTGTGCACCATCCTGATTTGCTGTGCTCACACCGCCCATAGTTAGTATTGCCGGAATAATACTCCGACAGTTGGCGCGCCAGGTAGGGGAGGTGCGCATAGATCCATCTACACGAATTAGGATGGGTTTCGTCAACAACGACAACGTCTTCGCCCCGGGAAGTGTCATGGAACTCGCTTTCGTGAACGCTATCCCGATCCTGGACAACTTTTCCAATTCGGAAAGTTGGACTTCCTCGCCGACAAGGTCGGCCGACTCCACCTCTGCTACTCGGCGGCGTCTCCACCAGCAGAGGCCTCATCAGCTTTTCGGCACGGGCTTACCCCTGAGTCCGAGCCTTCGGCCCCTCTCCCCAGGGAAGAGGCTACGCCGAAACCGGATCCGTTGTCCGCATGTGAGTTCGCACTTGCCGGACAGGGATCCCGACTGGTGGGTGCTATTGACTCTCTCCTCCCCGTCCTCGAGTATGACTCGGACGATTATGAGAGCTCTGGCAGCCATCATCCATCCCGGGAAGTCTTCATGGCCAACGCCGACTCGCCAGACAACGGCGATGGCCGAGCGGTCCCCATCGTGGAACAAACGCCGGCTGAGCTTGAAGCCACCCGACTCCGACTCCTCGCCAAGGAGGAAGAGTTGGTCGAGCAACAGACTCGGCTCGCTCGCCAGCGCGACGAACAGCGGCGCAACGACGACATGAGGGCTCGAGGACGCCAAGTCCATAACGAGCTTCGTATGCGCAAAAGGGACGGGGTTCCAATATTCCCGCTCCCGAGTCACAACATCGTCGCGGCCACGATGGCGGCACGCGCCATTGAAATCCCCGAGGGCAACCCGGGACATGACGAACTTCGGCGACTCCGAGTTCTGCTGGAGGAAACCGCCCTTCAGCAGGCCGAAGTTTCAGGCGATCGCACAGGCTCCTCAGCAGGCGCTAGGAGTCGGCGCTCTACCCCTCCAAGAAGTCCACCCATCGTGGGTGGACGACAAGCAAGCCCCGACCGACGTCAGCCGGCCGGGGCAGTTCACGAGCGACTCGGGCCCAATCGTGATGCCCGAGGCACCATAGCTGCAAGAAACCGCGCCCGCTCAGGACGCGGACAAAAACGCTCGCCAAGCCGCACCGGTCCGCAGTCGACTCGGACCACGGAACCCCGCAGACGCTGAAAGAAGCGCCCATCAAGGTCCCTGAGAGGGACGATCGTGGCAGCCACCGCGCCGACAGTGGCGCCACCAGCCGGGGACGTTCTCCGACTTCCTCCGGCATGGGATATTCGGGTCCGAAAGCATTTGGCCCCCGCATCCGCAGCGTCATCTTCCCGTCGCGATTCCGAGTCACCGGCATCGACAAATACACAGGTGAAACCTCGGCCGGACATTTGGCTGGCCGACTACCACACGACGTGCAGAACCAATGGTGGAAACGACTACGTCGCGATCCACTATTTGCCGCTGTTCCTGGCCGACTCAGCACGAGCTTGGCTCACCAGCTTACCTCCGGGTTGCATCCAGACATGGAGCGACCTCGAGACCCTCTTTGTGAACAACTTCCAGGGCACTTACAACCGGCCCGGGAACGCGTGGGATCTCCACAGTTGTACCCAAGAGGAGGATGAGACTCTCCGAGAGTACATCCAGCGCTTCTCCAAGAAGAAAAATTCCTTACCTGAGGTCCGAGAGGGTGATGTCATCACCGTCTTCTCTAAGGGAGTACGAAGCACCGACCTCATCCACAAGATAGCGCGCAAGAATCCCCAGACTACGCGCGAGCTCTTCGACATAGCCAATAACTTCGCCACCGGCGAAGAGGCTGTCCGCAGTGCTACCCGAGATGACAAGGGAAGAAGCAAGGGCAAGGCGCCCGAGTCCCCCAGTCGGGATGCTCACCCCGAGTCGTCCAGGAAAAAGCACTGGAAGCGAAAAGGCGGAGATCTCGTTGCTGCGGCTGAGCGCGCCCCGCCGCGCCGTCCTCAGCGCACCAACGCGACCTTCGAGGAGATGATGAGTCAGCCGTGTCACTTCCATGGACCCAAGTCTAATCACCTGACGCGTGACTGCAATCTCTTGAAGAATCTGAACAAACCCTACGTCCCCAATCGGGGCAAAAAAGAGCCCCCCCCAGGACGAAGGCGACGAATTCCCAGAAAGAAACCGCTTGTCTGATGATCTTTGGCGGACCCTAACGGCTACGAATCCAAGCGCCGCCAGAAGATCACGGATAGAGAGGTCAACGCAGCAGAACCGGCTGTACCCAAGTACCTGCGTTGGTCCGAGTCCGTGATTTCATTCGGCCGTTCGGATCACCCCGACTACATTCCCCAGCCGGGACGATTCCCCTTGGTGGTAGACCCGATCGTTTGCGGTGTCCGCCTTACCAAGGTCCTCATGGACGGCGGGAGTGGTCTTAATATCCTATACGTCAAAACCCTTGACGACATGAAGATCTCTTGCTCCGAGATCAAGCCGACTGGTGCTCCCTTCTACGGGAGTGGTACCCGGCAAGATGGCGAGTCCACTCGGGCAGGTCAGCCTGCCCATTACTTTTGGCACTCCCGACAACTTCTGGACCGAGACCCTCACCTTTGAGGTCGTCGACTTCCCAGGGTCGTACCACGCCATCCTGGGGCGTCCCTGCTACGCCAAATTCATGGCTGTCCCCAGCTATGTCTATTTGAAGCTCAAGATGCCCGGGCCCCCACGGGGTAATCACGGTGCAAAGCAGTTTCCAGCACGCATACACGTGCGACCTGGAAAATTGCAACCTCGCCACGGCCCAGATCGCTGAGGCCAGCGCTTACTCGACCTCAAGTCGGCCGTGGTTGAGGAAGCGCCCCCGGCCAAGAAGGCTTCAACATCGACATCTTTTCAGCCGGCGCGGGACACCAAGTCGATCCAGCTCGATCCCGAAGACCCCTCCAAGACGATGCAGATCGGGACTGCGCTCAGCGATAAATAGGAAAGCGCGCTCATCAGCTTCCTCCAGAACAACCGGGACATCTTTGCATGGACATCTTCCGACATGCCCGGAGTTCCACGGGAGGCTGCCGAGCACTCTCTGAAATGTTCAGCCGGACGCTAAACCGGTCAAGCAGCGCTTGCGCCGTTTCGCTGAGGATAGACGTCAGGCTATAGGAGAAGAAATAGCCAAGCTTCTAGCAGCTGGCTTCATTAAAGAAGTGTATCATCCCGACTGGTTAGCGAACCCAGTTCTTGTTCGCAAAAAGAATGGAAAGTGGAGGATGTGTGTTGATTATACTAGCCTTAACAAGGCATGTCCCAAAGATCCTTTCACTCTCCCCCGCATCGACCAAGTGATTGATTCCACGGCCGGGTGCGAAATTTTATGTTTTCTCGACGCCTACTCGGGCTATCACCAGATTAAGATGAAGGAGGATGACGAGATCAAGACATCTTTCATCACTCCATTTGGCGCTTTTCTGCTACGTCTCCATGCCTTTTCGGCCTCAAGAACGCAGGCGCTACGTATCAACGGTGCATACAGCGTTGCCTTCAGTCGCAGATCGGCCGGAACGTACAAGCCTACGTCGACGATGTGGTGATCAAGTCCCAAAAAAGAGAAGATCTCCTGAACGATTTGGGAGAAACCTTCTCCAACCTTAGGAGATTTAGCATGAAGCTCAACCCCGAAAAGTGTGTATTTGGGGTCCCTTCGGGCAAGCTACTCGGTTTTTATCGTTTCTGAACGAGGGATCGAGGTCAACCCGGAGAAGATCGACGACATCGTCAAGATGGGACCCACCGAAGAACCTCAAAGACGTCCAAAGGCTGACCGGGTGCATGGCAGCTCTCAGCCGATTCATCTCCCGACTCGGCGAGAAAGCCATGCCCCTTTACAAACTCATGAAGAAGTCGGAGACCTTCACCTGGACATCCGAGGCCCAGAGCGCCCTCGACGGTTTGAAGAAGTTCTTAACCACCCACCCCCGGTGTTGGCGTCGCCCCATGCCCAATGAGCCACTGCTTCTCTATGTTGCAGCAACTGCCCAGGTAGTCAGCACGGTCTTGGTTGTGGAACGCTCCGAGCCCGGCCATATCCAGAAGGTCCAGCGCCCGGTATACTTCATCAGTGAAGTCCTCTCCGAGTCCAAGGCGCGGTACCCTCAAATCCAGAAGATCATCTATGCGGTGTTCATAACGTCACGGAAGCTAGTCCACTACTTCCAAGGACACCCCATTACGGTGGTCAGCTCCTTCCCGATCTCCGATGTCATCAACAACCGTGATGCCACGGGCAGGATTGCCAAGTGGGCCATGGAACTCATGGCCTTCAGCATAGTTTATGCGCCCCCCGCACGGCCATCAAATCCCAGGCTCTCGCCGACTTCATGGCCGAGTGGACAGAGGTTCAATCTCCACCCTCCGTCGTCGACCTCGAGCACTGGACACTCTACTTCGATGGCTCTCTGATGCTTCAGGGCGCGGGGGCTGGTGTCGTGCTCATATCTCCCAAAGGTGAACGCTTCAAGTACGTGTTGCAGATCCACTTCCCGGCATCTAATAATGTTGCCGAGTACGAAGCTTTGCTCCATGGTCTTCGTCTTGCCGCTTCACTCGGGATCCGACGCCTCCTGGCACGTGGAGACTCGGAACTGGTAGTCCGGCAGGTCATGAAGGACTGGTCGTGTAGAGACCCCTCCATGGAAGCCTACTGCCAAGAAGTGCGCAAACTCGAAGCCAAGTTCGACGGTCTTGAAATTACTCATGTCCTACGCCGAGACAACGAAAGTGCGATGCACTCGCCAAACTGGGATCCAGTCGGGACGTCGTCCCGACTGGAGTCTTCCTCCAGGAGTTGCACGCCCCTTCTATCAAAGCAGAGACAACACCCGAGGCCGACGAACCGCGAGTCCCGGATAGTGACGCCACTCAGCTGCCCCCATCAGAGGTGCTGGACATCACTCCCGACTGGACAACGCCTTTCCTAGATCACCTCCTACGGGACATCCTCCCACCGGACCAAACCGAGGCGCGCCACATCGCGCGACGCGCCAAGGCCTTCGTCGTCGTCGATGGCGAACTCTACAAGAAGAGCACCTCCGGGGTCCTCCAACGGTGCATACCCCAAGACCAAGGAAAGCAACTACTGCACGATATCCACTCGGGAGTGTGTGGACACCATGCGGCGCCCAGGTCACTGGTCGGGAAGGCTTTCCGACAGGGTTTCTACTGGCCGACTGCCGTATCAGATGCTGAACACATCGTCCGCACCTGCGAGGGATGCCAGCACTTCGCCCGGCAGACACACTTGCCGGCTCAGGCTCTCCAGACTATCCCGATCACCTGGCCCTTCGCGGTCTGGGGTCTGGACATGGTCGGTCCCCTCAAGAAGGCTCCCGGGGGTTACACACATCTTTTCGTCGCGGTCGACAAGTTCACCAAGTGGATCGAAGCCAAGCCGGTCGCCACGATAACTGCAGAAAAGGCCGTCGAATTCTTTCGGGACATTGTCTTCCGTTTCGGCGTGCCCAACAGCATTATCACAGATAACGGCACCCAGTTCACGGGGCGAGCTTTTCTCCAATTCTGCGACGACTACAACATCAGTCTTGACTTCGCCGCCGTGGCACACCCACGCACCAACGGGCAAGTCGAGCGATCCAATGGTCTGATATTGCAAGGCCTCAAGCCTCGGATTTTCCAGCGACTGAACAAGTTCGCAGGCAAGTGGGCAGCCGAATTACCATCAGTACTTTGGAGCCTCGGACTACGCCCAATCGGTCAACCGGTTATACACCTTTCTTCATGGTCTTCGGAGCCGAGGCCATCCTCCCGACTGACCTGGAGTACGGGTCTCCACGCGTCCGCGCCTTTAACGAGGCCGAGTCAGAGGAGGCAAGACAAGACGCTCTCGACCAGCTCGAAGAAGCCCGCGAGGTTGCGCTCCTTTGGTCGCTAAGTACCAGCAGGGTCTACGACGCTATCACAGCCGGCACGTGCGCGGCCGCTCGTTCAACGTCGGCGACCTGGTCCTACGCCGAGTCCAGTCCAGCAAGGAGCAGCATAAACTCTCACCACCATGGGAGGGCCCGTACATAGTCGCTGAGGTGCTGCGCCCGGGGGCTTACCGACTGAAGGACGGCGACGGCAACACCTTCACCAACGCGTGGAACATCGAACAGCTACGTCGCTTCTACGCCTAAATACTTTATATGTTACACATGACAGCATTAATAAAAGACACTTTTTTCGTTCACTCGGAATAAGTTCCTCTTCCCGACTGACCCGCTACGCCCGCTCGTAGCGGACACTCGGCAAATACGTGGTTTTCCCCACACTTGTGAAATCTTTTAGTACCGTGTATAAAGCACGGCGTTAATTCCTTGACTCCAACCGCCGGTTTACGCCGCAACCTTACGCTGCACGGGACACACGCCCACGGCTAATCCCTACGCAAAGGAGGCTACAACGGGTTGGCAGGGAACAGAAACGAACGAGCAAACATCACATGGGAACGAAGTCTTTTCATAGATAAAATAAACTTACTTAATAATTGAGCAGTTTATACACAAGTCACTCGGCATCCCTCGAGTGCACGCCAAAGAAAATCACTCGGGCTTCCCGAGTCCTTACAAAATTCACTCGGGCCTCCCGAGTCCTTACAAAAATAACCCGGCATTACCGAGCTGTTCACTGCTACCATTATTTTCACAGGCCCGCGCGATCCATGAGAGAGTCGGCCGTAGACTCAACGGTCTTCACCATCTCCGGGATCTCTTCGTCCGGGACGTCGGCAGCGTACCCCTCTCCGATCGCCTGCATGTCTAGCAGTGGATAGTGCGACCGAGCCACCGCCAGAACCATGGTGGCCCCCGTCCGCGCGGCGTCTGACTCTAACTTCTTCACCTGGTCAGGCGCTTGCGTCAGGCACTCTGCGACTCCCGCTACAGAGTCCGGGGCCGGTTCCTCCAACCAGATGGCGCCGCACGCCACCCGTCCCGCAGTCAGCAGTGACTCGGTCATCCCACGGGCCTTCTCGAGGCGCGCCTTAAAAGCTACAAAGACAACACTTAAGTGGTGAGCAGTGAAGACTTGCGGACCCCGACTTGCTCCAAGCCCGGGTCAAAAACTTACCAGTCTCAGCCTCGGCGGCTCCCCTCTTCGCCGTTTCGGCAGCCGCCGCCGAGTCGGCCGCCTTGCGCTCGAGCTGATCCGCACGGACCTTTCTCCGCCGCGAGCATCTCCTCGAGCTTGCGGACCTGGTCCTTAGCAGCGTCGAGCTCCCGGGTGCGGGCCTGCACCGCCTCGAGTTCGCCTTAAGCTTCACGGCCTCCTCCTCGGTGGCTACAAAGGGCAACACATCAGTAAGGCAGACGGCAATAAAGGACAGCAAACGCCACTCGGATCCCCCACCTTTGGTCCGGGCGATCTGCTGCGACAGGCCCACCTGCAGAGCGGTGACTTCCGCCCCGCGCTTGCGGGCCATATCCTCCGCCCGACTGCCGACTCGCAGCCATCTTGTCCCACTCGGCCTTCCGTAGGTCGAGTCGGTCAAGGACCGGGAGCCGGTCCTGGAGGAAGGCAGTCTTGTGCTGCGACCGCTGATTCAGACTCTGCAAAAAAGAGAAGGCGACAGAATAAGGTCACCCGGGAAGATTATCAAAAGCCCTCCACTCGGTCCCAAGGACCCAGCGGAGGCTCGGGGGCTACACCCTCTGGGTGCACTGTTCGTGCACCCAGAGTCAAACTCCCGCAAAAAGGAAAAATAAACCCTCCGCCCGACTATCCTAGTCGCACGAAGGCTCGGGGGCTACACCCTCTGGGTGCACTGTCCGTGCACCCAGAGTGACAACTACAAAAAGCTAAGGGCCCTCCACCCGACTACCTTAGTCGGGCGGAGGCCCGGGGGCTACTCCCTACGGATGCACCCTTCTGAAAGTAAAGGGGACTCACCTGCATCAACGGGCGCAACCTTCCGTTCAGCAGATTGGCTCCCTCCTTCATAGTCTTCAGCAAGGCCGGGAGCATCTCGCCAAGCTGAGCCGCGACCTCCGTCGCGTCGTTCCACTCCTTCTCCTCCGCGAGGTCGTCGATCTCCCGGATCGTCATAGCCGGCCGCCACGGGTCCGACTCCCGGACCCGAAGTGGTCGGAGCACCAGCTCGGAGGTCGGCTGGCGAGGAGGAGCAGCGCTGAACTCCTCCATCGGCGGGGGCGGGCCACGGCTGCTCCCCACGGTCCCGCGGGGCGGCCCCAGCTAACTCGGGACCTGCCTCTCCTGCGGCAACCAACTCCCGGCCGGTGTCCTCAGGCGCTCCCTGAGCCGGCGCTCCGGCGGGGGGCTCCTCCCCCCGAGGCTCGGCAGGCGAAGCGGGCTGCACGCTGGGCCGCTCGGGGGACGGCCGGGGAGACGACGACGAGGTCGCAGGCGGGGGCGACGCGGGCCGGACGTCCGACTGCCGGGGGATCCCCGCCTTGGCTAGGTCCCGGGGCGCTCGGGGGAGCCTTCGGGATGTCCCCCGCCCTCCGCGTCCTGCAGAAAGGAGGTCGAGCTCGTCAGCCTTTGAAAAAACACAAACAGAAGGACAGTTGCCGAGACACTTACTTAGCAGATCGGGGGACGGGAATGCGCCTCTGGGGCCTCGCAGCTCGCCCCCCGGGTGCAGCAGCAGTCGGGGCCGCCGAGGCCCCCTGGTCCACCCTGCGCCCCGAAGGCGGTGTCCGCGTCTCTTTTCTCCCCCCGGCTGGGGGGAACGTCATCCCTGGCCGCCCGAGAAGTGTCACTCGGGGCGGTAGCCGTGCCCGGGTCGACACCAGCGGCAGAGCCGTCCCGCTCCGCCGGGAGCAGTCCCCGCGTCAGCCGGCGCCACAGGGTCAGCACCAGCGGTGGAGCCCTCCCGCTCCACCGGAGCAGTCCCCGTGGCAGCCGACGCCACAGGGTCAGCTCCCAGCAGCGGAGCCGTCCTGCCCGGCCGGAGCAGTCCCTGCGGCGGGTGGAGCTGCCGAGCCAAGGCCGGCGGTAGGGCCGCCCTGCCCCGGCGAAGCGGAGCCCATTGCAGCGGGTGTCGGGCCGGCGGTGGAGCTGCCTTGCCCCCTTGGGGCAGGGCCCGCCGGCGCCCTCCGCCTCTTTACGCGGAGGGGGACGTCATCTTCATCCCTCGTCCTCCTCCGGGGCCGGCGCGCTCGGCGGAGGAGGGCGGGGGGCCGCGGCCACCGGTGTCTTCCCCTTAGAAGGACCGGCGCCCCTCGAAGACCCAGCGCCCTTGGAAGAGCTGGCGCCGGAGGAAGATGCCCCGGCTGCCCCCTGCGGTGGCTGCCCGCTGCTCGGGACGTCGGCGTAGCGCGGCTGGTTCCATATCTCGTCCTCCGGGAGGGGAGCATTGGAACAAAAGCCGAACAGGACCTGCCAAAACGTAAAGGCAAGCCCCGAGTGAGATCCGGTGAAGAGCTGAGGAAAAACAAAAGGGGCAAGACTCAGTTACTCACGTCACTCGGCGGGTTCGCCCGGCTGAAGGGCGGCGGCCGCCCAGAGAAGTCCAGGCTCGTCCCCTGGGCCAAGATCCTCTCGAGCCGGCTCTGGACCTCGCCCTCCGTAAGCTCTTCAGCGGACTCCCGGGTCGCGTCACCTTCGCCGGTGTACTCGAACATGGGATGCGCCCGCAGCTTTGCAGGCTGCACCCGCCACTGGACGAAGGTCGCGGCGACGACCGTCCCCGGTCACCCCGGCCTTCATCGCCTCCTCGAGCTGCGCCATTAGGACGGCGACGCTGTCCTGCTCCCTGTCGAGTGGAGGGTCCGACCAGCTCGGTTTGACTTCTGGTGGCTGGCCCGAGAAGGCTGGCAGCGATGGCTCGGGGTTGGCGCAGTAGAACCAGTAGGCGTGCCAGCCCTTGTTTGACGACTGCATCGGCGGGGCTGGGTAACTCTTCGCCGCTCCCGGACCTCAGCTGAAACCCGGCGCCACCCTACCACGGCCGGGCTGTCCCTGCTCGGCTGTGGCTTCACCATGAAAAGGTGCTTCCACAGGGCGAAGTGCGGCTGAATGCCAAGGTAGCACTCGCAGAGGGTGATGAAGCACGCGACATGGAGCATGCTGTTGGGGTTGAGGTTGTGGAGCTCCAGCCCGTAGTAGTAAAGCAGCCCCCGCAGGAATGGGTGGACCGGCACCGAGAATCCCCTGCTCGAATAAGGAGCCGTGGACGACCAGTTCGCCGGTGTTCGGAGTGGGAATGGTCTCCCCTTGCAGCGGCGCGCCACTCAACCAACTCCTTTGGCGGCAGCAACCCGAATCGCACGAGGATCTCCAACCGCGCATCCGTCGCCAACGATTTCATCCACGGAGCCATTGGATCAGCGGGCGACTCCCCTTCGCTCAGCAGCTTCCACACCAAGGCGTCTTCTTCGGCTTCGGTCGGATCGGCTTCCCAATGCGGGGATTGCATCCGAGGTGGCTGAGGTGGGGATTAGGGTTTTGGACGGAGCGGCGCGTGCGGGTTGATTTAGGCGAGGAGAAGGCGAAGCGTTTGGGCGCAAGAAGAGGGGGAAACGCGAGCAGATGTGTGGTCGAACCCGCGAACTCTTTGGAATATAAAGGGACGGCTCGAACGGTTCAGTTTCCCCACGTCCGCACGCACCCGGATCCGCCGCGCCCACGACGTGCCTCTTCAGATTCCACCACGCGCGCTTTCTGACGGGCCACGTCACGACTTTTCCGTGCCCACGACCTGGCGGCGCCGCGATTCGTGCTGTTTGATGAAAGGAGATCCGACGGTTGGCCTCCCGGGCTTAATGACCCATCGGGATAAACCTCTATTAATGGCGACCAAAGCGTGTTTCCCGCAAACCCCCAGCCGGTTACCGGTGGAGTCGGAACCGGGCGCTGCGGTCATGAAGGGTATCGGTGACTGGCCTCAAGCAAGAACGCAGTCACCTGAGTACACCCGAGTGAAGGGCAATAATGGCGTGCCACCTGTAGGCCACAAGTCGGATGCTGGGCAACTCGGAGCTGCCGGATTCTCCGCCTAGACCTGCGGAGCGCTCAAGCTTCGGAGGCTCTGGTATCTGGAATTTCCAGATTCAGTGGAATGACCCAGTGTAAGGCTTCGTTACTCAGGAACCTATGCGCCATGGCTTGTTTCTCTGGTTCTGACGCGAATTTCGGAGGCATTCCTTCAGGGGACGCTAGCCGGCCTTTAACCACTCGGGAGGGCCGGGTGCTACTCGGAGGTCCAGTCGGGATTCATGGCACGTCCCACGCTGGGCTATCAGCCGGTCTTTGTCCATCAGGATGGATCGGGTGCCACCAGAGTTTAACCGTTATTAGCTCACCCGCCATAATATTCCTGCCTTACAGGTGAATGTTATTCGGCTTTAACTGTCTTTTCCACAGGAGTTCAATCAGTCCTTCGCGATCTCCCTGCCAGCAAAAGCCACTCGGGAAGTTTGACTAAAAGAGAGGACTAGTAGCAGCAAGATCGTGAAGAACTCGGGGGCTACTGATGATGACATGGCACCCGGGTATCATCAAGGAGGACGAATTCGGCCCTTCGGCCATGGGGCGGGCCGGGCCGACTACTCGGAGTCTGACTTCTACACGGGGGCGCCTCATCAACGTGGAGTACAAGACATGGACTAATACCTGTCCGGCATACCCAGAATCAGTTGTAACAAGTTAGGAAATCAGTCTGTTAGCCGATTCGGACTCCTGTAACCCTACCCAGGCCGCCTATATAAGGCCCGGCAGGGGACCTCCAATCGGCAGAAGTCTCTAGGCCAGAAAGTATCCTAGGATCTCCATTGTTTCCAAGTCCAAGCAACCTCGAGATCGAATCTCCAGGGCTTGCGGCACTCGGGATACACGCTATACCAGCCACTAAACACAGGACGTAGGGTATTACCTCTCCATGAGGGCCTGAACCTGTCTAAATCTTGTCTCCCGTGTGCACCCATCCTGATTTGCTGTGCTCACACCGCCCCATAGTTAGTATTGCCGGAATAATACTCCAACAGTGTTCGACAGGGTTCTATCAAAATTCTTGCATGGAAGGTGGTGAGGTGTTCAAAGATTTGTGTTCCTGGGTGTATATTCCATGTTGTGTGATTTTTGTAGAATTTTCTAAGAAGTCCAGCTAGGGGTTGTAGTATAAATGTCATTTTTGCATAGATTTGTATTTTAGTTGTTGTTCAGGAAATTTTGTATTGGGCATCATCATATTTTCTTATAACTAGGTGCAATAGAGTCTCACATATTTTTTGGAATTTTTCCATGATTTGTAATTCACATAAAATCATGCTTTTAGGGTTTCTATCTTACAAGGAAAAGAATTGAGAAAATAGGTGTTCATTAGGGTTTAGAGGTGGGGACCACCTTATGACATGTGGGCCCTCATAGGTGCTTGGTATATCTATCTGGGACCTGTCCTACTAGGTAGGTACATATGCTGCTAGGGTTTGGTCTCTTATCAGATGAAAAAAGAATTAGGGTTTCGCATGGTCATCGCAGGGGAAAAAGGAACTAGGGCTTCAGTAGAAATCATCAAGGGAGAAGGGGATTAGGGTTTTCGGAACCTTTGTATATATGTGTATATCGGGTGTTAGGGTTTTGTCTCGTGTCGGGGGAGAAGTGAATTAGGGTTTGGTCGAATCGTCAGGGAAGAGGGGACTTAGGGTTTAGGTTCATCACATATATACTGTGTATACGTTCTCTATTTCGGGGAAGTGTTTAGTAGGTGGTTTTAGGAAACTAGTTTAGGGTTATTCCTCCTGCGTATATGCGTATATACGCATGAATCAGTGTCTTATCTATTTGACATAAAATGATGCGCAGAGATCTCGAAAGGAGGAGTGCAGATAAAAAGAATTAAAAGTTTTAATAAGGACCTATTTTTAGTGTTTTAAAACATGTAAAAACTCGGGCGTTACATTAGGTTTCATGATAGATTCATAAGTGAAGTCACAATTTCATTTATAAATTTATTTATAACAAAAACAATGTTTTCAAGTCGAGCATATAACACATCCTAGTAAGGCATCGATAGCTTTTTGCACATTTATGGGTTCTATTTCCATCTACTTAGACTGTGACATATCCAATATGTGCTAGATTTCTTCAAGGATAGGCACTTTGCACCATTCTATGTTGAGACTGCACTAATCAAGTTGTGCATCCAAGAGAAAATTAAAAGCATGCTCACAATTCATCAGAATTTCAATAAAAAATTTCAAAACTGACAAGAACTCCATATGAAATTCATTGACCTAAAAATAACCAAAGAAAAAGCTCCAACTATTAACAAGACAAGTAAGAGTGGCATTTGATAGGCAATGAACACAAAGACGTATATACCTATTGAAATGGATTGCTTTCATCACATCTTCAATTGATATCTACACATGAAATGTTGAGAACAATATTTGAGTCCAACAAGAAGGGGAGAAAGGTTACTTGATGCAAATGTTTGATTTAAAAAGAAAATACAGGTTCCAAAATTTTGGTCATTTATTACTATACATTTTATGAGCTGCCAAGCTCAGATATTAGTTCTTGTTTAACATCTGACTTCTGCTTTTTATTCAGTAGTACACTTGGTAACTTTCATCTATCAACAAATCTGAGCGATTATAACAGATAATCTAAGAAACAGCTCCATGTACCTTTTCATTTCTTGATAATGCTTGAAAAAGCTTCCTCTCCAGAGACCAATACTGGATGCCAAATTTGAGTTCATTGCACAATCTAAAACAACAAAAACTGTGAGTTAATTCAATAAGATATAGTGAATATTTTACATACTTAGAAGCGCATGAGGAGAAAGTTTCGAACTTATCCATCATTAAGCCCTAAAGAAGGTAATCAAGGGGATCAAGCATGTCAAACAACAATGTTTCATTGGAAGCTTCTTTTTTTCCTTTACAATACCTGCATTGGTGCTACCATTAGCAATCAAGAAGAAAGATAGTAAGTAAGACAGTGAACATACACGATATAATCCAAGACCTTTGTTGATCAAATTCAACACAGATCGTGCTCCATATCATATTTACAAGATAAACCAAATCAAATGTCCAAATCTTACTGTTGAAGAAGAGTTGTTGTATGGGACTACATGCAAACTGTCTTCATTTGTAGCATCTAACCGCAACAAGAAAGATTGAGTTTGTTCAATGAAAAATAAAAACCATAAGAATAAACTATGAAGCACAATTCAGCAAAAAACCTGGTATATGTAGCTCTCAGTGGAAGGAAGAACAGGAAGAAACTTGAAAATGCATTATGGTTTGTTAACGTCCAAACCATGAAATTTAAAGTATGACCTGCACTGTTATTTTGAGAAAAATAACTTAAGAATAACATAATGATATGTAATTTCTCTAAGGGCATATTCCTAAAAAAAACAAAAGTATGAAAACATGCTTGCATGAGAATAATCAGAATTGAAGACATTACACTGATCCAGTTTCTGCGTGAAATTTCTTAAATAGGGTGATTAAAGAAAGAGTGAGATGTACTCTGTGTCAATTTGTCTTATTTTGACATGAATCTAATGTCCTAAGTCAATTCCATCATTTTATTTATACTTTCACACACAAGCAAAGTCATTGATAAAAGACTATAGGACAACATTAGCACGTAATCTTAGAGAAAGCTGGGTGCAACTAAGGTTGTCGAAGGTATTAATTAAATAACGAACAAAATCTTCAAGCGTGGAATTGACTCTCGTCATTGCAATCCAATCATAGGCGCATCCTAAATGCTTGATTTCTTAGCATGCATCTTGAACTTCTTAGTTGGCTGGAGTAAAGCTCCAAAAGATATATCTTGGTCAACTGCATTTGAAAGAGCACAATCTCTACAGAGTACCAATGTCAGTTAACAAAAAATTTGCTAAACTAACTTGCCACTTTGTAAGGGAAAGGGGGGATAATCCTTACTTCACTACTAGTAGCTCCAGACTGGTGAGACACTACATTTCTTCAAGAGTACCAGAGTTAACCTTATAAAGAAGTCTCAATTACCATTTCAGCATTGCAAACACGTGAAAGTAAGGAAAGTAAATGAGCACGTGGCAATGGGTCACTAAGATTACCTCACTTTAACAGCTCAGAGACCAATAGGATCTTCTTCTCCAAGCTAAGGGTGTCAAACGGCTGTACCTACACGGACAAAATGAAGAAGAAACAAATTCTAATCATTGAAATCATATTTGACAAATAGAGGTTCTCAATGCATTTAAACTTCCAATTCAACAATCAAACGAAGTCAGGAACACCTCAAATGTCGGCTACAGATATTGAATTAAATAGAGGAATGAGAAAAGGCAAAACAAGTGAGAAGATATTCTAATGATAAAGGACTGAAATTTAAAAGGGCAGCTCTTGCTTATCTAGCAAATAGACTAGATTCAATTGTTCAATGAAATAGGATCAAAGTTCTTTTTGGAACTTTTTCCGCACAAACTGGATTTGGTTTATACATTTATCTATGAGAAGTAAATTTATCAAATTAATCTATTATAAAAGGTGAAACCAGTCGATGGGGAAATCAAGCTTCCAATTCTTGGCGATTCAGAAACGTCAAAGAATCATGCTTTTCCTGATTGTAGAATCTTAGTCCACCTCACATATTGAAGCTCCAAACCAAACACATAATCAATTAATCATAGCTTGATAAGTATATTCTAATCTAAAGGCTCTCGTGTTGCTCGACCTAGGGCGACCCGGGAAGCGCCACCACCACCTTCACCGGTCCCCCAGTCCTCTGCCCTCCTCGCTGTTGTTGCTGCCGATGTCAGCCGCGGTGGCAGCGGGCCCGCTACCGAAGGTGGCAGGGGGTTCCGCAGCTCCTCTCCAACGGCACGCTAGCGAGCCTAGGTGGGCATGGTGGCAGAGTAGCTCGCAGGAGGAAGATTATGCAGGGTCGAGTCCCAGATCTAGCACACGCTCTCCCAACAGGCCATGCTCCATTCGTAGCATGCCCCGCAGCTAGGCTATCCTGGTGGCCAACCCTCAGCCTAGGCGGGATCCTAGTGCGGCGGCACGTCCGACCAGTTCTGGCAGATGGCTTTGGCTGGTGCCAAAACCGGTGTGCAAGTTGCAGCGAGTGCCAAATCTGGCGTTGAGGCTACGACAGGTGTTGGTGTGGCTGCAAGGTGTGGCAGGCGGCAGCCGGCAACCGTCAGCAGCGGTTCTGTTGGTGTGGAGGCGGACGGTGGGAACTTGAGGAGAAGCGTTTTGGCAGCTAATCCAGTGTGACTAGTGCGCCTCCCCTGCCCTAATGCATGGGAGGCCTCAACTTACGAGCTCCTAGTCGACAAGGCCGGCACAGTGGATGCCTGGGTGTCGGCTCTGTTTGTGAGCATGTTTCCCGGGCTAACGAATCGGGTGGCTTGGGCGCGGGTCTGGCTCTGGTGAGCGGCTACCCCGAAGAGTAGCACGATGGTGCTGCAAGGGTGTCAATGAGTTGTCGCTCACGGGACAAGTGCCTCGAGTCTAGCGGGTGGAGGGGTTTTTTCGTGCATCTCGGCGGTGTGGCAAGAGGCCCCATGCATTGGCGGTGGTTTCTGCCCCTCTCCTGAGTTGGGCTTGGATATGGGGGCAGTGGCCTCGGGGTTTTGTGTGGCAGCAAAGGTCTACATAATGGCCGGCCTATGCAGGGACGCAGTCCGTGTGCCAAGCGGTGGAAGTTGGGGCGGCGGCCCTAGAAGGTGGTAACAGTGGGCTACGAAGGGTGCAGTTGTTCAAACAGATGCCAGGGCTGCGGCCTCGGGATGTGGTGGGCCGCAGAATGTCTTACACTGTGGATGGCATGGGGTTTGAAGGCGTGCTTTCACCTACACCAAAGCTCGGACGGCCCATATCCGCTACCCCATAGCGGATTTGGCTTCTCTCTCCTAGTGGAGACTGCGGTGTTTACGGTTTGGTAGTGTGGTGCCGAACGGTTGTACAAGTTTTTTCTGTTTGTGCTTCCGGCGATGCGCTTTCCGTGCTCCTTTTGGAGCTTGTCGAGGTTGTTCTGCACTCTTCCTGGACAAGTCATGCCGGATCTGGCCTGCTCAGGGAGGTGCAAGATGGCCATGATATGGCGGAGGTCTTCTTCACCAGTGGTTTCGGGCGTGGTTCTTCTTGTCACATGCTTTCCTGGTGGCGTGACTCGGGTGCTTCTTATAGCCGACAATGTATTTTCTTCTTCTCGTGGTAGGGATCAATGCCGGATCTGGCCCTCTATGCAATAGGTGCGAAGCACTCTGCTTGCTTAGTGCGTGCGTGAGTTCATCTCCGGCAAGTTGTGTGGCTTGGAGGCCTTGATGCTTTTTGGTTTTCATTGTTGTGTCGATGTAGTTGTGGTGTGTTTGTCTGTGGAGTCTGTCGCTTTATTGACCGGTGGGGGCTCTTATATGTCCTTTGTATCTGGTTTTCGCCTGACTTTTTCTAATTAACTGGACAATTATATTCTTCTATAATAAATTGTAGGAACTCTTTGCCATTTCCAAGTTTCTCAAAAAGAACCAAATACATAAGCACAAATGTTTCTTGTGACCCAACAAGTACGGGTAAGCATGCTGAGCGTACACAACTTCATCAGTTGACCGAGAGTCAGGCCATGGCACCATTTCACAAACTCTCCGCGTCTTACATGGACACGAGGCTACGCCGGCTCACATTTCCGATTTCACCTCGTCAGAATCATTTTAACACGCATGCTCAGACTCATGGCCACTTCTCTCATCGTTGAAACAACCCATCAAGGCGAGCAACGACGCAGATGAAGATGCGCAACATTACGAGCATAAACTCATGTTTGGCCTTATCAAAATTCTCTACGACATTACCGTAGCCATAAATGAGCGCGTGCGCGGACGGTGATACGAGGTTCAGTTCACCCGAAATCGCTCGCATACATAACCTACACATCTGAGGTGAATGAATTCGTGGAGACGGTGGAAGAGAGAGGGGGGCAGAACCATATCAGGAAGAGGAGGAAGTGGGCGAGGAAGCGGTCCCGACGCCGCCACCGGTGAGGTCGGAGATGCCACAGGATCCCATGAGGGAGAGCACCCTCTGCACCTTCTCCAGCTCCGGCAGCGCCTCCATTGCTTCGCCTCTCGCTCTCGGTTTGATTCGGTTGGTGTTCCAAGGTTTGTGCGAGTGAATTCATTGAATTGAACGGAGAGAAAGATGAAAAAAAGGGACAAGGTTGGGCTCCGACATGAAAGACGCAGAGCTGGGCTTAAACTTCTAAAAAAAAGCTAGCCCACAAGCCCATATATCTGATTAAGCCTGACGCCTTCACCACCTGGGCTTGCTGTCCAGGTAGGCTTGGGCCAGATTGTAGACGGCCAAGCGGGCCTCAAGGAAATAGTACACTCGTAGATCAGTGCAGAAATTCCCTACCCATGAACTGTAACTGAATTTGTCAACCCCAAAAATAAAAGAGTTCCCTTTTTGGAAACCCAAAAGGAGTTGGTTAATTGTTTTTTGGCTTCTCGGTCATGTTTTAACTCTTTTCCCCGGGATTTTGCTTATCTTCGTCTTTTAGCCAAAGCAAGGCAAGTTTACTGAAGTCGCAAGTTTATAGATTTTAGCATAATAATTCATATAAAGTTAGGCTCTAGACGACATAAAGCTAACCCATGGTGTGTATATAATGACTTGGCATAGATCACAACCACAAAAAGAGCTAGCATATTACATCACAAGAGAAATCACAAGCCGATAGCTAGCGACCAAAATACAAAAGAAGCAATACAAGGTACGTACATATCATGAGAGCATCATGAGCCGGTTGTGCGCCATCTCCGTGCCTTGCAGAGCCTCATTGTCTTGTCTTTTTTAATGCGCGCAGCGGTCAGACGCCGCCTTCTGCTAGTCTTTCTCTTCCAAGATAATTGTCCACTACTGCATAAAGAAAATAATCTTGTATAATATCTCAATAGGTTTTCACAAGCTTGCCTTAGGTAGATATTTTATTCTCAGTGTCCCATAAGGTCCACATATTATATGGAATCTAAAGACACACACTCTTTTCTTCACTTTTTTTTGACAAACCCATTGCCCAAAAAAAATCTCATAGTGTTTAGGACCCATTTTTACCAAGAGCCTCATTGATGCCATCACACATTCGAATATGACATAGTTTTCGCAGCCTCTACACCATCTCACCCACCTTCCCCTTCCCTCTTCCCCCTGTCCTCGGGGGGCCAGCTTACCATTTGTCCGACTCTTCCTATATGTGTTTGACAAGTTATGGGCCTCAAGGAGTGAGGGTTATTATATGATTCCTAACTTGTCACATAAAGACTTTTACTTTTAGTGTCACCTTAGCTCACCATACACGCTAAAGGTTTGTGCTAATGGCACCCTCCCATGAGCCGATATAGGGATTTAACCATGGAGATGTTTTTCTTTTTCCAACCCCCACGGTACCTTATCAGTCTTAAGAGTTAGGGTTGGGCATTCAGTCTATACAGTTATTTTGGTTCTGTCTATTCAGGTTATTTTTATTTTGGCTTTTACAAAGTGGAACTTGAAATCAGCATTGGCCAAAATCCTACCTGAACCAAGTAGACTAAATTATTTCAATTCGGTCTATTCGGGTACCCGCAAAATCGAAACATGCCGCATGTCTTTTCCTCCCATGCTTAACACACGAATATGCCTAATGCCTCCTCCTCGTTTCGATTCTTGATTTGGCAGCATGGTCGAGCATCGTGGTCGCTTGGTTGGTCGATAACATCGTCGCGATGGCCTGTGGGCGTCGGCTCAACTGCGTCAAGACTCAGGGGCTGAGGGTGAACCAACAGAGAGGATTGCTAGTCAGCGCCACTAGGCTAGGCAAGGATAATCGTGCCGCCACTGCTAGGGTTGGTCGCGATAGGGTAGTGGTAGATAAGTGGGGTTTTTCCTTCTACAGATTTGTGCCTAGGACATGTATAGCAATTGCGGCTTGTGGGCTTAGGACGTGGAGGATGGATGGGCCTGTTGGGCCAGTCTTATATTAAATTTTGGGTTATTATATTTGGGTTTCAAATGAGTCAAAACTGAATTAGAACCCAAAACCCGAATAGTGCAGGATTTCAAACCAAACCCGAAAACCAAATTACCCAATAATTCAGTTAATTCGGTTCAGGTTTCGGGTTAAATGTGCCTACCCTTACTTAGAGTAGAGCTCCTCCTCTCAAAAGGATGACCTCAACCCTCTATGTGAGTCATTTGTCACCGGGTAGTGTGTTACAACGCAATCAAGCATTTCGCAAACTAATACTAGTAAGTGGTACACACTACGGCATGTGACGATATTATTAATTATGAGATTATGTATTTCTCATATGCTGAAATTTTCTTTAATTGTTAGTTACTTTTCTAAGCCTTTGAATCAAATATCTAATCATCATCATCCCCACCTCGCTCTAATATAACCTAGAGATTAAAAATTAAGTAATTTTTCACTAAATTAAGCACTTTTAGGATTACAATTTTAGGTGCACTGTGATTAAGTGAGAATTAGCAAAAGTGATTAACTATAAGTAGCTTTATTCGAAAGTACATATTATTATTCCATTAAAGTTCCATTATAAACTACTCGTTGCATGTAAATTATTTAAGAAATTAGATGTATTGCATGCAGACTCGCCTGTCCTCCATCCATGGACCGAGCGGAGTATTTAACTTGTACATCTATCAAAGTTGTAACAATTATATATAATATTTTTTAAATAGTTTAACATGCACGATGGCGGATTTGCCTGAGTTACTTATTGAACGATGGCGTATTTGACCGAGTTACTTATCGTCTGTCAACACAATAAAATCTATATTCTAATATCAAAAGTAGATAGACTTTGATGCAAAAGCGCGCGCCAAGTCATGATTCAATGGTTATCCGTCCGATCCTCCCATTTTTCCCATGTAGACCGTAGGATCTCCTCTGTGTTCAATATCTCCCAGGCCCCTCTGGAGTATTGTGATTCACTCAACTTTACAATCAGGTCCTCCCCCCTTAATATTGGACCAATCATATCGATCCCTTTGAACGTCGCCGCCTCCCGACCTCCCATGCCGGCCTCTCACCCGCCGCTCGCCGTCGTCGCCTCCCATGCCGCCGCTGTATCGTCCCCCGCCGCGTCGTTGAGGCGCCGGGAGCTAGGGTCTCCCATGCCCTAACGCCGCCGGCGACGGCTCAGGCACACCAACGCCGTAACGGGGGCGAGCACCGGGACACGCTCTCCGTCGTCATCCCCATCTGCGGCGGCCGTCGTCGTCTCCCGCGCCGCCGCTTGTCCACCGTTGCATCCCCAACCCCCGCGTTCCTCTCGCCGGCCGCTGCACCACCGTGCCCTTCTCCTCTCGCTGCGCGCCTGCACCCCCTCTGCCAGTCGCAGGCGAGCTCCTCCACCGGCCGCCGTGCCCTATCCGCCCTAGACACGGCTGGTGATCTCTGCCGGTACCGCTAGCTCCCGTCTGTGAAAGTCATTCCGGGGCCTCCGTGACACCTGTATGGAAGCAGTGCCACGCCTTCAAGGACGGCTGGCGAGCAGCGGCTAACAGCGCGGAGGTCATGCAGCGTAACTCCGGGTAGAATCCGCAGTTTGTGGTGTTTTTATTTAATTTAGATGGGTATTGATCGGATTTTTTTTCTTGATGTTGCTCATTCGGTTCTGAGGTGAATCGACGAGAGGTGGAACACATCTTCCTGGCATGGCAAAGTTCAGTTCAGCAATGAGCATATGGGTGCAGCGGCGGACGTCGGGTGTTCCTTGGGAACAAAAATTCCACAAATCCACCAGTGCCGCTATTTCGCTGCCCTACTTTCCGTATTAAGGTAAAAATGGATACCTTGCTCCTATGTGGAGATAAATTTTTCTAAATTTGGTAGGACCAAACGGTAGACCATTTCCAATTTTCCATCCCTTGCTGCAACATAGCGTTAGTTTTTCCCAAAGTAAGCTCTAAGATTAATTAATGCTAGCTAGCATTGTGCCATTGTTGTTCTGATGAAGTTTGCCTCTGTGCTGTTTAGATGATACCAAAGATATAAAATTCTTAACACTTAATAGGAAATCGCATCCTTTGTTAGGGGTTTATTTGTTTACAAGGTCTTCACTTTTACGTCGATTTTAGGGTCATAACATTGCTGTGTTAATTTATTTCTGCACTCTCCTTTCACTTAATTTATTTCTGCACTGTTCCCACCGGAAGTGTTTGAACCCTAACCCTAGCAGTCCTATGCTATTTTTAAAAATATAATGGGAGTTTCTGTTTGGTGAAACCTATATTTCAGCTGGCTTTGTTTAAACGGGAGACTGACTGAGGGTTACTCCATGTATCAGATTAGGGTGTTAGAGCATCTCTAGGTGGGACGCTATCCCGTCCGCCATCTCCACAATAGCGTCTCAAGCAGCAAAAACACTCTCCAGCAGGGACTCCATCGCCCACGCTATTTTTGAGCGCACGCCATCCTCGGCTCCCCGCACGCCAAATGTAGCGTGCATCCTCCCAGCCTCCATCCGCCAACCGCCGCTTCACCAACGCCCCTTCCCCGCCATCTGGAAGTCCTGGAACCGCTACTCTACGTCGATCTCACCGCCCCATGCCTGCACTCGCCCTCCGGAGGCTGCCACGACGAGCTCGGGCCATGCCACACAACCCCCACCGGATCCACATCGCGCCGACCAGATCCAGAGCGAGGTAACCCTTCTCTCTTCCCTCTTTCTTTGTGTAGCTGTCTCTGGTTGTGGGGTGGTGGTAGAGGGAGCTAGGGGATGCGGCCGGGGTGGCGTGGTGAGAAGACAGCGCTCGGGGAGGGAGGGGATGCATCGGCAGTGGCTCACGGAGGGAGCACAATGGAGCTCGTGGTGCTAGACGTTGCTCGGGAAGGAGGGCATGCGCTGGGGGTGGCGGAGGGAGCCGATGTGGGCTTGGGGAGGGGGGGATGATGGAGAAGAGTAGGGGGCCTGGAGAAGAAGAGGAGGGGGTGGCACGGCGGGGGATGTTCCTCAGGGAGGGATGCGGCCAGCCGGGGGTGGCGAGGGGAGTCGATGTGGCTTGGGGAGGAAAGGGGTGGTGGAGAAGAAGAGGAGGTGGCGGTGGTGGATGTGGCTGGGGGAGGGAGGGGGATGCCGTGGAGAAGAAGAGGAGAAGGCGGCGGTGGAAAAGATGAGGATGGATTTGTTGTGGAGATGAGGAGGGCGCAGTAAAGAAGAAGGGGAGTTTCCTGCCGTGGAGAAGAAGAGGAGGTGGAGAAGATGAGGGGCAGTGGAGAAAATGGGATGCAAATAATATTGTTGCTATGTTTTGGTGCATATATAGTAATTTGCCTTGCTATACATGAGCTGATTACACAATACGAGAAATAGCATTTCTCTTAGCAATTAAATTGTAGACTTCAGTTTAGAATATTTAGTAATGTCTTAATATTACTACATTGCAATAGAAATCCTAAACCAATGCATATATGGGAGAGAGAGGATTAGGGATTGAGAATTGGAGAGAGTGAAGATTGGAGAATGTGTTTGTCCTAGATATAAGTCTAGACAATAAACTTATGGCACCCCCAGTCGGTTACGACAACCTCCGGGCGTGCCTGGGGAGAACGAGCGAGAGCAAAGCGTGAAGTAGTCGTCGGTGTAACTTCGTATTCGTGTTTAGAGCGTGGAGTTGAGAGTTTACAAGTGAAAGAATCCTCTCCTTCACACTACCCTTCAGGGGGTATTTATAGCGTTTGAGAGAGGGGAAAGTGCAAAATTACAGTTTTGCCCTGAAAGTACGGGACTATTACAAGGGCATGATGGTCATTTCCCTACCCCTAAGGAATCTTGGGAGAATATACCCGGGCATCTTTAGGGAATCTTCTGGAGAACGTAATGGCCTTGCGTGTGGACTCGTCGGGGACAACCTTGATGCGGAGAGCGTGTGGACTCATCGGGGATAGCCTTGACGCGGACAGCATGTGGACTCGTTGAGGACAGCCTTGACGAGGAGAGCGTGTGGACTCATCGGGGACAGCCTTGACGCGGAGAGCGTGTGGACTCTTCGGGGACAGCCTTGACGCGGAGAGCGTGTGGACTCGTCGGGGACAGTCTTGACGCGGAGAGACTTGACGCAGAGAGCGTGTGGACTCGTCGGGGACAGCCTTGACGCGGAGAGCATCGACGAGAACCTTGACAACGTTGCGGTGATCCTGAACGACGTCAATTAGGGATAGCGCAGAAACCCTCCTCCAACAGTAGCCCCTTGCTGGTTGGGGCTGTCGAACAGCGCCCGTCCGAGCCGGCACACTAATCCCAAGGGGTTGGTGTGCAGGCCAGATCGACGACCATGCGGGAATTATTAGTTTCTCCTTTGAGGTGGCTGAGAAGTGCTCGACGGGATAGCTTTTCCCCCTTCTTTTTTTTCTTTTTCTTTTTGTTCTTTTTCTCCTCTTTTCTCTTCTCTCTTTTTTTCTTTTTCTTCTCTTTTTTCTTCCCCTGCCCTCTCCACCCGCCTGGGCCCGTACCGGACCGCGCCTGCCTCCTCTTGGGCCGGCCCACGCCCGCCTCCTCTTGGGCCGTGGCTCGCTAGCCCCTAGGTCACTGGGGGGAGGAGTATAAAAACTCCTCAGCCCCCACCGTGGCCACTTTTTCCCTCACGCTCGAGCACCGCCATCTCCTCCCCTCACTCCCGCACGCCGCCTCTGTGCCCCGAGATCCCGCGCCGGATACCACCGAGCGCTGGCCAGTGGGCGCGGCGAGAGTCGGCGGGCGACGCAGCGGCTCCGCGGGCGCCGGCGGGCGCCGACGTGGCGGCGGGTGGCGCGGCGGTCCAACGGGTGAGGGCGGCGAGCGGCCGCGGGTGGTCGAGCACGGCGAGTGGTAGCAGGCGGTCGAGCGCGGCGGGAGGCGCGGTGAGCGTGGTGGGCGGACGAGCGCGGAGGGCGACGCGGCGAGCGCGGCGGGGCACACTCGGGCTCCGACGAACGGGCGGCGGGCGGCACGGCGGCTCAACATGCGGGTGAGCGGCTGAGGGAAAGCGAGCGACATGGCCAGCTTGGCGAGCGCGGCGTAGCACGGTGGCTTGACGCGCGGGCGAGTGCGGCGCGGCGGCTCAGTGTCGTGGCGGCGGGCGAGTGACCGAGGGTGGGTGAGTGTGGTGAGCGTGGGGTGTTTGGGCACGTGGGCACGTGCGGGTGCGCGTGTTTGAGCGCGGGCAGCGTGCGAACGAACACGAACGTGAATGGCGCGCGAACGAACGCGGGCGGACGCGAACGAACACGGACGAATGGACGCGGGCGATGCGTAGGCGGTGTGCAGGCGGACGTTTGGTCTTCTAACCTTTGGGCTCGTCCAGCCGCGTCGACACGAGCCTTGACGCAAAAGCGTTGACCCGAACTTTGACCCGCGGAGCGTCGGTCTAGACCTCATCAACCCGAACCTTGACGTGGGATTGGGCAAGCTCAATTTGCCCGTGGAGGTGAGTCGAGATGTCATCTAACAAGCGCAAGGGCAACGCAACCGCCACTCACGAGTTGACGGAAAAGGACTACTCCCGCTACTTGGGCCCCTCCAGCGCGGACAAGTCGCTTGTCGAACGCCTAGCGGCGGAGGGCAAAATCCCGGATCTCGACGGCCCGTACGGCGTCGAGCTCCCCCAAACCCTCAGCGGTGAGAGCGGAGCAAGGGAACGGGCACATCGTCATGTTCGCTGCTCAGTTTGACACCGAGCTCCGCATTCCAGTGGCCCCGCTGTTGCTGGAGGTGCTGACGTTGTTTGGCTTGGAGGTTTTAGACCTCCACCCATCCGCCTTTGTTCGGTTGGCGGCTTTCGATTGGGCGGAACATGTGTCAAACACTGGACGAAGCGTTTTGACGTCGACGGCGATGCTTGCGAAGCGTGGCGACATCGGCATGTTGACATCGGGAGAGTATGTCGATGCTGATGAGGCATGTCCGTGTCGATGGAGTATGTCGGTACCGAGGAGCATGTCGGCGCCGAGGAGCATGTCCACATCAGCGGAGCATGTTAGCACCGAGGAGCATGTCGGCGAAGTATGTCGATACCGAGGAGCATGTTGTCGCCGGATGAAGTATATTCGCATCGATGGAGTATGTGACGCTGGACGGAGTGTGTCCACGTCGGACGGAGCATGTCAACACTGAAGAGCATGTCGACTTTGGCGGAGTGTCGACATCGGACGGAACATGTCGACATTGGGGTGAAGTGGTGACGCCGTGCAAGCCATGTCGACGTCGGGCAGAGCATGTTGACGCTGAGGAGCATGTTGACACCGAGGTGCATGTCGACGCTGAAGAGCATGTCGACTTCGGGGGAGTATGTCGACGCTGAACTCTTGACTCTGTCTTGGGGGGGGACCCTTCTCAAGATGATGCCATCACCACGTGTGGATGAGTCATGCTGATGGCGAAGTTGTGTTGATGCAAATGTTGAGTCCACGCTTGTCAGTTATGGACCAGACCGGTGTGCACCGACGCGGATGTTGAGTCTGTGTGCATCGGTACCGGACGTCTAGGCTCGCTTCTAGCGAGCCCCTTGCAGAGATGACACCGAGTTTAATATTTGCAAAGTGTGCGTCATACCACCTCATGCAAAAGGTTGCACGTCAGCGCTGGATGGGGTGTCGACACGGCGGTGACATCGGCGGAGTGTCAATGCCGAGGAGCATGGTAACTTCGCGGAGTATGTCGATGCCAAACGGAGCATGTCGATGCTGGGCGGAACATGTCGATGCCGGGTGGAGCATTGATGCCAAATGAAACATGTCGACGTCGGGTGAGACGATGACACTGGGCGGAGCGTGTTGATGCCGAGCAAGACAATGGTGCTGGGTGCTCGGCTTTGTTTCTGGGGGAGCCCCTTACCGGGATGGAGCCGAGCGTGGAAGGTGACGAGGCACACATGGACCGTGCCCGTGGAGGGCATTCAGGCACATGTGGTACCTTGGCCACGGATGGTGTTGAAGCGCACCGCGGTACTTTGTCGAGACGCCTGCGGTGGTGCACGCACATGGTTGGCACCGAGTGCTAAGTCCGGTACCTAGTTGTTGCGGACCTTTGGTTGTGCGCAAAAATGAGAGTTTACAGAGTGTTATAGGGTGTGTAGCACCCTGCCTCCCAACGGAAAACACTTCGCGCTTGAGAGCATAGCTGAGAGCGCTTGTGGCCTCCCACAACCACAACCTTCAATGCCCGACGGCGTAGCAAGGAGTGCATTGATGTTTCCCCTGACATGGACACTTCACATGCGACAGGGACCAATAATTAGCATGCGATGGCTACGGTCATTTAGTGTATGATGACGACAACACATGACACTCGATGGTGGCAAACACTTGGTGCTTGATGGCGATAAACAATCGGTCACTCGATGGCAACAAACACATGACACTCGATGGTGGCAAACACTTGGTGCTCAATGGCGACAAACAATTGGTCACTTGATGGTGACAAACACATGACACTCAAGGTGGCAAACACTTGGCGCTCGGTGGCACGTGTAAGAACATTTCTGCCTTACTCTGACGTATACGCCTATTTCGACGTCGCAGGGAGCTATCTTCGCACGACCCTGGAGGGAAGGGACACTATCCCGGATGGAGATGGCTCGACGTCATGGGGAGCTATCGCCGCATGACCCCGGAGGGAAGGGACACTATCCCGGACGGAGATGGCTCGACGTCAGGGGAGCTATCGTCCCACGACCCCAGAGGGAAGGGATACTCTATCCCGGACGGAGATGGCTCGACATCGCGGGGAGCTATCGTCGCACGACCCCGAAGGGAAGGGACACTCTATCCCGGGCGGAGATGGCTCGACGTCCCGGGGAGCTATCGTCGCACGACCCCAGAGGGAATGGACACTCTATCCCGGACGGAGATGGCTCGACGTCGTGGGGAGCTATCGTCGCTCGACCCCAGAGGGAAGGGACACTCTATCCCGGACAGAGATGGCTCGACATCCCGGGGAGCTATCGTCGCACGATCCCGATACTAGGACGGAGATGGCTGAAACCTGTCACGAGGGGGGCTTGATGCCATGTTGATGCGTTAAGCCCTTTGCTGAGATACAGTTGTCTACACTTGTGGATGAAGCGTGGTGACGCTAATGTTGATGTCCGCTACTGACATGCTTGGTTGAAGCGGCACGGGAAATGTGGAGTGCGCGTGATTGATGTCGATGACGACCCCGTGCAGTGTCGACGACAATAGGAGCAAAGGACACACAATCCAAAGTGGCAAGTGGTCATTGGGATGACGAGGTCGCGCGATGTCACCAAGGGCGAGCGTGCTCGTCTGCAAGTTTGAACACATGCTTGTTGGTGGCGCAGTCATGCCCCGACAATGTTGATGTCGAGCTCGAGCGATGCAGCCGAGGACAGCCGTTGAGGCCACCAAGTCTGAACATGTGCGGCTGTTGATGACATTGAGCTCGCACGATGTCGCCAAGGGTAGGGCAGACGACACTTAAGTCCGAGCGAACGCACAAGTGATGTTGATGAGGAGCCCGAGTTGTATACCAAGGGTGGGCAGGTAAGCGAGCGAGCTGCAATCACGTAGGCGACCGAGCCGTGGGGCGTGTGCGATGTTGATGAGCCCCTGTTGAAATCGAGGACGGGCGCGGAAGATGCCAAGTCTGAGAGTGCGCGTGAGGGTGATTTCAATGACAAGCCCCTGGTGCCACCGAGGGCGGGCGCGGAGGATGCCAAGCCCAAGAGCGTGGACGAGGGCGATGTCAGTGACGAGTCCTTAGTGTCGCCAAGGACGGGCGTGGAAGACGCCAAGTCCGAGAGCGCGCATGAGGGCGATGTCAACGACAAACCCCTAGTATCGCCGAGGGCGGGCGCGGAGGACGCCAATCCCGAGAACACAGACTAGGACAATGTCGATGATGAGTCCCTATACATGTGTGCGGTGCATAGATGAGGTAGCGGCCACGCGAAAGCGCGTGTCATGTCGAGGCTGAGCACGCACGCAGTGCCTGTGGAGAGGTCGTGTGCCTCGTGGTTGCCGACGTCATTCTCGAGCTTCTCCTCGACATCATCCTAGTTGACATGACTTCTTGCCCATGTCCTCACAGTCGGCGCCAACTGTCATAGATATAAGTCTAGACAATAAACTTATGGCACCCCCAGTCGGTTACGACGACCTCCAGGTGTGCCTGGGGAGAACGAGCGAGAGCAAAGCGTGAAGTAGTCGTCGGCGTAACTTCGTATTCATGTTTAGAGCATGGAGTTGAGAGTTTACAAGTGAAAGAATCCTCTCCTTCACACTACCCTCCAGGGGGTATTTATAGGTTTTGAGGGAGGGGAAAATGCAAAATTACAATTTTGCCCCGAAAGTACATGACTATTACAAGGGCATGACGGTCATTTCCCTTCCCCTAAGGAATCTTGGGAGAATATATCCGGGCATCTTTAGGGGAATCTTCTGGAGAACATAATGGCTTTGCGTGTGGACTCGTCGGGGACAGCCTTGACGCGGAGAGCGTGTGGACTCATCGGGGATAGCCTTGACGCGGAGAGCGTGTGGACTCGTCAGGAACAGCCTTGACACGGAGAGCGTGTGGACTTGTCAGTGATAGCCTTGACGCGGAGAGCGTGTGGACTCGTTGGGGACAGCCTTGACGCAGAGAGCGTCGACGAGAACCTTGACAGTGTTGCGGTGATCCTGAACGACGTCGATTAGGGATAGCGCAGAAACCCTCCTCCAATAGTAATGTCTTAATATTACTACATTGCAATAGAAATCCTAAACCAATGCATATATGGGAGAGAGAGGATTAGGGATTGAGAATTGGAGAGAGGGAAGATTGGGGAATGTGTTATTTTAGGAAAATTAGATATGTGGACTGATTTGATTGTGAATTAAAAAACAGAATTGTTTAGAGTGTGAATTGAGCTGTTTTGTATGAATATAATGCAATTCTTGGAATAATATGCAATCTTGTGATGATGAAGTTAGAACATTTAACGATGTGTTATATTACTACGATGCAATATGAATTAGTAGTAGCATGCTCATATTGTCTTTTGCAAGTGTAGTGATGGACAAGGATCCGTGGAAAATTAGTGAAGGTTGGGCATGGACCATTAAAGAACTAGATGTGATCTCAAATGACTATAAGAAAATTGCCAAAGATTGCTTCTCTCCCATGTTGAATACCGTCAACAATGATCTCAACTATGTCCTAGTTCAAATTGAGCAACTAGCACAGAGCATTGATAAGCTCTCCATAGAATCAACTGGTATGCTTCGAAAAGATGGACTAGTTCCTGATGAAGACGACGTCGACCCCGCTGATCTTATCCCTAGCGATTACGTGAGTGACGACAGTGGTAAACGGGATTATTGGGATTACTGCGAGGAAGAGGGTATCAATTCATCTCCTCATGATTATGGGTACGACAGTATTTTGTATGATTATGATGAGTGATGGCTAGTTCTAGCTATTTGTATGGTGTGGACTTTATGCATCGATCAATTTAGTTGCTATTTGTATGTTGTATGGACAATGGACTATATGTAGTGAACAATGTACTAGACTTGGATGTTGTAGACTATATGTGCTAAACATTGTACTAGATTGTGTCGTGATGGTTGCTGATCATTCTGTTAAGTTCAATATGATTGTGTTGTGATATATGTGCATATTAAGTTACTCATCTTAAAGTAGGGTGGTCCAATGGACGATGGTTTTTATTCTAACTTGTTGAGTGGTGGATTGAATGGCGCTAGTTGAGAAGAAAGTCAGAATTTTAGCCCAATTGGAGAGCAACCTTCGCAAATTGGAGAACCTGTCATCTCCATTAGACCCAACAACAAGAGATCCAAGAATTTCACCGAGCAAGAAGATGATTTGCTGGTACAAACATGGCTTAGTACTAGTTTGAATGCAGCAACTGGCAATGAACAATCTCAGGATTCCTATTGGGCAAGGATTCATCACTACTACCATGAGAACAGGCAATTCGAGTCCGTGCGCAACCAGAACTCTCTCTCGAACCATTGGGGAACTGTTCAAGAACAAGTTAACAAGTTTTGTGGATGTCATGACCGGATTCAGAATAGAAGGCCAAGCGGGATGACAGCTCAAGACAGGGTATACAACTTTCTATTTACTCTGTTTGTAGCTTCTTATACGTTGTGAGCAGTATAGTTACTCATATGCACTTACAGATTGTCTAGGCATGTACTTTGTACCAGGCAGAAGATGCGAAAGGGAGATCATTTGGATTGCTGCATTGCTGGAGAGTCCTAGAGCACCATCCCAAGTGGACTTCACGGTTATCTTAGAAAAAACATAAGACGGCGTCCAACTCAAGTCCGGGTCCTTCTTCTCCAGGTGGAACCTCCAATGATGATGAAGTTGAGGCTTCTACTCCTGAGCATGATCCCTTGCATAGACCAACTGGTAAGAAGGCCGAGAAAGAACGAATCCGACAAGGTAAAAGTGTTTCCACTACAAATACTAGTACTGTCATGCTAGGATTGGACAAAGTTTGGTCAAAGAAGGTAGAGAGGGAAGAGAAGAAAGATGCGATGAAAGAAGCTCGATATGAGCGACCAATGGCAAGAGAAGAGAAGGTGCTTGCACTAGAAGAAAGAAAGCAGGAAAATGAAGCAAGAAAGATGGCAATAGAAGAGAAGAAGTTAGATCAACATAGAAGGACTGAGGAAGAGAGGATTATGAGCATGGATATTAGCGGTATGACTGGACCACAACAACAGTACTACCTAAGCTTGCAGGGTGAGATCATTGCTCGACGGTACAACAATACGACATGAGCTACTACATGTGTGAACTTTTCGTTCTATGACCTCATATTTGTGTGAACTTTTATTGTATGAGCTACTATTTGTGTGAACTTTTTATGTTATGATAGAGGTCGTGTAAGGTATCAAAAGTATTTGTAGATCTAAGGTACAATACAAGAAAATGCAAACACTAATTAAAAAAGAACTGCGTACATCATCACACATAAATTGAAACACTACTTAACAGGTTTAAACAAAATCGTTACAACTTCAATAATCGATAAAACTAGGACTCTGCATACATTTGCCACAGGTGCTCGATCAGATCATCTTTAAGCTGAGAGTGAGCACATCTATTTCTTATGTCATGATTACTTTGAATAAACTCCATGAACTGAGAAAGCTCAGGGGTGGGCTCATGAGAAACTGTTACCCTATCACCCACATGATTATAATTGTAGTCCTCCGGTCCTTCGCGCTTATCTTCAACTATCATGTTTTGCATGATGACACAAGCTGTCATGATTTGTCCCAGTGTCTCTTGATCCCAAAATGTGCTAGACCACGGACAATGACAAAACAAGATTGCAAAACTCCAAATGCTCGTCCCACATCCTTCCTAGCAGCTTCCTGGGCTTGGGAGAAAATTTTCTTCTTATTTCCTTGCGGAGATGGTTTTGTCTTCACAAATGTTGCCCATGGTGGATATATGTCATCTGTAAGGTAATAGCCCATTGTATAGTTGTGACCGTTGATGGTGTAATTCACTTCCGGAGCTTGTCCTTCGGCCAGTTTTGCAAAAAGAGGGAAACGGTACAGAACATTGATATCATTGTGAGACCATGGTAAACCAAAGAAAGCGTGCCAAATCCATAGATCCTGTGAAGCAATAGCTTCAAGAATAATTGTGGGTTCGTGCACATGGCCGGTATACATTCCTTGCCATGCTGCAGGGAAATTTTTCCACTTCCAATGCATGCAATCTATGCTCCCTAGCATTCCACGAAAACCCCTTGCCTCTCCCATTTGTAGTAAGCTAGCAGTATCGAAAGTATTTGGAGATCTCAGGTACTCATCTCCAAATACTTCCACAATAGTTTTTATGAGCCTTTTAAGACTCTCTATAACAGTACTTTCTCCTATCCGAATAAATTCATCCGTAGCATCCGCTGGTACTCCATAAGTGAGCATCCTAAATGCAGCGGTAATCTTCTGGAAAGGAGATAACCCGAGAATTTCAGCATTGTTTCTTTTCTGAGCGAAATAGCTATCATGCTCTACTATAGCTTGTACTATGCGAAAAAACAGAGAACGAGCCATTCTAAACCTGGTGTGAAAATAAAGAAATGAGATGGGATAATGAACAAGAATGACCCACAAATATTTAGTAATTACGAACCTGCGGCGAAAGATAGTTGGCCCGTATGTAGGAGTCTCTGAAAAGTAGTCTTGGCAGAGTCTAGCATGTCCGGTTTGTCTATCGCGATGAATTACACGACGTCCCGGCACGGAACCGCCATGGCGTGGAGCATTCGACCGCTGATCTTCATCGTCTACTATGAATCATCGGATGATGATGATGAATCCATGATCCTTTGGCTGACGGGGTTGCGACACCTGATTGTGGTGTGCAAGAGGAGAGAAAGATGGGTGGGAGAGGACACAGAGAAATCTGGGAGAAGAGACACTGCCAGGAATGGTAAATGGACTTGTATATATAGACATGAAAAAATAGTCGTTGGAATATAGCCGTTGGATAAATAGCCGTTGGAAAAGTACCCGTTCGAAAATTAACCGTTGGAAAAGTAGCCGTTGAAAAATTAGCCGTTTGAATTTTACCTATTAATAAATAGCTGTTAGAAAATACACGTTAAAAATAGCCGTTACAAAAATAACCATTCAAAATATAACCGTTACAAATATATCAAATAGAAATTTATTATTAGTCACAGGATATTATTATAAAACAGGAGAGAAGAATATGGAGGGTGATATATGGATGTGCTGTTAGAGTGGGGGGTTAATATGAGGGAGGAATCTTTTTGAATGAGTATCCCTATGAAGATATAGAGGCTCAATTTTGGATGCCCACCTGGAGACGCTCTTAGAGCATAGATATATTTGCGCAAATAATTACGTTCCCCTTAGATTGAATATTTGGATGGCAATATTGCTTATATTGGAGTACGAACAATTCATCAAGTGCTATGTAGCTCTGTAACTTTTAACTTTTCATACCATGTCCCGCTTAATCAACACGGCATTATATGTCTTGCGTCTTCATTTCAATTTTCAATTGTGTTACAATAGTTTGGTTAAAATGAAGTATTTTTTCCGGGTAAATAAAGTTTAAGGACAGTCGAACTACACTGCTAGAGCTGATGCTAAATTTGTTGTCTCCTTTCATTCAAGGGGAAAAAGTATGTTTCAGATCCACGGTAGGATAGTTCGTATAGGATGAAAGTATGGATGTGTACAGATATTAATATCTAAAGCATTTTTCCCTAAAAAGAATATCTAAAGCATTTTCTTACTAGGAACAAGATTTCCATCCCATAATTGGTTTAAGACTCCATAGATAGCTTACTAACCTTGCATTTCAGTTTTTGTATCTTTTCACGATTAGTGCTCCTGTGCTTTGTGGGATGACTGCACTACAAACTCTGGAGCCCTGAACTGAGACCAGTTGTGCAGGTATACTGTGCCAAATGTGCTTTTTTTATAGTTTGTATATACTGTGCCAAATTTCTTTGCAAGTAATTACACAGTTGAGACAGCTGTTTGCTGTGATGGTAATGAAGTATATTTTATATATACGAGCTGACATGTTCTAATTTTAGGAAAAATTGCTGTTTTAGCCCTGCGACTACCGTCAACGCCAAAACTGAACCCCCTCGCATCGCAACGCCAAATCTGACGCCGTGATTGGCTGGGCACTCGCCGCGTGGCACACGTCGCGTTGGCTGAAAGCGACGCCGTCCTATCGGGGCCGCCCAAAGCGACAGCATCTTGCGTTGTCGGGCGATAGCGACAGCCAGCAGTCGCCTTGGCTGGCCGCGACACGCCTCCTGTCGTGCCCGCTGGCCGCGACAGCTGAGCTGTCTGCTCGGTGCGGCGCGACGGGATGGCTCAGCTTGGCTTTGGGCACGCACGAAAGCAGGAATCCGGCAGCTTTTTTTTCTTTTTGCATGCGTGCCTCCCTCATTTCCTGCTCAACTCACTCATCTGGCCCTCTTCAAAACCCTCCTCCCTCCCGACCGCCTCTCACTTCTCACTCTCTCCCATTTCACTTTCTCTTCTACGCTGCTATGTTCATCTCTATTTCCTGGTGTTAGAGGAGGAATAGAAAGAAGACGAAGCTAGCAAGAAGAGAAGAAAAAATCTGGTAAGTAAAGTTAAAATCAGTATTTCGTTTAGTATAATATATTATAGATCAAGTGAGAAGCTTGTAGTGTACGTAATTTTTTTTCATGATAATAATGATTAGTTCTAATGTTAGTACAAAATTAGCTAAATGACAATATTATACATGGTAGTTAAACTTTGACATGTTGGTGGAATTGCCATGTTATAAATTTGTTGCTATTGAAATGATGAATATTAGCAGAAGAAGATAGAGAGAAGAGAAGAAGAAATGTCGTAATTATAATCGAAATCAAGGGTTCTCGTGGTAGAGAAAATCGTAGAAGAAGTGAAAGCTTCAACTTCAGTTTTTTTTGCATAATAATAATGATTAGTTGTTATGTTAGTCGAAAATTAGCTAAATGAAAATATTAGACATGATAGTTAAACTCTACTGTGCTTATCTAGATAATCATATATGCTTGTGTGTGGCCATGACAATAGTAGACATGTTAGTAAAACTATAGTGTGCTGTTATTTTCATGTTTGTTGATATTGAAATGATTAATATTAGGTGAAGAAGATGTAGAGAAGAGAAGAAGAAATGTCGTAGTTATAGTTGAAATCAATGGTTTCGTCAAACAACAAATTGTAGATTAAGTGAGAAGCTTCAAGTTCAGGTAAATTATTTTTTGCATGATAATAATGATTAGTTGTTATGTTAGTCCAAAATTAGCTTCGTGATATTTTATATGTCCAAATATTATAAATGAAAAATAATGAAATACTGTATAGGAACCTTTTATATCTGCAAATATTTGAAATGAAAAATAATGAAATAATGTATATGAAATAATGATTAGTTCTTGTTTTGTAAGTGTCAGAATAGATCAAAAATATAGAAAATTTGCGGAGGACTTTGTTAATGTATACTTAGGGTCTTGAGTTGAAACAAATTTTTAGAGGACTTCATGAAAGTTGGGTTCCAAAAATTTGCAGAGGTCTTCATGAAAGTTGTTCGTGGTTCAAATTTTTAGGGTTTTGAGTTGAAGCTAATATTTAGTAAACCTACTCGATGAAATGAGATGCAACACATCAACTATATACATGTTGAACTACATAGGTTCTATTTACATGTTGTATTTAAAATCACGGAGGAGGTTGTATTTAAAATCTGCTTCATGTATACGTAGGTACGATGAATCAGTTGTTAGTGTTCTGCGGTGGAAATGTAGTACGGGATGGGCCTTGCGGCTAGATCTGTCGCAATGCCAATACAAGGTTGCACAAATTGTAGAGCTGGAGGATATTAGCCTGTTGAACCTAAGGAGGTGCATACACCGTGAGTTTGATCGAGAGACAGGGCGCAAGAAGCTTGTAATTGAGGCAGTAACGTGTAGGAATCCGGATGAAGGATTATCTGACCCCTTCTGGGAGCTACACAAGGTGTCCGGCAATGCATCATGGGCTAGGCACATGTGGCTTGTAAGCACTCCTGGAACCGCAATGTACGGCCGACCGATGGTGTATGTTCAGTTTGTTGAGCGGCCTCTGTTGTTGACCAGTGAAGAAGGCTGCATTGCAATTGGAGAGGGACAACTTACTGCCATAGAAGAAGTAACTGAAGCAGTGATAGAGGGCAAACCCATGGCGGTTGAAGATCAGTTCGTCTTGAACGAAAATGCTGGTACGTTCTGGTCCAGTCATATTGACTGCTATGAAATCATACCAAATATGATGAACGAGTTGGATGATGATGAAGAGGATGACAAAGAATCTGATGACAGTGAAGAGGGAGGGGGTGGTGGTCCTTCTCTAATAGTGGTAGTGACATAAATGGATGAACTGAGTGTACAACGCCTAGAAATCTCGCAGGAGGACAACTCACACTGGGGCTTTGATGACTCCACGCTCATGGTCAGATAACAATTCCCAAGCAAGCATGCCATGCAGATGGCCATCACTAGGCATGCTGTCGCCATCAGTCGAGAGTATAGAACAACAAGGTCAAACCCAACAAGGTTATATGCAGGCCATACGACGAGCGGACTTATGATGAATACTTATGTTGGTATGTGCCGAGGACGGGCACTAGGCTCACTTCTACTCCACCAGAGAGACCAGCTTCTGTCACGCATTTAGAGCAACTACGGATAGGGATGGATCGGCACAGAGCTTCGGTTCGTGATGACACGGTAAGAAATCGTATCAATTGTGAGTTAGGAATTTAAACCCTCAAGTACATGGCGATCTTTTCATGCAGTTCGATAGGGCATTGCGCATCCAGGATACTGCCGCCTCCGTCATTCGCACAAGCCATAATCAGGACCCCTCCCTTATACGGAAGGTGAAGCAAATGTACGAAGATGCGAAGGGCATTTTGAAGAATTTGAGATGCGGTCGATCCGATGACATAATACCAGGTGCGTTCAACATGCCGGAGCAGAGGTCCGCGTGTCCAAGTGAGGCACGATCAAGCCTAGCCCGTCCAAGTGAGGCACGACCAAGTCAGGCCCACGCTTCCCGTTCAGCTTCTGGATGTCGAGATCGAGAGATATGTCTTTTCAAAAGTCAGAGGTTAACTTAATCATACCGATATTAACTTGACCGTACTGCTTGCGTTCGCAGCCGGCCGTACGAGCTGACATGACGCTCATGCGGAAACTCATCTTGGAGAGCTGGTACAGGACTTCCGAGGACGCACGAGCAGGGCCAGAGCTCTCAGGGAGGCGCCCTTAGAGAGGTATGCCATTTAAACAGAACGAGGTTACCTTCCGCATGTAATCTTCGTACGATACTCCGTGGACATACAAATGTTTACTTGACCTTGTTGCGTACGTTTGAAGTCTTCCATATGCCCTTACATGACGCTCATGAGAGACCTGTCTAGGATAGCTGGTATAGGTCCTCCGAGGATGCACGAGCAGGGACAGAGCTCTCAGCGTGGTGCACTAAGAGAGGTATGTCCTTTACATTTTTTGTGGTAACCTAACGCATGTAGTCTTCATACGAGTTTGTGATGCATAATGAAATGGTTGTGTTGGACCAACAGGGCCAGAGCTCTATGGGAGGTTCAAGCGGAGAGGTATGTTGTCACGTCCCGATTTTCTAAAACCCAAACATTAGGGCCTACAAAAACTTTTTGCGCTAAATAAGTAGGATCATCTACGCTTTTGCCAAAATGTTCTTATACCAAACCTTAGCATGATCACACATACGCGTATATGCCACGTGTGATCATGCTCTTCTTTTCGCAATTGGATTTTCTCGGTGTTCTTGGAGCATGGCATATTTTGGAAAGCATGTACATCTAATCAGTACCCGACATAAACCCATATACTATATACGCATATACGTTAGCCCAAGAATCCTCTTCCTCGACAAATCAACAAAACCCATAAGTAAGGTCTAATATCTGGATAATCGATCATCATGTCCTGACCTCTCCTTATTCCCGACACAACATGTATATACCACTCTTCCCCAAACCCTACCTCGGTATATACACCATATACGCAAACCCCAAATGTCACCCCTTTTGATGAAGCGACACATCCATAACAACACAATCCAACTCAGAACTCTGAACAATGTGTCATGGGCCCCGTATATGCTAACACACCATGCACGCACCATATACGGGAATAAACCCTAACGCAAGAACATCCATTCACCCAAAATCTACACCATATACGCCGGTATATCCACGGCACCCTACAACCAAGTAATCCCGGACCAAGGCAGGAGAGTTCCCGAGTGTTTCCACCACCTCTCCCCGCCTTGCCACACTCCGGAATCCTAATTCCACGCTCCGATTCCCTTCTTCCTATTTGATCCAATTTCCACTGAAACCCTAATCGGATGATCTATCGCCCCTCGGCCTTTCGAAAAATTCTGGGAAAATTCATGGGACAACTTAATACGGTTCTTAACCCAAATATAACAGAAAATAAGGATGCCCAGTTCAAAATATTTACATAAGGAAATAATAAACTTTAGGGCAATAATGGACATTGAACTACAACCCCAATGATTAGACCTCAGAAAATTCCGGCAAAATTCCACAATGATCTTCACACACCCAGGAGTCCAAATATACAAAAACATGGGCATCCCTAGTTTAACAATCTACAATGGACAGCGTCGAATATCTTAACCTCAAAGCGCTCCCCGCATAAAATGATGGGCAAACTCCAAAAGCAAGGCACCAAAACCAAGTACAGAACTCCTCTCCCGTACCCCAGCACACCCAGCACCATAAAATCTCCCCAGCTTCACATGTCCCATCCTCCCCAGTAGGAATCCAAACCATGTCAAGCATTGGCATTGAAGGAATTGTACAACACAAGGTACACTTCGGTGCCCAACTTCCTTATTTGCTTTGAGCACGTGTCCTGGAGACTCAATGACATGGACATGCGTGGCTGTTCCCACCTGGTTGTCCTGTGGCATCACCATGCCGCTCCAGATGTGCCCGGACGCGCCGAATGCCACTCGGTGCGCGTCCAGGACACACATATGAATGCCACAGTGCACCTCACCACGCCGCTCGCCGCTATCCCGCGCCACGGTCACCCTCCTCCTTCCTTGTGGCCACAGCACTGCTCTAATTACCCGGTGACGTCCCATCGATGAATTCGAGCAAAGGACAGCAGCGGCAGTGCCGCTCCCGTGCCACCCGTTGTTCCACCGCGCCAGCCGTCGACTTATCCCGCGCCTCACATCGGGTAACTCACCACGCATCTCGCCGGAGCACGCCGGCACCCCCTGTTGCTCCACACATCTCCCCACCAGCTCTGCACAGCCCTAAATCGCTCTGCTCTGTCAAATCACCGGGTACAGGACCATACAGCAGCTGCCACACGGGCTCTCCCTTCTCTGGCTATAAATCGGACCCGGCCGAGCCCTTCTCCACACCAGCTCGCGCTTCACTCAAGTCGCTACCCGAGTTCCCTCCCCCACTGTCTCTATTCTCCACCGGAGCATCTCAACTCGACCCGTCGCAGCCACAACCGAACCCGGCGAGCTCCAGCTACTGCCAGCCATTCTCCCCAAGCACGGCCTCTGGCCTCGCCCTAAACATCTCGGAGCTCTTGCTCCGCCGATCCCCGACATCCCGACCACATCTAGCAGCACCCCGCCGCAAGGACAAGGCCCGCCGGCCATCCCAGACGGTGCTTCGGGTAGACAGGTAAGGCTCTCGGGCGTAACCCGTGGGGAGCGAAGCCGGCCTCACTGATCAGCGGGCCCCTCCCCACCGCTAGGCCCACGCTGCTGAAGCGGCCGCGCCCTTGCATCTTCCCGCCTTCCCCTCTAGAAGGCGTAGTTCCTCTCTGAAGGATGCGTAGAGCCCACTAAAAACCAATTCCAGAATTTAACCAGTACCGGTTCAGCAAGAGCTCGACCGGTTCACCCCGATTGTGACCAGTTTTCTACACTGTGGTTCCGGTTCTGGAGTCCTAGGAGTCAAACCCAACTTTTGTCTTCAAGAAGTTTTAAGTTTTGTAGACTTTTTGAAGCACAAACAGTAAGGGCTAGAAATTAGGGTATTTCTTCCTTTTCTTTTAAAGCAATATATACACGGTATATGTTGTTCCAGGGCAACCAACACATTTCTTCCACCCTACCAGTAAACCCAAGCACCTACAATGCTCAATAGTCCAATAGGGCAAGGGATTTAAGAGGTACAACCTTACTGACATGAATTTACTATGACCTAAAAAAAACGTCATTTTATGTGACGAGTGTGCATATACTAAACGTCTAGGGCATTCCTTGTGCTCATAGACCTAAGCCCTAAAACCTCGGGACCTTACCACTAAGTTAAGTCTTTATACACTCACCTCATCCTTCGTCAGGAATTGCACTTGAACTTGACAAGCTCCTCGGATGGGACGATCAACCACCTCAAAACCCTAAACCTAACCCGACCAAAACCTGTAGCACCTCACCTTAGTAACAACATCCCTTTTGAACATGCATGTTGTTTGGATTTATTGAAGTTGTTTTGGAATTGCTTCTTATTCGCCGATTTTCCGACGTGTAGTTCACGGAGTGAGGTATGTGCGCGAAGAAGACCCGGAATTCCCCCCACAACAGGAACAAGAACAAGAATTGCCAGGCAAGCATTCTCACCTTGATCATGTTGAATCCCATATGTGCGAACTTTAATTATTTTGGTTGCGAAACTTGCATGCTATGTGGATATCAACGGTATTTTATGTGGACCTAGTTATACCCTATAGATGCATAAGACTTAGGTCTGAAAATCCGAATCCTTGTAACCCTAGGTATATTAGTTGGTTGTTCTGCAACCGACAGAAGTATTAAGACTATAGGCATTAGCCATGCTTAGACCTGTTGTAGTCAAAACTAAATTTTGCTCGAAATACACGAACCCCTTTGGGACATGGAAAATAAAACCCTCGGATAGCATGTGTTATCCGAGGTGGCATTTGAAAGAAATGTTTGTCAAACCCCAAATAAAACTGGAGATGATTTTGATTCGGGTGAGAATGCTAAGGGTAGCTCGGGGGTGTAGAGCACCTGATGGTGGCATGGTCGTCCGGGACGAGCATGGATCAAAATGGAGTCTTGCTCGAATCAATTAAGGACCGAGCCTAAGTGCCACTAAACCAGTTCCTCACCGTACGTCCACATGTCCTTTATGGGAAGGACTTGGCTTGGTACCCCCGGCAAGTATTAGGGTATGGACCCGTGGGAAGTAGGAAGCATGTGCTAGGTGGTTAAAAGTCCTAGAGATCCACTATCGCTGGGCGTTTGAGTGTTGATGCGACACAAAGGTGGGGAGTCCCATTTTCGGGGTCTGGGACGCGAAAGTTAGGTTACCCACCTAGTGGGTCCAGCTCTAGTATGGAAGCGGGCGAAAGGTCTCATTGTAACAGCCCTGCCGATACACCTCGTGGAGTGTATCCGTATGCGCACAGCAACAAGGGGGGCTTACATCTTGTGGGTAAGCCGTACATCCTCTACAGAGTGTTAAAAACTATTCGAATAGCCGCGTCTTGGGTCATGGACATGAATGGCAAGGCCACACACTGGTTAGACTAAGTTTTATTTGCGAAAGATTGAGAAAGGGATTAAGGACGTGGGCATGACGTGTCCACAGAGTGCAATTTACGCTACACGGCTGGTAGCAAGGAATTGCAGGAGGAGGAGGCTGGCCGTACTATCCGGGATAGTACAGGCTGAGCATTGAGATAAGAGGAGGCTAGCCGAGCTATCCGGGATAGCAAGGGCTGAGCACTGAGTTGAGGAGGCTAGCTGTACTATCCGGGATAGTACGAGCTGAGCAATGAAATGACGAGGCTAGTCATACTGCCCGGGGTAGTATGGACTGAGCTATCACGAGAGATAAAAAGGAGGTAACTGGATCTACCTCAAGAGAAGTTTTGTTGCTTTGAATTGCTCTGGTTTACAAAACTGCTTTAGAATCTACTGTTCTCGTATTAAAACTAAAAACTTACATTTCCGCACAATAAGCAACTTAGGATAGAGCTATTCCTTGAATTATATCTTACATGAAATATTGACGTTTAATTCTCCTGTGGGAATAGCTTGCGAGTGCATTCAAAGTACTCACCTGGCTTGTTGATTTGGCCAAACGGAAGAGATAGCTACTCCGAGAACACGATCGAGTCCGCGAAGGCTAGGGCGTAACCCCAGTCAGTTGCCTGTTGGGTACGGTATATTGATGGGCCACATCATCGCTTATTTTTCCGCTGCAAGTTTATAGCCGTTGGGCTACAGGTATCAGACAATCGACCTTGATGGTCTATTTACATAGAGCATACTGATTTACGCATGTATGACAATGATATACAGGTTAACTTGTGTGTACCAACTACTGATCCAGAGACCGGTGCAGTAATCACAAGGGAGTATCCGGCCTTAAAACCTTGTACGCCACATATGTGTACTGATATATGGGTGAAGCAATGAATTTTATCCTATCTTCTAATTAGTAAAGAAAATAAATATTAAATTTATTCTTCCTATGCAATTTATCACTTTATCCCCTCAATACGACATGGAATCCCCGTATGAGCAGGGCCAGAGCTCTTACGGACGTGCAAGCAGAGAGGTACCAAAGTTTAAATTTAACGTATCAACTCTTTGCTTAAATTTAATCTTACATATTTAATTACGATTATTTTTTTCCAGACAGTACACCACCTCGATTCGCCGATGGACGATAGTGTCTTTCCCGTGCAGAACCTGTATTTTCATTCAAATATTCAGTACCAGTCCCTCATTGGAGGACCTGCCTACGAGGGTGGTTCGTCCCGCGATATGGCGGAGGGCTCTCAGCGCCATCACTGGATAAATAATTTGTTTCAAGCTGACGAGCTTCATTACAGCCAGATTCCTACACAACCACATCCTACGCAGAACGGTCAGCAAACTCCGCCCTATAATCTCCGGACCAACCCAACGTTGCAGTCACAGTTCACCTTCCCCTCTGATCACATGCCACCAAGGCATAAGAGAGGAAGAGGTTGATTATCATGAGTTTCTTTATTTCTGTTTAATATGTAACGTTATTCTCCTTTGTGGTTTTTTATTAAAAATATAACCTTGTACACTTTATTTACTTAACTAGAATCGTATGTCATTGTCCTCTACATCGTATGCATATTTCCAATACTAAATATTTTTTGGATCATTATTCTTCTCCTTTATCTAATACCTGTTTCTTATTCTTTTTTTTCTCCTAGTAAAATGAGAAATGAATCAAATAAATCCAATTTTTATAAAATTGGTGAGTCTTTAAATTTTTCTAAAAAAGTGGCCTGCTAAAACGGAGAGTGGTACACCGGCCTGGCGTCGCGCCCGGCCCGAGAGATCGGCCTGCGTCGCACGCGATGGGCCTCCGGTCACGCTGGGCCCGCTTCCTGTCGTGCCCGCGGGGAAGCGACCCGGACGCCGTCGCCCTCACCGACCGCAAGAGGACACCATCGCGATGCTCCGGCGTGACGGCGGACACGCGCCAACTATCCCACCAATCGCGGCGTTAGAAGCGGCATTATCTTCGCAAGCAGGCCATTTTGGCGTTGATGATGGTCGCGAGGCTACAATTGCCATTTTTCCCTAATTTTATTGCATTTTCGTTTGTTGGCAAATCTTGAAGTCCAAATCTTATGTCTTTTTTACGAATTGTTTTTGTACTTATCACCGGACCATGAATTTGTGGAATATATGTTGCTTAATTGTTTGCCAGGAACTATTGCTATGAATCACCACGTAATTCCGTTAGGCGTTCTTTTTTGGCTTTGTGGTGATATTAACTTCCGTGGCTATATTGTACGTATTTGCTCTAATGCTGGAACTCAAATTTTGGTACTGCCACGTTCTTGACCTATTAATAGATCAGTTTCGCAGATTTACCCTTCTATGGTGCTGTTTGGGTATGGAAATATTTGTAGCATGCACGGTTCAAGCTAGCTCCGTTTTTATTGCTTTTCTGGGACTGCAATTTGGAATAAGGTTTCTTTCTTCTTCCATGGTCTATATGAATTATGTTGTGTTTTAAGAAATACCACCAAAGCCATTGTTGCATCCTTCTGTGCTCAGTGTCACAACTCCATGCAAACAGATGCAGTGATACATTCATATTATTCACTTCTATACATGGAGCACAGTATCCTTAAAATTTGCCTTTTACCACGTGGTGCTTCAAGCCCTGACGATGTCATGTTGTTTATTGGTGCTTCCTGGGATAACAAGCGGACTCAGTCTTGAAATCATAATTTCAATCTGCTTAAAGAATCCAGCTCACTTTCATGTATGCATGCTATGGCATGTAAAAAAGTATTTCCAATGGTGAAATAAAAAATCTCAACTATTTTGAACTTCATACAGAGATGTATTTAAGATTTTTCCAGTATGTGTTGGATAAATACAATATTTTGGGCTTTATAGTAAAAAGTAATTGTTTTGCCCATTTCATATTATATCTGTAACAAATATTTGTATGTCAACTCCTTGATCACTGATGTAATATTTTGCCAACCAATTGGCTACCTAATTGCATACTTAAATATCAAATTGATGGTCTGCTTTGATAGAACGCTACAGGAAAAATATGCTTCTTCTGCCCAACCATGAGTGGTTTGGTGCTGATTACCACTACTATCCCCATGCTTGTGTTTCAACTGTGTACTTCCTAGTGCTTACGATTGACTGAACCATGAAATAGATACAAGGACACACTGCAAGGTCAAAGTGAATGAAAAAAACTTACAACATACTAAGTAAACATAATTGCAGTTCTACTACTGCTACTGGCTACTGTATTGTTGATTTAGACTTTGTCTTGCAGGTTGCAACTGGTTGTCTTTGTTCTTGCATTATATGGATGCATTCCATCAGCCTACCAGATAGTAGCTCCTGTTGCTTACAGACAATAACTACATGGTAAATAAGGATCTGAAGTTTTTAGCCTCCTTAGTGAGGCATGAAATCTGGCCATGTGTTCTAGCCTATTCTCAGCTAGCCCCATCCGTGATCCTGAAGATATGGCTTTTTGGGACATTGGATGTCATATTCACAGATGATGTTTACTTGCAAATTTTTATTGAACAATAGTAGTAATTGGCTATGTAGGAATTATATGCTATTTCCTGGTTTTTTGGTTTTTTGAAAATACTGGGAGATCTCTACTTCCTGTAGGGATGAGATCTTCTTGAGTAGTTGTACATTGCTCTAGTTCCGGTTTGATTGCCTTGCAGTTTTGTTGTATGTGATATTGTCGATCATTATATCCTCTGTGAGTGCTGGGTGCCCCTGAACATGTTCGTTATGTAGTCAGCCATTCTTCCATTCCTGTTCTGATTATGCAATGGGACAATAATACTATTTTATTGAGGAATTGCACTGTGTCCACACATGAATCTTTTTTTCCACACATGATCTTTAAAAAAAAATCACAACCTTATTAGAGTGGGAAAACCAAACTTTTAATATAGGGCGTGTCTCCACCTTAGCGGAGATCAGCATTTTCAGCGTATTACAGGTGATACTGTTGCTTATGGTCGGGTAATAGCGCGGGAAGCCGTCTAGTTGATAGAATATCATAGTCCGTGTCTCCATAAGAAAACAAAAAAGAAAAATTAGAGCCGATGGCAATTAACAACCAAAATCGTTACTTGTTGCATTAGCCCAGCTGCTCGGCTAAGAAGCCCTGACGGAAGGATCTAGAGATCTTCGTGCTTACATATAAGTTTCTACCATGTGCACAATCTAGAGAGTGGGTGAATGTTACTTCCTTCTTTAGCTGAGTGAGCACCGCGCCCACCTGGCAGAATCTAGTGCGCTGAAGAGTTGATCCAATGGTTGATGACGCTTGGATTTGTTAACCTCTCAATCGTGGATAGAGCTCTATCAAAACTAATACTTAAAGTTATTTGTATAGTACATAATAGTATAAAGTATAAAAGTATGGAATTGGATTACACCCACAATCTGTATGACAAGAACTTTCCAGGCATCTGACGTCCGGTTGGGGTCGACGAAGTCCAACACCCGAAGGAGCACGCCATGCGCGTGAGACCAGACGCTGCCAAACCACTAGTGTGTGTATGATTGGTACCCCTCCCTGCTGCTGCGAGCAAACACACTATTGCATCTGGATTGCCGTTCCTAAGTTCCATAAAGAACACGCTAAATTATGTTTCAGAGTTCGGAATGGCAACCTAACTGACGCGAACGCTGTGACGAACTGCATGCCGAGCTGACGATGCTGGAAGTTTCAGCTTGCCAACATGGCTCACCTCACAACGCCGTCCACTCCATGTCAGGCATTGCAGGCTGGTCGCTGCATGCTCTTTCTGATCGAGATGACAAGTTTTGGGAGTATGTGGTGGTGGTCTTCCAACATGCCAACACCATCATATGCTAATGGCAGGCCGACAAGGATGGAAGGAAGTTAACGTAGCAAGGCTGGTTGGCTGACAAATGCAGTTATGTAGCAGTTTGCTTCACGAACTATTCGACGTGTTGTTGCAGAACTTAACAAACGATAACTACGATAACTATGTAATGTGGCCATCCCTTTGGCTCAGCATGAGAAAGATCCGGGCTTTGGAGAGACTACCATTTTGAGCAAAACTATGATGGGTCTGTTGTACAGTATTCAGTATTACTTCTGATAGCTCGTAGTTCAGAAAATCACATGGATGCTCTTCTATTTTCTATAGCCGGTCAACTGAACCTCATCAAACATAACCGTTGCAAAATGTTAGTAACCTCGAACCGACCTTGTCCTGATCGACTTCCGTTGTCGTGGATCTGAATTTGGCACGCGTCAAGCAATCTCACAAACGGCACATGTTTTTCAACGGCCGTTTCATTGCCAATGTCAGGATGAAAAGACGCAATATATTTACTAATGTCCAGCGAGTACGTGCTTATGCACTAATAATTGCGGACATTATGGCATGCCGGTTTGATTATGCTCTGATATTCTGCACTTAACGAGGTCATCAGCACGCTGTTTCTTTCGACGGTTATATGGGCACACGGTCATGAGCCATCAATTCATCATGTTTGACGTTCTGCTGGCACTAGTAGCTAACCCCTTCTCCTTCCACACCTAAAAAGGCGTCATGATTCGTACTCTCGCTCATTTAACCGAGCTTCACGTTGTCGGTTGCCCCCCTGTGACCTCGAACTCCACGGTTTCAACTCAAATCGAATCTGATGTTGCCCTGTCCAAAGCTTACCATCCACAGCTTCTCACGGTACTCTGGTACAATTAACCATTTCTTTTACGAAAGCAGCAGCGATGTTTTCTACTACTTGATTAAGGAGTAGTAAAAGTTACACTATTTACGATATAAAGAGAAAGAGAAAGGTTAGAGGAGGAATAAAAGTTATACATCACATTAAGACAACAGAGAAAGAAGGATCAGTCGCAGCTCCACTGGACGCCCGGAATGCTCACCTGACGCTAGACATTAAGCTCAGCCATAATAGCTTCGAACACCTCATGAGACGAGCAAGCCTAGAACATCCATTATCTGTTTACTGTTTCATCACTCACCATATCGCCGAGGTCTTCTTGAAGAGACATGTATCCTCCAGCTCTGCTAAACCGCACCGTGTGCCATCATTCCACCGCTGTTTGCGTAACAAAAGGGACGCTTCGAGTGGATTCAGGTAACTACAGCGTTCACGGTAGCAAAGGTACTGTAACACCGAACCGGTACTTACTGCTGTGCTGCAGTGTTGAGATCGCAACAAATCAGCGAGTTGCTCTGGAACTATAATCTGAGGGCGGAATTCATGGCTTGCTGCTGTGGAGGGGTTACAGAAAACTTGGCCTACCTACCTCAGTTCGCCAGGACCCGATCCCAACTCTGAAACGACTAGCCAAATACTCGTGTATACACATACATTGTTACAGATAAATAAATCAGATTTTTAAGTATGTTGAATTATCATTATCATATTTTATACAACGTTTTTGGTTTTGTCTCAGTTCCTGGTTGAGTTTTGGCTCAGGTTTGCAAAGTAGCACCGGGAAGAATTCAAAATTTTAATTTAGAGTTAATAATAGATAAAGAAACCATCTATTAAGATTTCAACACTAATATATAGAATCACTACCATTGATTGATAATTTTTCCGCTCGCCTCACGTGACAGCAGCTTCCGGAGAATTTTCCCGCGCACCAACCAAGAACCAACAGCCCCACCAAATCCAATCCGCGGCAGCACTTGGAGTCAGGACCCTGCATGCCCCATTAAAATCTGCACGTCCACGCGCCGGTCGGCTCGCGCCCGGGCATGCACCTCGCGCACTGCCACCCGCCCGGTCCAATCCGATCGAAATCAGCCACCACCGATCGAGCCAAAAGCACGAGAGAAAACCTCGGTCCAGCTGACCCACTCGCGCCCCCCGCTTCGGCGCCGGGCGGGCTCCAAAACGCGCGATGACGGCCCCCTCCCGCGCGCCGCGCGCCCCGCGCCCCACGACCCGCCATTTGCGGGCCTCGCCCGCGCGCGGCGACGACGCGCACCACACCATACAAGTAAACAAATCCAAGCGCCTTCGATGGACGGAGTAATAGAAAACTCTCTCTCTCTCTCTCTCTCTCTCTCTCTCCGTTGTCCATCCATGCTCTCACTCTTCCCCTCCGATCGCTCGCTCGCTCGGCAAGTGAGCAGTAGTATTATTGCGGCCATGTTGCACCGGGCCTTCTAATTCGGTTTCCCTGCCCTGCCACGCCTGTCGCCGCTGGTAGCGATTTCTTTTTCTGGTCCTCGGACCCCGCGAACCGCCCGCGTGCCCGAGATGCTCTCCTCCAGGCCGAGGTGAGGGGACTGCTGGTGGCTTGGTCACTGGACGCGCATGCGCCTTCCTTCCTTCCTCCCTCCATCCCTCCATAAGATCCTTCTTTCGCGCCTCGCTCTCCTCTCTTCTTTTATTGTTTGACTAGTTAGTAGTTTCCGCGATTCGATTCGATGAGCTGGGATTCACCGTGCAGATCTGGGTCCTTCGAGGCTGGGCTCAGGGCCGCCGCCAGCGTTTTCGTCCGTTTCTTTCCAGCTCCAGAGAACCCAAACCGTCCCCTCGTTTCCAACGCAGCCGCTCAACCGCCGGCAGCTCCAAGGCGTCGCCGTCCCCGGAGGTAGCGGCTACCGTGAATTCACTGCTCTTACGTTACGTTGCCTTCAAAGTCGATGGCTTTCGTGTGATCAGGTTTTGTGCTGCCTTGTTTCTAACGGTGTTTCCTGGTTTGCTGTCCGGCAGAAGCGTCGCGGCGTCACCGCCGGCGGCGGCGGAGGCGCGATGCAGCAGCAGGTGGCGCAGCTGGAGGAGGAGCTGAGCAAGGAGCGGGAGGAGAAGGCGCGGGCGGTGCGGGAGCTCGATGAGCTGAGGAGGGATGATGAGATGAAGGACGCGGGCGGCGCGGAGAAGGTGCAACTTTTGGAGCGGGAGGTGGAGAAGGCCAAGGAGTCGGAGCGGAAGATGCTCGAGTCGCTGATATACCAGACGAAGCAGCTCGAGCAGACCAAGATTTGCCTCGAGGAGGCCAAGCTGGAGATGACGACGCTGCAGCAGAGCAACAGTTGCCTCGAGGCCGCGGCGGCGAGCCGGCGCGGCGTCCTGGAGCAGAGGAGCGTCAAGGACCTCATGTTCGGCGGCGCGGATGAGGAGATCAGGGTCCTGCGTGGCGAGCTCCGGACGGCGATGCAGGGGGAGGAGAAGAGCCGGAAGGCGCTGGACGACCTGTCCGTCGCGCTCTCTGACGTGACCATGGAGGCGAAGCAGGTCAAGCTTTGGCTCTCCGAGACGCAGGCCGAGCTGGAAGCAGCTAATGCCGAGGCCGAGTGGCTGCGCGGGCAGCTGGCCGCCGCCGAGGCGAGACTGCGCTCTGTGGAACGGTGCAGGGTCGAGGCCGAGGAGTCGGCGGCCGCGTGGGGCGACAAGGAGCGCGTGTTCCTCGAATGCGTGCGCGCGTCAGAGGAGGAGGTGAACCTGGCGCGGCAGGAGAACACCAAGCTGGTGGAGTCGCAGCGCGTGATCCGCGACGAGAACGCCCGGCTGCGCGACATCCTGAAGCAGGCCGTGGCAGAGGCCAACGCCGTCAAGGAGTCGCTGGAGCTCGCCCGGGTGGAGAACGCCCGGCTCAACGACGTCGTCGCCGAGAAGGACAGCGCGCTGCAGAGCCTCCGGCAGGAGTACGAGTGCATCAAGGTCAGCGAGGCCGCGGCGCAGGGCAGCCTCAAGGAGCTCAACAGCCTGCTCGCCGCGACAACAACGGCGTGCAGCACTCCCATATCGGCCAAGACAGCACCCGTGTCGGACTACGGCGTCGACCAGCACCTGCCGAATGGCCGTCTTGTCGCCAGCGCCAAGGGGACACCGGAGGCGGCATCACATCGTTGGACGGCGGAGAAGCCCAGGACGCCGAGCAGCCGGAAACTACTCGATTGGCGAGCCCGGCAAGTTCAAGGGAGTAGGCTTCTCGCAGTCGGCGAGGATGGGGAGCCTGAACCAGAAGGACCGGGTGTTCGCGTCGCTCAGCAACATTGCTGATCTCAAGTCTGCGGCGGACGCGGCCATGGACGATTTCGACGACGAATTCGACCACATCGATGAGAGCCACTACGTGGGCATGGAGCATTCCATGAATGACAAGAAGAAGAGGCCGATACTTCGCAAGTTTGGGGATTTGTTCAGGAGGAAAAGCTTCTATAAGGCGAATTTAGCGCCAGTACACACTTAAAATTCTCCCCCATGAAATGCCTGTTGTTTTCTTTTGTTCATCTGGATACACGGAAAATGAATTATTCTTGTATGCAGTTGTTTCTTTTCAGGTTGAAATTTTCAATGGTTTATACAGTTGCTGGTATCTGTCAGCCAATCACTTTTTGGCTGAAAGTTTAACAGATTCACGTTTAGATGGGACATGGCCGACATCCGGTTGAAAAGATCGCATTTGAATGTGATACAATGACAATATTGGACGAAGATGCTACTTCTGATTGTTTCAACTTACCTTTTGACAGATGAGATTCTAGAAGCACGAAGACAAGTCAAGTTTCGCCAAGGTCGCCATTTGTCAGTGTAGAGGTTGATACTACTGCATGTTTCCTTTTCGTTTGGGCAGAAGAAGGGTGGATACTGGAATATGATTGGAGCCCTCCACGTAACATAGCCTGAAAAAACAACTTTGGCATCATTATTTTGCTTTGCTTTGCATGCGATGTCAAGAAACGCACACATACCAGAGAAAGTCTCAGCTTATACGTGTTCAATATTCTTAGTGCTTCCTCTGAAGTGATTTATCATTCCTTTCATCTTCATTGTTCTCTCTGACTTTTTCTGAATTCAATTCAAGGAGTAGTCTTGTACCATTTTTTACCGGAAGACACAACATCTGAATATAAAGTTGCATGCTTAATGGCTCGCCAACTCGATCTTTTTGTACACTAAGTTATCCATAAGTTTGAGTCCATGTTCATCTCTTCACAATAGCACTCGGCTTTTTTAACACCATTTTCAAGGAAAATACGACGGAATCGTGGTTTCAAATAGATATCATATATAAGTTCAAAATCGAACGGTCTGGGACTAAACTTATGCACAGCATTATGGGTCGTTTAGTTCACGGTTTCAGATAAAATTCATCTCAGAGTGTTTCTTAAATCTTTCCATGTAACAATTGTGAAACTGTGGTCGCTCGCTTCTGCTTGAACTATAAGCAGGATAAAGATCACGCGAGTCATAGTGCACTTAAAACAGTTGGACCCTTGACGTAAACCGAGTTTAACGTTGCCACTTTAGTGCTTTCCCATCATGAACGAAATGTGAGCCACTTTCGGAGTCGGCTTCTACTCAATGTCAATCAAAACAAAAATTCATTACACAGGTATTTGGCGCTTGGAAACGAGCTCCATAGTTGAATCATTCGCAAATTAAATCCAGGGGAAAGATGATGCAGATGGCACTCAGCTCAATCGACTTTGCATTAGAAGTTTCTGAAGGCTCTGAACCCTAAACAACAGAGGCGCATCAATGCATCGTGCATCACATATATTGACATTTTATGCCCGTTTCTGAACGTGATTATACTAGCCGCGAGATAAGGTTCGATCACCGGTACGGTGCGTGGTCGGTGAAAGAGGTTCAAAAGATCATGTGATGTGCCACTGATCGACGTCCTCGTGAGTCTTGAGAACACGCAAACATCCCTACTGGACCACATCGTACTAAACTCCATCACTTTGCGCCTTGAAAATCGCTAGGCACGGTGTCGCGAAGCTATCGAGAATGGTGATATACTCAATTTGCTTACGAGTTAACCTTCTTGTCACATGGGGAAAGGTATACAAAGGTGTACTATGTTGTAGAACCTTGACTGGGCCTAAAAGATGACCATCTGTTTGTAGTTGAACACGCCTGCGTGGGCTGTATGGGACCTGGGCGCAATTCAGTGCTGCATGAACAAGTCAACCTTACACCCACGAAAAGATCAAGCAAATCTAAAACTTAAAACTACTAGAAATTGCAGATCCAGAGGCAATTCCACCACACGCTGGTACGAATGAATTGTGAGAAGATGAACACTACGACACGGATCAGCAGTCTGCCTAAAGGACGCGACAAATTCTCTCGCCGCAATCCACTCGGGCGCGGCCATGCGCGCCACGGTGTACTTTTGGCGCCTGTACAAGAACAGGCATTCCTCCTCGGCGGGCGGCACCATTCTGAAACAGATCGACAGCGCCAGTGCCGGCACGGGCCGGAGCACTGCCACCGTCCGTTGCCGCCAGCAGTCCAGCACGGTAGCACCCCTCAGAAGCACGGCGAATTTCATTATCACGTTGGAAAAGAGTCGCAGCTCACATCCATCCATCCTACCAAAAGGCAGGTGACGAAAGAGACCAGAGACTGGGCAGTACTAACAAATTTGAAGCTTGAATGGGCGGCGCCGAACAAGTGTCCGGGTTTCTGATGGTCCTGGCGGAGCCAATGAATTCAGGAAACTTTATCAGGAGCGTGTGAGGAAGGCACAACGGAAGACACAAATTTCGCAGAGAAGAATAGGTCAGCCGTCAGCGGTAGATGAAGAATTGTGGGTTGGTCCACTGCAGGGGAACAATGGGGATGGAAGACCGGCCGGTCAGGCATAGGCTAAAGATCACTGGTTTCTGCGCGTGCCAAAAGAACGATTCTTTTTAGAAGGCCTGTATCAGTGCATCGCCCTTTCATGCTGTCATCCGCGGTCGCATTCGGCTGTTTGCCGGCCTGCGCTTGCCATTTCTGTCAGGACTGAGGACGCGACAGGGACAATTGTTCTGACTGCTCTCAACAACGACGCATGGAACACCATCCCGCTTTGCAGAAATGCTCGTCTCTAGATTGAGTATAGACAGATATAAAACGTTGCCGAACTAGCACTCATGCATTCCAATTCTAACTCGCTTCGCACAAATACAGAACAAAAGAGATAAAAAAAACACAGCCCACAACATTGTAACAGTTCATACAATTTCTGACTTCCACAGGCAAATTCAGGGTTCAGATAAGACCTAGGTACACACCCATCAGGTGGATGCATTAGGTCGATCAACAAACGAAAGATTCAGGTCTAAACATAGAAACACAGTACGACACTGACATCCTACTACAGATGACTAGTATTAATCCACGACAACCAACAAGTGTTCAGCAGCAAAATCAGAAACACGGAATACAGATGCACACCACAGCCATTCCCAGAGGCAAAGGCACCTTAAGCCCTCTCGCCACGGATCCTCCTAGCCAGCTGAATGTCCTTGGGCATGATGGTCACCCGCTTGGCATGGATGGCGCACAGGTTGGTGTCCTCAAAGAGACCCACAGGTACGCCTCTGCAGCCTCCTGAAGGGCAAGCACCGCATGACTCTGGAAACGCAGATCAGTCTGCACAAATAGAACCGGATGAGAAAAGGCTCTTAGCTTACTTGCTGAGAGTTGAGATGATAAAGAGGACGACATAGTACACACATCTCACCTTGAAATCCTGGGCAATCTCCCTAACAAGCCTCTGGAATGGAAGCTTCCTTATAAGCAGCTCTGTGCTCTTCTGGTACTTGCGGATTTCACTGCAAAGTCAAGCATAAGATTCAGGTCTAAATATTTGAACTAAACTATGTACGGTACCACAGTAGCATTGATCAAAAGTGTATAGGCTTTACACACCGAAGAGCAACAGTCCCAGGGCGTAGCGGTGAGGCTTCTTCACTCCCCCAGTTGTGGGAGCAGACTTACGAGCAGCCTGTTGAATAGCAAAAACAGTGAATTGTCAAACAGCACCAACATAATCAAAATCTTGTCAAATATCAATAATAAGCTGGCACAAAAGTTGAGGTTTCAGTTCAAACCATGCTAGCAAGTTTAGTAAATTCAGACAGCAGTAACAACTTGGCATAGAAATCTGCAAAGTACTACAGGTACAAACCTTGGTGGCTAGCTGCTTCCTGGGAGCCTTTCCTCCAGTGACTTGCGAGCAGTTTGCTTAGTACGAGCCATGAGCAAAGACTTGGTTTACCTGAGAAACAATATGAACAAACTCAACGGTGCACATACTGGAGTACTACAGCTTAGTTTTCTGACACTTGCTAACATTAGCCACATAGACAAAAGATATTAATACTAGATGTCAAACAAGAACATTGTTACATTCTTGGTACTACCCATTTTTTAAAAAGGTCAACACCTCTTTGAATTAGGAGATCACCTTACTGTCGTACTACTACTTGCATGTATTAATGTGCACAATTGAGTTTCTTAATCAAAGCTAGCTCAAGTTCATCCTGTACCCCTTCATTTCACGATGAGCCTAGATAACAGATGACTAGGTAGTAATAATGTTTCAGCCCCATGATAAAAAAATCCTTACATAATCACATTCCCACAAACCATATGGCATGCCAGTTTATGATATATAGGTAGCATTCATACTTCAGACATTGGACATGACAGTACCAACAACTATATCAGGCCAATCTCCTACCGACTCAACTATATCAGGATCACTTTAACAGCAAGACCAGCATATACCAAATTCTCCAAACAACTGTTCACATCAACAAATAAAATATGGCACGCACGCTAATGATTCGAAACAAACTCTGATGCTACTGTTCACAACCACAAATAAAATCGGACACATGAAGCTACATATTCGTGACGAGCAGATACCAAATCCTCCAAACAAGGGCCATCCTCCACAAATCAAATATAGCACACACGCTGATTGTTCAAAACAAACTTGGATACCACTCTAGTACATAAGAGCTATAGATTTGCGGGAATTGCTTGATGAACGAAAACTTATATTATCAAATCATGCGATTCTAACAGCATCAAATTATGCGATAACAGCTAAATAGATCGGAACCCTAGCAAACCGCAGAATCGGCATCACATAGGCACAGTTAACCGCAACAAACCGGAAATTAAGCATGGGAAAACCCCCAAAATCCCTCGAAACAATCACAATGACGAACTACGCCCAAACCCTAATCGCGCCTAACATTCAATCCGCACGCTTCTCTTCACCAAACGAAGCGGCCCAGCTAGATAACACGAACCAATCGCCAACCGAAGCGGGAGGCGAAGGAATTAAGCTACCGATCGAAGAGGACAGGGGAGCGTGATTTACCTCGGGCGCTTTCGAAATCCCAAATCCGCCGAGATGTCGCGGCTTGCAGGAGCCTCAGAAAGCGGCGGTTGGGTTGTGGTTTTCTTTATTTATTTTTGGAGATGAGGTCAGGTTTTATACTCGAGGGCCGCCAGTCGGCCACGTCTCGGTTGGAACGGACGGCGGAGATCGGATATTTTTGTGCTTCGCGTGGCATGATCGAACGGTGCAGGCGTGCGGTTTGGCAGTGGCGCGGATCGTGGTTGGTACGTAACGCTCTCCTATTGCCGAGATATGGAGGACGCGGATTCGGGATTAGCGTGGGACTAAAATTAATGGGGTGGTTGTACGGTGTGGTTTTTTGAACGGGTGCCCACTGACAGGTGGGGACATGGTATGTAGCGGGAGTATCGTATTGATCACGGATATGGACGCTGGTGTACGTGGGTCCAGTATGATCGTGGGGACGGGATAATCCTGGTGAGTGCGTCCAGAATGGGAGCTTCCGGTACCGCTGCCAAGACCGTCTCATTTCCATATCCTGTTAACGAAATTTGTAGCTTGGAAATGCAAGCGCAGAAACCAGAGCATCCTTGCGTGGCGGCAGCCACCATGAGCAGGTCTGGATGCTAAGGCCGTAAGGGGCACTATGTGTCCTCGGGTGGTCGATCAGACTTGTTGATTGGGCGGCCGCCGGAGTCGAGGAAGAGACGCTGATGTAGTGGTGGTCGTCGACGGGGGAGAAGAGGAGGGGCCTCGGGCTAGGGGAAGAAGAGGAGGAGGTGCGACCGACCGAGAAGAAGGGAAGGCGGCGCCGGCGACGGGGAAGAAGGGGAGGCGGCGCCGACGACAGGGAAGATGGTGGCGCCGACGACAGGGGAGAGGAGGCGACAGGTCGACGTGGGAGATGACGGCGCCGCGGACGGGGAGAGGAGGAGGCCGCGCCGACGACGGGACAGAGGAGGAGGCAGCGACGCGTCCAAAGGGCCGGGTGGAGTCGAGGGAGAGACGCGAAGGCACGGTTCCCGAATATTCCAGACGTGGGGAGCTCGGTATTGGGACGGGGTACTCCGGTTGTCCGCGGAATTGGACCCGAAAGCCATTTCCAATTCCTTTGCCGTCAACGCAGTTGATATTGCTTAATTACAATTCTAATTCCTGAATTCTGAGCCCAATTCCAACGTCTAAACGGGTGTGTTACAATATTTCGCGCCGAAAGTAGCAATTTTTATGATTTATGCGATATCACTGCTTAAACAAAATACAATATCTAAAAAGTAACTCTACATAGAGGTACTTGGTCGTGCCAAACTGCATAGTACACGTTCTGCTTTGCTAATTGACCTTCACCATTTGAACTTCCAACAATATTAGCATCATTGCTTTCACCTCTTTGATTGCGTCATGAAGACGTGATTGATTTTTACTCTACGCCCTTAAGGTATGTATCATCGATAAACAATCAGATTATAGGATCGTAGACATTTTGATCCATTAACCATTAATTATAAGCCTCCTAAGCGTGCTAGGATTTTAGCTTCTTCTACGCGAACACACACTAAAATATAGTTCCAAGAGGTCAGCATAACCTTTTCCAGATGATCACAAACAACTATACCAACTGAAGCCGAACAAGAGTTGATATCAGAACCAGCATCCACATTGAGCTTTGCCCATTCTTCATGATTAGTAGCCAAGACATCTTGGCTATGCAAAGGCGCCTTTCCCTTGCCGTCAATCTCATCATGAACCAACACCGGAGTAAAAAGATATTACAGGAAACTAATCGAAGCGGTGATCATCGCCTTCCCTTGCCATGCACAGCATAGTTGCTAAGGTGCCGCGCTTGCCAAACATGTGTACGCATATCCTTCCCAAGTCCCTCGAGCAGCACCAACGGCAGATAAAAGCATAAGTTGCAAGAGTACATAATGTCCTTCTCCTTCCATGGCATTGAGCTAGCAATCCTTCCATCCCTAACTTCCTTGCGAAAACTCTCACCTTCTATCGAGTCAAAAGAAAAACTCTTACTTCTAAAAAACATGTACACCTCAAATATTTTACCATGATATTTTGAGGTAAGCCTAGGAGAAACATCGATGAATTTTAGGATTAAATCTAATGACAGTTAAATTTTGTTGCAAGCAAAAATTTAGCTTGATAAGTTATTTTTATTTTTTACATGGCTCAGCAAACTTTTCGAGCAAACCAATCTGGCGCTGCCTTTCTGTGCACCTGGTGTCGCCGGAGTACAAGACTTTGGTAAACTACGAGACGTTTCCATGTCTCTCTTTTTCTGTGGCCGGCACAAGCTCCTCGGCAGCGGCTTATGTGGGCACCAGTCCTGAAGCTCCGGGACTTATGTGGGCACCATTCCTGAAGCTCCGGGACTACGGAGCAGTGGGCCAAGCCACTCGGCTTCTCTCAGTCCCAACCCGCTAGGGTCTCACGTTGCCAACTCCACGAATAGAAGCCCAACGCCAAACCAAAAGGCAGCATCTCCTCCAGGTTGCCCGCCGCGCTGCTCCGCTTCGCCGGCACGCCTCCTCCTTCCCCGCTCACCTGTTGCTTCTAGCTCGTAAGCTCACTCCTTTCTGCCTGTGTCTCTATCGTGTGATGCGTCGTTTTCAGCCGAGCTGACCGATCCACGTGAGGTGATATGGATGGAATTGGTGCACAAGTCACAACTACTGAAACTCGTCGCATGTAGTAAGAATTAGTACATGATTTTCTCTAGTGTATCGTGTCTCACTGCCGAAATGTTCACCTAATTAAAGTCATACGACCTTTAGAACGTTGCCGATATTTTTGCAGCCGCTCTGCAGATGTTACCGGATCTTGGAGCCCGGTAGTCCACTCAATGAGATTGTGGACCGATAGGCCAGAAAAGCATGGTGTCAACAAGAGTTACGGGTTGCCCAGTGCAGGCAGGGTGTCCTTGGTATGTCGTATGACAATGACTGTCGAGAACAGCAGGCACCTGGAGACAACGAAAAAAACAAATGGGACATGCACACGGACATGGAATCAGATCTTCTACTTTGCATTGTGGGCTTGTGGCTGGCTCTGGATATTACCAATGCCTCTAGCCGCTAGTTAGCGCTCTAATGTATAGAATACATTTGCGATCTTCGAACTAACCATTCCCATTTTTTTCCATTTGCGAAAAATCACTCCTTGTCTATTAGCTGTCTTATGGCACCATCGATTTGCTGACACGCAGCATATTTTTCTATGTCTCGACTGTTGAAGTGCCAAAGCCAAAATGCGTAGGCTGTCAGGAAGGTAATGGCAGACAGATCCACGGAGGGCAGCTGTTAAAACTGGATCGATCGGCTTTAAAAAAAAATACAAATGCAGGCATAGCAAAATGGACAACGACTTCGAGGTCCGTTCTGAAATCAATGTTCCAACAGAAACCTAGTGGGAAAACCATGTTAAAAACCCGCTTCCGATTTGGTCAATTGTTGCAGATTGGTCGGGATTGGGATTGGTATTGGTAGGATTGAGGAATGTTTGGGGTACAGTTCTGTTGAGAGTTTTCAGAGATGACAACCCACACCACACGCACTGCTCTCCTCGAGTAGTAGCAACGCAGACGGCTCTATACGTCAGGTGGTCCACTGGGCCTGGTCCTCCAGCTCGTCTCCTTGCCCAGCTGTTGCGGTGCTGGTCGTGGCATCCCTCCCTCCTTCAAGATCGGCTTGATCCCAAGCCGGAGCAAGGGAAAAACGATCATGCAGCTCTTGAGGATCCTACCATGTCACCATAGAGACGGGTAGACCGGACCACTGCTCCTTGACTTGCGGTACAGCTTGCGAGCCGCGCTTGTACAGATGCCTTGCCAGAATCTTCTCGGGAACTTGCAGGCCGGAGGACTCCATGTGCACAGGAAGGTTAGGCTGAGCTTGTTCAGTTGGAGGCAGAGTTTGGCGGAGCTGGGGACACATGTATCTCCAGGTGGATCAGCACGCGAGCTTCCATCTGAAAGGGCCATAATAGCGAAAAACGAGTTTATGGTTAGCACGAGCCGCCACAGATGTCTGGACATATGGTTGGATCTTGAGATACACCAAATCGGCCACATCAAAACTACGCCCCGAGCGTTTCTTGTCCGTTTGGTCTTTCATTCGCTGCCGCGCACGATCCAGGTGTTGACGAAGCAGCTTGGTCATGAGAGCACGTTCATGGAGCCAACTCTTCAGATCAGGGGCTTGGCAGACTGTGGTGTCCATGATATCAAAGCGGTGAGGAGCGTGGTGGTAAAGCACCTCAAACAGCAAACGATCCAAGGTAGAATGATAAGAACAGTTGTACCAGAACTCAGCAAGAGAGTCAATGCAGGCACTTACCTGGACATGCATGCACAAAGCATTGCAAATACGCCTCAAGCATTGGTTCACCCGCTCGATTTGGCCGTCCGTTTGCTGGTGGTATGCAGTACTCATACACAATTGTGTGTCGGCCATACGGAAGAGCTCTTTGCACAGGACGCTAGTGTATATCCGATCCTGATCAGAAATCAGCACTCGAGGTAAACCATGAAGCATGAAAATGTGATCAATGTACGCCTGAGCCACCTGAAGAGCTGAGAATGGATGCGACAGGGGCACAAAATAAGCATACCTCATAAGCTAATCGACAGTGACCATGATGCAATTGAAATGTGTCGATCGCGGAAGACCTTCCACAAGGTCAAGCGAAACCATTTGCGACACCTATTCCGGTACCGCTAGTGGTTGAAGTAACCCCAGATAGCGCACATGTTCAGTCTTCGCCTGTTCAGATTGAGCAAACTGCCACAAAAGTCTTGACGTCCTTCTTCATGCCTGGCCATGGGAATATTCGCTTGACACGGCAGTAAGTCACATGGAAACCAGAGTGGCCTCCCATAGCGCTCTCATGAGCACAGCCGCCATCTGAATCGAAAGGTCACTGCCCAGCCATAGACGCCTCTTATGGCGAATCAAACCACCAGCGAGTTGAAAATCCTTATACGGTTCAGTTGCGACTGACATCAATTCCAGCAGCTTACGAGCCTGAGGATCAGATTGATACCCAGAAATCAACCCCTCAATCACACTGGGCGACACGACGACCAATTCCCCCAAATTGCCACCGTGTTGGGTAGAGCATCCGCGGTTCTGTTCTCGGCTCCCTTGTTGTATACAATGCGATATTGCAGTCCCATAAGCTTAGTGAGATCGTTTTGCTGACACGGAGTCGAAAGGCACTGATCGTCCAAATACATCAAACTGCGTTGATCAGTGCGGATGATGAACTCAGAGCTTTGCAAGTACGACCGTTCCACTGCTAGGAGAATAGCCATACACTCCTCGTAGGTCGAGAGACCTCGAGTTCGTGGCCCTCGTGCTTTGCTCAAAAGGGCCAAGATTCCGTCTTGAATCAGGACAGCGCTCACCCCCGTATCCGATGCAAGGTTTCAAATTTCGTTTTCAGAAAAATTTCGGGAGGGACCGAAATCACTGAAATTTCAAAAAATTGGTTTTCAATTCGGCCAAAGGACCAAAATAATCGTTTAAATTTGATTGAATTTCATCAAAAAATGATAAATTTTGACCAAAACTTGAAACCTGGTTAAACATGGCCTGAATCTATATGTAAACGAAATATTTTGACAGAGATACAAAAATTCAGAACCGACCAAAATATCTGAAATTCCGTGATCCGATGCATCCGTTTCGACCATAAATGGTTTGCTGAAATCCGGAAGAGCCAAAACTGGAGTTGAAATGAGTGCCGCCTTCAAAGTCTAAAATGCCTCCTCTGTTTCCAGCGTCCGCATGAGCACTGTTCTTCTTCAAAAATTCAGTAAGTGACCTACTCGGGATGCCAAAGTTGTGCACGAATTTTCTATAATATCCCACGAGGCCGAGAAATCCCTTGACTTCCTTCACATTGGTAGACCCGGGCCAATTCTGAACAACCTCTGGAATATGTGGCTACGTCTGCTGAGCTGATAACATGCCCAAGGTAAGTAAGGCTAGAACGAGCAAAAGAGCAGTTGATATGCTTAACCTTCAGCTAATGAGCTTGCAGTAGCTCGAACACCTGGCGCAGGAGCTGAACATGAGCCGAGAGGCTGGTGCTATAGATTAATTTGTCATCAATAAACACGAGCACTGCGCGCCGAAGTAACAAGGCTAAGATGGTGTTCATTGTCCCTGGGAAAGTGGCAGGCGTGCTGGTCAAACCATAAGACATCACCTGAAACTCATAATGTCCATTGTGTGTCTTGAAAGCGGTTTTGTGCTCATCCTCAGGTCACATGCGAATTTGATGGTACCCCGCCTGTAGATACAAACTAGTGAACAACGTGGCGCCCACAAATTCATCCAAGAGTTCATCTATCACTGCTAGTGGATACCGATTCTTGACCGTGATCATGTTGAGATGACGGTAGTCTACATAAAACGCCAAGTACCGTCCTTCTTTTGAACCAAGAGAACCACGGAAGAGAACGGGCTTGTGCTCTGCTGTATGAGCCAACATTTCAGTAACTTGGCGCTCAATTTCATCCTTCCGAGTAGGATTGTACCGGTACGGTCGGTGGTTGAGCGGTTGAGCCCCCGCAATAAGTGGGATAGCATGATCAAATGGCTGAGGAGGTGGGAGACCGTTCGGTTCATCGAAGATATGAACAAATTCCTCAAGCACCTGCTGGATTTCTTGAGGTATGGATTTAGAAGATTCAGAACTGTGCACTAAGCATAGCTGCACTACATGGACCATGACATTGTGATGATACAGCCCCTCCAACTGTTCTGCTGAGATGGCCAAGCAAGTAGTGACATTCGGTCGCACCCCATTGAGCACCATCTCCTGATCTTGATAGAGAAATTTCATGCTCTTGGTCTGCCAATTTACCTCCACCGGACTATGCGTTTTGAGCCAATCCATGCTTAATATAACATCGTAACATCCCAATGGCAAAATCTTCATATCTAAGCAGAAAGTCTTGCCTTGAATCCATCATTCACATTGAGGAAACTTTGAGTACACATGAGTACACCCCCATCTGCAATTTTCACCCGAAGTAGAGACAGCGCCCGGCGATGCTGAGGCAACTGAGCTGCGAGCTTGGCATTGATGAAGCTATGGGAACTGACAGAGTCCACTGACATAAGCACTTGCTGCTTGCTCAGAAGTCCTTGTAACTGCACAGTACGCCGAGTCTCGCCGCCAGTAAGAGCCTCCTGCGATAGAGTCAACAACACCATGTTGGAATCACCGGCCTCAGAAGAAGTGGGTGGGGACAAAGGAGTCTCCATACCTAGCAGAGCGAAAAACTCCTCCACCGCAGAACAGTGGTGGCACACTTGTGTCCTTGCGCCCAGTGATCTCCACAAACATAACAGTCCTTTGGCGCGAAGATAGGCACGCAAAGCTGAGACGCGCTCCTTCGCGATCGACACAGCGCACGACATCAAGGCCACGACGGTCATCCGAGACCATAGGACCTGGATGCCTAGTCTTGGTTGGTGGAGGAGGTAGCAGCAGGGCATCGCGAGGAACAGAGCGGTGGCTGCCAATGTTCTCGGGATAACACGCTCCCCAGCGACGTCCAAGTTCCAACTCTTCCTCCTGCAGGTAAGCCAGAGCAATATCAGTAGACAAATCCTTTTGACCATGAACTAGAACAACAACTTTAATGTCATCCCGGAGGCCATCAACAAATAGGAGAGTCTCAGGCAGTTGTTTCACTTCCGTCAATTGGGCACCGTGACTGAGTACATTAATAAATTTAACGAGACGATGCACGCGTGTTGCGCACATCATCCGTCTTGGGATCCTCAATTTTTCCTTCCTACTTGAGGACTTTTAAGGTACAATTTACTAGCGGTAAAGAGAGGGAGTAGTATAAGCCTCATCCAACCATTGATTTGTTGGGTATTTGAGTCATTTTATATCTAAACAATTTTTTACATATAGGGTAAATTAGACTATTGTGCTACACTGTTGATTGAGGCCCAATTAACCCGATAGTTGGCAGGTAGTGCGTGTTGCATCGACGCGGTCATCCGCAGCCGCCACCGCTACGCTCGTTTGCTACCGCCGCCGCCGCGCTCGTCCACTGCGATCGCCGCCACGCTCACCCATTGCTGCGTACGACCTGGGCTCTTGGACCTTGTAACTTTTTGCATTTTCCAAATTTACTCTCAGCTGTGGGATTTATTTTAAGCTCTGCCAATTTTAACCCTAGATCCACTACTACTATCCTCTAATATTTAAGATTTCTGCACTAGTATAGAATAATATGGATCATTAGATCTATTAAAATAGATGACCCAAATTAATTTAAAGGTACTGTAAAAGTCCTCTACTTGAGGACTTTTAAGGTACAATTTACTAGCGGTAAGAGAGGGAGTAGTATAAGCCTCATCCAACCATTGATTTGTTGGGTATTTGAGTCATTTTATATCTAAACAATTTTTTACATATAAGGTTTTACATATAGGGTAAATTAGACTATTGTGCTACACTGTTGATTGAGGCCCAATTAACCCGATAGTTGGCAGGTAGTGCGTGTTGCGTCGACGCGGTCATCCGCAGCCGCCACCGCTACGCTCGTCTGCTACCACCGCCGCCGCGCTCGTCCACTGCGATCGCCGCCACGCTCACTCATTGCTGCGTACGACCTGGGCTCTTGGACCTTGTAACTTTTTGCATTTTCCAAATTTACTCTCAGCTGTGGGATTTATTTTAAGCTCTGCCAATTTTAACCCTAGATCCACTACTACTATCCTCTAATATTAAGATTTCTGCACTAGTATAGAATAATATGGATCATTAGATCTATTAAAATAGATGACCCAAATTAATTTAAAGGTACTGTAAAAGTCCTCCAAAACAAAACCCTTCCCAACACATCTTATTAAAATGGAAATTGCAGTGTTCTAAACCGCATGCTGGCAACACCTGTGAAATGAAAGCATGGCAGTGTCAATCCAAGTGTCTGGGTGCATAACGAACACAAGGAAGTAGGATTTACAACGACGCTGCCACTGGCACAACTGTTCTCTCCCAAATTGAGGAAATTCCATGCGAGGGTGCGAGACATGATGCTGATGAGGAGAATTTCGCCAACCCGAACCCAAATCACCACCAAAATGGGGAGATAAGTCGGCATTGGGAGAGAGGGACGCACCCTTAGACGGATGCGTTCTTTGGTGTACACAGCACCAAACACCCTCCCTCGTGGAATCGAGCTCTCGCGGTGGCCAGCGAGCCCGTGGCACTCGGATTCGTCGCCGGGCAGGATTAGCTCCACGCGCACTGTTGAGCAGCCGGGAGCAACGATCTCCGACTTGAGGGTGAATGAGGGGTCGCTCGTAATGGAATCGCTCCACCCCTACCACCGTCTCCCTCAACGACATGGACTCCGCCACTACTTGTTTGTCCCGCCCCGCCGCCAACACTTATTGCCATTGCCTGAGCTCGGCAATGAATCCCTCTTGAGCATGATCTAGCTTTGCTGCTTGGTGAAATAGCGCGGCCCCTCTAGAATTGATGCTCTGATACCAGAACGTTAAGAACCTGCTTCCAATATCGCTGATTTGTCGGGATTGGGATTGGTATTGGTAGGATTGAGGAATGTTCAGTTATGTTAAGAGTTCTCGGAGATGACAATCCACACCACGCGCATTGCTCTCCTCAAGTAATAGCAACACATACGGCTCTATACGTCAGGTGATTCACTGGGTCTGGTCATATAGCGCTTGCTGGGCTTGCGAGCGGCCCCCACGTACTCCAGTTCGTCTCCTTGCCCAGCTGTTGTGATGCCGCCATGCCGGTCGTGACAACCCACATCCAGCACTCCAGCAGCAAGAGCGGATGTTTCTTCTTCCCTAAATTCTCACAAGCGAGGCCTTGTACTGGATTTCTCTTCTCTTGAGATCCCGCGCTAACGAGAATCACCACCTTGTCGAACTTTACTACTCGCTTGTACGTAATACAGTTTCAGCATCGTGTTAGCATAGCCTGCAGGCGAAAACGACGTGGTGAGCACTGTGCAGTCTCAGCCTAATCCGGAGTGAGAAACAGCAGCCGGCTTGCTTGCCAATACCATGAGTCCGTTGAGCAAGTGCTTGGCCAGCTTTTCCAAATAGATTTTCGAGCTAGGCTCCAGTTGGCTCTTGCACAGTTCACGGCATCGCACCATCGGGTCGACAGAACACAGAACACACAACACAGAAGAACATGCGTACCTCTACACAGTGCTTGATTCCACCCAGAACAGAGTGTCGATCACGTCGTACACGGAAATTGATACAGTCTGGCGCAATTCAGCGACTAATATCACTCGCGTTTTGAAACCATCAACTGTGATATGGCTTTCCTTTATAATCTTCAATGATCATAAATCCATGTAGCGTCATGCTTTCATTGGGTGGTGACATCCGGATTTTCATTAATTACGATCATGTAGGGTGTCTTGAGAATGTTTCCTGAACATATTATGTCCTGGTAGGATGAGGTTGGAAAAGTAAAATGTAGCGAAAAGAGAAGGACCTTTTTTTGTGGGAAAAAGAAAAATAATCTTACCTTTTTTCCCTGTCATTTAGACGGCTGTTTTGCAACCCATACATCAGTTGTCCTAGCTGGGTCTTGTCTTTCAAATCTTTCAAAAATAGGAGGAAGATAATATATAGAAAAGCATCTTTGGAGATGACAATATTCTCTTGTCTCAACAAACACACCCCTAGTCTCAACTCGTGCACATGCCCAGCTGCACAGGGGTCCTACACCGGCATGTGGCTGGCACCGCTATTAAGGATGCTTCCCTAATGATCACTTGGTAAGAAGCTCAGAGTTAATATTTTCTAGTAAACACGAAGAGATGAAGTTTTTTGAAAGTAACATTAACAAATACTACATCAACAAAAGAACCCCATCTTACTATCTATAGCCTTTCATTTTACAGATATACTGTAAAGTAACTTGTGTCTGACCTTAAGCTAAATTGTTGCTTTTGAAACTAGCACGGTGTCCCACGCAATTGTACGGGAAACATCTTTAATTATGTTTATTTTTTATTCGTATATGCTATATTAGATCAGTATGGAAAATAAAAATTCAAATCGCAAGTCTGTCTACTAGTCGTTCTATTGAGCCATCTATTTATGTACAATTATGATGATCTATCGGATGTGATCTGTCTAGGTACAATTATGATAATTTATCGGTTGTGATCTGTTTAGGTATAGTTATGAAGATCTATCTGCTGTGATCTGTTTAGGTATAATTATGAAGATCTATCAGCTGCGATGTGTTTAGGTACAATTATGGAGATCTATTGATTATGATTTGTTTATGTACACTTATGAAGACCTAATGGTTCTGATCTATTTAGATGCAGTTATGAAGATGTATTGGCTGTGATCTGTTTAGGTATAATTATGGAAATCTATCGGTTGTGGTTCACTACTAATAAAAGAATCCGCTAGATTAACGATCAGATGTTTAGCTTTTTTGTGAGAATCTTTAGTCTCTCACTATTATTTTTATTTTATTTTATTTTAGTATATAATAGAATAGAAATAGATAGTAGATGAGATGATTGCTGGCCACACCTGTAGTACGGTATCCATAGCTAGCCTTTGTTCACTGGAACATAAACTTAAACTTCGTAATTAGTCTTATAACTGGGTGCACTACCACCAGGTTGTAAAAGAGATTCTAAAAATCAAATTGAGAAGACTAGACCAGGACCTTTGGGCTTGAGATGTAGAAAGACATGGAATTTACACTGTCAAATCAGCCTATAGATTACTGGCAAAGCAGGTCAGAGCTGAAACCCAACACAAACAGGGAATTGCATTAAGCTCAATCACTGAAAAAGACAAGCTGTGGAAGAATCTCTAGAGCCTTTCAATCCCTCCTAAGGTAAAAACTTTCTGGTGGCGTGTTATCAAAAGTTTCCTACCAGCTAAAGCAATATTAAAAAAGAGACACATAGAAGATCTAAGCAATTGTGTTGAATGTGGTGCAAACGAAGATACTATCTTCCACGCTCTAATAGAATGTCCTTATGCCAAAGTATTCTGGAAATTTCTTAAGAAGCTTTATGGCATCAAGATTCCTAAATTACATTAGTTAACTTGGGCCCAAGACATTCTAGATAGTAATACATGCGATCTGGATAAAGCAAGTTACATTCTATATGGCATGTGGTCGGTGTGGACATCTCGAAATAATAGAATTCATGGTGAATCTCCAATTAATCTAACTCGAGCTTGCAAGTGGGCTCACGACACAGCTGCAGATTTGATGTTGAATATCAAACCAATTAGCGAAGGCTTCAAAATTAAAGTCAGGGTTCAATGGCAAAATCCACAAGAAGGTTTCTACAAGGTGAACGTGGATGCAGCCTTCAATACAAAAGAAGAAAAGGGAGCCTCAGGGGTTGTAATAAGAGATGCTGATGGAAATGTAATAGCAACGAACAGTAAGTGGGATGATTCTGTCCCTAATGCTTTAACAGCAAAAGCTTTGGCGTGTAGAGATGGAGCCAGATTGATGAGAAGGCTGAATATTCAACAAGGGACAATGGAGACTGATTCTCAAGAATTTGTTTCCCTTTGGAGATCCAAGATGCATCATAGAGCTAGCATCTTGCTGATCATTAATGAGATACAAGAGCTGGTAGAAGAATGTAATAATTTTAATATTTATCATGTAAGGAGGGAAGCAAATGTAGCACCTCACAAAATTGCTAAACTTGCTTCTGTATCGAATCCGGAATGTGCTTGGATATATCAGGTGCCGGATAGCATCCTTCAGTGTATTAAACAAGATTGTAATCATGTGATAAATTAATGAAGCTCTTGTTTGAATCGCAAAAAAAATACCACCAAGTTCGAAGGTTAGGTACTTTGGTTACCATTAGTCCGTTACAAATCCAAATTTCCAATGGAAGGCGTCACCGCTGAACGAGCAAACGAACATAGGGGGTCTAGCTGACATGTGGTCGCCGGTCCGGCGATAAGGCGGTGCAGATCGAGTATCGGGCCCACATTCCACAGAGACAACCCGTATACAAGATGCTTGCTCTACCGATCCACTCACCATATAGTAGATATTCTCTCTATCTAGAAATATAAGATGCATGTATTTTTTAAAATTTAACTTTGATAAATGATTAATTCAAATATATATAGATTATCTGGTACAAAATTAATTCTATTAAAAATTATTTTAATATAAATCTAATAACATTAATTTTATATCGTATAACATATATATTATTAAATAAAATTTTAATTAAAAATAAATCTTAAAAATATATGCACTATATTTACGAACGAGGAAGTACCATGTGACCTAATCATTAATCATCATATGCCCGGTTCATCACCGCACCGGCCTCATAATTTGGGTTCGCGCAAGATTCCAGCCGAAAAGAAAAAACCAATCAATAATGGAGAAGCAGAGAGAGAGAGAGAGAGAGAGAGAGAGAGAGAGTCGCAAAGCAATCATGCAAGCCGCTCATCGGCGCTGTACCACGCAACGGCACAGCACCGCACCGCTCAGTTCGCGCGAAAACTGCAGCCTTTATAAGCCCCAGCGAGCCGCTCCATCGCTCCCACACACACACACACACGCACATTCTCACTAGCAGCGCAGGCAGAGGAGGCGAGAAGGGAGCAAGCCATCAAGAACCCAGCAAAGGTTTGCGCAATGGCCGCTTCTCCGCTCGCCATCCTCTCCGTCCTCGCGCTCCTGGCTGTGGCCGCCACGGCGCAGGCGCCGGGCGCGGCCCCCACAGCAGCTCCCCAGGCACCGCCTCCCACGCCGGCGACCCCTCCCCCGGCAATGGCGCCCCCTACCCGCGCGCCGGTGTCCCCGCCCGTGTCGGCCCCGGTCCCCGCGCCTGCCACTGCCCCCACTCCGTCCGCCGCGGCGCCGGCGCCCGAGGCCCCCGTCTCCTCCCCTCCCGCGCCCACCCCGGACATGTCGCCCTCACCCACCGCCGAGCCAGCCACCCCGGGCAGCGGCGCCGCTGGCCTCCGCCCCGCCATCGCCTTGGCCGCCGTTGCTGCCGCTATCTACGTCTTCTAGATGATACGATGATGTCCATCTCATCTGTTTCTTGATCATTTCATTGTTTCTTGCCCGCGCTTGTTCTATTTTCTCTCTCTTTCTTTTCTTTTCTTTTTCCTTCAATCCTCACATTGGTGTACCTTCGTATTCTGCTGTAATTACGAGCATTGATTTAATTTATGCATTTTACAATTTTTATATCTCTGCATCAACACTGCCTTCGGTTACCTGTTTGTCTTCGTAGTTCCTTGGCCAATTAATTAAGTTGGTTGCCGTGACTAGATAAAAACCTAAGAACAAAGAACAAATAATGCGGGAACAGGAGTATTAACTATCTAACTCAGCCAGTTTGAACTAAAGATGATATAGGAGGGTGAGCTTGATTCATTCACCAGTCACCACAGATCGTGCGACATAAGTTTGCTGTCAGTGAGTAGCCTGGGGCTGATGAGGATGTTAATTACTTCCAGGAATGCGATTTACCTCCCACTAAGAATACCTGAGATCAATTTTGCTGAGTAATGCCACCGCCATTTCTTGAAAAACCGTACGCGGATTGCCAAAAAGAGAAGAACATCTCATTCAACATCTATACGTCTGCCAAGCAAAAAAAAAGAAGAAGAGAAAATCCATACATCTGATTCAGATTCATAGGTCCTGGGACATAATATAGTACTCCTCGTGAGCTGGCCATGAGCCATGGCGAGAGAGCTCTGCCAGTCTGACGCGGCGACCTATAGAAAACTAGTAGAAAGTTTGTTTGTTTGCGAGCTGTGCATAGTCCGGGTACCTACCGGTAGGAGCAGAACAGAGCAGCGGGTATGGGAGTTTTTTTTGGCTGTTTTAGCCCCTGTGACTTGCAATGATAAAAATGGCACTTTTCTATATGGAGTGGTAATTTCCTCTCCTAGACAGGTTAGATAGACGACATGTGTTATCTGTCACATAGCCGGCTCATGATATAGGTCTATCATGCACTAGACACGTTATAGAGGTAGCGCTTGGCCGAGACAGGCCGGCTATCACGTAGTCAGGCTGCGATAGCAGCCTGTTGCATCCGAACAGCGTGATAGGACGCTATCGCGTCGCATGGCCGGCCTACCGATGAGCATTGTATCACAGGTGGGACGCGTGACAGGTGAAGGGGCCTGTGATGTGACCCGACAGGCATAGGTGTTGTCGCCGCTGCTATCATTAGGAGGGCTATCGTGCCTTCTATGTGCGATAGGAGGCCTTCGTGGGTCTTTTTTAAGGGCGATATGGTCCAACTCCCTCCACACGTCGCTCTCCCCATCCACCTGTGCGCTGCCCCCTCCCCACTCTCACTTCACATCCAAAGAAGAAGAAACAGAGAAGATAAGAAGAGGAGAAGAAGAGTGGGAGAAGAGGAGAAGATGAAGGTCAAACCAGCGGCTGCAGCAGTTGAAGAAATTGTAGCAACATGACCGTGGTCACCGATACAACCGCTACTATTGCTCACTTCCCCTTTACGTTCACATCGTCCATCTCTAGCCTCTCACGACCACTTTCGTTCTCTATTCATACCTCCTTTCCTCTCTTTTCTACGTCGAGGATGGTGAGTTTTTTATATATAAAGCAATGCATTTATATTTGGTTAAATCGAGCAGTAATAAATTAGCCCCTCATACTAGTATTGTTGAACAAATATGTCTGATGATACTCCAGTGCGTGTTTGAATACGTCTTATGTCTCACTGCATTTTGAGAGGTGCCACACATATGATAGGTGGGAAAAGTAGGGTTTCTCTTGAGAAAATATTGAACAAAGAAGTTCATGTAATCGAGTTGGCGAAAATTTTACCCAAGAACGGGTGCCCTGAAATGACTTCGAAGGAGATTCGAAAACACTTGTTAAAGTTGCGCAAGAGGTGAATGAGAGTGTGTGGACTGAAAGAACTTCCCGAGCACATGTTATTGAGTTAACGAAAACAATAAAGCTTCCGAAGACTCAATATACAACGTACATTAAGATTTATTATGATTTACATTGTCCATTTTCATAGTAAGCCTCGTATTTCGTTATTTTTATATGATGCTTTGTAATGTTAGGTGAATCCTAAGGATGCAGAGTTTCTGAGCAAATAAATAAGAACTATATCTGGATGATGTTAACATTTGGTCGATCAACCCAAAGGTGCTGGATCATCAAAGACAATGTATCATCAAAGGGTGTTGGATCATCAAATATTGCTAGATCATCCAAAGGTGCAACGGATGATGATGATGACTTTGTGATGAGCCCTCTGAAGTGATGTACATATAACCGTCCTGCATCATCATCAAATTGTGCAGATAGTGATGATGGCTTCGTAGAGGGATCTCTGAAGTGATGGAGATAATCATGATGACTTCATGTAGTACTCCTTTCAGAGATAAACCAACTGGACTATTATGTACTATGTTAATTGCAATTTTAATTGTTATCTGAAAATTAGATATGATGAATATATGTCACGGAGCATTGAATAATGAACTGGCAAGATAGAATTACAAATACAGCAAGATACAACATTGATATCATGAAGCAAAGCTACTTATATGGTACAAATGGCATCATGCAATAAGACTAAAATACAGTCTCTTCACCATGGCCACACATACTACTCGGCGATATGGTGTGACCGGTAGGATTGCACAGGACGTGGTTGACCATTGCGGCAGTGGCACGCGCTGATGCAACTTTCATTGGTGCAACAGCACCACGCTATGTAATCGCTCCTGATTCTACCACCTCTTTCGTTTGTCTGCGGAGTTTTTCTTATTTTTCTCTTCCATGAGCTGCTCCTCTAGTTCAAGTCAAGATAGCCTATATATGCCATAATGTGAGCAATTTGTTGGGTCAATCCAAGACGTGAAGTGGCAATCGTGTGTCTGCTAAAACGGTAGTAGGTTAAATTTTATTGGCCACTTGGATCGCTAGAGAAGTATGAAGCAAAAATAATACTTGCTAAGTAGTGTGGGCAACACCAAAAGCAACGTCCATGGCTCCCCAATCGTAGCTCAATTGTACCATGGTGTCATGACCTTTGTGTACTTCCGCCAAGTAGGTATTTTGTGGTCTTGTGGCACTGTGTACTTGCTGAATTGAAAAGGTAGGGCATAATCAAGTTTCCTCTTCACCGGAAGCTCCCGAGGTGTTGGATGGGGGTCTACTGGACCGTAAAAGTCTGTTCCTACCATAGGATCAGCTCAACTTTCCTATATTCCGTGGGCATTACAACTTTTGTAATCCTGACACTCGTTTCCCGTCATATCTTTTGTAGTGTTAGTAAAGGAGTTTGATGATTTGTGATATAATAGCAAATCTGGTAGTATTAATAGCCGCTCGAAGAAGTTATCATTCCAAACTTGAGGCTGTGGACTCGAGGATTTGTAAATTGCCCGAGAATCGTATGGGTTAGGCCGCAGTGTGTTGTTAAGTTGGTACGACCTGTCACAGTGTATGGTCAAGTCGGTACGAGCTGTCGTTGTGTGGTTAAGTCAGTGCGAGCTATCATAGTGTGTGGTCTAGTCCATACGAGTTGTTGCAGTGTGTTGTCAAATCGGTACGAGTTGTCATAGTGTGTGGTCTAGTTGGTACAAGCTATCGTGGTGTGTGCTCAAGTCGGTATGAGCTATCGTAGTGTATGGTCTAATTGGTACGAGCTGTTGCAATGTTTCTCAAAGCCCTACGAGAATTGGGCACATGCCGTTTCGAAATTCACTCAATACAAAGTCCTTCTCGGGCTGTGATTTATCACCATGCATGGCAGAACTGTGATAGATTTCAAGACAGTTGATAACACATAAGAGTTTTGCCGTTTAGCTTGTACTTGTGTCACAATTTTTCTTATTTGTGGCTCAAATCCCATGTCAAGCATGCAGCGAGCTTCATCAAGAACAAGATATGCTACTTGATGTAGACTTAGTCTTCACATCTCTAAAATAAATGTCATTCAATATTCAAGGAGTTGCAACAACAATGTCGCACCACGCTCTAAATCTCTTAGCTGAGGGCCTTTTGGAGCACTGCCGTACGAACGCTTCATATTTAATACAACAATGCCTGCATACCACAAAGGAGAATAGTGCTACATATTTAATAAAAAAAAGTAGAGTATGAGCTGCTAAATATTTAATAGAACTAAACAAAGTCGTCATCAGTGGCCTCTTCCTCTCTTGTACCTCAGCACATGTGACCAAAGGGGAAGGTAAATTGTAGGTGTGGTCTTAGGTTGGTCTAGAAACTGTAGTGGGGAGTCTGCTGATTCACCTACATAGGGTCTGGCCGAGTAGGAATCTAGCTGTAATGATGCTCGTCCAGCTCGAAACAAATCTTCTATCTAGTCATGGCCTTAAGAGCCCTTCGCTTGCTCGTGGGACGAACCATCCTCCTAACCTCCTCCAATGAGGGACTGGTATTGAATTGAAGAATAGTACCATCAGTTCTGCACAGGGAAACTACCATTATCCATTGGCGAATCCACGTGGTTCATTGTCTACAAAATGACATGAACAAAATATTAAATTAAGAACAAAGTGGATCCATTAAATTTAAAATTTCATACCTATCTGACTCTACCGCCCCGAGAGCTGGCCCTATTCGTGCGGCAAATCCATGTCATACTACATCAAAAAAGTGATAATTGCATAGTAAGAATAAATTTATGTTTATTAGTATATGTGTGTATGTGATAGATTAAGCGTACCCGAAGCCCTATAGTAGCTCGTGTAAAGATCCGCGGTAGTGACGTGTCCCCACGTACCTCGTGATATGAAGGTCAGTAATATGATTAATGAATATCATATGCAGAGTATATGGAAAAGATAACCTCATACAGTTTAAATGACATATCTCTCTGACTGCACCTCCTTGGGAGCTCTAGCCCTGCAAGTACGTACCCTATAGTCCTCTACCAGCTCACCTAGATGGGATCGGCATGAGCGACGTGTCAACACGTACCGAGGACTATGAAGGTCAGCAATATGATTGAGTAAATATCATACACAAAGTATTTATAATTTAAGTTAACCTCACACATTTTAAATGACATACCTCTCAATGTCCTGAAGCGGTACGTGAAGCACGTGCCTCACTTGGTCGTGCCGACATCTGCTCTGGCATTTTGAAAGCATCGGTACAGGCTCACCCCCATCATCTTTGCTATCATCAAAGTTGTGACGCACTTCATCAAAATTCAACTTGTTCGGCATGCTTGGTATGAGTTCACAGCAATTGACACGAGTTGACCAAGAGGGACCAACATTTTTGTTTGTGACAAACTGATCTTCAACCTGCATTGTATTCTCCTTCATCACCGCCACTACTTCAGTTATTACTTCTATAACAACAACTTGTACCTCTCCAACTACACTAAAGCCTTCCTCACGAGTCAACAACCACGTGCTTTTGACAAAGTGAACATACACCATCGGTTGGCCATACATCGCGGACCTAGGAGTGCTTACAAGCTGCATGTACCCAACCCATGATATATTGCCAGTCACCTTGTGTAGCTCTCAGAAGAGGTCAAATAACTCTTTATCTAGACTCTTACATGTTACCATCTCAATTACAAGCTTTTTGCGTGCTGTCTCTCGATCGAACTCATGGCATGTGCATCTCCTTAGGTCTAATAGGCTAATCTCCTCCAGCCCTTCTATCCGCGCAAACTTGTATTGGCATTGCGACAGATCGAGCTTGGAAGGCTTGTCGCGTATTACTTTGCCACCATAGAACAATAGCAAATGATTCATCGTACCTACCTACATGCAAAACAGATTTTTCATAAACGTTCTCTATAAATTATTAATTCCACTAATTTTTTTAAAAAAATTAAACACATAATAAATCGATACATATTATCTAGTTATTTCTAGTGCACCTGTATAATTTTTGATGCATTTTCTAATTTCTGGAATTTAAACATATTATTTAAATATTTCTGTAGTTTTTTATTTAACTAAATCTTTAATGATATTTTCGTAGGAACTTTTTTTAATAACATGTTCTCTGAAATTCTGAATTCCACTAATTATTTAATAATTTTAAAATACATAATAAATTTATACATATTATACCTTTTTTGTGTGCACCTATATAAGTTTTGATTCATTGTTATAATATCTAGAATTTAAACATATTTTATAGATATTTCTATAATTTTTATTATACTATGTATTTAATAATATATTTTTAAATAATTATCTAGTACATATCATCTGGATATGTCAGTACAAATTATCTGGATAGTTTTACTCCACCTATATAATTATTTATTATTTTTCTCATTTCTGAAATTTAAACATTATATAAATTATTTTAGTATCCTTAAACATTGACAAATCATTCATTGTACGTGCCTACGGACGACTCAAAATTTTAATAACACGCTCTGTACTTTATTTATTTCAATAATTTTAAATAATGTTATTACACATAATTATATAATACATATATTCTAGAATTTTACGTCACGTACATACTTTTTTACGATATTTAAATCTTTCAATTTTAATATTATTTTTCTCATTTTTATTATTAAAAATGGTAATATAATAACAGTTAATACTATAATAGTACAACATACATAATACGTTAAATCATAATAACAATTTTAACTAATATTATTTCCTAATCCCGCAATATGTTAATCACAATCTATCTATATAATTAACAGTGATTTTAAATGACGGCACAAGTTCACTAATAACTTATTTTTATGTGGAATATTTTATCTTAACAAGAAGATCACCACTTCATCAACTATGACATCTTTTATAATACATAAATATAGTTCAAAAATACGTCCTTCAACCCTTCATCATATCAATGTATTCTCTTATCTCTACATCTTGGATGTCAAGATTACGTTACAAATTTGTAATACCTTTGCTATATATATTATGCTAATTATTAACTAACTAAACCATTAACATTTATAGTCACATAAATTAAACTTGTATGTCTCAAATTCCTAGCTAAGGAAACCATTGACCGTATGGCATGAATGACATAAAGAAACAATGCCACAACTTCTAAATATGACATCAGTTAGCTAATTTAAGTAATCATACGACTAATCAAGAGCTTGCATGTAGAAAAAATTACCTGTACTTGGAAGATTTTCATGAGATCTACAATTTCTTTAGCTTCTCCACTTGCTGATTTGGCCTCTTAAGACTTCAAAGTTCAGACCAACACTCCATGTCGCACTGCTCTTTTATTATACTTTTATATGTTTTTTCACTTCTCTACATGCAAGGGAAAGAAGTTGATGGGAGGGAGGGGGCAAGCGAGAGAGGTTGGTGGGGTGGGGAGGGCGCTGGACCAAGCCTTAAAAAGGCGAATGAGAAACCGGGGCACGCGCACCTATTGCGGCAAAGCGCGGGATGCTACACTGTTTGTGCAAGGTAGATAGGCACAGGGCCGCATGGTCCATTGGCCACCTATTATGGCTTAGGGGCGCGATAGCATTTGTCCGCCATAGGCCACATCCAATCAGTGCAGGCGGTGGGCCTATCGCAGGGAACGCACGACAAGGTGCTATCAGCCCGGTGGGTCTTCATGGTCTCGCATTTTAGAGGCACGATAAACCGGCGTCACGCTTCTAAGATGCGATACGCGCCATGTGTCTAATATGTACACTGTTATGGGGACACATTTAGCATTTCGTTTTGGAAACGACTATATTTGTTAATGCTACGGATATGGAGGGCTAAAATAGCAAAAAAAAATCCGCGGGTCGGGCCGAGCCATGTGCCCAGATCGGGTCGGGCCGAGCAGGTGACAGCTGGGGTTCGTTCGTTCGGAGCGAGAGCCTCACGTGCATGTGCAGGTGCGGCGCCTGGCCGTTGGTTCGCGGGAACTTCGAAGCACGCGCGCCCATGTGGCTGGCCGCACCGAACGCGCCGGCGGCTCTGGGCTCAGCACTTCAGCTTGTCCCACCGGTATCTGCCGGGAAAGCTGGCCGGCCCGGCCATCCCAGGAGGGAGGACCACCTGAGGTTGAGCGGGTTAATCTGAGCTGTACACTGACCGATCCGACGGCTTCCATTTGGGATTGAGCTTCGATCTCAGCAACGCCAAGAGCTTGTGATGGTCTCCTAAGCAAGATCTGAACCACGTGTTGCTTCGCCGTCGTCCATGGTAAAACACCTGTCGGTAACTTCGCCATGGCATGTTATAAGTACGAGTTGGTCTGTGACAATTTTTATCCAAACCGTGCATAAGTCCTTCGTCAACGTGTTACAATTAAATTAGATCATTTAAATACCTTTTAATGTAAACTTATGGTATATTAGTCCCCTATAAGCAACTTTCGAGTGCTTCATAAGAGAACAAATAAATTTAAATACTAGGTAATACTATATTTAAAAAACGGTTTTCCACATACATTAGTATGTCTCCTCATGTGCACATATTACAAGAAACATACGAGTATATAGTTGCTATAACGTTTAATACTTCAGTATCAGGCTTCCAGTGTAACTGGTCATGAAAGTGGCATTTTCTTTTGAAAAAATTGCTACAAAATAGATATGTCATAAAATTTAAATCTAACTTTAAGTAAAAAATAAACTAATGTTGATGGTGCCTTCTCTGAAAGTACCGACGTTGGAGTTGTGATCGGCGATGACAATGGAGAGGTGATGTTGTCTGACTGCAGGTCAATAGAATACGTAGCTCGTAGAGAAGGTCTGTACCTTGCCAATCAATGGGTTCACCGGCCTATCATCCTTGAATCTGACGTCATCAGTGTCCTAAGAAACGTGTAACACCAATGTCGGGCGCTGGCAAGGATGGAGACTTGCTATGGGTTCTGGCTAGGCTTGAGATGGCAATGGACATCTGATACCCAATATGGATTTATTCATTTAGGAACCGGATTTTAAAAAAAAATTTACCCGTGGGGATGCTAATGGGCAGAATATGTTGCCCAACGGATAAACCGGGAACAGGAATAAGACTTGTTACACGTTCCCGACGCTTTTGTTAATGGAAAAAGGCAAAATTGCTATGATTTTGCCGGCAAATAATTTTCCTGTACCGCTCTTTGTGCTACCGTTGCAAAGGAAATGGCAAATTGGAAGCGTTGATCTTGCTCAGGAAATGAGAACTTTTTTATAAATATTATTTTTTAAATCAAAAATTCGAGATATGGGCGTCTGGTTCCGGAAATTACGAAACTATTACCCTGTCGGCCAACGGTCGACCGACTAGGGGGCCTGTCGGCTAGCCGTCGACCGACTGGAGCCCTATCGTTCCCCCCGCGGACGATTGCGCGCCGAAAGTGCTGCCGGGGCCCGCTGTCCCACTTGTCGTCCGACCGTGAAACGACACATACCCTCATCGTCCAATGGTCAGACGACAGGGGTTAAATTCCCGCTCCAGCACCCCCTTTTCGCGGCCCGTGAACCTCTTTTCGCTTTTAGGTCACGTCCAGTCCCCTCCAGCGCCCCTTTTGGCCTCTGGTCGCCCGTGAACGCGTCCAGTGCATCCCTCAAGCGCAGCGCTCCCTATTTATTCATCCCTCACCTGTCTCTGCGTCCCACCGATTCATGAAAAATTCAAAAATCGATAGAGAGTAGAGGGATTAAGGTTTGGGAGCGAGGTGAGAAGAAAGAAGCTCTCGGAAGTGGCAAGAGGGAGAGAAGGGATATTAGAGTTCGGGAGGTCAGACGGAAGAGGGATCTCGACAGCGGAGCGCGTGTGAGGTAAATAGTTGCGTTATTTTTTTTTAGTTTCCTGGAAATAGTAACTATGCCCGTAATGTAAAATGATAGGAATGGCTTCATCTGGTGCTGACGAGATGCCGAAGGAGAAGATGTATGCCGACATGCCCGCAGGTGTCAAAGTTCCCCTTTGCTGGTGCCAAGATCCGTGCAGACTGATGAAGTCGCAAGAGTTCTCGTACACGTACGGAAGAAGGTTCTTCATGTGTGCTAACTACGACAAAGAGCCACCAAAGTTTGGCATGTTTAGACGGCGTGAAAGGGTAAAACTCGCACATACCCGCATTTGTAACACGATGCAATACTATGGTAACAGTCGTTTGCTTGCAGTCTCCACCTACTATATGTGACTACATACAGTGGCTGGACATTACCCAATCGAAAGAGGCAAAGGAAGAACTCATGTGGAAGGTTAACTGTAGTCGAGATCGGCTTCTGCAACGCATGCACGAGGCAGAGGAGGAGGAGAAGAGAAAGCGTTGGCAGGAGATGCAACGCAAAGAAAAGGAGGAGGCGGAATGTCGAGCTGCGGAGGCACGTGAGGCCGAAAGGGCAAGGAAGCGTGAGATGGCGCGTCGCGCGAAGGAAGAAGGAGAGGAAGCTCACGCTCGTCGTATGAGGAAGAGAAAATATCCGAAAAGGCCCTAAGTAGTTATTTCAATTTCTGTTAGGTTGTTCGGCTGTATGCGAATGTTATCGTACCGTGTTGTCACGCCATGTGTAGTGCTGACGATGTTTCGAACTCTAGATTTCGAAGAAATAAACAAAGTGTTCCATGCAATTCAGTAGAACTAAAGATAGTCAAAATACAAAAGGAAATGGTGCGAACGTACGGCTAAAAAAAAACTAGTCCTGCTCGTCTCCATGGTCAGGTCCTCCCGGGCCTCCCTGTGGTGCGGCGGCTCTACGAGTACGACGACGTGGTCTCTTGCGAGGACAAGACAGTGTCAAGGGCTGTGTCGGCTGTGGCTGACGGTGACCCCTGTCGTAAATCGGCTCATCTGGCTAACGAGGCGGTGACTGTGTGACCTGCGTGGCTGGTGGTGCTGGAGTCTGAAACGCCGGGAAGTGAGGAACAACCCCTGAACCGTCCGCTTGGTTCCACATGTCGTTGTACTCAGAAGTATCTGGTGAACCCGTAAACGCCAAAACGGGAACCGTGTCACCTACAGTATACAATTGTTTTTAGTAATATAATATAAGAAAATACTAAGACCATATTAGTAATATGGTTTTACCTGTAGCGTGGACCATCACAGACTGCGGTTGTACCAGTACGAGCCACCCGCTTGCGTCGGGAAAGGTGGTGCTGGCTGGGATGTCCACTATGGCTGGTGATGCCACGACGAGCCACCCGCCTGTGTCGGGAGAGGTGGTGCTGGCTGGGGTGTCAAGTATGGCTGCTGATGCCACGACGAGCCACCCGCCTGCGTCAGGAGAGGTGGTGCTGGCTGTGGTGTCGAGTGTGGCCGCTGATGCCACGACGAGCCACCCGCCTGCGTCAGGAGAGGTGGTGTAGGCTAGGGTGACGACTGTTGGTGATGATGCCACGACGAGGCTCCCGCCTGCGTTGGGAGAGGAGGACGTGGCTGGACTTGCGGCTGCGGCTGCGGTTGCCACGACGACGAGGAGTGCCGTGGGGGACGGTGTGCATGACGACTAGACCGTGCAGTCGCGATGTCTGAAGCACGCGCACAGGTCAAAGTCTCGTAGATCTTCCGAACCTTGCCGTTAAGACGCTGCCACGCGGATCGATTATCGGATGGACTGATCTCAATCCCCATGTCAAGTCAATTCAGAAGTGCGGCAACCTCCTCCTAAGCCTCAAGCGTCATCTGTGCCTGCAAATGCGAAAGGATTATTATTAGTTGCTCAGTACTTCTGCAAATGTGAAACAATGAAAATCGTGACACTTACCGCGTGGTGCCTAACGCCAACAACAGAAGCAGCCGGGTAGTGATCCGACGTGCGGCCGTGCTGCATCTCATCTGGGTCGGCACGCGGTACATAGAACAACCTCGTCCCGGACCGGTACCACCGGAGGTACGCATCGTACTCAGCTGGGTCGAAGGCCGTGTCCTCGTGCCAAAGATCTGCACTTGCCGTCGTCCACCGTTCGACAAACGGCGCAAGGTTTCGTGCCCAAGTTGTTGCCGTCTTGTTTCCACCTTTGCGGCTGTACCTACATTTCATGAGTATTCGTACGAAGTGAGCAAAATATATTACAGTACTATTATGTGATAATAAAAAATGATAACCATCTTGTATGCACGGAATCCATTTATCTCGCCGCTCCAAGTATGGAGCACAGACTGCTTCAGATAGTACGGTGACACGAACGAGATTGAATCCATCCCTATTTGGCCACATGCAGCCAGCACATGAGAGCAAGGCAGGTGTAACAGCTTTGGTTTCTTGCATGTGCACTTGCAAGTGGGCGTGCCTTCCATTCCAATTATAACCTCATGCGTCTTCGTCTCGTTCGCAGCCCCAAAACCAGATTTATCCCTCAGACATATCTCGTACCTCCTTTCTAGATTCCCAATGCTGTAGACTGTGTGTCCTAATCCCTTTTGAATCTTATCCTCCATGTACTTCATGACCTTCGCACAGTACGGGGTCACAGGAAAATTGTTCATATGGAGTGCAGCATTTCTGTACCTCTCTTGAAAGTACCTCACGGTGCCATGCATCGCACCCTCCATGATAGCAGTTAGAGGTAAACCCCGCTGCCCTCTAAGCACAAAGTTGTACACCTCCGTAAGGTTGGTCGTCATGATGCCGTACCTAGCGCCATGAGTGTCATGAAGCAAACATCACTTCTCAGGTGGCTCTTTCTCTATCCACTGAGAGAAACTCTTTATTTGTTTGGCCTTCCTCCTCCTCGTACTAGGAGGGTCAACTGCTGGAATAGCACAAAGCTCCCGTGGCTCTTCTTCTGGGCTAAGTACCAAATTTTTTTCTTGCGATCAATGATCTCGCTCTTAGTAAAGTCATCGAGCTTTCGCCACAAGGTTTTGTACTTCTTCTCTTGGTTCTGCTTGCACAGCCTCTTAAACAGATTTATCAGGCGCTTGTTCCTAAACTGGCTAAAAAAATTAGCCCCTAGATGGCGCATGCACCAACGGCTTTGCAGGTCCGGCCAAGGTTGATCTTCGTCAGCCGTTGGTTCCTGGAGTGTCTTCACGGCTTTCATTATGCCAGGGTGCCTGTCGTGAATAACACAGACGTTCTCCTGGTTCTTCACTACTCCATGTTTAAGTTGCCTGAAGAACCATAACCAGCTCGAGAAGTTCTCACCCTCAACGAACGCCATCACCAATGGCAGGATCTGATTGTTGCCGTCCACACCAATCGCCATCAGGATCTGCCCCTTGTACTTGCCTGTCAGAAATGTCCCATCCACGCACAACACTGGACGACAATGCCTGAAAGCTTCAATGCATGCACCGAAAGAGAAGAAAGCTCGGTTCAGCACTTTATAACCTGGAAAGTGCGGGTTCACCGAGTGCTGTATGTCAACATGTGTCCCTGGATTCCTGAGGAGTGTATAAAGCAGACGTGGCAGGTTCTCGCACGAGTCATAGAAAGTGCCGAAGCGTATCTCCATGGCCTTCTGCTTAGCCCTCCAAGCTTGCCCATATGAGATTTCGTACTTGTACCTATTCTTTACTGCAACTTGTATGTGCTTTGCTTCCATGTCTTTCTTCTCCACTATCTCGCTGTACATCAGTTCTGCGATAAGAGTGGATGTCAGATTGGGGTGGCGTGCTAGGACATTGCTTCTAACGCAAGTGTGCGGCACGACGTTGGTCACGACCCATTTCACTTCATACTTGGGCACATGGGCGTGCACCTTGCTTTCACAACCATTAGACGTACATGTTAAGGTTAAATTATTTGGGAAAGATATGTCAGTCCTAAAAATCCTCTGCGCATGGCCCATTGCGTGACGGCATGCTTCAATTCTTTCTTGGTAGCATACATCGAACCAATTTGGATCTGGTTCTTATTATATTCCCAATCAGAATCATGGCCATCATTCACAGTCATGCCACCAAGAAGTTCCTGATTCCATGCACTCGAAATCGGGGACGCATGAATGTTATCTTCGTCACCGCTATCTTCGTCAACATCTTCAGCCAATCCATCTTCATCTTCCTGTTCCATTACCTCCTGCATGAACTCGAAATCCTCTTCTTCATCCGCCTGCCCCGTGGGACCTATTTCTGCCGGTTTACTGCTCTGCCCAGCTTGCCCACCTTGCCAAGCGGAGTGAACTACCTCGTCCACCTGTGGTTCTGGATTGTTCTGTTCCGCTTCATACCCACCGCCTTCTGACCCGGTACCCTTCAGGATGGCTTGCACTAGTGCGACCGGAGGACTTTTTCTAGCATTGCAAACCCGCATCCACGATCTCCAGTCTCTAGTACTCTCGATCGGCAACAGGTCTCATTTAATATCAGTGCAAGACTTAGTAAACACTGCCTGAATGGTCACACCATATACTGCAGGATCCATCGAGAAGGTACGTGTAAGCCAATGATTGGCTTCCTTAAAGTTCAGCCTCTCCAGATCGGATATAGGTAAATCAACATGGCTGAATTCACTAAGATCAACCCCACTATGATTTGATCGAACAATCCCAGTGTGGCGCACCCGGTTTTAAGGCCGGACACGTCATTTGTGATTACCGTACTGGTCCCTGGATCAGTAGCCAGTACGCACAAATACTTGATAGCATTCACATACAATACCGAATTTCTTATTACACGGTAGACCATTATGGTCGCGGTTCGATACATGGCCTATTGGCCGAATGAAAACAGCAGCGAAAGTCATAACGAAGTGGATAGCCCATCGGTTTGCCGACCCAACAGGCAGCTGACTGGGGGAAAACGTCCTAACCCTCGGCCTCGCTGTCGCCCTCTTCGTAGTCAGGGTCTTCTTCCTCCTCTGGCCAATTCAACAAGCCAGGTGAGTATATTGAATGTACTCGCAAGCAATCCCCATTGGGGGAATATACGGCTATAATTCATGCAGGAATATTTCAAGGGACAGCTCTAACCTATGTTGGCAGTTGTGCGGAAATGTAAGTTCTGGATTTGTAAATACGGCATAATAGATTGTAAGAGCAGTTGGAAAAGCTGGTAGCAAATCAACAGCACCCCATCACATCCCTTCCTTTCTCAGCTTGTGCGGTAAACACCGCTAACACCTCACGACCTATTACCTGATAGCTTCCGCTCACCGTCAATGGCTCCGCCCATCAAACGGTGGCTTCACCCTATCAGATAACTAGGCTTTCCAACACCCCACCGTATTCCGGTCCTTCCCGGCAATACGGCGGACTACTTCGGCAATTTCTTTACCATCGACCCATGGCCCAAATTGCCCAATCTGTGGACACGTCATGCCCACGTCCTTATTCCCGTTGCCCAACTTTGGCAAACAAAACTTAGTCTAGCCTGGGTGTGGCTGTGCCAGTTCATGTCCATAACCGAGGACGCGGCTATTCGAATAGATTTTAACCCTCTGCAGAGGTGGTACGGCTTTACCCACAAGATGTAGGTCACCCTGGGTATACTTCGCGACGTATACTGACAGGGCTATTACAACGAGACCTTTCGCCTGCTTTCATACTAGAGTCGGACCCGCTAAATGAGTCTTACCCCAACTCCGGTTGTGCCCAGGCAGCCTGACACCACAACACGGAGAAAAGCTCATCTTTGTGTCGAATCCTCATCCCCGCCTAAATGGAGCTCATTAAGAGTCTCGACCCACGTAGTGCTGTGAGAAATTCTCTAGGGGCCCATCGTCCTACCTAGCACATACTTCTTACTTCCCACGGGTCCGAACCCTAGTATTAGGCGGGTTACTGAGTCAAGTCCTTCCCATAAAGGACATGTGGACGTACGGTGGGGGAACTGGTTTAACGGCACGGTGGCTCGGTCCTTAACTGATTCGAGTAGGACTCCAGGTCATCATCGATCTCCGAATAGCCTCCAGCTATTTCGTCTCCCTTCGAACCACCTTACTTCCTACCCGAATCCAAATCATCTCCATTTCCATTTTGGGTTTTGGCAACATTTCATTTAAAATCACCGCGGATAACGTGTGCTATCCGCGGGTTTGATATTCCCATCCCCGGTTTAAACAAAATTTTAATTTTAACTATAGCAGGGCTAAGCATTGGCTATTGCCTATAACCTTGGTATGTCGGCGGTTGGAAACCGACCGACGGATCTCTAGGGTTACAAGGAATCGGACGTTCGACCCTAGTCCATATGCATCTATCGGATATAATTACTTCTACATAAAATACTGTTTATAACATAGCATGCATATTTCGAAATCAAAATAAATATACTTCACAATTATAGGATGCGAAATGGTCAAGGCGGGAGATTGCTTGCCTGGCAGTTCCTGTTCCTGTTCCTGAGGTGGGGGTGTTCCTGGATCGTCCTGACGCACGTACTTCACTCCGTGGACTACGCGTCGGAAGAAAATATCGAATAAAGAGCAATCCAAAAACTTCAAGGAAATCAAACAACATGCATGGCAGAGAAATGGTGAATGACACGATGATCCGGGGAGGTTGTTTGCCTCAGAACGACTGAGTTAAGATTTGGGGTTTCGGACAGCGATTAAGAAAATGGGATGCATACACCTGGAGCTAGGTTTACAGATCGAACCTAAGATTTCACGGCTTGGGTTTAGGAGGTCAAAGAACAATATCGGCGACAGGTATATGCAAAGTTTTCACATAAAATGACGGTGTATTTAACTGAGGAAATTTATCCCGATAAGCTTTAAACTCACGGATTTGGTTCAAATGATTTTAGGGGCTACTGATGTTTTTACTTCTACGAGCCGGGGATAAAGGTTTTCAACCTAGAGCTGTGCAGAGGTTAATGCATGCGGTTTAATATTTCATGAAACAACTTAACCCTACTCTGCTATTAATATCCTAAAAGCTTAAAAAAAATGCAGTTGCTTCAACACGAGGGAATTACCTCGGGATTCCAGAACTAATAGAAATGGGGTGAATGGAGTTGGCTATTAGGGCACTAATCAGCTGGTTTAAAGCTTGCAATTAGGAGCTTGAGCAATGCAGTAAAGGCCAACTGGTCGGACATTAGCTGGTTTGGAAAATAGAAAAAGGAACTAAATAGCCACACATGCTACAGGACCATCATCTATTCTCACGTAGTGCTGAGAAAAAGACTAAAAATGCTCACACATGCTACAGGAGACCAACAGCTACTCTCACGTAGTGTGCTGAGAAAAAGACTAAAAATGCTCACACATGCTACAGGACCAGAGTTGCAAGGAGCTAAAAACTCTGCGTTGGATAGCATTCGGACCACAGTAGAGCTAATGAGCTGAAGAGAAAGAAATAGAAAAAAGGGAAGGGAAGCAGGCGGCGCATGCACTGGCCAGCTTACTCGGCGGCGGCTTTGCTTGGACCTGGGCGCGGCAGAGGGAGTTGGAGTCAGTTGGGCTCCGGTGCTCGGCGGTTGGGGTGGTCGGCCAGCAGATTCAAGCTGCGGTGGAGCTTGGCTACTGCTGCTTTGGTTGCTCGGTAAGGCTTGAGAACTGGTCTGGAGCTTGGAGCAGAGGAGTGGCTTAGCTAACCATGGCTTGAGGTGCTTGCAGGGGAGCTGAGCTCGGGGAAGAAGGTGATGGCTCGGGCGGTGAGGTTACTCAGCTGCGGGGTTTTGGGGATGGTTGGAGAGTGAAGCCTGGGGAAGGGAGGGCGCTCGGCAGTCCTTAAATAGGCGGCGGCAAGCCGGTTGGCCATGGCTGCGGTGCTGGGTCCAGATGAGGTGACGGCTCGGCTAATGGTGAAGCGGAGCTGAGGTACGGCAGAAGCAGAGCACAGGGGAGCTGAGGGACGGCTCAGGAGCGCCTCTGTTGCTCGGACAAGGCTCATTGGCGGCCTGGCAGTGAGGGGAGTCAGCGGCGCACGCTGTGGCTGGACTGGACGCGTCCAGTGCACGTCCAGAGCGGCATGAACGTGGCACGGCTGCCCTGGGGCTTCTATGAAGCGTCAAACCATGTCAGTGGTGCTCGGCACACGAGCTCTAGTCCTTTGGTCAAGCCTGGGCACTAACAGAGGTCTGCAGAGAGAGGCTTGAATGCTAAAGCAAGATGGGACTTGGCTTTCAACTGAGGAGGGATGGAGACGTGAGCTGCCAGGAGGTTTAAATGGGATTAGGACAGGTGAGGCAGGGTTGAGTGACCGTTCACTGATTTGAGCAGCTCTGGCAAAGCAATTTACTGTTATTGCATGCGAGTTGTCATTCGGGACGGAGGTGTTCGGTGCTGGCCATGCTGGATTTTTACATAGCACTTGCCCATGTTTTTATATATCTGGACTCCTGGAAATGTGGGGAGTGTTGGGAATGTCTCCGGAGTTCCGGGACGGTGCTTGGAAACAATTGGCGAAGGGTTGCCGCGAGGGCATCACCGGATATCGATCGAACGGGGAGAGAGAGAGAGGATTTCCGGATTAGGGTTTTGATCGGAAGATTACGAGAGGGAAAGATTAGGGATAATGCATACATGAAATGCGTAAAATATACCCTAATATGCAGGATGTCATGATTTTATGCAAGTTAGAAAATCAGGGCGTGACACCCAGGACCATAGTACACCGTCATATTTACTACCTCCGACATACCTGCCGTAACATAAATTTATATCTTCGTCACATACTTAGTAAGGCATGCAGTTCTATTACGTCGCGCGACCGCTAAATTCTTTCGTGCTAAATGTAGGTCGAGTACACGCTTACAGCGTGTACAAGGGTGATCCGGAACACACCAGGGTTATCGACCGACAAATCGGGATAGAACTTTTAGCACGATCAAATGTAACGGTCAGCACGAACAGGTAATAATTAACCTAACTACATAATAATATTCTTCGTCTCCGTCATATTTACTAACTCCAACATACCTGCCGTAAGATAAATTGATATCTTCGTCATGTACTAAGTAAAACATGTAGTTATATTACGTCGCGCCACCGCTAAATTCTTTCGTGCTAAATATAGGTCAAGTACACGCGTACTGCGTGTACAAAGGTGATCCGGAACACACCAGGGTTATCGACCGACAAATTGGGATAGAACTTTTAGCACGATCGAATGCAACGGCCAACACAAACACGTAGTAATTAACCTAACTAAACAACAACATTCTACATGTCTCATAATTATTAATTAGTTCGACCTAAATTAACGAGACCTCATTTTTCTGACGTCTAATCAATTCTACTTATTCTATTCAATGAGACCTAACTAAACTATAAATTTAAACTTGTTCAAAACATCCTAATTAAATATGTACATAACCCTAATAATCTTACCAACTTTTTTATACGTACATAACCATACTAATTATACTAAACAAGTACAAAACATCCTAATTAAATTATGACAAGAAGTACAACCATAATAATTTATATTTACAACCCTAAACCTATAATAATCATACTAATAATTATACTAAACTTGTTTAAAATTTTTACCGTGGATGTAGAGATCTTCTCTCCCGCGAGCTCACCTCGTCTTCTCTCCTGCGAGCTCACCTCCGCTTCTCTCCCACGGCCTCACCTCCTCTCCCTCTTTTCTCCCATTCTTCCTCTCCTCTCTTCTTTCTCCCTTTCTTCCTCTTCTCCTCTCCTCTTTTCTCTCTAGAACAGCTGCTGCGCGCGATGGAACAAATGGGGTGGGGGGTGGGGTGCTGGAGGGCGATATGAGGAAGCTGGCGGCAATCACAGGCGCAATCAGAGCCCTGTCGTCCGACCGTTGGACGACTGGGGGCCTGTCGGCCAACCGTCGGACGACAGGTGGCGACATGGGGGGCCTGATGCGTCCCGTCGTTCGTTCGGCGCGCAATCGTCCGCGGGGGGACGACAAGCCAGTTATCGGTCGACAGTTGGCCAACAGGGGCCCCGTCGATCGACGGTTGGCTGATAAGTCCCCTGTCGCCCAACGGTTGGCCGACAGGGTAATAGTTTTCGTAATTTCCAGAACCAGACGCCCATATCTCGAATTTTTGATTTAAAAAATAATATTCTATTATAGATACTAATGGATACCCCGTCGCTTCCAATTTGCCATTTCCTTTGCAACGGTAGCACAAAGAGCGGTACAGGAAAATTATTTACCGGTAAAATCATAGCAATTTTGCCTTCTTCCATTAACAAAAGCTGTACAAACACATGTCTGCAGACTGCAAACATCACGCGAGATAAAGGCGATATGACAGCAAACTCTGCATTTTGCCTTGTTCTCTGTTAACACCTACTAGTAATTGCTTCTATTCTTTGTTACCATGTTTGTCTATCCTTCCTGGTTTCTTCTCTACGATCCCTCCTTCATGACCTTGTCAATGATAGGATCCACTATTGAATCCACCTCTTTCTTTATCTCATCAACCTGCGTTAAACAGGGAAAAAAATAAATAGATGCTTTCATTTGATAGAAAATATGTTCATAGATACATACTAAGCACCTCAAACTTCACTCAATGTACCCGTACTAATTAGTTGCCATCTAACGCTATTGAACTTAAAAGCAGTTTTATTTTACTCTCCTTAGATGGGGTTATTTCATTTGACACTATGACGTATCCTACACATGTAGCAACGCTGTGCTTAACATGCATGTCTCTATCACATTACCAGGTAGGCTATAACTCTACAAATCAACACGTATCTCCAACTTGGCGGACATAACAAGGAACAGCTGATAACTTGCACGACTGCACCATGAGCTAGTTAAGCAACAGTACAGTAACATCAGGAGCTGCCGTAATCTAAGCACTAACGTAACTTGGATTTACCGAAAGACAAATTGGGGCAGTACTAAATTAGATAATTAACCTAACCTTCTGGATTAGGGCCTCGGCTTTCTCGCCATCCTCCTCGATCGCATCTGTGATGGTCTTGATCTTGGATGCTGCCTCCTTGAGGTTTTCATTGCCGGGAAACGCTTCGGCCACCTCGCCGGCGACCTTCTCGGTTGCCTCCGCCACCGTGTCGACCACCTCGATTGCTATCTCTGCCGTCTTCTCCACCTTATCTGTCATATTTGGTTCACACGCAAAATAAATTTGGAAAAAAAATTAAATCTAAGATCAATAGGAGTTGTGTATGTATGATTCCGATTTACCTTCCAATGATCTTATCTTTCTGTAAATAGGTATTGCAACAATGACGGCACCAACGACCCACTTGGCCCTGAGAAGCACATTAAATGTGAGAAGAAATTGATGGAACAAATGCAGAAATATCTGAACAAGAAACGCATGCAAGTGTAAGTTTTCTGTACTCACCATGAAGGCATGTTGGGTATTGGGAGATTTCCTCCTGGTGGCTTTCCAGGACCTGGACCAACTGCAGGGATTCTGAACTAAAACAGGTCAAATTTTATGCACCAACCGTTGTGCAGTAGCGTGTATTGTTGATACTTCTCATACATGCCATGATCAAAGCTAATAAAAACAAAGAGAAAAATGGCATGTGCTAGCTAGGGCATCCTAAGAACAAGAAGCTTAGAGAGAGAGAGAGAGAGAGAGAACATCGATACACTTACTGGGTTGCTCGTCTGATTGGCAGGAAACTGTTGAAGCCCGCGGACTTCATCTTTAAGCCGATAAGGATTTGCCGGCGATGAGCTGGTGCAGATGTAGCTGTTCTCCGTTGATGCCGAGAAACCACTGGAGTGTATGACCCCAGGATTTTGGAAGCAATGGAAGATTTGAGAAACGCCATGGGACTTAAAAGGAGTCAGGTTTTCTACGTTGAAACTACTGTTTTATGAGTTTGTAACTTCAACGTATGGCAATATCCTTGTGTTGCTTTCTTCTGCAGAGCTCTGCTCAACTTAAAACTTATCAGTCTGCACCAACCATATAAAAGGAGAACGTGACTATCAGTGCACAGCACGAAGATATCAACCTGTATTAGTATATAGAGCCATGCAGTGAAGACCTGGTTTCATTAAAGCATTCTTATTGGTTGGGTTGCACAAAAGTGGTTGACTTTGAAGTAAGATTGAACAAAACGTTACGTCACTTATGATTGCTGTACTCCAAAGCGTAGTACTCGTAAACAACTGACTTCAGAAAATTTTGTTGGTTGTGTCTCGCCTTTTCACATGACATGCCTTGATGTAATTATTCTTTTATTCAGAACAACAAGAAATGCAAATCTAGATGTTTCAGAGGAAAATACGAGACATGAGAGAACAATAGTGAAAGCGAAAAGGCCACGGAAGTGGATAACCAAGAAATAACAAAAATAGGGACGTGGAATGAGCATTAGAATCGAGGTTTAGACAAACTTGAAAGGAAGCCTGCTAACTTGACAAGGCTTCAGAAAGGTTGTCACAGAGCTACAAGTACGTAATCGACTGGACTCTCTAGATTCGTCTTTCGTCGCGATTGCTTCTAGAGATCTAAAAATGAAATTCAATGGAAGAGTCAGACTGGAGCAAGTAAACGGCAAGAAATGGAGAAGACATAAAAGGAAGCAGCACATCTGGAGTATATCATGTACAGGGAGATAGAAATTAGAAAACATGTTGCTTGAAGCAACCTGAAAACTAATCTAGCAAGTTGTAAATGCTGTTTCCATAGAAAATGTGGTTTCCGTTTTGACATTGTACCTACCATCAGAAAAAGAACGAGAGTTCTTGACAACTCTGTTTACCATTAGTTGCACTCCAAAGGCAGAAATAAAAGCCAAGAAAATTGCATCGTCTAGTTTGGCACGAGGAGCAAATCAACAATGAATTAATTTAGCAAATAGAACACTTCATGACAATCTCACTAATCAAGTAAAAAACCTTCATACTAGTATATACCAGGTTCCGCAAGCCACTATAGATCGGCATGCTTCTCAGTGCTGGACAAGCCTTTTTTTTAGTTTTATAATACTGTTGCAGCTAACAATTGTAACCATAGGCCAGCGAGCTATTCAAATCACGGGGACACCATCAGCACGGCCTTTGCAGGGGGGAGGCAAAACTAAGCTTTCTTTGCAGGCAGTGTAAACACTGGCAAAAAACCAAACTACTTCCTTGCTGTTTCTGAGAGCTGATCCAGGTTCAGATCTTTACCATCACCAAACTGCATCACTCGTTGCATCGCTGTTATACCTGCCTGTGCCTCACATTGTATTGGTCTTAAATGGGCCAGGTCCAGTTTCTGCCAAGTCAGAGCCGTGCTCAAACTGAAGGTTACTAGTCTACTAGTTCTGCCATCCTAACCACGTCATTGTGCAAACCATCAGAACTGCAAAGTTCCACTAATGTAATCAGCAATTACCTGTAAAAATACCCATTGTTCTTTTTTCAGAAGCAAATGACCATTTGTTTGAATTGACATGTGGTGCACGAAAAAATTCCATCTCATGGTATTGGCATTGTCAAGGAAACCAGTTCAAATCATCTATTCTCAACATTCTTCTCAGGGTTGACTGAAATCTGGAAGCAGAATGGACTGTTCTTGCCTTGGTTCAGCAGGCATTTGATCAGAATGAGCCAAATAAGATAAAAATCAGGCTTTTCTTTGGTTCTTTTCCTTTTTGCAGTCTCAGTCTTTCCAATGCCATCTAGCATCCCAGAAGTGTTTGAGTTGCCAGATTCACAAGTATCTAACAGCATGCAGCGGCAGCTCTTGCAGAATTCAGATACACCATCTACAATAATATTTGCAAATATAATCTCAGCAACTTTATTCCTTACAAGCAGAGGAACTTGTCCAGATTGGTCTCGCACATAGATCTGCAGATCATGGTAAGATGAGTTTACTAATTTAGTTTCAACAGAAGAATTCTTTTCAGGTGGGTATGACCTCTTACCATGAATGTTTGTATATCTGGCCAACAATGTGAACATACTTTGGATTATCTGGACAATCAATTGGACAAGTGCTTTCTCCATGAAGGTTTCTGCACAGAGATCCACTATATCATGGCAGTTAGATCAATATTATTTTTGGTACATATAGCTGATGAAATGTTGGCAATACGACATGCAGGTGCATACTTTCTTTTTCGAGAATTAAGGTGCATATTTTGGATATAGAGGTAAACCACATAACTTGCATCCGGTAGTAATGAAATCTCTGACCATATCATTATGTTCTTTCAAGGAAAGTCTCTCAATGACTGACAGTTGCCCCTTGAAGTGAGAGGTCAGAGAACCCATAAACACCATCTTGCCAATAGATGCATAAACATTCACACTACAACATTTGCTCTGAGATAGTAGTTCTGAGATGGACAAGAAGTCTGCCGATTCCTTTTCTTTTCTTTCTTTCCAGTTTCTTCAGTATCACCTGCGACACAGTATTATAAGAGTATCATTTACGCTGTATGGCTTTTAAAACAGAAGGTCAATGATGTAAGATATCCAAGAAGACAAGTTTGATAATTATGTTCTACTTCTATCGCTAGGGAACTTATCAAGTGAAAAACCGTTGCTGCCTAATTGCATGGTACAGTTATTAAAATCAAACATAAGAAGTGTAATTCTGACGTAAGATGAACTGAAAACACAGGAGCCGCATCCAAAGGATTTTTACTGCCAAATCTAATAAACAAGTTCATGTAAATGATGAAACATGTTGTTTGAACCTCTAAACGAAATGTGCATAAAGAGAGATTTAGATCTGCAGTTTGATAAATTATCCCAATTAAACTGAAATTGCACTGTCTCAGCAGATTTTACCTGCTGACGACTTTCCGCGAGAGTACATCTGGCGTGTAGGATCCATTCTGCCACTCTTCTTAGCAAATTCAGCAGCTGGGCACTATCAGATTTATCACGGCTAGAACTACCTCGTTTGGGCAACAGTAATTGTCAGTAATAAACTGGCACAATATCGTAATTTAACCAACAACAATGTTGGCAAAGCCCTTATCACCATTAGACTAATGTACGTTTTCTACGCCCTAGATAGTAAAGATCGGAAAAACTTAGTGTAGTTTCTCCTGGAAAAGTATATTATGAATAAAAAAACACAAAAAGAACAATGGCAGTTAAGAGCACGAAAAAAGAAAACAATGCAACTTTACACCTTTTGTTTGCACTAAATCTTTAGAGTTCAGCAACACTTGGACTGCAGATATCTGAGAAGCTCTTCCCTCCAGGCCATTTCTAAACTCTACTATCTTAATATCCGAAACAAAATAACGAAAAACGTCCCATAAGCAGCAGATAACAGCTGCGCAGTATGTTGGCGTGCACATATACGAGATGGATATATTCACATCTGAAACAAACTGACCTAAAAAATAAAACCAACCTCTGGGATTTTATGAGAACATGACTTAATTCGAGTTACAATCACACATATCAAACAGTTTCGTATTTTTATCATGAAAGGAAGCTTTTGCTTCACTACAATTGAACACATTCTACAAGGAAGAGCCAGGTCATCCTTAGGATCCTTACTTTGCAATAGTAAAACATCACGAGCGGCAATGGTCGAACTACTATCCTTGGACCATAGAGAGACACAGAAGCTCGACCTCGTGTTGTCACCAACTTCGAGCATAGTTCTCTGGATATGCCCTTCCGGTTGCAGCATTTTGTTCCTGGGATAGGAGAAAAAGAAATATAGCCTCAGGACGACAAGATCAAAGATGCGTTCATATCGTATCACTCGTTTGCCCCCCCATCGAACTACCTCCCCAGAGTTCTAATAACTGGAAGTAGGATTGCTAGTTACCTGGAGGGGAACGACGCGGCGAACGGACGCCAGGAGCTGCACGAATCCGCCGACGTGGCCGGCGGCCGCCGAGAGGTCGACCAGCGGCCCGTACCAGCTCACAGCTGCCGCCATGGTAGGCCGTCGGACCGAGCTGTAGCGGAAACGGCGCTGCCACGACACGAGCGCGGGGGGATGTCTGTCTGTCCGGTGGCGCCGGCCGCGACTTCGGCGTCTCCCCTCCCCCTCAGGGCTTGTTTGGTTCGTAGGGAATTGATCATCTAGGGAATCAATCCAATCCCCCTCCTATCTCCCAATCCTCTTATAGGATTAAATCCATTCCACCACCTAGTCCCTCTCACTTGATATTTTATTTAGATGGTGTACTTCCGCTATGTAGATACATAAGGTCAAGGCAAGCCCACGTGTGCATATATAGGTGTTATAGACTTCATGCTACCCCACATGTTAGGGGATTGGCCTTTTCTTCTTATATCAAACAACAACAACCAGGTACTAATTCAGTACTAAACTACATTTCACCAATAAAATGTGTAAAGGTTCCATTGGAGGCTGATCAAGTAAGCATACATGAGAAGTTCAATTCACCAGCACATCGATCACACAAATAAGCATACATCAGACTGATCAAATAAGCATACATCAGGCTGACCAATAAATCTTGCTCTGTAGGTTGTTCTTACCACGAAGCTCTATCTCCACAAGTTCTAGCAACTCTCGACCCATTCTTATTAACATAAGAGGCAAGGTAGAAATTTTTGGTCTTTTCTCGTTGGTAATAGTAAATACAGAGGTACCTGAACGAACCAGCCAGGTAAATACACCGTCCATTCAAGTCAAACATAACTTGACTATTCTGCATTGCCAAAATGAAAATGGTGTCAGCAATATATCACCGTATACATTGCAGCTAAACTTAGTGAAAAATCAACTAAGAACAAAATATTACTCGTTAATGTGAAGCACCATCACGAAGACCCTATCAAAGCTAAAATACAAAATGGATGTGCCAAAACAGTCTTCATCGGTCCAAAATAGATAAGCATGGAATGGTATCCAGAGGATACTTCAGGGCCATCACTATAGAAACAAACCAGCAAGATATCTAAATCCTGAGCTGAATGAATGTCCTGATAGCATCCAGATAACCACTGAAATAACATAGCTCCTGGTTCTAATAAGCTAAGAAGTGAAAAAACTAAAACTAAAACAAGGTAAAGCTGGCCAGAAAGAAAATCAATGGATGATTTATCTGAATTTGGACTATACCAAATCGACTATTATGAGACTAGTAAACTAACCACATGGCAGTCAATCGGAAATGAGACCATAGGTTAAGCCTCCAAAGCTAAATCTACAGAATGCTTAACAGCCAAAACTATACTTGTCAAGAAAATAGTAGGCCAAGCCCAACACAAAATACTGTTCTTTTCTATCACAGGAAGAATGGTTATTGCCTAAATATTGTATACAGCAATGATTTGACAGCCAAGACACAAGCATCATATTAAAACCCGAAGAAATTGACATGAAAGAGGCTATACCAATAACACCAACCATATATATATAGCAAAATTTGACGACTTTCAACTATTCCTTATATAGATTAGATGCAACGTGTATAAAAATTTTTAAACAGCCATGATGATACCTTTCATCTCACTCTTTGAGTTCACAATAACACTAGCATTGTCTGCAAATATGACATAAGCCAAACATTAGCATTGAAACATAACTAAAGCAACCATTGTGATTCAATAAAACTTCTACATACAAAGGATCAATAGAGCAGCAGGTAAAACCACAACAAAAACAAAAACTTTTATACCTTTTCTACTGCCTGCAATGACCCATCCGTCTTCTTAACCACACAAGACGACTAGCTTCATCTGCACTAAGGAAAATTTCCCTATTCTGCTCACTCTTGAACACTTCGAAGGCATCAGCTTTCTCATCAATTGATAACTCTCCCATTGTGTTCACCACTAAAATACATTTCTTGATGGAGAAATCATCCACAGTCTTTAGCTCCTCGGCTCTTTCTCTAGCTAACGCTGCAGTTTCCTCCTTAGCTTGTTTTGTTCGCAATGTAAAATACCTCTCCATCATACCAGCAACATCTCCATTTTGCTTACGCTTTTTTGGCTCATTTTCTACTTTCTTCCTTGTGGTAGCGTGATTCTTTCTTTGCTGATTTTGCTCATGCTCTACTCTAGTCTCTGGTTGCTCACTTGACAAGCCTAGATCCTCATCATCATGATCCATTGTTTCTTGAATATCAAGAAAATGCACCTCTGTGTCGGTAGAGTCATCCACAAGGTCCACTTGTGTAAGAATAGGATACTGTGATGGCTCAGCAGATAATGTGAAGTTATAACTACCCTCAGCAGTTTGTCCTATGCAAAAGAAACAAATTGACAAAATAGAGATAAGCATAAAGTATAAACAAATAGTAAAAGTACAAGCTGCCATTAGTTTATCTTACCATCATAAAGTTCACCTAAAGCATCAAACAGTGGAAAAGATTTACTACGAAACTTCTTTGCTCTAGGGAAGGACTGCAAAGTGTAGGAATGAAAAAAATAACTGGCTACAGAATCTAGCTCATAAATGAATCAGATAAGATTTGAAAGAATATCTTACAATGATGATGTTATTCCAAAGAGCTGGTTCAGCTTCTATCATACATCTTTGTTCATTCCATGAAGCTCCACTCTGTTTTCTTGCTTCCTTGAGCATCCTATAGTCTCGTTTCAGCTCCTTTTCTTTTTCTTGTATTTGAACCTTTGTGAAAGTCACGTACGGATACTTCTCATGGAATTCTTTCACAATTTTATTCCATGTTTCACTTGACCACCCATTTTGTCCCCTGAAGGAAGGATTGTTATGCTCATGGAGCAAGTCAACTAGAGATTTTTCGAATCCTGGATTCCATGAGGCTCTAGATTTATCCACTATTAGAAGAAAAAAGCTAAATACAATCAAAGTCAAATACAAGGTAAGTTGCTCAAGACAAAAAAATTCATGCAAGTTAGAAAAAGCATATCATAATACCTTTTGGAGATGTCCCTTTCCTTTTGGTTTGGTTGAATAACTTTGGAGAACCCCTTCCAAACATTATAATTGTTGAGCATGGTAATATTTCTTTGTAATGTTAATAACATAATACAAAAGCAATAAAGAGTTCACATATACTAGTTAATACATGATAAAAGGTCAAATGGAATAGAACTCCTCTATCTACTATGCATGTCGAAAATCTTCCCACATTCTCATTGCAATTATGTCTCTCTCATTGTCACCATGTTCGTTGTTCCCACGGTATTGAACATCATCGCTCGGAAGATCAACAAAAGATTCTGGAGGTATGTTATTTGGTTGATTATCTAGCCAGCGCTCGTCGCCATTATGCAATCTGATGATGCTATGGAAGACTACAGCAGCCGCTGGTATCTTCACTTGGTTTCTTATTCGATGAAACGTGCCCACTTTGAGAATGGGGAAACACTTCTTCAGAACTCCTAGGGCCCTTTCAATGTGATTCCGTAATACTGCATGCCGGTGATTAAACAACTCCTTGTGGTTTTGGGGTCGACGGTGACCATGCCCGAACTCCTTCAAATGATAACGGACACCACGGTAGGGTGCAAGGAAGGACAGAGTGTTGGCATAACCACCATCAACGAGATAAAACTTGCCCTGAGGTACTTGAAAACCGCTATTCATAGCAGACCTAAGAACCATAGCATCTGTAGCAGATCCCTCCCAGCTTCAAATCGAAATCACAAGCCAACATAACATTTTGGCTAAGTGTGCCATTTCTATTCCTAAAGGGTGCAGCTTTATCTTCTGATATTGTTATGGGGACATGATTGCCATAGTGATTTTCAAAGATTTTAAATAGTTGATATTGGTTTTGATGGAAATGTCAAAGTAAGAACCTTGAAATAAGGGAAGAATCACGGGTCTAACTCGATCTTCCAATGTGGTTGCTGAAGATTGGGAGGTTTTAGAAATCGATGAGAGAGTGTAGGGATTATCTTGAAGACAGCTTTGATGTGGCGATAGAAGGTCTCTCCACTATGCTTGAACTCATATTGAAGGTCCTCAAAGGATGCATTGTGTGATAGCATGAATAAGAAGAATGCTAGCTTCTCCTCGACCTTCACTCTTGTATCACATAATAATTTTTCCCGTCTAAGATAATTTGCTAAAGACAAAAATTTCAGACTCCATCCTAAATGCTACCCGGCAGTCCTTAACGTGCCCTTCAAGGATTTCCCTAACATGATCCTTGCCGGATAGCATTGATGTATGACGTGGCCTTTTTTCTCTTTGCCCTCTAGTCCCCAAGAGATATAATGCTGGGAAGAGAAAGAGCATCATGTCGTCGTCGTCCTCCCTCCTCTTCCTAATTCGATCTATCCTTCGCAAATTCATTTTAGCACTAAAAAATATAAAATAGTTAAAAAGCTACTAACACTTATTCCATAGTAAGAGGAGAAATAAGAAGGTGGGAAGGCACAGCTCACCTTGGCCTTGACGTTGTCGATGATGTCGTTGTTCTCCAACTTGAAGATGATCCGGTGTCACGACAGGATCCCACGACGGTGGAGGTTCGTCCTCTCCTTCTCTACCCCAAGCGGTAGCAATCTATAAAAAAGTAATCAAGTATGAATTTATATACACCAATTTAGACAAACAGGAAAGAAATATGCCATATCATATAAGGAAAAAAATAAAATGTTGCTCGGTCTCAACTCGATCGAGCGCGCTTCCTCACCCTGCCCTCGATGGAGTAACCGACACACTTCCTCGCCTGGTCCTCGTCGCTGGAGTAGCCGACTTCCTCGTCCACGCCGGGGTAGCTAGAGACCCGGAGAGTCTCCTCCTCGCTGGACCTGGAAGGTGGCGGCGGAGGGACCACCGGCTTCGTGAAGACCTTGTGGAACTCGAACCTGCGTCACCGAGCTCGAACAAGAACCCAGCGGACTCGTTGCTCGCGGAGCTCGGCCAAGAAAGTAACGACGGAGCTCGGCCAAGAAACCCCATAAATCTAGACGCGTTGGAGAAGAACGCCGCCATGGAGGGAGGAGAGGGAAAGGGAGAGGCGGAGGAGCTTACTGGGGAGAACGGCGTAGTCGGAGAAGAATGCCGCCGGGGAGGAGAGGACGACGGTGCCATCGGGAGGAGCGGCGTCGCATCGCGATGGGAAGAGAGGAGCGGCGTCGCGTCGTCCGGGAACTTCCACGAGGGCCGGGGAGATGATTCTTAGCCCCGGGGAAACGGGCCGCCACGCAGGGATTTGGTGGGTTTTTCCCGAGTAAGCCCAGAAACCAAACACGTAAAAAACGTTTTGACGGGAATTGGGCCCGGCCGGGTTGATCCACGGGGATTGGCCCGCGATCCCGGCCCATCCCGGCCAAACCAAACAAAGCCTCAAGGTCGAAAGGGCTGGGAACGAGAACAAATATGCAGAGAGGAGTGGGCTTGTTTGTCAGGCTCCAAATCGAATTCAGGATGAGAATCGATTTGGGCGAACGTATTTGGGAATTTGAGTATCGAATCTATGTATGAAAATGGGATATAACTTAACTAATTATGTAATGGAAGATAGTTGGAACTCTTTTCTTACTTCCTTCGCATGGCCAACAGGGTATATATACCCAAGTAGGAATTTACAGCTAGAAGTTCTTATAGTAATAAAACCGCATCAAGTTATCTAATTACGGCTGACAATAGCCTTACAACCACAGTGTGAAAAGATAACTTCATTAGCTCCCATCCGTCCGATGCTCTCTGCTAAATCGTAGCCCTCTATTGTCTGAAGTGGTCGCCAGGTCAGGTCCTGACAATGCCGCCCGCTTGAGTCAGACCTTGTCCTCAAGGTTGAAAGTGAGGAAAGGTACGCTGCAAGAAGGAAACGTCCTCCCAGGTTGCATCCTCCGGTCCCAAGCCAGCCCAATGAATGAACCATTGTGCGACAGGCAAGCCTTTGCGCTGCACAATGCGCCTGTCCAGTACAGCGACAGGAGTTGTTTTGATTTTACCTTCATCAGTGACCATAGGAACATGAGGAAGAGGAATGGCCTTGTGACCCACATGCTTCTTCAGTTGACTAATGTGAAAAACTGGGGGGATGAGGCAATTGTCAGGGAGTTGCAGTTTATAAGCAACTTTACCAATACGCTCCAGAACTTTGTAAGGCCCATAATATTTGGAAGCAGCTTCAAGGAACCCCTTAGGCCGAACACATTCTGACGATAAGGCTGGATCTTCAAGTATACAAAATCACCAACAGCCAATTGGCGTTCAGAACATAAGCGATTAGCATAATGCTTAATTCTATTCTGAGCAGTCTGTAAATTATGCTTGAGGTCCTTGAGCATGGCTTCTTTTTCAGTGACAGTGAGTTTAGCTGCGGGTGAGATAGTGCTAGGCAAACTGAATTCACCAAGGATGGGTAGGGCATACCCATAGAGAGCTTCAAAAGGAGTGACCTGCAATGATGTGTGATACGTCGTGTTGTACCACCACTCAGCTAACGACAACCAGTTGTACCACTTCTTTGGTTCCTGAAATACCATGCTGCGAAGATATGCTTCAAGACATTGATTGACACGTTCGGTTTGCCCATCAGTTTGAGGGTGGTATGATGTGCTAAACCTGGGAGAGACATGCAAATCTTTGAAGATTTCTTGATAGAGAGTGCTGGTAAAAATCCTGTCCCTGTCAGAGATGATTACTGCTGGAAGACCATGTAATTTGAAGATGTTATCACTAAACAGCTGAACCACAGTTTCCACCATATACGGATGAGCCATCTCAATAAAATGAGCATATTTAGTGAGCTTGTCCACGACCACTAAAATGACCTCCTTACCATGAGAGGTAGGTAAAGCCTCAATGAAATCCATGCTAATGCATGACCAGGCCATGTCTGGGATGGGTAGTGGGTCGAGTAATCCTGGAGGGTGAGTGTGTTCAACCTTAGTTAATGGCATACAGGACACTCAGTAACATAGGTTTCAATCTATTGCTTCAGCTTGGGCCAATAAAAAAATTTCCTTCACGCGATGGTAGGTAGCACGAATGCCAGAATGACCTCCCAGAGCAGAGTTATGCAGGGATTCAAGAATATGCTTCCTGAGGTCAGTAGAAGCTCCTACGTAAAGTCTATTGCCATACTTGATGAGTCCATCTTTCAAAGTAAAGAGAGGAGTAGGGCTAGTATCAGCAGCAATTTTACTCAGGAGCTTGCTGCTGTCAGAATCCCCTTGATAAGAAAGTTTGATATCAGCAACCCACTCAGGTGTGAAAGTAGTCAGAGAATTACAGAGGAGGGAGGGAGAATCCCTTCGTGATAAGGCATCAGCTGCAGCATTTTCCTTGCCTTTCTTATACTCAATAGTGTAATCAAATTCAAGGAGCTTCAAGAGTAACTTATGCTGAATGCCTTCAGTAAGCTTCTGAGTAGTCATAAACTTCAAACTTTGCTGATCAGTTTTAATAACTAAGGAATTGCCCAAGAAATAATGTCTCCATTTCTTTAAAGCCTCTAGGATAGCAAGGGCCTCCTTTTCATAAACTGACTGAGCTGCAGCCTTAGGGCCCAATGCTTTGCTAAAATAAGCAAGTGGTTTGCCTGATTGCATTAAGACAACACCAATACCAGTTCCACATGCATCAATCTCCAATATAAAAGGTTGAGAAAAATCAGGCAATGCAAGAACTGGGCATGTGGTCATAATTTTTTTTGAGATGGTCAAAAGCTGCAGTATGCTCAGGTTGCTAATCAAAGGCATGCTTCTTCAGAAGATCATGGAGTGGCCTACAAATTTTTCCGTAATCCTTGACAAATCGCTTGTAATACCCTGTTAAAACCAAGAATCCTCTCAATTTGGAGACCGTATGAGGTTGAGGCCACTTGAGAATATCTTCTACCTTTTTGGGATCAGTTGCAACGCCTGCACCAGAGATGATGTGCCCCAAGTAGTCGACTTGAGTTGTGGAAAACATGCACTTGGAGAGTTTTGCAGTGAGCTGATGAGATCTCAACGTGTGCAATGTAGTTTCTAGGTGCCAAAGATGGTCAGCATGACATTGACTATACACGAGGATATCATCAAAGAACACGAGAATAAATTTCCAGAGATAAGGTTGGAAAATAGTGTTCATCAAATTCTGAAAGGTGGACGGAGCATTAGTAAGCCCAAATGGCATCACCAAGTATTCATAATGGCCCATGTGTGTTTTAAATGCTGTTTTGGGAATGTCAGCAGTGTTCATTCGAATTTGATGGTAACCGGACCGTAAATCAAATTTACTGAACACCGAGGCACCATGTAATTCATCCAAGAGATCTTCTATGACAGGCATAGGAAGTTGTTTTTGATAGTGTCGGCGTACAAACGCCGGCGTCGGTGGTCCGGATGGACCCCCCTTTGGGATTCGGCCGGGGAGGCGCAAGAACAGAAGCTACGTCGATCTTGAGTGGCAGGGATGCTAGAATGGAGACTGTGATTTACCCAGGTTCGGGCCACCTTCTTGGTGTAAAACTCTACGTCCTGCTTTTTTGTGTATATATGAATATTTAGATGATTACAATCAATCTGGAAGCACAGATGTTCTTCCTCTTTTCTATCTCTTACGTCTCTTTTTTCTCCACCTTTTTCATGGCCTTGGTTCTCCCCTTATATACCCGGGGGTCACCACAATGGCCGAAAGGCAAATACACTGTGGCAGCACCGTTGCTGACGGATCGGGCGTGGGCGACCCACGCTGGCGGTTGAGGGTTGTTGTAGCGGAATAGTGCCTGTCACGCTGCGGTTGGAATCTGGGTCATTATGACGTGGTTGGGTCAGAAAGTGAAGACTTCCCGGACGCTCTCTACCACGGACCATGCTGCAACTACCCCGGCCCTACTGACCAGGGACAGGAGGCATGCGCCTGGGCATGCGGCGGCGTGTTCTAAAGTCAAAAAGGTGTCAGACCGCTCCATCCCTTGACAGGACCGACAGCTAATGGGGCCCATCATATGGGAGGACGGAATTTGACCAGGACGCCACCATCTTGTCCGCAAGGACTTGGAGTAGGTGGGCCCGCACGAATAGGCATTAAATGCTCCTGTCGGGCCACGTGTGCTGGGAAAAGACCTACGAGGGGTGCTCGGGGTTCTGCATGCTCGGGGACCCCCAAGCACGTGACTTAGGACATTCCATCGCTCGTGGGAGGTGGTCGCCGTCCCGAGCGGGTCCCAAGTTGCCTTGGGTGCTCGGGAAGCATCCTTAAGGGACGACTCGGGGTTCCCCTTGATGGCCAAGGGGACACAGTGCTCGGGGTGTTCCCCCAGGCACCTCCTCTTGACTCCCACACCCTTGGCGACGTGGCGTCAAGTTGGGCCTCTGCCAGCGGTCTAGGGGACCCCGTTCCCCTATCGCCGATAGATAGTAATGGAGTTCAACTTTCGATAATCAACACAAAGACGCCAGCTCCCCTCTTTTTCCTTACCATGACTGCAGGGGAGGAGAATGGGCTTAGGCTATGCCTGATTTCATCTGATTTCAACAGCTGAGAGATAATTTCTTCCATTGCTCCTTTTTGGTAGTGAGGAACACGATAAGGCCTGAGATTAGGAGGAGAAGTGCCTGGTTGAAGAGTGATTGTGTGATCACAGTCTCTGTGTGGTGGTAAACCTAAAGGTTCAGAGAAGACATCAGAATACTGGTTGAGCAGTGCCTGGATGTCAGCTAGAACAGGAGTTGAGGAAACAGGATGGCCACTGTCTAACTGGTTCACTTGTAAGAAAAACCCCATAATCTCTTTGGTCATTAGCTTCTGCATAGCTTCCGGAGCAAGCAGACAATGTTTTGAAGAAATGGTATGATCGGAGAGTGTAAGAGGGGCACCATTTGAGGTCACAGTAAGGGTCCTCTTGTTCAAGTCCAGAGAAATAGGACTGAAAGTATAAATCCAATCAATGCCAAGTATAATATCATAACTTTTGAGCGAGAGGATCTTAAAAGCAGATTTGAATCTATGGCCCTGGATGTGGTAAGATTGCAGGGGAACCATCATAGTGGAGATTAAGTGCCCCCCTCCAGCCACTGCGACCTTCCTAGTCTGGCCCTGCTGCATTGGGCAAGCACTTTTGATGGTAAAATCATAATTCATGAAGGTATCTGAACTACCACTATCCACTAATGCCACGACCTGATGACCTCCTAAGTTTAAGAGTACAGAAAAGGTTGCAGGACCAGGCGTGCCATTTAAAGCATAAGAAGAAAGTAACATCAGTTCCACTGCAGGGGTGGAATCGTCAGGTGTATTGGGAGCAGTGTGGTATACTTGGTCAGATGTCCCAGCCGTGTCCGGTTCTAGTGTGTTGAGGTTATCGTCGTCCAATTCCTGCAAGATGTGCAATGTTTTGCCGTGCTTACAGCGATGCTCACGAGACCAGAGTTCTTTGCAGTACCAACAAGTACGAGCAGGCCTACCCTGGACAGCAGGGAATTGAACCGTGTCAGGAGAAACCGGAGGGTCGAGCTTGGAACCCGGTGGTTTGAATGGAAGCGGAACATCACTGGGACGTGGTTTTCTGGAACCCGACAGAAGGTATTATACGTTTGGCAGCCGCAGCTTTCTCATATACTTTTGCATACCAATATGCCTCCAGAATTCCGCGAGGACGTTGCCCACTGACATCATGTTTAATGTCAGGCCGCAACCCACCAATAAAATAGCTCATGGGGAAAGCTTCTCGTAAGTATGGGTGATCTCGTTTGACCAATGCGACACACTCCTCAAACTGATCAATGTAAAGTGCGACTGACGAATGTTGTTTACTGTTTTTCAGCTGATCCACTGCTTCATATACAGTGGCTTGAGTAAACCGATGTACAATCATGTGGCAGAATTGCTGCCAATTCATCATCTGCCAAGGAACACAAATGTTCTTTAACCAGGTATTAGCCCGACCGGTGAAATGTCCTGTGGCCACGTTTACCCATTGTTCATATGGTGTGCCAGCCATATCAAAGAACTTTTCACACTGTTGGAACCATCCAATAGGATTGTCACTCTCAAATAAGGAAATCTCCAAATGTGGTCCTTTGAGGGCAGCATCAGTCTGGGAGGATGCTCCAGCCACGTGCTGAGATCGATCATACTCAGGAGCTTGAACCTGAACAGAGTGATGCAAAGGTTGTTGCAGGGGTCCCAGATGAATGTACTGGCCAGTAATGGTGTTGGAGTATGATTGTGAAGGTGCTGGTGGAACTGAAGGTAGGTGGGGCATTCCCCCATCAGGCCGAGAGTGAGATACATGTACTGCAGACGTAGGGCCTGGATAATGGTGTTGTTGTGGGAGATTGCTCGGGAGTGGTGAGCCCTAAAGACGAGAGGGAGATGGCAACTCACTAGAGTGGACATGTGTGGCATGCTGGGCAGAGATCAGACCGGATGGAAGCACTGAAACAGATACCCCGTCTGTCATGACTGCCGATGTGCGAGTTGCCAGGTGGGACTCCGGACGGAATTCAGGCTGGCTAGAGAAATCGCTCAGAGCACATGGGATAGGTGTCTGTGATATAAGTGAACGGTGCACCACTAGAGGAACATGAGAAACCGTCGTGTGTATAGAAGGAGGAGGACACACAGATATACCTGCCTTGGTGTCCAGTGGAGGAGCTGGGAGAGGGGATGGTGGTGAAATGTATCTCTGCATCATCGCTTCCAGCGCATCCACGGTGACCATACTCTCCTTGATCGCTTGAATATCAGACGCGGTAACTCTTCAGATCAGTGATATCAACACAAACCTCCATCATCTCTGCTTCCAGTCGTTCAATTGCAACTTGAGCATCGAATGAGCCAGCTGCTCCTGCCGCCGCCGCAGCTGCTTGAGTCCTAGTCATCCCCATAGACACAAATGCAGGATCAGTGCGAGAGATCACTAGGAAGATCCATCTCGTCCAATTGCTCTTGAATTCGCCCCGTTGCCGGCAAGATTAGGTCGCTGAGATGGGGATTTACAGGAATCCCACCCAACTCAGCACGTAATCTCGAGACGCCTCCAAAGTTGTCGATCTAATAGCAGCTCGGGAATTTTACAGTCGCAATCGAGCAAGTGCGACCAACCTTTACCGCCTAGATCGATGTCTTCCCAACTCCAATGTCGACGCCGCCACAACGATCCACGCCGTCGCCGCGAATAGGGAGGGTGGGAAGGGATTTTACTGGAGATCCAAACCTTCCGACCTCCAAGTCCGGTTCGCTGCCGCACAAAACGAGGATGGTCTGCGCTCTGATACCCTTGTCAGGCTCCAAATCGATTTCAGGATGAGAATCGATTTGGGCGAACGTATTTGGGAATTTGAGTATCGAATCTAAGTATGAAAATGGGATATAACCTAACTAATTATGTAATGGAAGATAGTTGGAACTCTTTTCTTACTTCCTTTGCACGGCCAACAGGGTATATATACCCTAGTAGGAATTTAGAGCTGGAAGTTCTTACAGTAATTAAACCGCATCAAATTATCTAATTACGGCTGACAATAGCCTTACAACCACAGTGCGAAAAGATAACTTCATTAGCTCCCATCCGTCTGATGCTCTCTGCTGAATCGTAGCCCTCTATTGTCTGAAGTGGTCTTCAGGTCAGGTCCTGACATTGTTTTTTCCCTTCCGTGCTGAGCCTCCTATTTGGACTGCCGAAAAATACTAGGCGGGCGGGTCAGCCGAAAGTACTCGCAATGCCGTTACGACGTGGGCCAGAAATTGTTGCTCTAAACAGCCCGAAAAATTACCCCCCGCTCACCCCGCCATACAAGCAGCACGTTGCCGGCGGCGCCTGGAGCAGCGGGAGAGCTGCTTACTTGCGGGCGACGGCTGGAGCATCGCGGAGCTCGTACGACCGCTGCTTCGGGAGCGGTCGGATGTCGCGACAGTGGAAACAGAGCATTCCGGTCGACACTGGCACTCATACTAGGCGCTGCTCCCCTCGACACGGCCGTTCGACGCCGCCGCCGCTGTCGTTGTAACGTGGCTGAGCCACCGACATGTATACGCAGAATCGCAGAGCGGCGCGTGCCCACGTAGTGCGCTGCTGCTAGCGTCTTTTTTTTATAGGAAAAGTCTAGATTCATTGAAAAACAGTCCAACAGGACAGCTGTCCCAACAAGATTGCAGAAAGACTCCTGATAAAAATAAAATTACAACTCGGTCCTTGGGGGATATTTCCGCCGACCCACAGCGCCGCCGTACCGACTCGCCGAAGCAGGGGAGGACGAATCGCCAGTCGTCGCTCGCGAACCTGCAAAAGGAATCAGAGGACAAGGACAAAGCCTTGGACGCCCCGGTCGAAAGCCGCAAACACCGTCCGCCGCGAGAGGCGGAGCGAAAACCTGATGAAGGCACCGGCGGCAGGGGCAGAGCCCCAATCTTCAGCAGGAAGGCGAACTCCTCCCGACCATCAACCTCGCTCCGCCGGATGGATCCGCAACCGCAACACAATGGGAGCTTGAGAGGAGCAGCTGGCCTGAAGAATAAACCTCCCAGGAAACCTCACGGACCGACAAACAATGGGGGAGGGAACCATCGCCGTAGCGGCGGCAGATCTGGAGGACCAAAACCGAGAGGTGAGGTCGCCGCCGCCGCACAAGCAACCCGCCCTAAGCACTTCACAAACTCCAGCTCCTCGGCGTCGCTCCGAAGAACATCGCCGATTTGGGGGAGCCGAGTAAACCTTATTTGCTTCACCGCCGATTCCCCAAACCAACCGGCGACGAGCACCACCCTATCCCTACTAGCGTCTTTTTTTGGCGGCGACTAGGGATACTCGGACGTCCGTACAAGCAATATTTTTTAATAGAAATACATTTATGTAAAATAATTGTAACAACGTAAATTTGATTTAAAAAAAAAGTAAATTCTAGATCCTCAGATAACTAATAATCTCACAAATAATTTTCGATTTGTTTCCACACCCGCAATATTTTCTACGTGATGAAAAAGCATTTTTCCGTACGATAAAAATATTTTTTCCTAATGATAAAAATATTTTGTCCTACGATGAAAATAGACTCATGATTTTGTTGTTGCACTGACAAATTGTGGGAACAAAATCATAGTACAATGGAAACAAGTTCCGTCAAGATGAGTTCGTGGAAACAAATTAGGTCGTGGCACGCTACATGATCCTAAATATGTTATAACAAAATCGTCGTACTACTTGAAACAAATTGTTATCATAATTATAACATCATATGTGCACTATCTGCAACCAATGTTTTGAGTGATCACAAAAACAAATGTTTTTCATGATTGCAACATCATACAACTCAAACCACAACAAAATCTAGACACCATTGCAACAAGATCCTAGGAAATAAGATTACTATGTGTTTGCAATATCATCCACCACTTTTCGCAAAAAAGAAAATATACAATTACAACATCGGAAAAGCCCATGCCCATGCCCCGATGGCGGGTGATACTATGATGGAGCCATTTCGAACGACAGGTGGGGATGCACCACCCCAAGGTCCTCTCGCCCAGATCCAGCCTCCACGGTCGTCGCCATCATTGGATCCGACCACGGGCGGGGCGGGTAAAAGTGGATCTAGCTGTGGTGGCCTCATAATTAACAGTGCCAGTCATTGCTATCGTCGCATAGGTGAAGGAGACTCTTGGTTGCCGTAAGTGAAGGAAATTAAGACTGACTGTGGTTGGAGGAGTCGTTAGCCACCTACAAAGGGATGACGTGACGATGTGTTGTAGATGGAGGAAGGGACAGAGGTTTGCCACGAGTGGAGAACAAATCTGTGGACGGCGTCAGGACGCAGGGTAGGGAGGTAGTCGGGAGTCGCTGTTGCCGCCGCAGTGGACGGACGGAGGTTGCTGCCTGTGTTGCTTCACGGCGTTGGTTCAGTTTCACCGTGAACTGCTCCTCTAAATTATGGACCTAGAAAGAAAAAGGGTGGAAGCAATGCGTGTCGTTAGATGGACGCTAAAATTAACAGCTGCAGAGGAAACTGATTGAAATTACATCTGGAGGGCGTATGTTCCTATTCTTACCCTCTCTTTCATTTTTGTTTTG